>CAWUFW010003473.1:897500-1497500 GCA_963921515.1 Calotriton arnoldi
ATATTTTTTTCGTATTTGCTTCCCTTTGTGAATTTTGAGCATGATTGAGATTAGCTGTGACGTGCATGTGGTTAATGTGCCTATGAGAAACTAACATTTAAAGGACAGGATGGCCAAGTGATATCATTGCCTTTTAAGGCGTAATCGTCAGCTTCCGAATGCATTACCATGTCCTTGTCTTGGTAATCAAATGGAAATTCTTATATTTAAAAAAACAAGAACACATTAAAATGGTGACAATTTCTTTGCAGTAGCAGTTTTCCTTTTTTACAATAAAATGTGTGACCAAATCAGAAGGCAGACGCCCCACTATGTCTGCCAAAAGATTAGACGTCTATCTTGTGCTGTTTTGAAATGTGCGTGAAATATGCCTATATATCGGGGCGACACTGTGTCAGAGTCATAACATGGCCGCCCTTTGATTAGAAGAAGACAGGCATTTGACTGTTAGGCCTGTTGGCAGGAAATTTGGTTGCAAAGTCCCTTCTAATTTGTCAGGCGAAGCCGCGGTCGCCCCTCTGCGGGAGGCTGCCAGTGCGGGTCCTAACACGTCACCTGTCTAGGTGAGCAGCCGGTGCCTCCATGCAAAGTGACAGGGTGCTTATGCAGCCCCCTTCGGAGGAGCACGCATGATGATGGCTTTAGTCACCCCGCGCCACAATAACGGAACATCATGTGACTTCGCTGTCACGGATTCACCTTTGACATAGGGTTGTTAGAAATACAACGTCTCTGGTTTTTCGTCCCTCTGGGTGCTTAGCAAATCCATATGCGCACGTGAAACCCCACTTCAGAAACACTGGCCGCGTGCATAAACTATTGTAGGTTTTTCGAGAACAAGTCGCTTCCCTGCGCACTGATACAATTAGACCCGGAAGTGTAACCAGTGAGTGTAAGCAGATGGTTAAAGTTATTTAAAGAGAAGTATCAGAAACACTTATTCCTGATTTTGCTGCTTGGTTAAGCATTGTTTTAAAAGTCAACCAAGCAGGAAGAAACATTCTTCTTTGTGTCACGTTTGTGCCTTTGAAGGGAGCAGGCACGTGTTCTAGTTGTGAGCCGTGTTGGAAAATTCCAAACGTGGTGGCGCATTTTTTAAATTTAAATATAGTCATAAATGATTCAAAGCATTTATAGGAGCTTCTAATCGTAAACACATATACAATAAAAATTATTCACAATCAAATGAAGATTGCAAACCTTTACTACAGAGTAAGAGAAAGGGGATTTCTCTCTCGCCCTCCCGCGTTAGAATTTACTCAATAAAATAGGCCTGACAAAAATTCTTAAGGAACAAATTACCAGCAAGAAGGAAAATGGCGAGTGGGGGATGCCCTTCAAATTGACGAAGTGAGAGAGAAAAGTTTAAATCGCAAGATAAACAAGTGTCACGAAGGTATGTATTTTAATCAAGGTGATCTTTGGCACCTCAGTCACAAATAAGGATCAGTTTGTGCACTTAACAAAACCCCCAACGCTTTTAAAATCGGCTAATTTCAGGCCTTACCTCTATTGCTGTAAAAAGGCTTTCAAGAAAATTGTTCAGCAGCAATACTCTGTCAACAGATTACGGTTTTGCTAAATTTTAATGTAGCTAACTTAAAACTGTTGTATAGTAAATTTATGCAACTGATCACAGTTATTAAATTACTGCATCTGCAGAGGAAGCAATCAAACCCCTTATTATAGTTGCTGTGAGTGAATGTTAAATGTCAAGGAGTTACCAATGCGCTGCAGGGAAGCACGTTACAGTCAAAGATGCATAAAATATCAGCACTTTTTTAATGCTTGTGCATTCAACAAAGACTCCCATCATAATTAACTGGTATGGAAATAAATAATTTTTACAAACTACCTTACGAGCACTTCAGACACGTTTTTTTCTTCCCAGGGAGAAGGCTGTAAAGAGATATTTTAGCCGCAATGGCTTTTTTACACTTGTTGAGATAATTTATATTGGCTGTCCATGATTTCCTAGTTTATAAACATATATGGACGCTATTTTTTTAACTGATTTTCTTAATGAAAAAATGATGCAAAAAGATATTGACTGTCTAAAATATTGCATGTAGATTTGAAATTGTTGTTTCAGGTTTAGAAAAA
Organism: Calotriton arnoldi; assembly: GCA_963921515.1. Taxonomy (NCBI): domain Eukaryota; kingdom Metazoa; phylum Chordata; class Amphibia; order Caudata; family Salamandridae; genus Calotriton; species Calotriton arnoldi. The sequence goes on from CAWUFW010003473.1 coordinate 899,604, forward strand.
TATATTACGAGTTATGTTTAATTCCTTTGAATAGTTTAAGGTTTTGCTACATGTCCTGTATTCTCACTGTATACTTTCTTGGTTACTATTGACGGATGGCATAGTTATGGGTGCACAGTGGGCAGAGTGCTGGCAGTAGTACAGTTGTGTTGAGGAGGTGAATTATTGGAGTAGCAAAGCTATGGGAGGAGCAAAGTTTTGAGGGAAAAATGAGTGCATGAGTATGGCAGAATGGTGAGACTGTCACGATGCTAAATTAAAGTGTCAGATGGAGGAGAACCCTAGGCCCTGTGAAGTGCTGCAGTCTGTGTGTCTGGAGACACGTGTAGCCAAAGGTACAAGCACTTGCAATGTTAGTGGGCTGGGGGGGGGGCATTGTGCAGAGGACAGACTGCTAGTAAGTGCAGAGCTATGGGAAGTATAGATTGTTCAGAGAGGCCCAAGTAGTGGAAGAGGCATAGTCCTGAAAGGTACAGAGTTCTAGAAGGGACCGAGTGCTGGGGCAGACTGTTGAAAGGGGAAGGGGTCTGAGGCGGCATACGTGTTGTGAGCTCAGACGAAGAGAGTTAGGTGAGAGAAATCCTCGAAGAGGCAGAGTGCAGAGAGAGGCATATATACTGGAATGGGTAATGCTGCCGAGAGGAATATGTGCCATATTTATGTGCTAGCTGTGGCATGTCCAAGAGCATCATCATAATTTTCTAAGTTTATTTTAGGAGTTTAAATCTGAAAAAGGCCTTCATCTTATCTCAACTCAATTACAATGTTTTAATGAAGTGCAATTGAATTCAGTCTCAGAATTTGGAAAGTCCCGGTGACCTTTTGTTGGGTGACCAGGTGTGCAATCAAAGTAGAAGTAACATATTTTACAAAAAATATTTTCTATAATGTGTGACTCATTTAAGAAATCTGTTCCAGCATTGGAATATCACCGGGCTACTAGTAATACCCATATTCCTATAATTCCCAGACCCTCTTTTTCAAACCTAGGTAAGATCTGTCATGAAAGGATCAGTGGCTTAGAGGAAACCAAGGTACCAGTCAAAATTCATTTCTCAAGAATGCAAGGCCACGCGTCTTTTACTGTTTCAGATGCACTCACTAGTGTCTTGAAGTAAACCAGGAACAAGTGTGAGGAGCAAAGAAGCATCAAATGTCCTAGCATTCCATATCTATCAGTATTTGTTTAATGTAAAATGCTTATTAAGCCTTTTTACTTATTTGCATGCCTGTTCAATATTTTGTTGAATGGGTGCAATGAGATGCTAAGAGGTAATCTCAATAAAATAACATTCTGTTCAGTTTTATACTGAGTTTAAACAGATTACTCAGCTGCAAATAGTTTACGTCATTGACCCAAACTTACAATTGAGAATATCTTGTATTCTGAATAAGGTCTGTTTTGGGAAATTATACAGTGCACTTTAAAATGGTATTTTATAGCAGGGCAGCCATTATAGCAAATGCAATTGAGCCGTGTCATGGAGGAACCTGTGAATTGTCGGGAGAGTGCAAAGGAAATTTACCTCAAATTTTTTTTCTATTAAAAAATAAGTTTTGTATTGTTTCCTCTTAGCATTGATTACAGATATAACAGTCGAATTTGTATTTTTTAAGCTGATGATATATTTTATATTTTCAGTACCAATACAGAAAATGTTTCAATAGTTACATGTCTGTCATTTATGGCATGTGCATTTTTTAATATTATGTTCTTCCATGCTTAGTGGAAGTGGTACAAGTCGTCGGGTGTAGTAATATAGTAGCATAGTAGCCTATAACATACTGCAGCCTTGATCTGCTATTCCCCAGTAAAAGCATGGTCACCTGAATGTCCTATGGTCTGACTTATTAAAAGAATTTGTACTGAATTTCTTTCTAGAATAAGGTAAGGACATTTCCCCCTGTTAGATCGGTATGTTTTTTGTTGATCGATACACTCAAGCATACCATTATGGGCTCTTGGCACGATTATGGCCTAGCCAGTTTTCCCTCATATAGTTCTTAATGCCATTGAAAATAACTGTGATAACACAAGTCACCAGAAGTCTTGAAAATGAACTGAACATTGTTGGTGTATTTATTTAACACACTTCAGCGGGTCATGTAGAACCTTTACTTATATCAAGCAATGACTGAAATCATTAACTAGAGAATCTCTAGCAAATCCCAGGTGTAAGACATTGCTCCAAATAAACTACAGAGAGTCAAATCTGGGAGAAACATTTTAATTTTCTGTTTTCATTCCTGTTTACTGATAAAATAACAATTTTAAAATCTTAAACTGAAACCTAAAATATCTGTGACCATGAACAGCTTTTCGAATTTCACAAGACTCATTCCTGTTTTGATCATTAATTTGTTTCATAATGAAACAGCAGCTAGGATCTGAGCTTGGTGTTTTAGTGTAGACCAAGAAATAAGAATACCCAGTAAACCCTGGGTGTGTGCTTGTTACTGGATTGATCCAAGTAGTACATCTTTCTTGTTCTTATGTTTAAATTAGTAGAGCAAAGAACTAACAGGCTATCTTGAAAAATGTTTGCAGAGCATGTCAAATGTTGTGTTTTAACATACTAACAATAAATTAACATTAAAGTCTTAGTAATGTATGTGAAAAATCTGATCTAAAATGAGGCTCTAAGAACACCAGTATATTGCTCATAACAACATTTGGGGGTAAATTTACCAAAGTTTTCGCAGGTAGTCGTGAAGGTAATAAAATGCAAAATGTAAGGTCGATTTACCTACATTATAAAAGTGTACGAGTGCTGCATTAATTGTGTGGTACCTTGCGAGCGCCCATGAAAATATCTGTAAATCTACCCCTTAGAGTTATTATGTTTAAAATTCAACTTTTAATAAACTCCAAAATTACATGACATAAATATTGCTAATTCAGTGAAAGGATAACTATTTGCATGCTCAGAATATGCATCGTGCTTCCTTAAGACATTTAGGCCCAGAATAAATACACACACTTATATCTGTACGTAAACATGTAGAGCACTTATGTGGTGCAGACTAGATCCTCAAGAGTTCCTATGTGCATGTGTAAGGGCTATGCACCTGGCAAGCACATAACCCTATATGTGGCTTCATTGGGCCCCTGAAAAAAATAAGACCAGGTATAGAGACCTGCAAGGGACCGGCGTTCGCAATACCTACTGCCAATGTTCAATATAAGACTGACAGGAGTTTAAATATCTTTTTCAAAAAGCCAGTAAACCCCAAACTATTGTTAAAGGCAGTAATGGCCGTGCAATGGCCGATAATCTATGTGGCCTGGACACAGAACATACCATTTTACATGCAGAATCTAGTTAGACAACTTATGTGAAATAAGCAGATTACAAAATCTGTTCCATATTGACTTTTTTTAGTGAAGTCTAATGCAAGCAGGAGGGCCCTTGCCATATTAGCCTTAAAATTTGTATTGCACAATTCACTCTTACAAAAGCATTTCTAGGCACATAAGAGTACATCGAGTTTTTTCAAGCCATATTCGTGGTTCCGCAAAATGTCAGTAAAATGGAATTTCGGTGAATTTGAGGAAACATAACAGCACTGTGAACATCTACTATATCATTTTCTAAAGCAAGTAAATAAATTATGAGAACATCAAACTCTTAGTGCTTTTCACTGCAAACAAGTATTTCTAATTAATGTTTGACCACAAATTAATATCAGGACCGAGTTTAAAATCATAATATCTGAGGAGTTTTTGTATTTTAATTTCGATTGCATGCCAGTTTCCATTGTCTTACAATGTCAATGTTTTGTTTTTTCATTTATAGCATTAGTTGTCATTTCGAAAAAACATATTTATTGCTTAGTTCTTTTTGTAATTAACATTATATTGATTTACCAAAGAGCAGATATGTTTAGAATGCCATTTGTGGTTTTTGAACCGCCATACACGCAGTTATTTATTCATGAATGTTTGTTAGTTCAACATGAAGATGTAAACGGTTAGTTTTAATTTTGTAAATGTAACTGTCGATGTGCAACAAACAGGATATTGTTTAATTGTTCATTGATTAATTATGGGTCTCTAAAAATAGAATAGGTGTTTTGAATAGTACAGCATAAGAAGATGCTGGTTTACATTTAACACCAAAATGTAAGGGCTGAGGGAGTGCACTTAAGTTGGTTGTGCTGTTTCCTGAGTCATATAAAACCCTGACACAGGTAACGTATCGCTAACGTCTATGAAGCCCCACCCTGCCTAGAAGGAACTGATTTTCTTGTCCGAGCGAATGAAGAATAATGAAGTAAAGAAATGAATTAACAATTTAACACTTTTAAATTGTCCAAAGTGAGGAATGATGCGTGGTTGTCAGTGGCAGCAGTTGCTGCCTCCATCTGGCCCGTTCCTTCTCTGGTCTTCAAAGGACTAGCAAGGTTAAAGATGCTCTTCCAAGCTACTGACCAGCACTCTGAGTGCATACAGTCAAAGCACCCTTCGGACAGACTGGCTTCTTGAGTAGGCCCTGCCCACTCGTAAAGGATGCCTCATTCACTGCCACTGATGAGGCAAGGCCTCCAACCTGGTCCACAGCATGCCAGACTCTGGTGTCGGGCTGCTGGAGGTGAGGCAGCCATTCCATTGACACACTGGCAAAAAGGAGGAGAGCCTCCTGGGTTGTCATGTTAACTAAGATTTAGAGGTAAGGCACCCAGACAGTAAAAACAATCAAGGCTTATTCTGTAGAACTGTGGTACATCATCTGAGGCACTCAAGAATAAAAGAGAAACTGTGTGCAACATTTCCTATCAATCATCAAAAAAACGTTTTTAAAAAATGCCTGGGAAGGACACTGATGGGATCAAATTTAGAGGAATTATGAAGTAAGGAAATAAGATTTATTCATCTGAATGAATCATAGATACAAGGAGGGAGCAGTGGAGAAGGAGAATTCAAGGCTTCTATCTAATAGCTTTTTAGAGGGCTGTATAGGTAGACTGGAACTTAAGATGGATTAGCTTAAAAAGTAGTGGGTCTGGAAAGAAAAAATACCAGTACTTGAATACAAGGGAATGCAGCTGGGACACAGGGTAGAGTCTTTGAATTACAAATCAAAGCCATAATAAATACAAATAAAAGCCTAGCCTCCAGGCCAAACACTGACATAACTGTTTGAGATGAAACCAACATGGAATTCTTGGAATCTTGAATTGCTACCTGGAGCAGAGGGAGGCAATCCAATAACCAGTGCTGACCAATGGATTCCCTGGTTGCTTAATCTGGATCTAGAGGAGTATTCACTGTGTAAAGTTGCCACAGGATTAATAGCAAGACAAGCAAAGCCACATTAGCTGGAGGGAATGAATGCCCTTTGGTCCTTGAGGTCTAAGATGATGGAGACAGAGAAAAGATCCTGGAAGCAAGGAAGAAAAACTTAATTAGCCTTTAACGAGCAGAACAATACACATCTTCCCAGATGGTCACAGTAGGCTGTGAGATGACAGAAATATTGAACTGTATCAACAGTGTTTCATTTTAAGAGATAAAGAAACTCATCTTCTCCTGGATTAGTGTGGCATGAAGGGTCTTGAGTGTTGTGCTCTGGAAACCTTGAGATAACAGAGGCTCTCCACTGCCATTCCCAAGGAAGGTTGTTGGCAGGCTTGGCACTAAACTGGTTAAAGCATATGTCGAGTCCATAGTTGTGGTTGTTCTTCTTGGCATAGTTAAATGTGTACATTCAAATATATGAATTAGGAAGTTAAAGAGAAGCACTTAGGTGGTAGCCCACTGGACGTTGGAGAGGATACCCAAGTGGAAATCTTTGAAAGACCTGATGGATTCAATATTGACCAGAAAGCAACCAAGCAGGCTGACTTTGTATAAATTGTTATATTAACTAGACCATTTCTTCTAAAAATATGAATATTAGCCGCTAAGCCCTTTCTTTGCTGCCATTGTAAGGCCCGTACTCATACTCAGGTGTAATCCTAGGTTAGGTGTGCATATCTGAATTCTGTGCAGATACTACAGGTATACATTCTGAGCATGTCTTGCAGATGAACATCCTTTGCGGGGGATACAAATGTTTCCCATGTGTGCGAGCTCTACGGGTGAGGTTCCCCAGGTGCCTGAGGAATAGATCCCCTGCAGGTGCTGCATGTGTTTATCCACTGCAGGCACTGACATTCATTCAGCTGTTATTCCAGTCCAGGTGCTATAGGTAGGTCACCTCGTGGTGCCACAGGTTTTATACACAGTTGTGCAGAGGTGCATCTTATACTGGTGCTGCAGGTGCATGCTGTGTAGGCTCAGATTGTGACAGATGCTGGCTGTGTAAATACTGACTGTGCAGTAGGTCTGAGGCCCACAGCAGTAAGCACTGTGCACATGTTGCTCATGTGAGTTCAGTCAGTTGCGTGGGAACCATAGTTTTGCTTCATTTCATTCATTTTGTCAAAACGTTTGTGGTGTACTGGTGGCATTGCGTAACATCCAGCAAATAACCTTCTCTGTAGGTCAATCAGCTAGTTCCTATGACAAATTAAATGTTTTTGTTTTTTGTCTAAAGATTGTCATCATTGTTTCTGTAGGCATAGGAGAACATAGAAGATCCATAAATTAAGGCAGTGAAAGGCATTGCTTTAATGAACCACATTGCATTTTATTGTAGCATTTCCATGGCGCTTTCCCACTTTTTTCTTATGGCTGCAAAGTGTTCTAAATGTACCAACACAATTGCTAAAGTTTGATGACAAACATTTATATTCAAATTAGTGACAAATATCCACCAAGGTAGTGTAATAATAGTCTAAGCAAACTAGCCATAAAGGTATTAACCTTTATAATAAGAACCTTTACCCAGCTCAGCAATCCAAAAGTTTATCAGTGGGTATCAGACGCTCTGAGCAACGAAACCTCTATCATGGCTAGCACTATGTGTGTTAAGAACCATAGACGAATGAAGTAAGGGTGGTGCAGCACCTGTGGCAGCTCCTCCACTATGGCGGAGGAGCGTCACCGCACTGCTTTTAAGCAGTGCGAAGAAGAAACATAAAATGATAATAACTTTGAGTTATTATCATTTTATGCTTCGTGCTGCTTTGCGGGCGGGTGGCTGGACGGGGCTGCTCTCGGAGCAGGGCAGGGAAAGAGTGGTTTGCCCACTCCTAAGTGCACATGACTGTTTGGCCGGCCCTCTCGGACCGCCCAAAACAGTCATGCGCACTTTCCCTATTCTCCATGCAGGCTGCATTACAGCCTGCGTGGAGAACATGCCCAGGCCCCCATTCCCTGGCTGAGTGTCCAACCGGGACGCTCAGACTAATGTGATTGGTCAGGGGATCCTGGGTGCTTACCAATCAGAACGCTGCATTGGAGCATTGTGATTGGTCAGTGGGGCCTGCTTCCTTTTCCTTGAGTTCCACGAGGAGAGCAGGAGCAGAGACGCGGGACCCGGCAGCAAGATAAGTTTATTTTTTTTAATGTTTTTTTCATATGCGCGACCACCCTACCCCCGTGTGGCCCCCACGCCCGCCACCCGCAAGCCATGCCGGCCGCCACTGGTGTGGTGCAAATATCTATCCACACAATTGGTTCTGGGTCCAAACCCATTGCAGAGTGTTTACACCGGGTTTCAGTACTTTTTACCTTGATGCTGTTTTTAAAATGTGAAGAGGGTTGGAATGCCTTTGTGTCTAAAGGCTAAGGGTTCAAGTCAAATCCAGATTGATTGTGTAATCTATGTCAAATTGGACTCATGTCAAGTCCAAATGGGCATGTATTAATTTTAAGAAACAAAGATAAGAGAGAATTGGTATTAGTTCTTCTTCTTGTTGAGGATCACCTTAGAGCGACCAGACGTTGACTGAGCATAGTCTTTGAAATACTCTCTCATGTCGTTGGCATTGGTTGGCACATACTGTTGGGCGGTGTATTCATTATGGTGCTGCTTTACTGGATACAGTTCTCCAGCATGCTTGAATATCAATGTATTTTACTCTCACCCCTGTGCCATCTTAAATGTAACACAGTAGATAAAAACGAATACAATATCTTGAAAATTCACTATTAGTATTTGCTAAATAGTTTTCACTCATTAGCTGCTGTAATCATTAGAGTTTATACACATTACCTAGGTTGTGGGACAATGGGCAAGTCGAATTTCCAATCCAGACACATTGCTGAATTGGTTGCTAGCAGGTCCCTCATTTTGAAAATCTACAAATTAGGTGAAAAGGTCACTAAATTATATATCCAGACCATACTGGGATAACCTAAAAATACTATATTTTCTTGGATTACATTGCCAAAAACGTTTTTATGACTGAATTTCTAAAGAGTATGTTTTTCTTGGTTGTGTCACTAGACCATATGACCTGTCTAGCTAATACAAAAGAAATAAACAAGAATTCTAAGTGCTTCAAAAAGACATAATATTTCCCTGCTCTCTTTCTTTACAGACAACCTAGATTCTTTTTTTCATCTACTAACAATATAGATGAAAGAAATGTTTGCATTCTTTGTTGCTTCATTTCACCACATCCTTTTCTCTTGTTGACCTATTGTATACACCCTAAATAGCAAATCATCCGGGTGGGTGCAAGGCAACATTGCAGTGCTATACACAACAGTGTAAAAACACTAAATTAATATTTCATGACTGTAATAGGCCTACCAGCCACATTCTAGATGACTTTTAATTCCAAGAGTTCGTTTTCAAGAGAGGTGACATAGACAGAACTGACCAATCGTAACATCTAGGATCCACTTTGGATGAGTGGACTTCACATGATTGCTCATGAAGGATTTGGACCATACAATCCAACCTGTTTTGCATCAATTTGACAAGGAATCTTCATACTATTATAATCTCCCCCATTCCATACTTCTTATGACTCAAAAGTGTATTTTTGTACATCAATGAATTGTTTATTAAAGCGCGTTTATGACAAAGTGGCTTCAAATGCGCAACTGTAGACGCTCTCATGCAATTGATGCATTATGTCTAGTTATTTTGCAGTATTTACATTCCTCAAAATATATTTCAACTCAACCGCTTCGGCATGAAATTGCATAGTTTATCAGCATGGTATATAGCTGCCGCTATTGTACTTCCTAAGATGTAAGGCTCCCAGCGGTAATTCAAAAATTCCAGTATAGCACTAAGAGTTTGGTTTCTGAAATGTGTTTAATGTAAATATGCTGTCAAATACCCTTCAAGTCATTGACAGGAGCAGATGATTAGCAGTGTTCTGAATAGTGTTTTTGCATATTCTTACATTTTGACAGGAATCTTCAACGTTTTATTATTGTCAGTACTCAGCAATCAGTAATACTTTTTTCCTTGACAACATTTGCGTTGTCGTTATAAATCTTGTAAGTGGCCATTTACCTTTCCCGGTGTGCAGCAAAGAGCATCATTACCAGACTGTATTGTTTAAGTTATCTTTCAAGGCCTATAATGCACATAGGAGAGAGAGAGAGACATGCTTTTGCCTTGGTACATTGGCTTTTTCGCATCAGTGACCTGCCTTCAATTCGGATGTTTCCTAACTGTCTTTACTTAGAAATTAGAAACGTCAATACTCAATGAAAAAAGCAGGGATGAGCAATATATTGCAAATGTAGAAGACAAACACAAATAAAAATAAAATAAAAACAAATCTCCCTACCTGTTACAATTTCCTTACTTTTTGATGCTCAGGCTAGCAGTTGCATACCATCCTTGAGATAGCAAACACAGACATGCCACCACCGGGCTCCCTCAATACGCAAAGGCAGTCATTGGCTATGATTGCTTGTCAAGTGCCTCTAGCCTCCTGCTGTAGCCTGCACTGTGGCAGTGTAAGCTGAGGGATTTATTTATTTATTTATTCATGCATTTTTATATAGCGCGGACTTTACCCAAAGGTGTCAGAGCGCTTCACAATAAAATCACAGCAGAAGTGCTGGACCTCAGACAGAGCGAATACATCACATGCCTAATGTCGGTGGACACACTCATTGAAGAAGGCCGTCCTCTGAGTGGCCCATTAGTTATGTTATGTTATTTTCATTTATAACGCGCGCGGATACTACAAGAGTGTCCCTGCGCGAGCCTTGAGAGATGGACAGAAGAGCTAGCTTAGACAAAGAGGAAGGTTTTCAGATTCTTTTTAAAATGTGTGGGGTCCTGAATGCAACGAAGAGCACAAGGCAGCGTATTCCAAGCACAAGCGGCTTTCACCGCCAAAGAGCTGCCGCCCGTCCTTTGCAAGCAGAAGTGGGGAACTCGCGCCAGGAATAGAGAGGCGGAGCGCAAGTGTCTTCCAGGGATGTAAAAGGAAAAGCGTTTCTGAAGATAGCCTGGCCCTGTGGCATATAGAGCGCGGTGGGCGATAACTAAGGACTTAAATTTAACCCGCTCAGCCACGGGCAGCCAGTGTAGAGCACGAAGATGTTGTCTAACACTGCTTCTGGCAGGGATGTTCAGGAGAAGCCTGGCAGCCGCGCTCTGCACCACTTGCAGTTTATTGAGAAGATAACTCGGGCTGCCCATGTATAGTACGTTGGCATAATCCAGTCGGGAGAGAATAAGGGCTCGGGTAACTGTCTCCTTGGCAGCCAGAGGAAGCAGGGGGAGGAATTTCCTGAGGATTTAAAAAAAACAAAGCATGCCCCTGACAGCTTTTTAACCTGGGTCGAAAATGAGAGGTTCTCCTCAAACCAGACCCCTAAGTTCTTGACAGAAGGCCAGAATGATTCCCTAAATTGAGGGGGACATTTTCCAAAGAGGAGAATTTCTGATTTCTCCTCATTGCATTTGAGTTCAGCTGCGACCAACCACTGAAAAACTGTGGTCAGGCAATATTTTGCAGCAGTGGTAGAGCCCTCATTTTTTCTCCATGTGAACAGGAGCTGGGTGTCATCAGCATTTGCGACAACTTTTGAACCCAGGTCCTCGGCCATTAGTGTTGAATATAGAGTATTCCTTGGCACGAACAACAGGTTGGACGGCATGACCTCTTCAGGACTGCCAAAGAATGAATATGGACTCATAAGTACCCTAGCTCTTTTACAAAACTTCTGAATTCCCCATGAACCTAGGCACAAAGCAAAAGGTGAGTGCCAGACATTTCTATACTGGAGTCTCTCTTTATATTGTCTTGAGCCTCACAGAAAATAAATGCAACATGGAAACATGGAAAAAGGAGTCATCAGAGGACTGAAGAATACTTTTACTATAAAGAGGGATTCTTCCAGGGCTGAGGCATGACTAGTTACTGCACATTTGCACCAGTTCAGCCTCTCCCCACATAATTCACATTCGGGATAGTCGCAGAGTTCGTTTCCAGCTCTTTGAACAGTGCAGAGTTGTTCAGCAATTAAAAAAAGCATGTATTAACTTCTTGGGGCCAAACTAAATTTCCATGTTAGGTTGATACAAGCATATGCTTCAGTTCCCTTAAAAGAACTCTAAGTCCATATGCATCGTTCTTATTCTGTTCCGACCATTGTTAAGGTTTTTGTTTCTAGTGGACGAGGTTGAAGCTGCAGGCCTGAAACACGGCTGTTCACTGATAAATGCATCAATTTCTCTGAGATCCTTTCAGCTATTGAAATGATCAGATATGCCCATGTGATCCCGGGGCAAGACTAATGTAAAAGATTTGTATGGCTAATCACTCGACAGTAGTCCCAAAATGATTTTTAATTCTTAAGGATTGCTCCTTCATGATAATCACATTGAACCAACTAAAAGTGGATTAGAGTCAGTAGACCATCCTAACAGCATATGCTACTTTGGTAGTCAATGCAATAAACCCTTATTTTTCCACAAGCAGCTCTTGCTTCCACAGCAATACTTTAATCTATCTCAATAGATTTCTAGGGCACAGCTCATATAGATCTGGCCAGTGACAAGGTTAGAGTAGTCTTGTAGAACATTTACTTGTAGCTGTGAAAAGCACACATTCATCAGAGGATTAGCTCGATCAGATTCTCCCAGGATCAATGGGAGGCTTGTGTGATCCCTCTTAGGCGATAATGTGTTCACCTTCTCTTGAACGGATTCACATGCGCACACATTTCTCTGTCTTAAAGCCATTTATCTCAGAATGTCAAATTGCAATAATTAACCATTATTGATCTTAAATTCAATTAACTTCATTAACACGGGTCATGATGAGGGTTCTTGTAAGGGAAAGCCTTTTGACAAGTATCCTTTCTTTTGTGACATTCGCCATCACTGTTTGCGGCTCCGCATTATTCATACCACAGTTATATCTTGAGGGATGTCTGCATTTCCAGGGATATAAGGGCAACGTGCTCTTTTTTTAATTGCTTACATTTCCATTGTTTTCCTTTATCAGGGATGAACGTATGAATTTTTTTCACGGCGAGGCTGACGCTGAATGCAGACGTCAGCTAAATCGCAAAATACAATACTATGTTTTTCTGTACGCTTATGAAACCTGGATGCCAAGATCAGTTATTTTAATGAATACTTATCTAGAAAAGAAATAAGGAAACAGAAACCCATGTAGAAAATGTGAAATATAGTGATCATCAGATGAGTGAAATGAGCATCCCGCTATAAGACAGTTTATCTCATTTCCATGCACCATGAAATGAAACGAGGTAAGGACAGGGAGGGATGTGAACTCCTATTCTACTCTTAAGATGCATCCATTTTCTATTAGGCTTATTGTTTAAAAATGCAAGTCACTACATTGCACTGCCTTTATAGGACTAACAACTGGCTATCATGGTCTATATGAGTACATAGTGTTAGTTATCAACGAAACTAAGGTAAACTGTTATGTCTTAGTGATGTCGCTTATATAGATGACGTGAGTTGAGTTGTTTCCGTTCGGTGCAGTCAGTGATTTTACAATAAATGGCTATAGCTGAGGTGGATCTTCTGTTTTCCACAGCCCTGTACGTACAGATCAGTCCACTACTGCTCCAAGTGCCACTGGGCACTTCTCAGTACCAGAGTGTGCTAACCCCGTCACCTCTGCCAAAGCATTCTAACGTTTTTTAAAGTTTGAGGAGCTATATCGTAGAGAGACAATCTGTAGAACAAATTCTAAAAGCCCAGTGAAGCTGAGATTATAGTCATCTTTTCCAAATGATGATCTTGTTGCTGGTGCCTCGGTTTCAATATGGCCATTTCAGTAAAAAACATTAGATGTGGACACATCTGACAGTTATCTGTAAGTACGTCTTATTATGTTTGTGAGTTATATAGAAATTTGGCAAAGGAAGTGTCACTCACAAAAATGAGTAGACACTACTTGGCATATAAAATCAAGACATTTGATCACGTTTTATAATATGTTCTTATATCTTACCTTTAGAAATTGCTATTTTGTAAACTGCTTGTCTGCAATATATATTTTTTATAAAGCAGATTTTATTGATTTTAGAACAAAGATCAAAAACAATGCTCAGTATCTGGATAATTAAATGGTAACATCAGACAATAAAAGGGTTTAAGGCTCGCACTTCAATCGCCATCAAGGCCATAATTTTCCCACCATTTCCCCCAGATCTCCTTATCTGCATTAATAGGCTTGTGTAAAGTGCTCTGACACCCATTTGAGTCTGGTTTGTGCTACATGAACCTGCGTACATGAACAAATGAATCTCCTTAACTAACATTTGAGTCACTGTGACAGTTTGTGTTTGCATGCCCCTTTCCAAAACCACATCCGGAACGCCACCCTTCACGATCATTGTCGTCTTCGTCTGGACCCTCTATACTAGCAGCATGTGCACGACCAAAAACAAGTACTATGTCATCCATGCTGCAAAATCCTTGCTGGCAAAGGAAACAAGCATTGGCAATGCCAATAAGTCTGGCTTGAAAAGAGTGTTATATGGTAATATGAAGCATTACAAGTAAATAGCATAGGAATTAACATGCATTTGTGTGGAAGCAAAGAACTGTAGAATAATATTGATGTAGGTTAAAAAGTGAGGTGACTGTTGCACTGTCATGCCAGACCTAATTTATACATAGGTTAATGGCTGCACTCCTCCCATCTGCATTTGCAGCCAGAGAAAAATACATACATTTTCTACTTATTTAGAGACCCTTTGCTAACATTACAATGTCATGTGTGGGCCCCTAAAAGTTCAAACTCACGCAGCTGGATAAATAACAAATGATCATAGCTATGTGGAGCTGCAAGCACTTTTTTGTGGAAGCGCATAACTTCTGCCCAATCAAAACAAGTACTCCTGGCTCCCAACATGCGGGCGGAGTCAAAGCCCCTCTCTAGTTAATGCAACGTACTTGTCTGGGGACACATGTGCTGTCAAGCCAGACCATCAAAAACGACTACTGAGAATTCAAAAACGACTATTGAATATGTATGTAGTTTCCAGCAAGCTTTCTACCACCTACTATGAGAGTAGACAATACAAATTTTAGGAAAGAAGCAGAACATTTTATCTAAAGCTCAGCTTTCAGTATACTTGGAAATTGCTCTTGCATTTGCAAAGGCAAATCTTTTGGTCCAATTTAGCAATGATACCGTATTTGATGCTTTTCATTGAAAACTGACTTTGTAGCAAAAAATAGTATGCTGCAATTTAAAGCATCGATTACGTTGCAACTACTACGTCTGGGCACTAATGCTTAAAATATTAAAGCCAAATAAAGGGTCGTTCAGTCACACTATTGTGAAACATAGCTACAATGTCGTGGCCTCATTTGTATTTATATTGTAAAGAGCATTGGCCAAGGTCACATGCGTAACGTAGCAGTGATGTATTCCGACTTGCGTGCGTCAAAGAAGCTCATAGATTCCAGGATAAACATGGGCCTCCAACTTCTGTCTGTGTAGGTGCCTCTGCTAAGTCTACTTTTGTCTGCAGGTGATACTTTAGGAAGAAGCCCCCTTTTTCAGTACTTCTGAAACATGTGGATTTTCAAATTCTTGGATATTCTCAGATTTAACTTTCTTTTTCGTGTGAATGGCTTTCAAGAAAGCTTTCGTTTTTAAGAAGATCTGAATCTGCACCCTTTCTTTGAAGTTATTACCTCATTTCTGTTCGAATTCTGCACCCTAAGAAACCACCTTGCCCTCTATAAACGCTCACATGCTCTTGCTCTATATTTTCTATACATTGCACCCAAGTTTTTTTTTCATTGGCTGATTGTTGCCTCTGTACCTTGGACTGTTTGTTAATGCCTTCGTGCTGGCCATACGGTTTACATCACTCGAGGTGAGTCACGTAGGGGAAAGTCAGTGATTAATGAACGTGATTAACACGATTCGTGCATTTCTTTGCAGTCAAGATGAAAGCAAATGGTTTACACTTAAAAATGTTCTACATGATTGTAGGGTCAAAGGATATTGTAAAAAGACTATACAAATAGGCCTCTATAGATTCCCTCAATAGAAATGGCTCGTTTTTTAGAGACGGGAATGTTTTTGACGGATTAAACTCTTCAAAAGTGAAACGGGAATATATTTATTTGACTAAATGTAAAATTACTGCTTGTGTCAACCCAAATGAATCCGGACCTGCCATTTTATAATAGAAAATATGTTGAATTGGGTAATTTACTAGCAACAGAAGTGGAGAAGGTAGCCTTTCACTTACAAAATGGTCCAATATGTTAAATGGTGTTCAAGGAAGAGGGAAAGCTCTCTGTAATTTCAAGATCTGTCATGTGCACCCCATCAGAGGTAGCAAGCGCTATATGGATGCAAACACTTTCCTCTTCTATCCCTCTGCTATCCTTTTCAATCCAAACAGACTACCGTGTCCACCGCTCAAATTACTTTCATATTTCCCTACTAATTCACCAATAATCCTTTTTGGGTCGCAAAGTAGCATGCTACTGGCCAAAAAAGTGCTTCAACGCCTCGTCAGGGATAGGAAGGGCTATATAAATGCAATTTATTGGGGAGAGGAGTTGGCCTAAGGGCTAGGGTGGTCGACCTCAAATCTGGGGAAGCGGGCTCGATTCTCGGCAAGGATGCGCAACATCCTGTGATGCTGGGCAAATCACTTAAACTCCCTGTGCCTAACAAAAATGAATGTGTCCTCATGTAACGCAACTGGTGCTCGCGTAAAGCGCTCTGATAGCCGATACCTTCGGGTCAAGTTTGCGCTATATACAACTCCGTAAAAAAAACCAATTTACAATACAATTACAATGTGTTTCACGAAGAGTACCGCCAAGAGCAATGTTCAGCAATATTTGGCCTTCGAAAACTTTACAGTGACCTGCTTTATAAAATCCAGTGTTGGACATTCACAATGATGTTCCTAAGCTTTGGTATTAACCCATTAATAAAGACCCGTCTCTAACCAGAGAGAAGGCCCACTTCAGCCACAAGGTATGACGGGAATGCAGAGACCAGCTGGCCTCCGCTGCAGCCCACCTTGAGTTTCAAAGTGAGCTGTAAATAAGCGAGACCACTACAAGGTTTACAACAGATCTGTAATCCCAGGAGTTTTCAGAGACATAGGTATTTGGGCACCAGTGATTTAACAGCTAGCGGGGCTATAAAGCAGTTGCTGTAAACACGGAGTTGGCGTCTGCTTGCCGAAACTAACAACGCTCTGTAGGGACGCCATGTTGTTCCGTTGTAAGCGTAACGGCGTGCTTTTCACGCGGTCTTTGCGAGAGCAGTGACGTGCAAAAGTGTTAGTTCCCTTGAATACAGACTGACTCAAAGGCCTGATGCAAAGAAAGTTCGGCAAACATTGAATGTCAAATTATAAATTATGATGCACGCCACAGGCCTTTTCTAAAATTTCTGTGTTGCCATACGTATTTTATAGGTTAAGTACTTCCTAAATTCGTAAAGTGAATGTTTTGTGACTTTTGCCACCGATAATTACGTCCAGTGTATTTTGATTTCTGTTGTGCTTTGAACTGTACATGCAAAAAGTTCCGTCACCTCAAAACATTGCCAATATTCGACCGAGAAACAAGCGAACACACTCGTATATGTCACTCACAATGCACTTTCGTCGTTCAAAACTCGATTTTGCCTGCCATAAACAATGTATTGCAAGCGTTTTGCAACCCTTAAGACCGTTTGTGCTTTTAGGGTTCACCAATATAATGCATGTGTCTTTCATTGAAAAAATTTACATCAAGGGGTTGTTAATAGCAAACAATTTAAATATTACACCAAGTTTAGAAAACAATAAAAAGTGCATGATAGTGATCATCCAAAGGCACATACCCCCTGCTGCACTTCTCCATAGTAATAATTTATTTTACACAAGGCATTAAGTAGCACCCTCTTACCTATTCTAGGGACTCTAAATGCCATATGTCACTGGTACCCAAATGAATGCTGTTGACGACCTTAGGAATATGAAGCCTTGAGTTTGCTCTGCAGAAATTCAAACTTATGATCCGAAAATCAAGCAGAGATATCTGCAGCGAGCACTTACTTTGCTGTGTTATCTTGTATTATCTGGGTATTTCTTCCAAGAACTGAGGTTCATGTTAACACTGTTGGTGCCTCAACTAGACTGAAGTGCACCTACATTTTAGCTGTGATAATATTTACCCCTTTCTAAAATACCACAAATAATTAAAACTTATAAACGAATCCAATCTAAAGTGTCAATCTTTGTAAAAATGCAATTACATCCTATTCCTTTCATTTCCCCACTTTGTAAGTAACTGGTATTAATATTTACCAGCCTAATAGTGCACATTTTAGCAACTCTGGAACGATGAATGGTTGAATTGTTCCAGCTGACTATCAGACACGATTTGCAGGTTACACACACAGCTTAGCAGCGGGAGCTTAATGCACTGAGCTACCTTACCAATATGTTTTAGCTGGGAAATTGTTCTTCAAAACGTATACAACTATATTTTCATAACTTTGTTTTCGTGTGAATTTGGAATATTCACTAGTGCGAATGGTTATCATATTTGCCTCCAATTCTTTCAGTCTAGAAGTGAAGCCTCCCTTGATGTTTTGGTTGGACCAGTTCCGGATAGCACTTTGCAATATGACATGTTTTTATGCTCCTTTCCAGCATTTGCTGTCCCACAAATGATGCCTGCACCTCCGATGTTCTGAGACGTCCTCGTGTGGACAATAACTTATCTGTTGAGTGGGATATAGAAATAATGCCAAGCAGTGCGGTGTTTTGCAGAGTTTAATTTTTTGTGGTGTTAATAAATGTCAGTTGACTATGCATCAACATTTCAATCTTGATATCACAAGGCTCCTGCCACTCTTCTGCTGGTTTTAACCTACAGGAGAAATAGAATATTGAAATAAAAGACTGTAACCAAGGTGCCTGACAAATGATTACATTCACGATAAAAATAAGTTGTATTTAATGTTCATAAATAGTAGGCACAATAAGTATTTGCACAGTCTATAATGTTGAAACAGTACTGTGGTTGCACAATCAAATCTTGAAAAATATCGTAAGAGGAGACAGCGGAGAAAAATATGGTTGAAAGATTTTAATACATAAATGCGGACAGATTTTGTTCTTTTTTTTAAGTACATATAGTTGGAAAGAACAAACAGGGACACCAACAAGATATGTAGTAGTCGAAGGTAAATTAAAATATTTTGAGCTAACCTTTCATTGTAGGTATAGAAATAGCATGCATGGGTGCCTATTCATAATCTATCTTTTTCTTCAAATTCATGGTTTTGCTGTTGTATAAAAGCAGGTGTTTTTCGATGAAGATTGCCCACGTGGAAACATGACACTGTGTTCAAAATGACTTCCTGCTCGAATGTTTTTTTATTCAATGTTAGTTTCTGTGATCAAGGCAAGGCATATCTCACTATGCAATGCTTTGTGCTCACATTTCTTAACTAGTTTCCAGTTTCCTACTTCTCTGGCACCTCTAATGCCTTAATAAGCCGTTCCATTCACACATTAACGAAGTGCCTTTAAATAGACATATTAACTGGTTATAGTTGGAAGAAGCAAAAGTGATAATGAACATTTTAAATCACAATGTCTCCTGTTAGTAAAAGTAGTGTCTAAACATGTTCATCAATGTTGGGGTGGTGAGTGCTTATCTACAGGTTTGGAAGAGTGCAGCAAGCATCCAGACTCTCCGAGAGCTAATACCGCTCACAGTACACAGGCAAAAACAGCACTTCCAGTGTGGGAGACAGGCTCACCGTATCTTAAAGTATGGGCATCAGCGTCACAATCACGTGGCCTGATTTCGCCTGTGGTAGTTGTGTCATATCCAAAAGACTGTTGTAGTGTATTTTGTGACAGACAGAATGAGAAAGCCATGTATGATATTGGTGATTGTCTGTCTGTTCCCCTGCTTTACTACAGTTAGGTTTTATGTATAAAGAACACATTATCGCTTCTATGGTGCATGGGGAACACACCATGCCTTTTGATACCTTAAGAATTTCAGCTCTACATAATGAGAGTCAGAGTATCTCCTCATTGTGCCACTAAAGAAATAGTGTACTGTTCCTGTAGCTTTAAAAAACAGGAGTCATGAGGTGTGAGGTAAAGCCGCAATGATTATCATTCAGAGATGTGTGCTAAATATTCAATATTACCCCCAATGGAGTCATTCCATTACGACAGTCAGGGGGGAGGTACCACTGATTTAGCATTTTTCACCTGTAAAGGAAAAATACCCTGTGAATACCCATTTCCCTGCCTTTTTTAGGGCTCGCCTGTGACAGCACATTCATGCGCTCTTGCTTGAGAGGAATATTGTTTGCAATGCATGGCTTGGAACCCACTTATTGCCTACCATTCATTGGCTTCATTTTCACTCTTCTTTGCTGCCTCATAATTGGCCAGCGCATGCTGGGTGTCACTTCCTGTTCTTTCTGGTGGAGCTAGGACCCAAGCACAGATTGCTTCCTCTTGATTAGTGTCCGTTCACTGGTCGCGCTGTGATTCAGATACTATTTCACTGCTGCACTTTTATATACAGTTTAAAAAATATATTTTTATATTGCTTAACACCGTGCACGTATACATTTCAGGACCCTTCCCCTGTTTACAGTTCTCGTGCTGCTTTCTCCATTCCCTTTTATGCCTCATACCTTTGCATTGCGTTTTAACTTTGGTTCCTTTTCTAAGCTACTTACACCCACAACTGTACTACTCTATGCCTCTCTACTGTATGCTACTCCACTCTACACCACTCCACTCCAGTCTACTCCACTCCAAGCCACGCCACTCTATGTGATGCCACTCTGTGCCATGCCACTCTACGCCACTCCACTCTACAAACTACTCTACTCAATGCCACTCTACTCTATGCCACTGCACTCTACTCTATGCCAATCTACTGTACTGCTCTCCACTCTACGCCACTCTACTGCACACTACTCTATGCCACTCCATTCTACACCACTCTATGCCACTTCACTCCACTCTATGCCACTCCAGTCCAATGTACGCCACTTCACTCTACGCTACATTACTCAACACTACTCAACATCACCTCACTCTGCTCTATGCGATTCCACTTTACACAACTCTATTCTACTCTATGCTACTCCACTCTACATCACTTCACTTTAAGTCACTCTAGTCTATGCCATTCTACTCTATGCCACTTTACTCAACTGTTCTCCACTCTACTCATAAAACTCCACTCTATGCCACTGGACTTTATGCTACACAACTCCAATCTATGCCACTCCAGTCAGTGCCACTCCACTTTACTCTATGCCATTCAACTCTTCGCCACTTCAAACCACTCCACTCTATGCTTCTCTGTGCCACTCCATACCACTCCACTCTTTGCCACTCTAATCCCCTCTACTCTTCACCACTATTCTCTATGCCACGTCACAAACTTAGCCAGGATAAACAGCAGCCACATACCGACTTCTTTCTCCCTTTCCATCTCAGGGTCAAAATCTGATAAAGAAAAGTAAGTTCTGGTCCCCAAAAATGGATGCTGTGCCCACCATTGCATAAATTAAGCAATAAACTTTGCTGCGTCACACGGTATTGTGGCAACTTTAAATGACAATAGTTTTTACTAATACATGCTTTGTCATTAATTGTGAGTTGCACAGCTGGGAACTATAAACAGGGAATACACTATTCTAAAATGTTCAATCAAAAAATTAGTTGCATAAGCCACAAAGACATTGAAATATTGTTTTAAGATTGTTATAGTATTTCTATATCCTGTGCCAAAAAGAAGGATATCTATTTAGTCTATTTTTGTCTATTCAGTGATTTTCTGTACATCTTCCACCCTGTCTCAATCTTCATGTCACAAGAAATGCGTTTCAAATATTGGGCTTTGAGCATGGTCTAAAAACAGGCAACAATGTGGCTCAATGCATTCCTTTCACTCTTGTAGTGGATTAGTGTGATTGTGCATCACAAACAAGAGCTCACAGATCATGTAATTAAAAACAATCCACCGGTAGGTGGCCGTACTGATGTATTTTGACATTAAAAGTGAACGTGCACAAGATAACAGCACCCCCTCTATGGCCTTCATTTTCAAGGCATCTGTTCCTTTATACTTCCATGCGTAGCAATCACATGGCTTCCTGCCATTTTCATGAGTGGAGGCTGATGGGAAGGTTACCAAAAGCTGCCGCAGGGTCTGGCCCCTTCCCCATAGGAAGGGATATTCCTATTTGGGGCAAAGTAGACCAATGGGCAGGTGTACTCAGGGCTGCCTAGCCTGCCTCCATTTTTATATCTTTCTATGATAAAATGTGTTGTGTGTGTTTTTAAATCCTGACAAACCCAGAAAAACACTATCTCTCTGATGACCAGGGTGCTACTGCGACCAGTACTGGTAGTGTGTTTACATACTTTTGAGTGAGTGTGTCAAAATACTAAAGGTGCAGTTGCTTCAGTCCACTGTTTAACCTAACTCTCAGTACGTGGAGTGCATGGAGTTAGAATAGTAAACATACACTCCATTATAGTCGATGATCGGTCCTAGTATATAAAGATATGTCATGATATGTGTGTGTGTGTGTGTGTGCGAGCGCATGCACACGCTGCAGCATGGGTTTTTGAATTAAAAAAAAAAAGTAAATGTTTATCTCTACCAATATTTAGAAGCTGTGGGCAAACACTTCATGCTACATTCAAACAACAAAACTCAACATGCAATACATTCAAACGTCGTATGTGCAGTGCAAAACACAAGGACAATAAGTCATGTTTTTAAAAATACAAATAACATTCCAGTAACATGGTTTCTATAACCAGCTTGCTAGTGCGGGCTAATAATTGCCTACATGTCGGCCATCTTCCAGCTTGCTCACCTGCAGGCAATCGGTATTCTTTGCTTGTTTCTCAATAGGCCATGTTAATGGTAAAACCACCTGAGGCGGCTAGAGAGCGAATATTCCCACATACAAAATAACTAATGGTTTCTGCCTGCAATCGCTTCACTTTTTGTTGACACCATTCAATCATCTTCTCAAGAAAACGGAATCAGCAGGTATCACATAAATGTAGGCATTTAGAAGTGTTTTCATGTTGAAAGGCCAATTTGTGTGACAAATTATAAAAAAGGTGGACAGTTTGGTTTACATTGTGTGTTTGTGTCTGTGTGTGAAGACTTGATTTGTGAAGGTGTCCTTCGTTTTCTGACTTTCGTTTTAAATGTGACCTGCTGTTAGAAATGGGGGTCTCTAGTTAGCAGAGGTAGGTACCTTTGTCCAAATAGCGAACCTTGCTTCTAGTCAGGGTAAGGGGGATACACTCCTAAAATAACCCCTGCTCACCCCCTTGGTAGCTTGGCACGAGCAGACAGGCTTATCTCAGAGGCAGTGTATAAAGCATTGGTGAACACATACAGTACCACAGTGAAAACACTACAAATGGACACCACACCAGTTTAGAAAAATAAATAATCTTTATCTAAACCAAAACAAGACCAAACGACAAAAATCCACAATACAGTTCTCAAGATATCCTTAAAAATAGGTTATTCACTCAAATAAAGCTTGTAGCAACAAATAATTCCACATGGAGTTAGAATGACGTCGTGACCGGTGGAAATCCCAAAGTACGGCGCCGACCGCGAAGTGCGTGGCGTCGGGCCCGGAGTCAAGCAGACCCTCAAAGAACAGTACCTTGGAAATGATGAAAGCAACGACAGTTCACGGCGTCGGGGAGGTGCGGCTTCGTAGGCGCTGCGCGGCATCGGTTCCTTACGACCCCAGGGGAGGTGTAGCCTCTGTTCCTTACTGCAGCGCAGGGGAGGCGAGACGACGGTTCCTTACTGCGTCGGGGAGGTGA
This sequence comes from Calotriton arnoldi, assembly GCA_963921515.1. NCBI lineage: Eukaryota > Metazoa > Chordata > Amphibia > Caudata > Salamandridae > Calotriton > Calotriton arnoldi. The sequence continues at coordinate 922,795 of CAWUFW010003473.1, forward strand.
CGTCACGATGGCGCCGAAACCACCGTTCCTTATGATGTCGCGATGTCGATGGATTCGGGGGTCACCCGCGTCGAGGATCGGCTCAGCGATGATGAAGTCGGCTTCGGAGTCGATGCGGCACAGCAGCAGGCGTCGGGCCCACGTCGCAAGTCGGAGCAGCGCTCACGGCTTCGGGCAGGTTACGGCGTCGCTCGCTTGCGTCGATGTGGCACGGCAGCTGGCGGGGGGCCTGTGTCGCAAGTCGGAGCAGCGCTCACGGCTTCGGGCAGGTTACGGCGTCGCTCGCCGGCGTCGGTGTTGCAATTTCCTTCTGTAGCAGCTAAAACAGCAGTTCTAGATGCAGGAAGACAGAAGGGGTGAAGTCTTTGTGTTCCTGAGACTTCAGAACAGGAGGCAAGCTCAGTTTCAAGCCCTTGGAGATCTTCTTCTTCAAGCAGGTGACAAAGCAAACAGCAAAGTCCTTTTTCTCCTTTCCTTGGCAGCAAGCAGCCACTGCAGGCCAACCCCAGACAGCAAACAGCACAGGGGCAGTATTCCTCCTCAGCTTCTCCGGCTCTTCTCCTTGGCAAAGGTTCCTCTTGATTCCCAGAAGTGATCTAAAAGTCTGGGGTCTGGGCCCCTCTTTTTATACACAAAAATCCTTTGTCCTCTGAAGGCAGAGAGTGTCTGTACCTAGCCAAAACCAGTTCTGTCCTCACTGGTGCAGCTTCCTGGCAGGAGGTGGAGACAGCATTGTTGAAAGCAGACCTGGCCCAGGCAGGTGAAAGGAAATCTCCTCCCCCTACTCTAAATTCAAACCCAGGTCCCATTCAGTCCAGCCCTGACTCATCAGACTGCCGGAGCCGCTGCCCTCTCCCAGCTCCTGTCACTCACAAGCCAGACATGCAATACACAACCCTAGCAGAGGCACACTGGATGGTTAGGCAAGAAAATACCTACTTTCTAAAAGTGGTATTTTCAAACACAGAATGTAAAAATCAACCACACTAAAAGATGCACTTTAACATTCTGAGTTCAGGCATACTAAACTTTATTTTCCCATCTTGTTCCCAGGGTCAGTTATGTTTATAAGATGTTATAAACAAACTGCCAATTCTGGCCTATGGGAACAGGTAGCCTTGCAATAGTGAAAAACGAAATTGGCAGTATTTCACTATCAGGACATGCCACACACATCAGGGCATGTCCTACCTTTCACATACAATGCACCCTGCCCACAGGGGCACCTTGGGCCTACCTTAGGGGTGACTAACATGTAGAAAAGGGAAGGTTTAGGGACTGGCAAGTGTGTGCACTTGCCAAGTCGACTTGGCAGTCCCAGACTGCACACAGGCTCTGCAATGGCAGGCCTGAGTCACATTTTACAAGCTGCTTCTGTGGGTGGCACAATCAGTGCTGCAAGCCCACCAGCAGCATTTGATTTACAGGCCCTGGGCACACATAGTGCACTGTACTAGGGTGTGACAAGTAAATCAAATAGCCAATCATGGAAACACTAATCCATAACACAATTTACAAAAGAGAGCATATGCACTTTAGCACTGATCAGCAGTGGTAAAGTGCCCAGAGTCATAAAACCACCAACAAGAGGTCAGAAACAATACAGGAGGAAGGCAAAAAGTCCTGGGATGACCCTGCAAAAAGAGCCAAGTCTAACACCTGCCTAATTAATGGCAGAAGGGCACCAGTGGCGTAGCAAGGGTAGCATGGGCCATAATGCATGCAAGGAATTTGCATCTCCTATCCTCTGGTTTGGTAGTGAAAAAACAGGCAGGGATTGGTGTGAAGTGAGCCCCTCAGACCCTATGCCTGGGCGCCACTGCTCCCGCTGCACTATTGCTAGCTTCGCTTCAGACGGGCCCTGATAAATAGAATGAGAATGGGCTCGTAGTGCTGCCTCCTGATAATATATTTCTTTTATTTGGGCATCTCTGTGTTTTGTCAATATTGCACTGAGGCCTAACCACCTGACCCAGGTTTCAGTATGTTCCCAAATGAGGTTGTTGGCCAGTTGCTGGTGGAATGTATGAAGAGAGTGGCATCCGCTTTATACAATTTTATGAAGGGCTCCCATTGACCTTGGTTTGATCCATTCCTGTCGTGGGCACTAGGCCCAGCCACACAAGTGGGGTAATGCTAGGTAGGAATTTTGTGGATTCTTGCAGATTCAGGTAGGTTCCATCACAGAAATGTAAGCAAAATGCATGATTTCAGGCAAAGTTTGAGGTATACATGGCATTATAGGTACCAAAACCTCATGGGTTCCACACAAGGCACACCACCACCCTGTACTCCTCTGATTGTCTAGTTTTTAAAAATGTGCAGGTTCGTTAGGTTTCCTTATGTGTCGCCTGAGTTAGTGCCCAAAATCCACAGATACCCACTTTGCAAAAAACGGGTCAGCTTTGAGTTGGAAAATTTGATGTATCCATGTTGTGTTTTGGGCCATTTCCTGTTGGGGGCACTAGGCATACCAACACAAATGAGGTACCATGTTTATCAAAAGACTTAGGGGAATGCTGGGTGGAAGGGAGTTTGTGACTCCCAGCAAATTCCAGAACTTTCCATCACAGAAATGTGAAGAAAATGTGTTTTTTAGTCAAAGTTTGAGGTTTGCAAGGGATTCCCGGTAAAAGAACCTGGTGAAAGCCACACAAGTCATCCCACCCTGGATTCCCTCAGGTGTCTAGTTTTTACAAATGTGCAGGTTTTTTAGGATTCTATAGATGCCCCCTCAGTTCGGGCCCAAATTCCACAGCTACCAACTTTGCAAAAAAAAACAGGTCAGTTTTGAGTAGAAAAATATGATGCATCCATCTTGCGTTTTGGGCTGTTTCCTGTCACGGCAATAGGCCTAGCCACACATGTGAGGTACCATTTTTATCAGAAGACTTAGGGAGATGCTGGGTGGAAGGAAGTCTGTGCCCCCCGCAGATTCCTGAACTTTGCATCACAGAAATGTGAACAGAATTTGTTTTTAGTTCAAATTTGAGGTTTGCAAGGGATTCTGGGTAAAACAACCTGGTGAGAACCACACAAGTCACCCCAACCTGGATTCACATAGGAGTCTAGTCTCCTAAAATGTACAAGTTTGCTGTGTTTTCCTCGGTTCTTCTGAGCTAGGGCCCAAAATCGACAGCTACCCACTTTACAAAAATGGGTCAGTTTTGAGTAGAAAATTGTGATGTATGCATGTTGAATTTTGGGCCATTTCCTGTTTCAGGCACTAAGCCTACCCACACAAGTGAGGTACCATTTTTACCAGAAGACATGTGGGAGCATAGAATACTAGGATATTTGTTATTACCAATTGGATTACACTGCACTTGTGCCTCCCAAATGTAAGCCAGTGTGTGAGAAAGAAGACATCTTGAAAAATACCCTCTAAATCATATGCTCGTACGGGCACAATTTCAGAGATGTACAAATAACCACTGCTCCTAAACTCCATATCTTGTCCACATTTCAGAAGAACATAGGTTACCTTGACACCTATTTTTCAGTCTACATAGTTCACCATATGAATTGGTCTATAGTCAGTTCAGTACACAATGAAAAGCCATTGTCAATGTTGCTCAGTTGTTGGCTCTAGGTACCTCGGCTTCTTGGAGAACCTACAAACCCTATACATCCCACAACCAAAAGAGTCTAGCGAAGATAATGGTACATTGCTTATGTAAATTGGCCATCGTGACAAAAAGTTACAGATGAAAATAGTCACAAATTGCTGTTTTTTTCCTACTTATTTTCAAAATTTCTTTATTTTAACAGTTAGTTTCTTTGAGGGATCTACACATGTGACCCCTTGATGAATTGTGAATTTTATCTACCTTACAGAAATATATAGCTTTCCTGGATCACCCATGGCCTTCACACTGGTTTCCACCTCAAACTGGAAGAAGGTTGAAAGCACAAAAAAAATGTAAAAATGGGCAACCTCTTTGAAAAATGCAAAAACTGTGGTAAAAAAATTAGGTTTTTTGATTCATCTCTGCATGTTCCTGAAAGCTGGAAAGATTGTGACTTTAGCACAGCAAAATGTTTTTTCATAAAAGTGATGCCACTTTTATGAAAAAAACCAAACCCTTTTTATCCAGAGCACTTTTTGTCCTATTTTTCCCAAAATGCTCAAAATGCAGCTATAGTTTGGCTATTTTCTCGGTTCCCTCTAGGGGAATCCGCAAACCCTGGGTACCTTTAGTAGCCCCAGGATGTTGAAAAAAAGGATGCAGATTTGGTGTGGATATCTTATTTGGACAAAGGTTATGGAGGCCTATGCCCAAACTACCCCAAATAGCCAAAAAAGGGCTCAACACGGGGGGGGGGGTGGGCGTGCAGCAGTTCAGGGGTTAACAGTCATCAACACATATTTGGCAACTGCATATTCCCAACTATCACATACTGAATCTCACAATAACACCATAACACATTAGAAGGTTAATTTGAACAGTTATGCATACAGCACAATACGAACACTGTCTTCTTGGACCCAACAAACTCCTCAGAAACGGGCTTTCACCAAAAATACCAACAGAACACAATTCATCACACGTGTCACATCCACACCATGGGACCAAGGCCATCTAGTTGCCCAAGCAATGCAACGAATCATTTCAGCATATTCCCCATACCTACCACACCCAGAGAAACAACAGACACATTATACAACCCATCTACACACTCACACTGATATAACCCACAATCGTGGCCCGAAAACCCTCTAATTGACATGGTAATGCTACCCCAACAGCACCTTCCAAAACAATCAGCCGTGCATCAACAAATTGTTCACACACATTCCCATTAAATTATATATTATTTCAATAAACATTAGGTTGATAGTTCCACCATCTTCTTTGCATAAAGTGCACATCTGTGTAACAAAAGGGGATGTCTAACTACCACAGAAGTAAGAAAGCCAATTTGCTTCGTCTATACAAAAGAAATCATTTGTACGTTCACAAAATATTTTTTTTTAAATGTCATAGAAAGGGTGGATTTATTATTATTTTTTGGGGGGTGGGCGAGGTGTTAGTTACCTTAATGGAGCTTGTCTTTATTCAACATGCTACTTAGAAGGTTGTTGCATGAGACTACAGACATCAAGTTGGCTGGCCTTGTGACGCTACCAGATAGTAAAATCCAGTCCGAATTTAAAACGGCCAACAGCCACGCGACTAATCTCCACTGAGATTCATTATATGTAAATTGGCCTCATACATATTCATTATTAATAAAAACCTGATTGGATTTTACTGTTCAGTAGCCGGACGAGCCCAGCCCCGTGGTTTATGTAGGAGTTAAAATGGAGGTTTCGCATGTAGAACATGTCAGTTAGGTGGGAAAGAAAGACCTCACAGTGACACAGCAAGCCGGCTGCGGCGCCTGCACATAGCTCATTTATCTCTGCGCCGCACTTCTTGGTTGTTTTCAGTGCTTGTTTAGCTTGGAAAGCCTTCTCCCTTGGCACTCTCGGTTGCTGACTTCACAGCTTGAGCTCCAAGGGGAAGGAGTTTTCCCAGGTGTCCCTAGGACGGGTAGAGTGAAGTCACACAAATGAGACCGTGCAACAACAGCTCACTTCCAGGTGCCTCAGCCAGCTAGAGTTCAGCACGTCAGAACGGTGACCTGCACCAACATTCTATTTTCAGACCAGCATAATATTGGGAATTGCTAGAAATTTAAAATTTGTAAGCTTGGTGCATTTTTATTATGTTTAATGCAAAGCAAAGCCGGCAACAATACAGCTAAGGAGCACTCTTAACATTAGTATGAATCACGATTCTGTTATGCAAAAACTTTATTAAAGTCATATTTCTGAAAAATATAATTTAGCATTTTAAAACCTCTTTGGGAGAAATGTTTAAAACCAGAAAAAGCGAAAGATATGGTTTTGTTTTATTATTAAATCTAATGGAAATAGATAATTTTCACCTGATGAACCACATATAATCATAAATCGATTTCAAGTTATTGCATTTAACTCAAAGATTTGCTGAAATGGCACAATTTTTACTTTTTCTTTACCTGTATTGGATGCAATTTCGCCGAGCCCCCTCTGTGGTGGACTTGGTATTTGCACTCACCAAAGATTTCTCTAGAAATTTGCAGAAGCCTGTTGCAGAGAATTAAATAGGGGAAATGCTTATTTTCACACACCTCTGAAACCAGCCATAGGAAGTGCTCTCACTGCTCCTTATTATCATCTCAACAACGTGACCAATGACAGTGTCCTTTTAACTCCGTGTACCAGGATAGTATGTGATTTGACAAGATTTCATCTCAAAGCTCCCATTGCAGGAATTGCATGTCAGTGGCATGTTTAGTGGCTGCTGTCTTGGGATATCTCCCCACAAAAAAAAAAAAAAAAATCTGCGAGCCCTTTCCAACATTATCATGGTTAGAATGTCCTAAGCAAGGAAAGGAACTGTTTAAGGTACATTTGATATTTAATCAGGGCATCCATTTTATAAAATGGACACCAGGAAACAAGCTAATTTGTATTTGGATGGCAGGGAAATTAGCATACCCGCTAGGAAATCACAACTGGCTGTACAAAAGAGCTCTGAGACAGCTACTAACAATGCAAAGCTCTTTACTAAATACCCTAATAAAATAAAATAAAAGTTCATTGCCTGTCCAGGCTTGCACGGTACTTGTAAAGGGCATATTTACCTCTTTTTTGAAACTCTATCAAAACAATAATCTTCACAAACAGTAAATAAAAACGTCACAAAAAAAAAACGAAGATTTATATTGTTCTTTTAGCACGTTTGGGTGTTTTTATTGCACAAAATACCTTGGTATAGAGCTGTGGTGCAAAAAGCCATATTACATATAATCTGGAAAACTTTAAAAAACCTCAAACAAGACAGAAAGGCTTTAAAATTGCCAGAACCACTAAGATTATGCAGCAATTGAGGACCAAATTATGTGGCATGAACGAGCAAATTATGTGGCTTTGTGCGACATATCCTCTTATCTCTAAATTATGAAGCATCAGCAGTATAAGCATATTTATGGAGTAAACGTTATAGCCACAGAATTGCAAATAGTTCACTGGCCTTGACAGTTGTCTATTCTTTTGTGACCGTATTCACGAAAGGTAAACAAAACCTAAACATTCGAATTTTCAGTTGGGAATGAGAAAGAATTTGTATGTGATCAGCATATAAGAGAAACCCAATGCAGAGATTATGTCAAAGAGGGAGGTATAATACAGGAGAACTGGGGTGACCTCTGACACAACCTAGTGAGGTTCTGACTGGTAATGAGGTACTGAGCAATAATTTGCAGGAGGAGGTCGATAAACTGAGAGCTAAGGAAGTGATAGTGAGGACCATTACGGTGTATAGTAGGGTGCGCCGCAGGCTGTTCAAAGAGTATACGGGTACATGAGAGATGGTTAGTGATACAGAGGTGATAAAATCAGTTACATGCGAGAGGGCAGTTTTTGTGGAGTGATGGTCAAGGAGACCAGACTGAATAGGATTGAGTAGCCTACTTGATTTATTACAAGGGGTATGTCTATTAAAGTCTAGGTGTTCAAGCAGCAGCGGCCCGTGCAGGTAAGAGCAGTGAGGCCGGGTGGGGGGTGAGGGGGAATTTCGACAGACGACCACGGCGGAAATTAATTATTTATTTCATTTCCCCTCGTGGTCGTCTGTCGAAATTCCCCCCCACCCGGCCCCACCGCTCTTACCTGCACGGCCGCTGCTGTGTTCAAGTATATGTGAGAAAAAACACAGGGCCATATTATCAAGCGGCAGCGAAAATTATCGCTGGCCACGCTTAGCGTGAGATTAGTTATCGCCGGCTATCGCTGGAAATTATCGCCATGCTAGCGCTGTATTAACAACGCTTAGCGCAATGGCGATAATTATTCCAGCGATAGCGGTGTTTTCCATGGAACATCGCTGGTTTTCCAGCGATGTTCCATGGAAAACAGCGATATCCTTGATGATAGGGCCTGTGGTCTTAGCCACACAATCCACCCCCATGTTAGGTATGCCTTAGTCTGGAATTTAACAGACGTTAAATTCCAGCGTTAAGGCATAGTTAATGCGATTTCAAATATCGCTACCCCTCGTTGATAATATCGCGAAGCTGGGTTAGTGATATTTTCACGTGGGGTTTTGTCAGGCACGCCTCCTTTGCATCTCATTAGCGATGCGATGCGAGGCGTGCTGACAACGGGCGCTAAGGCAAGGAAACACACGCTAGCATGTCCTTGTTAATATAGTGATAATATTATCGCCGCTTTTCGCCCGAAAAGGGACGCTAAAGCGGCGTTAATCTTATTGCGGCCCCTTGATAATATGCCCCACAGTTGGGAACACAGAGCAGTAGTTCTAAGGTGTAGCTGGGTCATATGGGTTTTTCTTTAACAGTAGCATTAGTACATGAATTTAAAGCATAAATGCTACATACTTGATTTGAGCAAGTAGGTAAATTAAGCAGAGAAATACTTCAGAAATTAGGCCACAAAGATTGCTAGGGTGAGCGCTAAAAGTCTGAAGGAGAACTTGATGGGTTATCAGATTTGAGAAACCAGGTAAGCCACGTGGGTTTTGTAGTGCATAAGGAGAGTCTGTCAGAATGTGGATTGGGATCACAGTAGAGTGACATGGTGGAAAGGGGTAGTCAGTAGCATGTGAAGGGTTTTTCTGACTGAAACGATTTAGGAAGAGAAATAGGAAGCAAATTCTTTTGTTGAGAGTAGAGAATGTCTGATGATTGTTTATGGTGAGAGAGTAAGTTGTTGTTAGTTTGTGCTAGTTTAGGGTGGAGATCAGTGGAGTCAATACAGTTGTTTCAATGAGACAGATATGGTGTTATCTGCAGGAGGTGATAATGTTTCTAAGGCTAGTTTGTTGTCAGGGTGGTACTCAGTGGCTTGTTTTTTGCCATGTGAGAAGGAGCCTCAACATCTTGGTTTACAGTAAGCAAATTATAGGGATGAATGAAAGCTGGGGATGGAAGGCTGCCAGGGAAAGGTTGTGTAGAGGATAATTACTAAATGATACATTGAGGAACTGTTTTTTAAATGCATTATGGGAACATTTTGTCATTCTTGGGTGATTAAGAAACTGGGTGAGTGCAGCAGGATTTTACTCTGTGGGGCTGCCCTCGTCATCCTCACTGAGGGGAATATCACCCATTAGGCAGGCAGATAGCACATTTGTTTGGCATGGTGTAGTGTGAACTAACTGCATACTGACCATCAATTCTGATGAGAACTCACCTAGACTTTTATATTGTCATGTGCAAGGTCTGTGTAAGTGAATATTATTATAATTGGATGAGGACAATATTACATTTTTTTGCTGCGATACAATTTTTTGTATTGACTTATTGTTGGATTGACTTTTAATGAGCCCTTTTCCTTGTGAGTTTATACAGTGAAAGAGGAAAATGATTTCCTACTTTAAAAAAAGCTGTAGTGATATATATATATATATATATATATACATATATATAATCTTACATCAAATTTATACTGGATCTATATGGATACATTCCTGTATCACGTTATTGAAAATGATGTAACCTACAATCTTTTGCACTCACTCACTCACACATACAATATAAATCACTACTTTTAATTTGCTGCAATTGATGCAAATTTCTCCCTTTCTCTGGGTTGCATTATTATTTTTGCAGATGTGTTTATTAAAAGAGGAGCATCAAACTTGTAATGAGTAAGAAACGCTTGCTTAATTTAAATTGTGAATCTGTCTGTTAAGAAATGCATTAGGGGTAGGAGAAGCATAAGACATATTAATTGACAGACAGGAACTGCTGTCTCTGAGGTTGATACAAGTAATTTATTACTTTAGAAATGAATGCCACCTCCAGAATGTGCTTCATTAATTTCAAATTTAGTTTTAATTTCAAGCTGTTGCCCCTTGAGAAGAATAAGGTGGCAAATTATTTTTGAAAAGCGTTTTCTCTTCTAAAGAAAGACCATGTTTTAACTATTTAATATTAACAATAAATGTAGTTGCTTGCTGAGCTAAATTGCAATGTGTTTTAAGTTTTTCTTTGTAGACACTGTTGGTAATATGTGTTTATTTCTTTCCCTTCGCAGCATATGTCTCAGACGAGTTAAAAGCCGCTGCACTTGTTGATGAAGATGTGGACCCTACTGATGATGTTGATGGTGAACCTCCAGCCAAGTATGTCTGCCCTGAAAAGGATTCTACAGGCTGCCACGACTCCCCGGCCGCTGAATTCTCCAGCCATGAAATGGACAGTGAATCTCACGTGAGCGAGACAAGTGATCGCATGGCGGACTTTGAGAGCAACTCCATTAAAAATGAGGAGGAGATCAAGGAGGCAAATGCCCCGCTGGAGGATTTAGGTGTCTCTGACAGTTTAGAACAAATGAAAGCAGTGTACAATAACTTCCTCTCAAATTCTTATTGGTCCACGTTGAACTTGAACCTACACCAAACAACCCCAGCAAAAAATAATGCTAGCAGCAGCAGTAGCAGCAGCAGCAGCAGTAGTTGTGGAAGTGGAAGCTTTGACTGGCATCAGAGTGCTATGGCAAAAACACTGCAACAGGTATCTCAATGCAGACTCATACCAGAGCCAAGTCTTTTCAGCACTGTTCAGTTGTACAGACAGAGCAGTAAACTCTATGGCTCCATATTTACGGGAGCCAGTAAATTCAGGTGTAAAGATTGTAGCGCAGCCTATGATACTTTAGTAGAGTTAACTGTTCACATGAATGAAACAGGTCACTATCGGGATGACAACCATGAAACTGATAACAATAACCCTAAAAGATGGTCTAAGCCACGCAAACGTTCTTTATTAGAAATGGAAGGCAAAGAAGATGCCCAAAAAGTATTGAAATGCATGTATTGTGGCCACTCATTTGAATCTCTTCAGGACTTGAGTGTACATATGATCAAAACAAAACATTACCAAAAAGTGCCTCTGAAGGAGCCAGTTACACATGTAACTGCCAAAATCATCCCCACAACTAGAAAGAAAGTAGCCTTAGAGATTGATCTTCCTAGCTCTCCAGATTCACCAGGGGGAACACCAAAAGCCACAATTTCTGATGCAAATGAATCACAGCAGAAGAATTCAAATCCTTACATCACACCAAATAACCGCTATGGACATCAGAATGGGGCAAGCTACGCCTGGCATTTTGAAGCAAGGAAATCCCAAATTCTGAAATGCATGGAATGCGGCAGTTCTCATGATACCTTGCAGGAGCTCACAGCCCACATGATGGTTACAGGACATTTTATAAAAGTGACCAATTCTGCACTGAAAAAAGGAAAACCAATTGTAGAGGCTCCAATAACCCCCACCATGAATGCTTTAATAGACGAGAAGGTCCAGTCAGTGCCACTAGCTGCTACGACATTTGTTTCCCCTTCAAACACCCCTTCCAGTGTTTCACCAAAACTGAATGTTGAAATCAAAAAAGAAATTGATAGAGACATAACTGACGATAATGACAATGAACTGGATAAAACGAATGAAAATGAGGAAAAATGTGATGTTCCCTCAAAATATCATTACCTGACTGAAAATGACCTAGAAGAAAGTCCAAAGGGGGGTTTAGATATTTTAAAATCATTAGAGAACACAGTAACGTCTGCTATTAACAAAGCCCAGAATGGCACACCTAGCTGGGGAGGTTACCCAAGCATTCATGCTGCCTATCAGTTGCCTAACATGATGAAACTCTCTTTAGGCTCATCAGGGAAAATTGCTCCATTGAAACCTATGTACATAAACAGTGAAGTTCTGTCCCCAACCAAAATCCATTCACTTGTTTCTCCTCCCAGCAGCCAAACATCACCAGTACCAAAAACAAATTTCCACGCAATGGAAGAATTAGTTAAAAAGGTGACAGAAAAGGTAGCCAAAGTCGAAGAAAAAATGAAAGAGCCTGAGGGAAAACTATCTCCAATAAAAAGAGCCACACCATCACCTTGCAGCAGCGACCTTAGTGATCCACCAAAAACAGATATTTCCAACGAAGGAGGCTACAAAAGCCAACAAAGCAGCCCCATTCCACAGAGGGAGATATGCAAGGGCAGCCCCCCTTTTGAGCCTGTGGAAAATGGTACGGATCACATCAAGTCAATTGCTCCAACCTTTGGGTGTAGTACAGCAATTATAACCGACCATCCTCCTGAACAGCCGTTTGTAAACCCTTTGAGTGCTCTACAGTCAGTTATGAATATTCATCTGGGAAAAGCAGCAAAGCCCTCTTTGCCCTCAATGGACCCCATGAGTATGCTTTTTAAAATGAGCAACAGTTTGGCAGAAAAAGCTGCCTTGGCAACTCCACAAATGCAGTCTAAGAAAGCGGACCATATAGACCGTTATTTTTATCATGTCAACAATGACCAACCCATAGATTTGACAAAAGGCAAGAGTGACAAAATCTGCTCACTGGGTTCAGTGCTTTTGTCATCCACATCAACATCGCCTGCATCCTCTTCATCCACAGTGACAACGGCAAAGACATCTGCAGTCGTGTCATTCATGTCAAACTCGCCGCTGCGCGAGAATGCCCTGTCAGACATATCTGATATGCTAAAAAATCTGACAGAGAGTCACACGTCAAAATCCTCCACACCTACAAGTATATCCGAGAAATCTGACTTCGATGGTACGACAACAGAGGAATCAGAGGAAATTACCCCAGCTCATAAAAGGAAGGGGCGTCAGTCCAACTGGAACCCACAACATTTGCTGATTCTCCAGGCCCAGTTTGCCGCCAGCTTGCGTCAAACGTCAGAGGGGAAGTACATAATGTCAGACTTGAGCCCTCAGGAAAGGATGCATATCTCAAGGTTCACGGGACTCTCAATGACAACAATTAGTCATTGGCTCGCCAATGTGAAGTACCAACTCAGAAGGACAGGGGGGACTAAGTTTCTCAAAAATTTAGACACTGGGCATCCGGTGTTCTTTTGCAATGACTGCGCTTCGCAGATCAGGACTCCTTCCACCTACATCAGTCACCTCGAATCGCATCTAGGCTTCAGGTTACGAGACTTGTCCAAATTGTCAAACGAACACATTAGCAATCAGATAGCACATACAAAATCCCCCTCTGAAAAACTGTTGGCTTCTTCTCCCGAGGAAGAGACTGGAATTTCCTACCAATGTAAACTTTGTAACCGGACTTTTGCTAGCAAGCACGCCGTTAAACTCCATCTAAGCAAAACACACGGGAAATCACCCGAGGACCATCTTCTGTACGTCTCTGAGCTTGAAAAGCAGTAGAGGTTGCTTCTGATTTAAAAAAAAACAACAACAAAAAACTCTAATTTGCTTTGAGGAAAACTGTCAAAGACGCCTTAAAGCTGACTTTTATTTCTTGGCACATGTTCCTATTTTAACTCCAGAAAGTCACTCTGGGCTGAACTGTTTTGTACAACTGTACAGTATTTAATAGAGATGCATACTCAGCTGTTGTTACTGGTAAAGTATGAAGGTTAAAATGCAGTGATAAGTGTTTGGAAGTTTGTGTACATTGGGTTTAATCGCTGTGCATCCTTGTGATGCATCGAGCTGCATGCATTGACGAACAGTTTTATTAAACAATTTCTAATTAATTCCAGTGCACTTTTTTAATGACCTACGTGTGCTGGCATTTCTGAGCCTTTAAACTTTAGCCCTCTGAGTACTCTGAAGCACTTCTTTTGTTTATTTGGTACATTGTATCAAACCAGTTTTTAAAAGAAAAAAAACGATGTTTACCAGCTTAGCTGAACCTCTGATTAAACAGGTTTGCAGGGGTTTTAATTTCTATAATTGCAAACATTTTATTTTTAATTCACTCGCAGCATAGATGTATATAATGTATAGAGTTGAAAACCGCTTCTAAAAATTGTGATTGATATATCAGACATTTTGTCTCCATCATTTTTATCAATCTTATTTTATTTTGCAGATTTACTCTAGACATAAGCTGTGCCTATGTAAGCTGTACATTTTTAGGTCTAATCTGTTTTTATGACATTACAACACTGTAAATTATTCATAATTTGCGACAGATAACCTTTATAAACTATTAAAAACTATTATTCTTAAAGAAAGTATGATTGTTTTGCAATACATCTATATTGAAAGAGGTTCATGTTTAAATTATACATATTTATTAGCATCATTTCAATGTTGTTTTAAAAAAAAAACATGATTGACAGAAGCCATGGACCGACTGCATCCTTGGCATGCATCATAACTGTTTTGCACAAAAAAGACGTTTAAAGGTATTTATAAACTGAAAATTGTTCAAAATAAACTCAGTGCTCAAAGGGTTAAAACATTTGAAAAAACTTGTACTGTATTTCCTTCGATAAATCCCTTAAAAATGTTTGTTAAAATGAAAACTTGCATAAGAGTTATGAGGCATTCTGTGATATAATCAATTTTACTAAGTTTGCTCGGTTGTTATTTCCTATTGTAGAATGCCTTTTTAGTTGAACTGGGAACTTTCTGTTATGTTTGCCTAATTATTCTCCCAGGATTCCATACTGCAGCTTTATCTTTAGGCATATGAAAGGTAACCCGTGGTTACCAGCACATTTTTGGATGTTAATTTGCTGAAGTAACTGACAGCTGACACCGTATGAGAATCTATGTATAAAATATTGGCATGTAAACAGCACAGACACTGAATTGCACTCTGTGTCCTGTTTTGTTGTTGACAATGAAGCACCATTATATGATTCTTCAAATAACCTTTTTTCTACAGCAGCATTAAAAATGGTCATTTTGCTATAATTTTGTCTTGGGTTCACACTTCTGTCTGAAATAGGACTAACGAGCACATTACAATTAAATTGCGTGCTCTGTGTTTATGACTGATGCTTGGTAGATTTTCTTCATCTGCCGGGTGCTGGCACTCAAAAGCAGCTCATAAATCACCTGATTTTGAGTGAACTTCCAAATTTCAAGAGAAGGGATGCAGAGACTTGGTGCATGCATTAACAACATTTCCCATGCAAAGATAGATGTGTTGTAACACACTTTAGGCGAGGTCTACTAAAAGCGCGAGAGAGCTAGCAGTAAAGTGTTTGGCAAATCAATAAATTGGGTTGTGTAATCATAAATGTGTACCACTAATCCTGCTAAAATACACTCTGCGTTGATGAAACTGCATTGCGTGTGCTTGCACAAGAAGGAACAAAGCAAGGGTAAAATAAATTGGTCCAAGAAAAATATATTCACAATATATGTACTTGCAATTGAAAAGGATAAGTTCCCCAAAACTTGCATGTACATCTATGAATATAACTTATGGATATGAGACGCACCAGTATGCCTCTGGGAATTTGCTTTATGGTGCTTTATGACACAATGGTGGTTGTAGTTAAAAGGCAGAGGCAAGTCCTATTTCCTCCAGAGCCGACATAACCCTTGTAAATAATTTGCTTCCCATATGAGAATTTTAAAGACACGCTCCAATTCAGAGAGTGCCTGATATTCCTTGGAGAGCGGGCATGATGTGTTCTGGAGGACAGCTTTGGGTGCTGTAAGAGAGGATCCTGAAGTGGAGTGCTGTGGAATGTGTTGCCGGCTGCCAGTCACAGCATCATTCTGAGTAGAGAGGAGCGAAGTGAGGGGAAAAGATGCGGCCTAGTTGCCAGGGCAATTGACTTTGGAGCTGCAATGGTCGGGTCAATATCCTGTGACTCTGGGCAAACCATTTAATGACCCCTTGCCTAAACGAGAAGAAAAATGAATCTGACCTTGTGTAATGTAATCCGATGCTCATGTAAAGCACTCTAATGCCCTTGGGAAATATTTGGGCCATATTAAACTGCAAAAATAAAAATAGGGGCAGTCTCGATGGGCAGCACAAAATAGGAATGAGGTATGACTGGAAAAATCAACACCAATGAAGCTTCACAACCGACAACATTTAGCTAGGCGGTTGCAAGTGGTACATTCTAGCTTGAGGCAATGGGGGAAGTCTGACCTGGTATGATGTTTTTTGCTTTCCTTATAACATGTGGTGCTTTTAACTCCTGCCATGAAGCAGGATTCTTCTTTTGAAGAAAACAGAACAAATTAACAATTCATGGTGTGAGCCAAAGGGCATCCTTGTAAAAGAGACTCTTGTGTTTCTGATTTCTATAAGTCCAGCAGTGTGCTTAAAATACACTGGCGTAAGGCAAGATTACCATATCAGAAGTGGGCAAGGTGCCACGCTGTATGGGATTTACTAACCCAATAGATACTAAAAACCAAGACTCACAGGCCAGTGGTGTGTGCACACTATGCTACTGAGACAACACCATTTCCTCAAGATATTTCTACTTCGGCTGGATATCTTGGCAGGTCCAGCTTAAAATGAAACTTCCATTACTTAAAGAAGACCAGGAGAAGAATTGCACTGGGGCTGCATTATAATTATTAACATCATAATTATCCTCAGAGAGCACACAGAATTGCAAACATTTCTCTACAACTGTTAGTCCAGACTCAGTCTTCACTTGTCAGAATCCATTCTACAGCATGCCACTGAACAGGCCTAACATGGTGCTTTTCATTAATTTCGATCTTACTGAGCCTGTGAATAATATTGTTCAAACCAGGATGGTGCTCCTGCTGTCGTGGTAGCTATAAGCATGTGCACATTTCTCTTGTGATTAGCATTGGCTCTTAAGGTACAGAGCAGGGCATGAAAAGGGAGAATTTATTCTTTCTTGAGAGAATCTGCATCTCAATTTTGATAGCCAACAACAATAAAGTGATGGATGGAATGCTTGAATTATGCTCAGCCACAGGCAATTGCTCGGACCGCATCCCAATCAATTGTTTTTCACCCATCATTCCACCTCAGTTTGGACCTAGCCATATGCAAATCAGCATTGACTCTGCTCCTCATTGGAACATTCCAGCCTAAACTGCCAATCCAGGTCTTCCCGAAACCAGAATGCAAGCAACCAAGGACCAGTTTCGCCCTCATAAGGGCTTATCTGCTAGGTATTGCTTGATTCCAGTGGCACAGTGAGCACCGGTTCCACGTCTGGGCATACCCATCGCACTGAGGGCATCAATTGCAACAACAGCAAGGTGATGGATGGAATGCTTGAATTAATCTCAGCCACTGACATTCGCTCAAGGGTATGCCCAGACGTAGGTCCCATGCACACTGTGTCACTGGAACCAAGCTATACCTGGCTTATGAGGCTATAACAAGGGCAAAACAAGTCCTGGGTTACTTGTGTTCCGGCTCAGGGAGGACTTGGCTTGGCAGTTCGAGCTGGACTGTTCCCATTGGAGCAGGGTCAAGACTGATTTGCACAAGCTGGTTCCAAAATGAGGTGGCATTGTATGCAAAATAACAATGGATTGGGATGCAGCTTGAGTAGGTTCCAGTGGGAGCACTCAAGAAGTGGCCATCATTTCTCACCTGATAGATCTTTCTGGTTGCCTGAGAGGCAAAAGGGAGTTGGCATTCAAATAAACAATTTAAAGTTTGTGTGACCCACTTGGTCACACAATAAGGACCAGGAATCCGTAACTAAAGTTAAGTGGGCTTTTAAAAAAAATAATAATCATTCCAGTAAATTCAAAAATCAAGAACATGTTATAAATGTAAAGAATTATGACAAGCAAATGAAAGTGTCAAAGCAAATTCCAACTCAATAGCATAAAGCATAAAATAATGTCAGTCAGAACAATACAGATGGCAAGAATTTGGAATTGGAATTCTTTCAAGATATCCTGCTCCTTCTTCCTAAACATGAATATATTCTAAAGTCATCCAATCAGGCTCTAAATCTAAAGTGAGGATGGTTTGGGATAAAACAGTCTCAGAGAAATTTAGGAATGCAGGAAGGGGTCAGCATAGCGAAGACTTTGGTAGAAGTCTCCTAAAACAAGGAAATAAGTGTTAGCATAAAGCCACATTCATGCAAGAATAAAAGGGAAGCTGAGAGGTCTGTACCTCTCGAAGTCCAAAAGTATCACTCCTAATGTCTAACAGTGTGAACACTTATTAAAACACACAGATACCGCATCATCAGCCATATCTACACCACCCCTCTGAGGAACAATGGTCTTAAACTTAACAGGTACAACTGCAACATCTCCAGACTTTCCTATCCTACAGAACTTGGATAGCCTCGACAACCTTGAGTTTTCCTCTGTTCCTGATACACGATGAACAGGAGGCCTCTTCTGCTCATGAAATCATTCCATTCGTGCCAACATTTCTCTTCTTAGGCCTCCCTATCTCTAATACATAAAACTCCTTTCTCTAGCTACAAAATCATGAAAGCACACCTGCAACGGCAAAGAACCTGCAGAGCAAGCAAAATACATTTCATGTTAAGAAATAAAGGCCTAGTCATGCTAACTTTAGTTAAACATTTGTAATGTGCACTTTGAATTCATGATTATATAGGCACGTATAAATTCAGAATAAATGTAACAAGAATAAATGCAAACAAAAATGAATTAGTTCATGATTACATATGCAATTGACTTTCAACTAATGCAATACAACTTGAAACAGGAGTGTAAATAAATGCGAGAACTACGTTTTCATAATTAATCTAAAGATTAAAATGCACTCATTCATGAGTCTCTAGTTTTCTACAGTGAATACACTTCAGAAGGACATTTGAATGCTTCACTTCACATTAATAAAGTTAGGGCTCACAGAATATATAGTGCTAAGTGCAGTAAATATTGCGCTTCTGTGATGTGTATGGGTGGAGCCTAAATTGCGCTCTTCCAATCCACCCTCTGATGGTGAATCTAGCCATCGCAATCAAGATTTTATGCTTATCAGATGGACCAGTCAAAACCTCATGGGTTCCATAAACTTTTGTCTGGACTCTTCTAAATTTTTAATGTCATGTTAGGTTCTACACTGACTCTCCTCTAATTCCAAATCTGCTCTCTTTCTTTTCACTTCCTTCCTTACTTGTACTCTTTTATACCCCTTAAAGATCACAACCAAAAATATTGCACAAAGGCAATTATTGCAAGGGGCTTCAAAATGGAACCCAATATTCCAATTCCCACCTTTTCAAACCATTTGTCTACATCAGAAAATTCATTTCCAATTGCTTCCCAAGCACCTGTGGCTTCAAACTCCTTTAAATCTTCCTTCAGACCAGAAATATTCTTGATATATGCCTTCAAGTCTTTGCTCTTGTCAGAGATGTTGGTATAACACTGCTGGACCTTTAACATCTGACAGACTCCACTTTCTTTTTTGAGGAGGATGTCTAACACAAGTCTATTTTGCAAAAAGACGGATCTCATAGCTACCAATTTAGTATCTACAACCAATAAAGCTCCTGCTGTGATTTCCTGCCTCTAAAAGCTCACTTTCTTCTCTGGTCCACTTATGTTGTTTCTTAATGTCCTCATCTGCTTTTGACTTTAATTCCATATTTCTCCTCCTGTCTTCAACCAAATTTAGAAATTTCTTCTCAACATCTGTCAAAATGCAAGTCAGATTGTTTCGGTGAGCATAGGCAGTGTCTAATGTCATGGTGGGTTTAAAGAACCATTAATTTATCCCCATTTCTTTTGGACCGGGGCAACAATTCAAATGCACAAGAATGGAAACTTCTGAAAAAAATAAATCAGAATTCAAAAATAAAACTGGAAAATACCCTGTCCATAGAAACATCTCAGCAAAAGGCTACAAGTAACAACATAAGTCAAAGGGATATGACGGTGCGTGATACGCTTTGCAGCAGATGCAGGTAATTGCATACAAACGTAGCAATCCTTTACATCCATAGTGTCAATATATTCATAAAGCAGGTTAAAATAAGCATTTGAGGAAAAATCTCCTCTTGATGAATCTATGTGCAATTCTTTAACATTCAAAGAATGCAAACATCCATCTGCAGGAAGTGGTGATTTGGGGATACCTGTAGGCTTAGTATTCACTAAAGCAGAAGATGTAGGTAAATGCAATCCCACAAGTAAAACAACTAGTACGTTCAGTACAGTTATTAATACGCCTGCTAATATGTACCTACGCCTACTATGGTTGTTAGTTCCTATAACTTTTCTGGAATCAGACTGTTGAGTGGAAAATAGCAGCAGCAGAGGCTTCCCAATTTCCACCTGTGCAAATTGCAAAACAAAGTTCAACAATGTGAAATGGAATTATTTACAAAAGTCTTTGTGAGTCTTCCCTAGCTCTACTCCATGTTCTTCTAAATGACACCCTAGCCTCAACAGCCTCTGGCCTAGGTAATCTTCTTAGGTCGCTTAACAAAGTCTATTTAATTGTCTCTATTCAAAAGCGCATTTCAAAATTCAATCTAGAAATCAGGTTAATGATAATTCCTGTCAATCTGTTCCGTGGCAAAGTAAAGACAAAACGCAGTTCAGCCTCAAGCATATATTCACGAAGGTTCATCTGGAATTGCACTTTGATATTCCAGGTCCCAAATCTCTCTTTCCCTTTCATCTGCTGCAAAGTATGTCCATTCAGGGTATAAGTACCTTTGACAGGGCTTTCTAGCTTTTTTCGATCTCCTGAATGCAAGCCCTTCACCTTCACTGTCACTCAAGTCAGAATCCTCAGTATTCTCTGGAATGGGTGGTGGCACATGTCTTTCCGACAAACTTGCTCTCTCTCTCTCTTGACTTCATGGCCAATGTTCTTCAGCTCCCACTCCATTACTACAGCACTAAGCTGTTTGTCAGGGTTTGAATCTGGCTCAGGCAACACCAAAGGATGAGACTCTCCAGCCCCTCCTTCAATTGCCAACCCATCAAGATCCCGGTCAGGCTGGACATGTGCCGCTTCAAGCTCCCGTTGGTCCTCTACAGCTTGTCTAACGTGCTCCCGATTTCTCTCTGGTACTGCTGGTGCTTCTGGGATATGCGCTGCCACATAATGAAGGGGATACTCAACTCTGCGAGTATGAGCGGCATGAATCCAGTTGGGGAGACCTCCGCACTTGACAGCAGTAGTCGTCAACAAAATTACTTTTTAAGGGCCATGCACATGAGGTTCCAGGTACGTATTCTGAATGTGTGTCTTCACCAGGACCCAGTCGCCGGGATTGAGGTCATGGCACTTCTCCTGATGAGGCAGTGCGGTGGCGACTTCAAACTGATGAGACACAGAATGCACCACGTCAGCCAGTACTTTGCAGTAATTAAGAATCATGTCATCTGTAATGTTCACAAGCACATTTGCAGGTGCAGTGGGCAATTTAATAGCTTATTTAGTTCATGAGGGGACAATGCTGTCCTGTTATCGGGAACACTGCGGAAACTCATCAACACAAGGGGTAAAGTATCAGGCTACTTCAAAGACGTTCAAGCACACCCTTTAGCTAGTCTGCGTTTCAGCATGCCATTCACTTGCTCCACGATTTCTGAAGCCTCAGGCCAATAACTGCAATGTAGCCTCTACTCCACTTGTAATGCTGCACACAACATTTTCATTACTGAAATGAGTCTCTCAGTCTGACTACAGCGAAGTCGGGAAGTCGAACCATGGTATGAGCTCCCACAGCAATTTAGCTATTGTGAGACAGTCATTCCTTCTGGTGGGGTAAGCTTTGACCCAACGCAAGAAGATGCAAACACTCACTAGGACGTATCTCAGCCAGTTGCAAGAAGGCATTACAATAAAGTTCAGCTGCATCCTGTTGAAAGGACCACCTGATCTTCCTATGTGACTCAGTGTCACTGCGGTTCTTTTTCCTATGTTCATATGTTGACACACAACCCTTCAGCCATCAAACTGAATCTGGGGTTAAACCACATCTGCTGAAACTGTCTGACCTTAGCATCCCTCCCCATATGAGCTGGGCCATGGTAATGTCTTGCTGTTGGGGGCAACAGACTATCTGGCAACACAGGTCTTCCATCTCCTGAAACTCAAATCTCATCACCTCTTTTGGCACATCCTGTTCTAACCAAACTTTGCTGTTCTGCCTCTTACACATCTTACTGTAACCCCTTAACTTCCTCCTATGTGTCAGCTATGGTTAACAAAAGGTTGTGATTGGTCTCATCTTCCCCTTCATTACTGTATTCACTGTTAAATGTACAAGCTCCATGGGCACAGTATCGTGCAACCTCGTCAGCATATCTGTTGCTGACTGTCACATAGTCATTTCCACTACGATAGCTAGAACATTTCATGACTGCAATTTGGGCAGGTAACTGCAATGCTTCAAGCAGTCTCCTTACATCTTCACCATTACGTATAGGGGAACCTGAAGAGGTCATGAATCTCCTTTGTAACCATAACTGTCCAAAGACATAAACAACACCAAAGCCATACTATCAGTGACAATTGTCACTTTCAGCTGTGCGGAAACACAGCACGACCTAGTAAGAGTGATCAATTTGGCCACTTATGCAGAAAACACTCCTTGAAGCCAGGAGGCTTCAATTACACCTGAAACTGTGCAAACTGTGTATGCAGCTCTCAAGTTTCCTTCATTGTCTCTTGGACAGGATCCATCGGCAAACAGTACAAAATCGGACTCTGACAGTGGTTCACCTTGAATATCTGGTCTTAGATTGGTGCACAGTTCAGTGACATCGAGACAGTTATGCTTTACTTCCCCCTCCTCACCCTTGACTTCCGGCAGGGATAACAGTGTGGCAGGGTTCAAGGTAGCACACTTTTTTAAAGTCACGTTCTCCGCCGCCAGTATGATCTGCTCATATCTGGTCAAGCGGCTGTTTGATAAATGTTGGGTATGGGTCAACAATATCTCAAGAGAATGGGGCAAGAACACAGTAAGTGGATGACCCTTCACAATACTCTCACACCTTTCTATGATGACACCAATCGCTGCCACTGCTTTAAGGCATCCAGGCAGCACTGTAGCTATGGGATTAAGGGTAGCAGAAAAATAGGCCACTGGCCTTCAGGAATTTCCATGAAGTTGTGTAAACACTGAGAGAGTGAAGCCCTCCCTCTTATGGCAAAAGAGCGCACATGCTTTGTTATAATCAGGCATGCCCGGTGCCAGGGCACAACAGAGACTTTCTCCCAGCTCTAGGAAGGAAACTAAATAGCTGCTATACCAAGGTACCGGATCAAACACATCCTTGTATGTCAGCCTCTGTAAAGGCTTGGTCACTTAGGAAAAGTTGGGAATCCACTGACGACAGTAGCCCACCATTCCCCAAAACATCCTGACTTCCTTCTGAGTAGTTGGCAGATTCATTTTCAGAATTGCCGAGATTCTTTTTCCTCATTCCCTTCTCAATGTGATGTCCGAGATACAGAACTTCTTTTTGACAATACTGCAACTTACTCTGGGACACTGTATGTCCATTCTCAGCCAAGTAGTTAACAGGGCAATTGTATTTTGCTTGCAAGCCTCCTTTGTGTTCGATGCATCTAGCAGGTCGTCAATGTACTGCAATAAAACAGAGTTACAGGGCTTTATTAAGGACTCAAGATTCTTTTTAAAGATCTCTGTACACCCTTGTGGGACTCAGCACCATGCCAAAACTCTGTCTGGAATCAAAATGCAAAGTGGAACTGGCTGTCCTCATGCAACTGTATGGAAAAGAAGACTCGACACAAATCAATGACAAAGAACCACTCCACTGAGCCTCACATGGAATTTGAAATAAAATCAAATTTGGATTCGGTACCACGGGACAGCAAGGAACAATTATGGAGTTTTTCTTTCTCAAATCTTGGACTATGCAGTACTTACTGCAAGACTTCTACAAGCCCATGATGGATGAATTACATGGACTTCCCAATATGTCCTTCAAAATGCCTTGCTGTGTCATTGGGTCAATCACTAGAGTAATCCCAGCAATTGCTTCTGGAGTCAGATTATATTGTGGGGTTCTTGGGTACAAAATATTAGGTTTTACCTTAATGTGGACAGGCTCAACTCCTTTGATGTGTCCTATGTCCTTTTCTGAAAAGTCCCAGACTTCCAATTTTACAGTATCTTTAAGATCTGGCAGTAATTCATCAATTGTCATTAAAGGGTACAATCCAGTGTCCGGACAATGCCTTGCCAATTTGAAGGCAATGTCTTAATCATGTGTCTGGAACTCTATACCTTTTGGGGTACAGTAAATTGTGCAGTTCAATTTGCACAACAAGTCACGGGCCAATTGATTTGCAGGGCTCGAATCCCACACCACAAATTGCTGATTCTCCTCAAAAGACCCTATTTTAACAGGTACTTCTTCTGTCACTGGGCTTGTCCTTCGCTTGTTTGTGACCCCTATATCTTGGATTCTTTTTCCCAAGAGGGTTAGGTTTGGAACTTCCACTGTTCTAACAGTAGAGTGGGTAGCACCAGTATCGATCAAAAATGATACTGGCTGGCCATTCACCTCACCTTCTACAAATGGACCACTCTGACTGCTCCAAGAAGGCAATCTTCCTCCCCCTCAGGCACCCCTTTATAGTGACTGGTCAGAACTGTAATCCTCAAAAGCTTTGAACATAGGAAACTGTTGAAACCCACCCTGATTTTGGAAACGATTCTGATTTACGTTCAGGGAATGATTTCAATTAAATCTAGGGCCATTTGCTGGTCTCGAGGGACTGTGACATTCCTGTGTCTCCCTGCTGTGCTGCCGCGCTGGTGCCTGTGCCATCAACCTCCTCCCTTTGTCGCCCCTCTGCGCCCGCTACCTGTTGTGGTTGGCTGCGGCTGGGTCTTGGTGCTGGGGTCTCTGTTGCCTCCTGGACTCTGATTGTACCGGCTGTGGTGTGGTGGTCCGTCCGCTGTCCCCCCTGCCGTTGCACCTCTTGGCTGTTATTCCGCCTCGCTGATACCTGGTGATGCCTACTGCCGGTGTTCGATCACCATGGGGCGGACTGACCCCAAGCAGCCCAAACTCGCATTTGACCAGCGCCGATCTACCCGTCAGGACGGTGTTGGACCGGACGGCGGCGACCAGGCGGCTAACATGGAGTCCCCTCCCGCGCGTGAAGATGACCTGAAGGCGATCATGCTCGACGTTAAGTCCACGGTCACTGGAATCGCTGCCCAGCTCGACCAACTCTCCGCTCGCCTGGATTCGGTCAAGGCCCGGGTGGATTCCCATGACAATCGCCTCACGCACGTGGAGTCCAGGATCTCGGACATTGAGGATGCCGCCACTCAGGACCACCAGAAATTATTACAAATGGACAAAATATTGGACGTTATCCGAAACAACAATGAGGATTTGGAGGCGCGTTCCCGTCGGAGCAATCTCCGCATCACGGGGGTTCCCGAGTCCACCAATATCTCCCGCATGGAGGATTTCGTGGAGCAGCTTGTCAGGGAACTGTTTGGTGACTCTCTCTCCACAGTCTTCATTGTCGAGCGTGCTCATCGCTCACTCGGTCCGCGTCCTGGTCCTGGATTACCTCCTCGTCCCATCATTGCAAAAATATTAAATTTCAGAGATCGAGACGCGATTCTACGTGCAGCACGCGATAAGGGCAAAATCAATCATAAAGGTGACTCGCTCTCTTTTTACCCTGACTATACTCCGGCAGTCCAGGCCGCTCGCCACAAATTCCTCCCAGCTAAGCGGATCCTCCAGAAACATAATGTCGCTTACTCATTGGCTTACCCTGCAAAGCTGAGAGTCCGACAGGGAGAAAAAACGCTCATGTTTCCTGACCCCAGAGACGCCCTCGCATTCGCCAAGAAAATGGACAAATCACCCCGCTCCTCACCATCTGGCTCTCAGCCCGCCACAACCGACCACCTGAGTGATAACGATTGACTTGTCGGGACTTACTAGTTAATACTGACTTGAACGCTGTCTGTTGTCCTCACAGCTTGGCCACCCTGCTTTACTGCGGGGGTGTACGCTGAGCTCTGCCATGCCCTCACGGGATAATTCCCTCTCTCACCGTTGTTTTCCTTCTTCCAAGTTGCGGGTTCCTGGGGTGGGTTGGGGAGGTAGCTCAGCCTGATTGGGGGGTTGGAGTGGGTGCGGGGGTGGTGGGCCTTTTGGTATTGTTTTTTGGGTCGCAAGGGTGGGGTGGTTGGGTGGGGGGTTGTGTTTGTGGGAAGGTGGTTGTTTGCACTCTGTCGGCTATGGTCTTGCCAGGAACTGGTCTCCTGACTGCATCTTGTGCGACGGGTTGGGTTGGGTTGGGGTGGGGGGTTTTTGTGGGTTTCGCTTGTCATTCAAGGGGGACCTTCTTGCTTCCGAATTCACATCTTCTGTTTCCTATCAGAATGCATCACCTCCCTGCTAGACATGTGCAACTTAGTACGACTGTTCACGATCTCCTCCTTCTCCTGAACGGCACTGTGGTCCCTTCCCTTTTCGTTCCTAGCGCACTGGCTGTTCTCCCCTTGGTTGGGATTTCTAGACACGCGGGCTGCTGGCCGGCCCCGTCGTCCGCCCCTGGCGAATGTCCTGTACGCCCCCGGGTTAAGTACTAATTGTCCCTGCGCCTGCACTGGCTCTCTCCGCTGTCTGGCCTCCTGCGCGGCGCCCTCGCTTTACCCAGTTGTGAAACACCATGACTGACACCATATGTTGGACCTGGAACATCCGTGAGCTTAATGATCACCGTAAGGCAAGGCTCATTCACTCTCACTTGCACCGACACAAGGTCGACATCTGCCTTTTGCAGGAAACCCACCTCCACCAGACTCCAGTCGCGCCACTGGGGTGAAGTGCACTCTTCTTATTATTCCTCCTATTCCAGGGGTGTGTCCATTCTGATACGTAGGGGGCTCCCCTGGCATACTACTCAGGTACTCACGGACCCGGACGGACGGTATGTGATTTTGCACGGCTCCCTGTTGTCCCAACCAATGACGATTGCTGCTGTGTACGGTCCTAACTCGGACGATCCCGATTTCTTTACTCATATCTGGCACCTCATCTCTTCCTTGGGCCCGGCGGCTCTTATCTGGGGGGGGGGTTTCAATGTTACACTTTCGGCAGTCTTGGACCGCTCTGGCCCCCATTCATCCCACCCTCGCTCCACTGCGCTACTTCAGTCCATACTCACTGACAACGCGTTATATGATGCCTGGCGGCACCTGTGGCCCGAGACCCGTGAGGGCACTTGCGTCACTGGGGCTCGGGGCTGCTGGTCCCGTATTGATTTATGGATTACCTCACTGGATGCCCCCACTTGGCTCACCTCCGCTACTCATATGACACGCACGTTCTCAGATCATGCTCCAGTCCAGATTAGTCTTCGCTTTCACATGGCGGCTTCCTCCGAATGCTCTCCGTGACTCCGTCTTCTTAGACGAGATCCAAAAGGCGATTACCAACTACTTCGATCTAAATGTCGGTTCTGTAGACTCCGCGTCCATCCTGTGGGAAGGCTTTAAGACAGTGATACGTGGCGAGTGAATCTCTAAACAGGCCGGTGTCCTTCGCTCCATCCGTGCTTCATTGGACAAGCTGGAGTCGGAGATTAAGGCTCTGGACGCTGCTCATGCTGCCCACCCCAGGTCTGAGACCCTCGCGCTATTGCGTGCAAAGCATTCTGAATTTGCTGTGGAGGCCGATAGGGAACTCTCCTTTCTTGGTAGGGAGGCCCGAGCCCGTCGCTTCGGAGAGGGTGATTGGCCTGGTAAGACCCTGGCCAACCTCCTACGTTCCCCCCGTGCAGCATCGTATATTGCTGCTCTTCGAGATGGTGGCCCCACCAGAACCACCTCCCCCGCCAAAATCCAGGCCCGTTTTATGGACTATTACTCGCAACTTTACGCCGCGGGGCCCCCCCCTCGCGTGAGGCCTTTGAACAATATTTTGATACCCTTTCGCTGGTTTGGCTAGAGGACTATCATCGGGAATATTTAGACGAGCCCTTCTCTAAGGAGGAGATACTGGCTGCCATAAATAGTCTCCCTAGTGATAAGGCCCCAGGTTTGGACGGCTTACCCGCCTCGTTCTATAAGGCTTATGCTCCGCTTCTGGTGCCACATCTGGCCGCCATGTATAACGATTCCTTTGATACTGGCCTCTTCCCGCAGTCACTCCGTGAGGCGATGATAACACTACTCCTCAAGCCTGACAAACCAGCTGACAGCCGCGAGTCTTACCGCCCCCTTTCTTTAATTAATATCGATAATAAGATTTTTGCTAAGTTACTGGCTTCCCGTCTTCTCCACCTTATGCCCCTCATCGCCCTCCCCGATCAGTCTGGTTTCATCCCTGGCCGTGCCACCTCGCACAACCTTCGGACTATTTTTTCGGTCATTCATCAAATCAACCCTAGCTTCCCTGCGGTGGCCGGTCTGCTTGATGCCACCAAGGCATTCGATACACTGGAGTGGCCTTTTCTGTTTTTTCTTCTACCGCGCCTTGGCTTTAGTAACATTTTTATCCGCAAGATATCTCTCCTCTACACTCGCCCCTCCTCCCGTCTCCGGATCAATGGGCAGGTCTCAGCACCTATTCTAATCGAACGCGGCACTCGGCAAGGATGCCCACTCTCCCCTATGCTCTTCGCTATCGCGATGGAGCCTCTCGCGGCCAGACTCCGGCAACACCACACTCAGAAGGGTATCGGATTCTCGGCCCGCGCCCTCTTGGTCTCCATGTATGCCGACAACATTACGTTGTATGTCCGCCATCCCCAAGATAACCTCAGCCCCCTTGTACGCAAAATAATACGATTTGGTGGATTGTCCGGTATACAGGTGAACTGGAGCAAGTCAGTGTTGTTCCCTCTTACTGATGCCACCAAGACATTCACTCCGGACTTTCCCTTTGTTTGGGCCTCCAGCCCCACTCGCTACCTAGGTATTTGGCTGAGCCGGGACTTGGATGACCTCTGGAGGGCCAACTTTGGGCGCGCGGTGGACTGGCTCGAATCCAGAATACCCCATTGGAACCGGCTCCCCTTGTCTCTGGCTGGTCGCATAGCTATCGCCAAGATGGTGGTCCTCCCGAAATTCCTTTATCTCTTTTTGAATATCCCAATACCTCTCACTGCACATTTCTTTCGTAAAATCCGTTCTCTGATCATTTCTTTGGTCTGGGCTGGCAAGCAGCCTAGGATTGCATATGACATCCTCACTCTCCCCATGTCGGCTGGCGGTATGGGTGCTCCCAATTTTAAACTTTATGCCTTGAGTGCCCAGGCCAGTTTTTTACACTTCTGGATTCACCCCACCCCTTATCAGCCACACGTTGCGGTTGAAGCCGACCTTGCAACTCCTTGGCCACTAACCACTGCCTTGTTTGACCCGGCGAGTCGCCCAAGTGCCGAGGTAGATACGGTTGAAACACTGCGCTGGGCCTGGTTGGGACTGCGCCGGCTCTCCAACGCTCCGTTGTTATCGGCTAATTCCATGCCGATTATTCGACATCCTGCTTTCCCACCTCTTCAACCAACTGGCATGTCTAAACATGCCGCCCGCTTGAAGCTGACGTCCCTGGTGGATCTTTATCCCGGTAACACGTTCTACTCTCTTCCTGCTTCCTCGGGTCCGATGGACACACTGCTCTTTTACCAGCTGCGGGCTATTTGCAAGGAGCTGCATCCCACGTTCCCCCAGCCTCCACCTTCGATGCCTGCTCTCGATTACATATATACATCTCCCACTCCCCGCAAGTTGGTAACTAAATTATACGCCCTAACGCTGTCGACCACCTCCATCTCCACTGACCGCGCACGCGCGGCATGGAGCGAAGAGTTGGGCGTGGACATCGCTCAAGCTGATTGGCTTTATTGCTGTAACCAGACGAAGAAATTATCTCCCAACTATCGTCTTCGTCTCATACATTTTAAATATTTGCATAGGCTATACCGCACTCCTGTGCAGCTACATAAACTGGGACTCATTCCCAACGACAGATGCATGCGTTGCTCTGCTCCTGCCGCTTATTTTACTCACCTTGCGTGGTTGTGCCCCAAAGTATCGGATTTCTGGCTGGCGGTTTGTGCCGCCATCTCTGAGATTACCTCCGCGCAGGTTCGGCCGGATCCGCCGCTGTGCCTGCTGGGCTTTGTCAAATTTTGCCCGGATGCTTCGCGCCGCCTGATCGCAATGCTACTAGTGCTTGCTCGGCGTAGGGTGGCCATGTGTTGGGGTCGCAGACCGGCGCCACGCTCGCGCACTGGATGGAAGATGCTTCGAGATGCCAGACCTTACTATCTGAATTCTGGGACCTTGTGCCAGCGCGATCCCGCCCATCTGACATATGGGGTCCCCTAGTGACATATCTCCATTCCCGACCCAATCTGAGCCGTGCTGCCTCTCCCGCGCTCCCCGCCGGCACTTCGCCCGCGGCGGTCGCCGGTGTTGGCCAGTAGCTGCCTTCCTCCCTGTCCCTATTTTTCCTTTCCGGCTGTGCCTGCTTCTTTCCCTACAGTGCTGTCCCCACCTTCTTTAGCTAAGTGTTGCTCATGGTGCCATTGCTGGGTTGTACAGAATAATGATTTTATTTGAATGTGATTTCACTATGTCTACAATATTCCGTAAATAGCTTGCTATGTACGATGCTTCGATCTGCTGCAGAAGTGTATTTTGTTTATGCTGAATCTGTTAATAAAGGTTTTGAAAATTAAAAAAAAAAAAAAAAATCTAGGGCCATTTGTATTTTGCTGTGGCATCGGGGCATGTAGAACCTCCATCACTACAGCTTTGGGCACATTAAAAGTCTGCATTCTTGGCCTCTGTACATTCTGTGACTGTATGGGGTCATTACCATCAGGCTGTGTAAACCCTGAATTCTGAACCTGGTTACTAGGTTTAAGATGGCATTCCCGCTTTCAATGCCCCAACTTGTTGCAATAATGACAAGGATTCGTTCTTTTCAACATTGCCACATCAATCCCAGTACTCGGGTCAATCGAAACACCACAATCTCTACTTTGTTGAGGGAACCTATTTCCACCTTGCCTCATAGGAGCTGCTTGCTGATATACTCCATGCATAGACCCAACGTTCCCTACAAAAGGTTGACTCAGATTTCCTCTCTATGCGGCTATCATCTGTGCCACCATCAATTTCTCTTTCAGTCTCTTCTGCTTCATTTCCAACTCAACACTACAATATTTTGCGTATCTGAAAATTTCATCAACTGATTTATTCTGCCAACAAAACAAGTGCTGCTGAATCATCATGCTAATCTCAGGTCCCAATCGCTTCACAAACCGGGACACAAACTTTCCCTTATCTTTAGGTTTGAGAGTCCCTATTCTACTGTACTGTTTGAATACCTGCAACAATCTCTCATAAAAAGCATGCACTGTCTCTTTAGGCTCTCGAGTTGTCCTGTCAATCTTAACCCAATCAATGTCTTTAAGTGGTATTTTCCCTTTTCGAAAAGGTCATCACTTGCTCAAACTTTTTCATCACTAATGGTGACAGGGCAGCATTTGACACTGGATTTCTTTAAGTCTCTTTCTCCGACCACTGTATAGCCACCTTACATTCTGCCCACAAATCACTCAGTATCACAATGTCAAACTGAGTATTCAAACCCATCCACAAGACTTGTGAAATCTTCACAAATAGCTCAACCTGAGTATACCATTCCACTGGCTTTTCTCTCAACCTGGGGAATTCATATATGAATGATGCAAGATCACATCTACTCCGAGGTATATGGACATAACCTCCATCAGGCACTTCTCTTAATGGATAGGTCGAGGTATCCTCTCCCTCTACTGTGGGTGGGGGCAGTTCTCCTCTAGGTTTCTTCCATTCTTTCTTTTTTGCCCACCTGCCTTCCCACTTATCTACCACACTCCGTTTCTGGATGTTACTAATTAATTCTCTATTCTGCAATTTCTTTCCCGATGTTCTCATGCTAGTTATATCATTCACATCAAAACATACACAGTAAGTTTTCTGCAGAGACTTGTTCCTAGTCAGGTCGATCTCATACTTCTGAGGTAATTCAGACAATTTTTCATGAGCTTGTCCTGCATGTTCTGTAACATCTGTACCCATTGACACAAGCTCATTCTCTTGGTGTCCATCTAATCGAGACAATTTAAGGTTTACAAGTATCATTGCATCCAATTCTAACTTAAATCTTGCCACATCCACTGCATTCGCTCTTACTTGGGACTGGATTACTTCTTTGCTTAATCCGGAACTTGCATCTTCTCTCGAGGTCTCAATTAAACATTTAAGCCAGACATCAAATGCTTTAGCACTAGGGCCTGTCTGTGTTACAGGGGCATTAGACACTATCCCTTCTCTCGGAGTACTATGGTTAATGCTCGAAAATGAATTCCAAATAGATAAGTCAGAATTTGGCGATCTATGGGCAAACCCTCCAGTCTGTGAAAATCCTGTCTGGTTCACAGTTGGCACTGCACTTGCAGCACACAGGGTATTCATCTGAGTTCACCTTCAACACCACCTCCGCACCCAAACCCGCACCTCGCCCGCCTCGAAGGAACTGGAGCAAGATCACGGAGGAACTCCTCAACACCACCCTCCTCCTAGACCCCCCATTCGCCACTACCGACGCCAACGCCGCAGCCAAAGAACTCCACCGCTGGATCTCCAGCAGCGCCGATAAGCTCGCGCCACTCCGCCACCCCGCCAAGCAATGCTCCCTGAAGGCCGCCTTGTTTACCACCGAACTCCAAGAAGCCAGGCACACCTTCAGACGCCTCGAGAAATCCTGGCAAAACCGGAAAACCACGGAAGACCTGAACAACCACAGGATCGCCCTGAAGGACTACCACCAGCGCATAAGAGACACCAAGCGTTCCTTCATCAAGAACAAAATCGACTCCAACACTACAAACGCCAAAGAATTGTTCAAAGTCATCCAGCAATTCACCAAACCCCCCAGCGAAGCCACGGACGTCACGCCTTCGCAGGAACTCTGCGACAAGCTCAGCTCATACTTCCATCTGAAAATCAAGACCCTCTATGACAACTTCAGCGAACAGACGCCTGACACCACCCCCCCCACCGCCGACAACGAGCCGACCATCACAACCTGGAACCCCGCCACCGTTGAACTCACAACCACGACCATGAAGACCACTCACTCAGGAGCCCCCACGGACCCCTGCCCACCGCACATCTACCACAGAGCCGCCGCCGCCATCGCACCCGAATTAGGACGGACCATCAACACCTCCTTTGAATCTGGCATCTTCCCAGACGACTGGAAACAGGCTGAGGTCAAACCCCTCCTCATGAAGCCCACGGCCGACCCGTCTGACCTGAAAATCTACCGGCCCATCTCTCTCCTCCCCTTCGCTGCCAAAGTCACCGAGAGACTAGTAAACGCTCAGCTGACCGCCTTCATCGAAGAGAACACCATCCTAGACCCCTCCCAGTCCGGATTCCGCAGCAACCACAGCACCGAGACTGCCCTCCTCGCAGCCACTGATGACATCCGCATGCAACTCGACCAGGGCCACACTGCAGCCCTCATCCTACTAGACCTCTCCGCAGCCTTAGACACCGTCTCACATTGCACTCTCGCAGCCAGACTCACCGACGCTGGGATACGAGAAACTGCCCTCAACTGGATCCAATCCTTTCTCTCCGGCAGAACCCATAGGATCAGACTCCCTCCCTTCCTCTCCAAACCCACTAAGATCAACTGCAGAGTACCCCAAGGATCATCACTCAGCCCCACGCTTTTCAACGTCTACATGGCCCCCCTCGCCGCCATCGTCAGACAACATGGGCTCAGCATAGTATCATACGCCGATGACACTCAGCTCATCCTCTCCCTCACAAAGGACCCCGAAAACACCAGACTCTGCTTCCAAGATAGAATGAAGGACGTCGCAGACTGGATGAAGAATAGCTGCCTGAAGCTCAACTCAGAGAAGACTGAGGTCCTCATCCTCGGACCCTCCACCTCCACCTGGGACAACACCTGGTGGCCCGCCGCCCTCGGGAGCCCACCCACTCCCATAGACCACGCACGGAACCTCAGCATCATCCCCGACTCCTCCCTCAACATGACCCGCCAAATCAACTCCGTCGCCTCCACCAGCTTCAACTGCCTTTGCATCCTCCGCAAGACCTTCAAGTGGATACCCCCCGAATGCAGAAAGACCGTCACCCATGCACTCATAACCAGCAGACTGGACTACGGCAATGCCCTCTATGCCGGAATCAACAGAACTCTGCTACACAAGCTTCAAACCATCCAGAACGCCGCAGCCAGACTCGTCCTCGGGACCCCGCGACATGAACACATAACCCAACACCTACAAGACCTCCACTGGCCCCCCTTCAAGAAGAGAGTAACCTTCAAACTCCTCACCCATGCCTACAAAGCCCTCCACAACATCGGACCCAAATACCTCAATGGGAGAGTCTCCTTCCATGCACCCAAAAGGAACCTCCGCTCTGCCGACCTTGCTCTAGCAGAGACCCCCGCATCCGCAGCTGGCGGAAGAGCCTTCTCCTACGTCGCAGCCAAAGCCTGGAACGAGCTCCCTGTAAACATCAGACACTCCCCGACCCTGCACACCTTCAGGAAGAACCTCAAGACCTGGCTCTTCGAATGAACCGGAGATGCTCCCCACCCTCCCCCCAGCGCCTTGAGACCCTCACGGGTGAGTAGCGCACTTTACAAAATCCTGATTGATTGATTGATTGATTGATTGGAACTAAAGGGACTTGAGGATATCCTTCATTTGTGGGCCTACAGAAGTGTTACCTGAGGCACCCGTTCCGGTAGGAACTGCCAATGTATGTGTTGTGCTTCCTGTGGAACCAGGTTTATACAAAGGAACTATGGGGCTAATAGTAACTGGAACAGTAAGTGCATTCGTGGCATTTAAAATAATTGGCGTTAATAGGGTTATTAAACCCTGTACCCTCTCCCATCAGATTAGAATTCACGTTCGTCAGTGCAGTAGCTACTCTCGAGTCTCCACTAGCTCCTGCACCTCTCATTTCCTCCAACTGGGCCTCGTTGTACGGAGGTGGATGCACTTACAACCAATCACTGGTTCTACACTTGTTCTCCACATTTTCTGTATTCCCCCCCTTTTTCTTCATCTTCATCTTCTCTTCCTTCCCCTTCTCTGTTCCTTCACTCGTCAATGCAGGGTACAGTGTAGCTCCCTCTATCATATCAGTTCCCACTTCTTTTGTTCTGCATCCTACCTTGCATCTGCACAAGTACGCACTTCCTTTCTAGCTAACTGCTTGCTCCCAGACATTAAGGCCTCGTACTGTGCAGGTATACAACGGGTTTTATTTCGTACAGTGCTGTTCTCAAAGTATCAATTATTCTCAAATTATATGTACCATAGCGTGGAATCATCAATGCACCTTCTTTCTCAGTGATCATATGCCATTGAGTGAGCCAAATACATGTGACGGCCCATATTTATAGTCATACAATGACGTGCGGTGTCTTCGGGTGGTGCCTCTTCTCAAACAAGTATACTCACATCTCCCCTCATAAAAGTTTGTATTGCGTTAAAGAGGTTCATTTTTCCAGCAATAATATCAAGAGTCACAAACAAAGTTTGCATCAACCCAGAAAATGATGCTTCACCCACATTACTTGTTCAGCGTCAACAACCAATAACAGCACGGAACTCTATGATGTACTCAACCAGTAACAGCATGGCTCAACACCAACCGACCAATAACAGTGCGTCACACTGTGACATTAGTCTGTATTCCACCACGCAATCTCCTCAAAACACTGCAAGCAAGACATAAGCGATTGCAACACACACCCTATTGATACTCACTCCTCAGCTGTTACAAATGTCACCCGAACTGCTGGAACTCCACCGGTTCTCCGACGTAAGACATTTGCTTTAGGTACTTGGGCTGAATTTGGACAGATCTAGAATATGCTACACTAACTCCCTTTGCTTCAGTAACCAACCATCCAACATGCTATCATCTTGGGAGTGCACAGTCAGTGGTTACCTTTCTCACCTGTTAGATCTTTCTGGTTGACTGAGAGGCAAAAGCGAGTCAACATTAAAATACACAATTTAAAGTTTGTTTGACCTATTTGGTCGCACAATAAGGACCAGGAATCAGTAACTGAAGTTAAGTGTGTTTATTACACATTAATTATCATTCCAGTAAATGCAAAAACCAAGAACATGTTTTAGATGTAAAGAATTACCACAAGAAAATTAAGGCGTCAATGCAAAGATTGTTTATGTGCAGGTGTCCCTTCCTGCACATAAACAATCATTAAATAATGATGATTTGCTACACATTGAAGAAACAAATCGCCATTTTGATTGTTTAAGTGCAGGAAGGAAACCTTCCTGCACATAAAATATCATTCCGTGCAACGCAGGCACCCTTGCACTATGGACCAAGGGCATCTGCGTGGGCGATAGGCAGCTATGTTCAGTGCCAGTGTTTGGGAAAGCACAGTGGTGTGGTGTATTTTTGTAAACATGGTGCATCCCTGCGTTTTGGAAATGACGGAGCACGGTGCTGCGAAATTTGCCACAGCCCCACGCTCTGCCATTTCCTTGTAGATATGCCCCTAATGTCTAACAGTGTGGACACTAATTAAAGCACACAGATACCTCGATCATCAGCCATCTCTCACACCACCCCTCCGAGGACCAATGGTGTTCAACTCCACAAGTACAATTGCAACATCTCCAGACTTTCTAATCCTACACAACAAGGATAGCTTCGGCAACCTTGAGTTTCCCTCCGTTCCTGATAATGATGAATAGGAGGCTTCTTCTGCTCATTAAATCATCCCGTTCTTGCCAAGATGTCTCTTTTTAAGCCTAACCATCTCAAACACATAATACTCCTTTCTAGCTACAAAATCACGAAGGCACACCTGCAATCGAAAAGAACATGCCGAGCAAGCACAATACATTTCATGTTAAGAAATAAAGGCCTAATCATGCTTTAGTTAAACATTTGTAATGTGCACTTCAAATACATGATTATATGTGCACGTATAACTTCAGAATAAATGCAACAAGAATACATAAATGAATAAGTTAATGATTACATATGCAATTCAATTTCAATGAATGCAATACAACTTGAAACAGGAGTGTAAATATGTTCGAGAACTACATATTTTCATGATTAAGCTAAAAATGAATATGCACACAATAATGAGTTTTTAGTTTCCTACTGTGAATACACTTCAAAAGTACATTTGAATGCTTTAATAAAGTTAAGACACACAGAATATACAGTACTAAGTGCACGTGAATATTGTGCTTCTATGACATGTTAAGTTGGAGACTAAGGGGTCGATTCCGATCGGAGGCGCACCTAACACCATTCGCCCGGGAAAAAAACCAGGCGAATGCGTGTTTCCCGACCGATTCGCACATACGTCCGAACGAGCAAGTACGATGAGCATAACTGCCCAAATCCCGACCCAGTCGCACTCATCCAATCCAGCTCCTGTTCTCCGACCGATGCGGATCCGGAAACATACAATCGAGTCGCACGGAAGCCCAAATGCAGCCCCGTCCAGCCGGACTAGTACGATGCGCCTTCCGTACGTGCCGAACCCGTCGCTACGCACGGCACGTCAAAGCATCCGGGAGAGGCGCACATAAGCTCCGATTCGCGCCACAAGACGATCCACGGCTACGAGACGAACAAGCCAGCAACGAGGACGAGGCGAAGCAAAGAGAAAGACGAACGAGACGAACCAACCATGAACCCCATCGCGCCGATCCTACCAATACTCTACATCTATTACCGGAACTGGTACGGATGCGTACGGCGCAGAAGGTAAGTCAGACACCCACCACACAAACAAACCACACGTACCCGACATATAACACACACACATAGGGATGCAGAAATTACTTACACCAGCAACAGCAGCACCATAGGGGCGGGATGGCTATCACCAATGCCACATACACACCTAGGGGCCTGGATGCCAACCACTAACACCACCCCTACCCATGGTGGGCCCGATGCCTACCACCACTACCACCCCTACTCAGGGGGTGCTAGATGCCTACCACTACTACCACCCCTACCCATGGGGGGCTGGATGCCTGTCACTACTACCACCCCTACCCAGGGGGTGCTAGATGCCTACCACTACTACCACCCCTACCCATGGGGGGCTGGATGCCTGTTACTACTACCACCCCTACCCAGGGGGTGCTAGATGCCTACCACTACTACCACCCCTACCCATGGGGGGCTGGATGCCTACCACTACTACCACCCCTACCCAGGGGGTGCTAGATGCCTACTACTACTACCACCCCTACCCATGGGGGGCTGAATGCCTATCACTACTACCACCCCTACCCATGGGGGGCTGGATGCCTACTACTACTACCACCCCTACCCATGGGGGGCTGGATGCCTACCACTACTACCACCCCTACCCAGGGGGTGCTAGATGCCTACCACTACTACCACCCCTACCCATGGGGGGCTGGATGCCTGTCACTACTACCACCCCTACCCAGGGGGTGCTAGATGCCTACCACTACTACCACCCCTACCCGTGGGGGGCTGGATGCCTGTCACTACTACCACCCCTACTCAGGGGGGGCTGGATGCCTACCACTACCACCACCCCTACCCATGGGGGGCTGGATGCCTACCACTACTACCACCCCTACTCAGGGGGGGCTGGATGCCTACCACTACCACCACCCCTACCCATGGGGGGCTGGATGCCTACCACTACTACCACCCCTACCCATGGGGGGCTGGATGCCTACCACTACTACCACCCCTACCCATGGGGGGCTGGATGCCTGTCACTACTACCACCCCTACCCAGGGGGTGCTAGATGCCTACCACTACTACCACCCCTACCCATGGGGGGCTGGATGCCTGTCACTACTACCACCCCTACCCAGGGGGTGCTAGATGCCTACCACTACTACCACCCCTACCCATGGGGGGCTGGATGCCTACCACTACTACCACCCCTACCCAGGGGGTGCTAGATGCCTACCTCTACTACCACCCCTACCCAGGGGATGCTAGATGCCTACCACTACTACCACCCCTACTCAGGGGGGGCTGGATGCCTACTACTACTACCATCCCTACCCATGGGGGGCTGGATGCCTATCACTACTACCACCCCTACCCATGGGGGGCTGGATGCCTGTCACTACTACCACCCCTACTCAGGGGGGCTGGATGCCTACCACTACCACCACCCCTACCCATGGGGGGCTGGATGCCTACCACTACTACCACCCCTACCCATGGGGGGCTGGATGCCTGTCACTACTACCACCCCTACCCATGGGGGGCTGGATGCCTGTCACTACTACCACCCATACCCAGGGGGTGCTAGATGTCTACCACCACCCCTACCCATGGGGGTCTGGATGCCTACCACTACTACCACCCCTACCCATGGGGGGCTGGATGCCTGTCACTACTACCACCCCTACCCATGGGGGGCTGGATGCCTGTCACTACTACCACCCCTACCCAGGGGGTGCTAGATGTCTACCACTACTACCACCCCTACTCAGGGGGCTGGATGCCTACCACTACCACCACCCCTACCCAGGGGGTGCTAGATGCCTACCACTACTACCACCCCTACCCATGGGTGGCTGGATGCCTGTCACTACTACCACCCCTACTCAGGGGGGGCTGGATGCCTACCACTACCACCACCCCTACCCATGGGGGGCTGGATGCTTACCACTACTACCACCCCTACCCATGGGTGGCTGGATGCCTGTCACTACTACCACCCCTACTCAGGGGGGGCTGGATGCCTACCACTACTACCACCCCTACCCAGGGGGTGCTAGATGCTTACCACTACTACCACCCCTACCCATGGGGCGCTGGATGCCTACCACTACTACCACCCCTACCCATGGGGGGCTGGATGTCTGTCACCACTACCACCCCTACCCAGGGGTGGCTGGATGCCTACCACTACCACCACCCCTACCCATGGGGGGCTGGATGCCTACCACCAACACCACCCCCACTCATAGGATGGACAATGCTTGACACAACCAGCACACTACAACCTAAGGAATGCAAGAAAAAGACATCCCCCAACACCATGACAAGCGTGTGTAGACTGTGTCAAATGCCTACAACACTGAACATGACTTTGAACATACACTGTGACCCCCTATCACATGTGTCACACATAAATGTGTGTGGCCTCCACAATGCAAGCAGACCATGACCACTGTGGCAATGGGGTCCAACCCCCATCATCACAGTGACCAAAAGGTAAGTGTGGGGTCCATAGCTGAAGCACATTTTGAACATTGTGGCAATGGGGTCCAACCCCCATCATCACAGTGACCAAAAGGTAAGTGTGGGGTCCATAGCTGAAGCACATCTTGAACATTGTGGCAATGGGGTCTAAACCCCCATCATCACAGTGACCAAAATGTAAGTGTTGACATTGAAAAAGCTGCAACTGCCAAACTGCATGGATGATTCCTGGTCACAGAACAACAAACACATCAGTGGCAAAGTAGTGCTTGTGTCCCATAGCAACATAGATTGGGGGAGGCAAACAGTGCAGTGCAAATAAGACATACCTTTGGCCATGTGCAGACAAACATCACCCATGGGGGCTGACACTGTCAACATTCATCAATGACACAATGACAGAAGTGACCATCATAATGCAGACCCACATATTTGCACCAATGGGCACACAAATGTAGATATCCTGTGGAGACTGTAGATGGGATGTGAACAAATACCATACCATGGCATCAATGGGACACACAAACAATGATCATTGTGCTGACTGATGACCTAGGAGTCCCAGGGACAGCAGGTGAAACCCACCAAACAACATACAGCCAATGGCACACTAAAGATATGCCAATGCAGTGGTGCAGATGCACAAACACAAACAGGCAGCCCCACACTGCACATCAAACACAACAGGTGAGGGGGGGGGGGGTGCCAGTGTCCCCAGGCAACCACACAACACATGATGAGGTCTGAATACCAATTACACAGATGCGCATACAGTGCCACACAAAAGTAACTCATGGATCCAAATCCCCTATGTGGGCAATCAGGCATTGTTAGATGAGAGGGAGCACAAATCACACATGTCACACAAGCATGTAGGAACAGCAACTGACACAGCAAGTCACAGACACACCACAGCACTACCCCCAGGGTCCCCACAATGTGGTGACCCTGGGCTGCATGACAATACCACTGTGATGACAAAGCTAGATGTCGTTCACACTGTGAACCACAGTCATGTGTCCTGATCAACAAACTACCATCACACCTACACAAGCACAAATCAATCAGCACAGCCAGTAAGCCAAGGCCAACATGGAGGCAGGGGTCTAGCCGGGCAACAACTCTCATCTGCACACACTCAACACCACACACACCTCGACCTCCAACAATGTGCAGCACTGAAGCTCACATGCACTGGTGACATTGCACATGCACCCATGACAATCCCATGGGGGGTGGTGGGAACTAAGGTGCAGAAACACATCACACATGGCCACTCAACAAGACTCCTGAATGTCTGACACACTGCACACTACGCTGTACATGGACATGACGGCAATACCACAACAACCAATGGGATCCCAGCCACAGTCCCACACCAATGAAGAAGCCAAGGTCACCCACAAAGAACACACATAGACAACTACCAACATTGCAGCCCTGACCCTGAGGAGTGCCAGCAGTCACACACACAATGTGTCACAATCACTGAAAGCTAACACAAACTGGAAATTACATGGCAGGTGTAAACAACAAGTGCCAAGGGGAATCCTGACTGTGTCCCATCTGCGTTTGCCCACAAACTCAGCCCTGACAGCAAACACACCTATGGGTGACACCCTGATGACCAGTAATGTGCCATGCACCCACATCACAGAGAACCCAGGGAGAAGACTTTGGGGGAACATAGGTCAACTCAGCAAGCATCACAAACAGGAACATCACTAGGGATCCCAGCATGCACAGCAAAATGGAAGTGAACACACACAGACATGCTCACACAACACACACCTTGGGCTCAGGCAATGTCACAGGATTACACAGTGCCATGAGGGGACTCCACTCCTGTGTGAGGAAAGCTGTGCCATATGTTGCCTCAGTAGGGCTCCATCATGTCAGCAGAACACTTGGTCA
Organism: Calotriton arnoldi; assembly: GCA_963921515.1. Taxonomy (NCBI): domain Eukaryota; kingdom Metazoa; phylum Chordata; class Amphibia; order Caudata; family Salamandridae; genus Calotriton; species Calotriton arnoldi. The sequence continues at coordinate 964,774 of CAWUFW010003473.1, forward strand.
CACAGTCAAAATTAGCACGAAATGAAGGCTCCCGTCATATCAGCCTGGTCATGGGAGTGTCAACGAAATCATCAGCACAGATCCAACACACATGTATAGCAAGTTGCACTGACAACACAGATGAGTCCTTCCCCATTGATGCCCAAACTTGCATGTCCAGTGGAGATGGCCACATGGTCAGGGAAGTAGACTAATTGAACAATGGCAAGCACAACAGATGTGCAGGGGTGTAAGCCACAGATGTGATATTGCAAATGTAAGTAGGAAATCCCATTGCCAAATATTGAAAACATGACACCCTCATATGCTGCTAAGGATGACATGGATACACTACAGGATAGGACACATTACCCGTGGACCACATGGGTTCCTGCACAGTAACACTTCATTTTCATGAGACCAAAAATCACCATCACTGCAGCAAGGGCACGGTTAGCATCATCAACATCATGTACATCAGAAGCAAAACCACTAGAGAACAGAAAGTAGCTTTATTCAGCATATGATATGTGGGTTCAAAAGTTAAAGTCCAGAAAAAAAGACACAAAGGCCAATGGCCAGTCCATTCTGAAAGTCAAAACAGGGTGACAGTGGCAGATGTCACCCTACGCATGCCTGCACTGCTACACACCAGGGACAATCCCCTCGGAGGGGCATACGGGGGGCAGGCCAGGCACCGCAGGGACAGGATCAGGGCTCACCAGAAGGAGGCAGGGAAGGGGTGGTGGGTGCTGGAGAGCCACTGACAACTGCAGTGGAGGTGTCTGACATGGTGTGTGCCGGCACAACTGGGGGGCATGACTCAGATGGTGTGGGTGCCGGCACGACTCCAGTGGGCCGTGCAGATGGAGTGGACAGGTTCCCCACTGCAGTGCCCAAGTCAGACGGGGTGGAAGTGGACTCCACTGCAGTGCCTACCTCCAGGGGAGGAGAATGGGGTTCAGGTAAGGTGGGCAGGACAGAGGGGGAGGACACCGTCTCCACACCAGTGGCACAGACATGCGCAGCGGGGGGTGTGGTGCCGGAAGAGCAAGTGGCAGGGGGAGAAGGCCGGATCATTTTGGGGATGGTGTATCTGTGGGTGGGGGAACCTGGGGCAGGGTGTGGTGGGGGCACCTGTGGAGTGGGGGCCTGAGGGATGGAGGAAGGAGACTTGGTGCTTGAGCTGCAGGGCGGCGGCGGGGTCTTGCTCTTCCGGGTCCGGGGGGACTTACGGATGGGGGCGTCAGTCGGTCTGCACCTGGGGGAGGGTGTCCGGGGGCGAGGGGCACTCCCCTCCGTGTGGGTGGGCTTCCTCTTCCCCCTGAATGCTGTATCAGCTGGATCGGAGGGGAAGAGGCCGAGGTCACTGAGGAAGACCCGCTGTGTCTTTGGGGTTGCAGGTGAGGCAAGGGAAGGGGCCTTGGAGGGAGAGGTAACTGAGGACTGCGCAGTGCCCGTGGATGCTTGTGTGTGTGCCTGGGCCCCATCCCCTGTGAGTGTGGTTTCAGTCCCCTGACTGTGCATGCATGTGCGTCTGGATTTTGGCGTGTGTGTCTGTGTGCTGCCTGTGTCTGTGCTGGTGTGTGCCTGTGCCGGTGTGTGTGTGCTTGGGACAGGTAAGGTGCTGGGGAGTGTGGATGGGGCAGAGGTAGGAGGGGCGAGGGACTGTTGGAGGAGGGACACTGCTGCCGTCAGGGAGGAGTCCATGGACCTATTGCCCCTCTGTAGGGCAGACATGCCCGATGAGATGCCCTCCATGAACGACACCAGCTGAGTCAACAGAGTGGTGTGTGCATGGAGGACACTCAGCATCGCTGTCTGCCCTACATGGAGCTGGCGAAGGAGGTACACAGACTCCTCACTCAGGGCAGCAGGGGACACAGGGGCAGGGGGTGCGGTGCCTGGCACGAAGGAGACACGCTCCCGAACATGGGAGCCTCCACGGATCTCGGGAATGGGAGCCGATGGGAGGGCGGTGGTGGTGGTGGTGGTGGCGGGGACAGCAACACTAGCTGGGGTGTGGTGGCTGCTGACACCCGCCTCCACAAGGGAGTCATCCTCTGAGCTGCCGTGGTCCTCAGCTGAGGTGGATGGTGCTGAGGACTCCTCGGTGTGGCTCCCCTCGCCCTCCGTGCCACTGGGTCCCTCCGACCACTCCTCGGCTGCTGACCCAGTTTGGCTCTGCGGCTCCTCCTGGTCCGTGGAGCTGTCCCCTCCTGTGGCCGTGGATGTATCTGCAAACAATAGGGAAACAGACAGACATCAGTCTCCTGCACCGAACGCACACACCACAGTAAGTACAGCACATTACAGAGCAAGCCCTGGCATCCTTAGTTGAACATTGCCAAAAGTGCCCAAACAGAGTAGGGGAAGCCAATTGTCAGTCTGATGGTCAACCATGGCACTCACATCCCTCCTGGCCTTGCACCCATCTGTCTGGTGTCTGTCGGATGGCAATACCCCAGTGTGGACACATGCACCACCTACACAGTAGTTGGACAGTGCAGAGAACACGGTGAAGCATGTGAACATGCAAACATCACAACTCTTGCCACTGAGTCAGTACAGGTGTCCGGATAAAGGGATGCCCAGAGTCAATTTTGAAATGCATGTGATACATACCAGCGACAGACACCATGATGCACCCATGTCCTGATAGTCATTGCCACAATGGTGTGCATGTAGCACATGTCACTCCCCTGCAGGATCACTCATAGGAAGTTTCATGCCATGGCACAGGCATGCCTGCTAAGTCATACATCACTGTCTCCAGTCACATGGGCAGGGCAGCCAGACAACAACAGTCTGCACTGTGTCACAATAGTAGGTCATGGGGAATGCAAGTCCTGGAGCTGAACAAGTGCACATGTACATCCCCCACACACCACATCATCTGAACCCTTATCTGTCCACGTCATACCAATTGGACATATGGGAGACCTGTAACACAACCCTCTGAACCTGAGCACCTCACAATCTGCTGTGAATGGGAAACAGCTGCCTGAACTTCACATTCGCATACCCCAGTCTGCACGGTCAGGTGATCAAACACCTATGTGTCACACAAGTATCGTCTCCTATGGTAACATCTCCGGTGGCATGCTGAGCCCCAACCGAGAAACACCCCAGTAGTCCTGACAACGAAGTCACAGCACACTGACACAGAGGCAGACACCTGAGGGGACATATCACTGAGCACAACGTGTCAGCTGATACACGTGAGTGGGAGTACAGAGTGTATTGTATGGCCTGGAGTAGGCATGACTGTCCTGCCCCACGTGAATGAGGGATGAACCCTGGACAGTACGCAGGTGGCTAAGTATGTGTGACACACGTAATATACACACTCCTGGGGCCCAAACATTGTTCCCACCCGCAGCATGGGTGTGTGCCAGATACCCCAGGCACATGTGGTGGATCAGCTCAGCAATTGGACCACATATCAAAGTAACACGCAGATTACATGTCAGAACACAGGCATTGTGTAAGCAATGGACCCACCCATGATGCCCACCACAGAGTTAGGGGAACAAATGCTGTCCCCCACCTTGAGCTAAGCAAAATGCAAGGACACAGTACCCAAGTGACACAATTCCCTGACTGTAAGGGCCACACCTGGGTATCAGATGAGGAGTGGGCAGTGCACAATTGAGGGACATGGGTCCTGGACCACATGACTGATGTACTGTGGAAGTTTAACCAGCCCAGAGGAGGGCACATAGCATGGCAGACAAAGTTCACAATGCAGTCATGGACTCACCCCCTCCTTGCTGCTCTCTGGCCTTCAGCTGCCCATCCAGATCAGGGAAGACCACCGCCATGATCCTGAGCATGTGGGGGGTCAGGGTCCGGTGTCCGCCCCTCCTGCGAGGAGGCGACAGCTTCAGCTGGACCCGTGCGATCCTCCGGGTCCAGCCCCGAAGGTCCTGCCACCTCTTCTGGCAGTTGCGGATCCGGCGCTTGTAGACCCCCACGGATCTCACTGCCCGGACGATAGTCAGCCATATCTGCTGCTTCTGGTGGGCATCAACCTGTGAGGATGACAAAGTGAAAATGCCATTACTACACATTCAACATATCCGTGCATTACACAGTTGGATATACATGTCTCAATCACAGGGGCACATGATGTACACAGGCAGTGCAACGATGGCTATGGACAGTTTGCCAGCAGTTACTACATGGTATCATTGCCTGGGAAGTAAAACCTTGTTTAAATGCACTGTCACTGCACTATACCTGTTCAGTGCATGTAACTACACAATATGGGGGGTGACAACTACTCAGTGAGCCTGCTAGCCAGTGGCGTGCAGACTGTAAGTCTTGCTAGTCAGACAACATGCACATTTAGTAAGGCAGTGGACAGCACACTCACCTGCTCCCCTGCTTTCCCATACAGCTTGCTGTACTGTGGAAGGAGGCTGTCCAGCAGGGCCTGGTTCTCCTCAGTGCTGAAGGCTGGGGCTCTATCCACAGTACGTGCCATTGCAGGATCCAGAGGGTGCAGATACAGCAGCAGTGGTGGTGGCAGATGTCGTCCTGGAGCATGTAGTGCAGGCAAGTGAGCTCTCAGGGGAACAGCCAGCATTATATGTGTGCTGCAGAGGCAGATACTGTCCCATGTGTCCAAAGTGATAGGTCCAAGTCGTTTGCATCTTCTGAATCTGGCCAATCCATGGAATTGCACCACTTACACACGCCCACAGCATCCTTCAAAAGTTCAACTTCATGACACCCATGAATTTGCAACATTGTTGTGGGTGACCAACTGAATTCACAGCATCAGACTCGTTAAAGATTTGAAAACGCGTCCGTTGCCAGGCCAGGCCATAGCCAATGGGTGCGCACCAATCAGTCCATTGCTGTACAACGCGTATTGTGAATACAACTCGTACCCGCTCACATTGTATGCAATGGCCAATGCGTGCGCACCGATCGGTCCATTGCTGTACAACGCGTATTGCGAATACAACGTGTACCCGCTCACATTGTATGCAATGGCCAATGCGTGCGCACCGATCGGTCCATGCTGTACAACGCGTATTGCGAATACAACGCGTACCCGCTCACATTGTATGCAATGGCCAATGCGTGCGCACTGATCGGTCCATTGCTGTACAACGCGTATTGCGAATACAACGCGTACCCGCTCACATCGTATGCAATGGCCAATGCGTGCGCACCGATCGGTCCATTGCTGTACAACGTATACATCGGATGACAACGCGTACCCGCTCACATCATATGCAATGGCCAATGCGTGCGCACCGATCGGTCCATTGCTGTACAACGCGTACCCGCTCACATTGTATGCAATGGCCAATGTGTGCGCACCGATCGGTCCATTGCTGTACAACGCGTACCCGCTCACATTGTATGCAATGGCCAATGCGTGCGCACCGATCGGTCCATTGCTGTACAATGCGTACCCGCTCACATTGTATGCAATGGCCAATGCGTGCGCACCGATCGGTCCATTGCTGTACAACGCGTACCCGCTCACATCGAATGCAATGGCCAATGTGTGCGCACCGATCGGTCCATTGCTGTACAACGCGTCCCTGTACAAGTCACTGGCATATGTCACCATGCCTGTCACAGGTGAACATATGCCAGCCACATATACTTCCCAGGGAGTGAGGGGCACACCTACAACACCACAGTCTGTCCACACTGTGTCCTAAGGCATGTAAGGCTGCATTACCTGTTCCGTGTATGGGGGTCAACATGTTGTTTTTTGGGTGGCACTTGGGGGCTGCCACTCCCAGGCTGTGCACGTGTTCATGGGGACAGAATCCTTGGTGTGTTGTGCACATGAACACTGTGGTGTGCAACTGTTCATTTCAGGGCATGTGCATGGTCACATTTCACGGTTGTGTATGTGTATGTCATGTCACATACCCCCTGAGTCCCATGTGGGACGGTATGTACGTCCCAGGGTGACCCATTGCCACAATTGTGATGGCCCTCCACAGTCTGTGTGCATGTTGTGTTTACAATGTCTCTGATTCCATGTGTACAATGGGAGACAGTCTCCACATCCACGTTGTTTGTGCATGGACTTTGATGTTGTGCGTGTGTGTGTCACAGACGTCCATGTCTGTCCTGCCGAGGCAACAGGGACCACTACCTGTGGGGGTCATGGTTGTTTAGCTGTGGTGTATTCATGATGCACCATGTCATGCCAGTGTCCATGTGGCAATACACTGTCCCTGGGAATCTACCTGTCGATGAGCTGTGATGCCTGGGGCACATCTGTCCTCACATGTCACTGTGGTGTGTGTTTGGAATGTGACAGCAGTACATGGGTACTGTGACACAGCCTAATGATATCCCATAGCACAACCTGGGACTTGTTGAGGACACATGTTGAACTGTGATGTTAGATGTTAGCCATGTAGGTGCCATACATGTCCTTACGGAACGGCACATGCATCATGTACTTGTGTCTCGTAATGATGTATCATGTGATATTGAGTCTGGTCTATGCCACATATGTGGGGTGACTGACAATCTTTCTTTCTTCACCTATGCACTGCAGGGCACCAGCTGTCCATCGGCCATTCCCTGACCTTGCAACAATGGTTGAACGGGACTGCATCCGACGGTACCGCTTCACCAGGCCACTGATTGAGGAATTGACGGTGCGGTTGGCCCCACATTTGCAACCTGGCCGGACATACCCTACAGCGCTGACCCCCAAGGTGAAGGTGATGGCAGCCCTACACTTCTTTGCAACCGGTACCTTTCAACACACTGTGGCGACTGCTGGTGGGATGTCACAGACCATGTTCAGCCGTGTGCTCCGCGATGTTTTGGAGGCTATGTTGAGATACCTGAACCAGTACATCTATTTCCCTAGACTTCAACAACTCACTGACGTGAAGAGTGACTTCTATGCCCTGGGGAGGATGCCGCATGTCATTGGCTCCATTGATGGGACACATGTGGCTTTGGTACCACCACAGGCCCAAGAGCAGGCATACAGGAACCGCAAACACTACCATTCGGTCAATGCACTGGTGGTATGTCTTGCAGATATGAGCATCTCACACGTCTGTGCGTGTTTCCCCGGTTCTGCACACGATGCCTACGTGATGAGGAGTAGTCGCATCCCGAGGATGATGTCACAGATGCTGAACCAGCATGCATGGCTTGTTGGTGTGTACTGACTTTGTACCATTGTGTGTGTTCTGCAATGTAGTGTTCCACCCTCTTTTCCAAATCAGCTAATGTGCAATTGTCTGTATGTAGGTGACTCCGGATACCCCAACATGCCATGGTTGCTGACGCCCCTCAGGAACCCTGTGACACCAGCCCAGATGCGCTACAATGAGGCACCTGGTCGGACCAGGAGAGTGATTGAGCGGACATTTGGTCTCCTGAAGAGCCGCTTCCGCTGCCTAGATAAGACAGGAGGGGCCCTCCCATATGCCCCAGCAAAGGTGTGCAAGATTGTCATCGTCTGCTGCATGCTACACAACCTGGCAGTGCGGAAGGAGTTGCCTCTCATCCTGGATGACGATGACCAACATCCGCCACCTGTGGAGGATCCTGGGCTGGACCACGATGCCAGTGATGATGATGATGATGAGGGTGATGTCCGCACACAGCTCATCACCAACTTCTTCAGCTGAATGTGAGTATCCAGGGATGCTATGTCAATGATGTGAGTTTGCATGATATGTGTTGGTGGTGCTCTGGTGCTGTTTGAGTGTGTCCATGTGCTACTTGACTGGATGCGTGCAGCGATGTGTCCTTACAGGTAGTCTGTACTCCACAACAGTGTTGACATGCTAACTTGGTTCTGGGTGGGTATCTTGTGACATGTATTGGGCATGAGTATTTCAGTTTTGTCCTGTTCTTCAGTGCTTTTGACTGTGTGTCATTTCTGTCCTTCACAGGGTACTTTCAGAGTTGTTTGGTCAACTGTGATCCCCCGACACCGTGAATCAACTTCCAGGGTGGTAGCTGTCGTTTCCCTACAGGTGATGTGCGCCACACCCATGGACTTCCTTTCTTCTACACTTGTTGACTGTGTGCCCACTGCCAGGTGGGATTACCTTGCATCTGTGGTGGTTACAACATGTTGCAAATGTGTAATAAACCTGTGCTTCACTTTGTGATGTGCGTTGTCTGTGGTCACACATCTGACTGACATTTGCTTACTGCACCAGTGGGCTAGTTAACACAGACTGTGAATAGGTGTTGGGTCTGTGCATTGCACCGTATTTCCTGGCAACATCAGTGTAGGCGATGAGTCAGATGGCCCTGGTGTGTATGTGTTGTGTAGCCCTGGTGGTGTGTCTCCCTCATATGTGTCACGTCGCCATGACTCACATGCCGGTGTTGTACTTGCTGTAGCAGTTAGCATGCACAGTGTCATTTCACAGATCATCATCTCCACTTCAGAAACAACGTTGGAATCACAACAGAGGCAAGTATGATGTATTAGTGAGTTTATTGACATACATGTGTGAGTATAGTGCACAGGATGGTGGGTGCTGTACATTGTGATTGTAATCCAAAGTTCCTAGATGATTTGGAAGTCCTGATAGCAGAAATGTCCTGAGTAAAGTCCACAGTCATCTGATACATTGGTCCAACTTGAGCTCCCCATGTCATGTGGGAGAGTTGTGTTGCATTTGACAGGGTGAAGAGTTTGCGCACAAAGGTGATTTTCCAGAACAGGTGTTGGCTTCCTGGGGGTTGTGCATGGCCATCGGCCTCTCAGTTGTCCTTCCTCGGACGACCCCTCTTCTTTGGGGGGGACCCTCAAGTGCAGGCTGCTGTGGTGCAGGGGACTCTCCGCCAGAGTCATCCTCCCTCCCTGTGGCAGTTGCAGTTGTTGCAGCACCAGATGTTGTGGGCACACAGGGAGGTGTTGACATGTTGGTGCAAATCTGGCAGAGGCATTGTAATATGTCCCTATGCACCACCGTCTGTTCTTGCAATGTGTCCCACTTGGACTCCATGCGGGACATGTGTAAGTCCAAGCGGGCATGATGGGCAGCCTGCTGCTGTTGAATGTCCCTGAGGATCCCCACTACCTGGCTGAACTCTCCGGTGCTAGTCTGGTACGCATCAGCTATGCATACCAGTTGTGGGTCATCATGCAGTCCAGACCCCTCTGCAAGCAGCGACCTATGTCTACCACCCCTCCCACCACCCCTGGCGACATGTGAAGGACCTGCGGTGGCACGCACAGGTGACCCTGGGCCCCCTTGGGGGTTGTTGCTGGTGTTGGTGTCCGTAGCTCCACGTTGGGCCGGGGTCCATGTGCTGTTGCTGGTGGTGGTCCTTGGTCTGTCCGTGTCGGCAGGGGTGGTCTGTGTGTTGGCAGTTGTTGGAGGGGTGGGTGCAGGGGGTGCAGCTGGTGGTCCTTCTGGTGCTGCATGATGACTCACTGCGGAGGTGCCAGGTAGGTCTTCGTCATCCGAGGTGGGAGGAGGCTGTTCCACACCAGTGGGCTCAGTGTCCCCCAGAGCCTGGGACAGGGACTCCTCAGCGTCTGCTGCTGTGTCCCCATCATCACCTGTATTTGGAAGAAACACACAATGTATGTAATGTTTCTACAGGCATCAATGGTTCAAACACCTGACAGTTGTGACTGTACCTCTGGATGCGGGCCTGTACATTGCATTGTCCTAAGTTGTCACAGTCAGCTGTTGATATTGGTGTAGCGCATTGTCCTGACAACATGAAGCATTTCAATATGAATGTTGAGGTGTGTGCATGGCCAGCATTGGTGGTATTTGGTTGTCATCCGGACATCCTTCTCCCTCCAGCCCAGTTATCCCACCATGAAGCATGCCACCCTTGCAGTGGGTGCAGGTTGACTCGCAGGATGTCAGTCAGTGGTGTCCTGCTGTTGGTTGGTGGCCAGTTCCCAGCATGGCCTTGTGCTCCCCACAACAGAGCACCAGTGTCAGACATCTTTGATGGGGCTTTCCACTCTCTGTGAGGTGTGCATGCTTCAGTGTGAGCTTGCTGGGCCATGTGGGTGGGGGGATGTTGAGCTGTGACTACCACTCCCATCATGCTATTGCCTCCACCCCCTTCCCAGCTTGCCCATACTTCCTTCCTTCTGACTCTGCTTCCCTGTGGTGGTAGTGTGCCTGTGCTGAATGGATGGCTGACAGTGTTGTCCTGGCGTTTGTTTTGCTAAAAGTCCCATGTGTGTCACTGTGCTTCCCACAGCATGACCCAGGGTGGTGGTTCTTTGTGGGATAATTAATTTTAGTGTGAGGCAATGCATTTTCCCAGGTGAGTTGTGTGTAGTTTGTGTTAGGGGTGTGTGTGGGAAGAGCTGCTGGTAACTATGGTCATAGCTGTCAGTCCTCCTTCCCACCCAGCCAGATATCCCACCATGGAACGTGCTTCCATTGCAGGGAGTGCAAGTTGTCTTTCAGGATGTCAGTCAGTGGTGTCCTGCTGTTTGTTTGTCCTGCATCAACCTGTGAGGATGACAAAGTGAAAATGCCATTACTACACATTCAACATATCCGTGCATTACACAGTTGGATATACATGTCTCAATCACAGGGGCACATGATGTACACAGGCAGTGCAACGATGGCTATGGACAGTTTGCCAGCAGTTACTACATGGTATCATTGCCTGGGAAGTAAAACCTTGTTTAAATGCACTGTCACTGCACTATACCTGTTCAGTGCATGTAACTACACAATATGGGGGGTGACAACTACTCAGTGAGCCTGCTAGCCAGTGGCGTGCAGACTGTAAGTCTTGCTAGTCAGACAACATGCACATTTAGTAAGGCAGTGGACAGCACACTCATCTGCTCCCCTGCTTTCCCATACAGCTTGCTGTACTGTGGAAGGAGGCTGTCCAGCAGGGCCTGGTTCTCCTCAGTGCTGAAGGCTGTGGCTCTATCCACAGTACGTGCCATTGCAGGATCCAGAGGGTGCAGATACAGCAGCAGTGGTGGTGGCAGATGTCGTCCTGGAGCATGTAGTGCAGGCAAGTGAGCTCTCAGGGGAACAGCCAGCATTATATGTGTGCTGCAGAGGCAGATACTGTCCCATGTGTCCAAAGTGATAGGTCCAAGTCGTTTGCATCTTCTGAATCTGGCCAATCCATGGAATTGCACCACTTACACACGCCCACAGCATCCTTCAAAAGTTCAACTTCATGACACCCATGAATTTGCAACATTGTTGTGGGTGACCAACTGAATTCACAGCATCAGACTCGTTAAAGATTTGACAAGCGTCCGTTGCCAGGCCAGGCCATAGCCAATGGGTGCGCACCAATCGGTCCATTGCTGTACAACGCGTATTGTGAATACAACGCGTACCCGCTCACATTGTATGCAATGGCCAATGCGTGCGCACCGATCGGTCCATTGCTGTACAACGCGTATTGCGAATACAACGCGTACCCGCTCACATTGTATGCAATGGCCAATGCGTGCGCACCGATCGGTCCATTGCTGTACAACGCGTATTGCGAATACAACGCGTACCCGCTCACATTGTATGCAATGGCCAATGCGTGCGCACCGATCGGTCCATTGCTGTACAACGCGTATTGCGAATACAACGCGTACCCGCTCACATCGTATGCAATGGCTAATGCGTGCGCACCGATCGGTCCATTGCGGTACAACGCGTACATCGGATGACAACGCGTACCCGCTCACATCATATGCAATGGCCAATGCGTGCGCACCGATCGGTCCATTGCTGTACAACGCGTACCCGCTCACATTGTATGCAATGGCCAATGTGTGCGCACCGATCGGTCCATTGCTGTACAACGCGTACCCGCTCACATTGTATGCAATGGCCAATGCGTGCGCACCGATCGGTCCATTGCTGTACAACGCGTACCCGCTCACATCGTATGCAATGGCCAATGTGTGCGCACCGATCGGTCCATTGCTGTACAACGCGTCCCTGTACAAGTCACTGGCATATGTCACCATGCCTGTCACAGGTGAACATATGCCAGCCACATATACTTCCCAGGGAGTGAGGGGCACACCTACAACACCACAGTCTGTCCACACTGTGTCCTAAGGCATGTAAGGCTGCATTACCTGTTCCGTGTATGGGGGTCAACATGTTGTTTTTTGGGTGGCACTTGGGGGCTGCCACTCCCAGGCTGTGCACGTGTTCATGGGGACAGAATCCTTGGTGTGTTGTGCACATGAACACTGTGGTGTGCAACTGTTCATTTCAGGGCATGTGGCATGGTCACATTTCACGGTTGTGTATGTGTATGTCATGTCACATACCCCCTGAGTCCCATGTGGGACGGTATGTACATCCCAGGGTGACCCATTGCCACAATTGTGATGGCCCTCCACAGTCTGTGTGCATGTTGTGTTTACAATGTCTCTGATTCCATGTGTACAATGGGAGACAGTCTCCACATCCACGTTGTTTGTGCATGGACTTTGATGTTGTGCGTGTGTGTGTCACAGACGTCCATGTCTGTCCTGCCGAGGCAACAGGGACCACTACCTGTGGGGGTCATGGTTGTTTAGCTGTGGTGTATTCATGATGCACCATGTCATGCCAGTGTCCATGTGGCAATACACTGTCCCTGGGAATCTACCTGTCGATGAGCTGTGATGCCTGGGGCACATCTGTCCTCACATGTCACTGTGGTGTGTGTTTGGAATGTGACAGCAGTACATGGGTACTGTGACACAGCCTAATGATATCCCATAGCACAACCTGGGACTTGTTGAGGACACATGTTGAACTGTGATGTTAGATGTTAGCCATGTAGGTGCCATACATGTCCTTACGGAACGGCACATGCATCATGTACTTGTGTCTCGTAATGATGTATCATGTGATATTGAGTCTGGTCTATGCCACATATGTGGGGTGACTGACAATCTTTCTTTCTTCACCTATGCACTGCAGGGCACCAGCTGTCCATCGGCCATTCCCTGACCTTGCAACAATGGTTGAACGGGACTGCATCCGACGGTACCGCTTCACCAGGCCACTGATTGAGGAATTGACGGTGCGGTTGGCCCCACATTTGCAACCTGGCCGGACATACCCTACAGTGCTGACCCCCAAGGTGAAGGTGATGGCAGCCCTACACTTCTTTGCAACCGGTACCTTTCAACACACTGTGGCGACTGCTGGTGGGATGTCACAGACCATGTTCAGCCGTGTGCTCCGCAATGTTTTGGAGGCTATGTTGAGATACCTGAACCAGTACATCTATTTCCCTAGACTTCAACAACTCACTGACGTGAAGAGTGACTTCTATGCCCTGGGGAGGATGCCGCATGTCATTGGCTCCATTGATGGGACACATGTGGCTTTGGTACCACCACAGGCCCAAGAGCAGGCATACAACCGCAAACACTAACATTCGGTCAATGCACTGGTGGTATGTCTTGCAGATATGAGCATCTCACACGTCTGTGCCCGTTTCCCCGGTTCTGCACACAATGCCTACGTGATGAGGAGTAGTCGCATCCCGAGGATGATGTCACAGATGCGGAACCAGCATGCCTGGCTTGTTGGTGTGTACTGACTTTGTACCATTGTGTGTGTTCTGCAATGTAGTGTTCCACCCTCTTTTCCAAATCAGCTAATGTGCAATTGTCTGTATGTAGGTGACTCCGGATACCCCAACATGCCATGGTTGCTGACGCCCCTCAGAAACCCTGTGACACCAGCCCAGATGCGCTACAATGAGGCACATGGTCGGACCAGGAGAGTGATTGAGCGGACATTTGGTCTCCTGAAGAGCCGCTTCCGCTTCCTAGATAAGACAGGAGGGGCCCTCCCATATGCCCCAGCAAAGGTGTGCAAGATTGTCATTGTCTGCTGCATGCTACACAACCTGGCAGTGCGGAAGGAGTTGCCTCTCATCCTGGATGACGATGACCAACATCCGCCACCTGTGGAGGATCCTGGGCTGGACCACGATGCCAGTGATGATGATGAGGGTGATGTCCGCACACAGCTCATCACCAACTTCTTCAGCTGAATGTGAGTATCTAGGGATGTTATGTCAATGATGTGAGTTTGCATGATATGTGTTGGTGGTGCTCTGGTGCTGTTTGAGTGTGTCCATGTGCTACTTGACTGGATGCGTGCAGCGATGTGTCCTTACAGGTAGTCTGTACTCCACAACAGTGTTGACATGCTAACTTGGTTCTGGGTGGGTATCTTGTGATATGTATTGGGCATGAGTATTGCAGTTTTGTCCTGTTCTTCAGTGCTTTTGACTGTGTGTCATTTCTGTCCTTCACAGGGTACTTTCAGAGTTGTTTGGTCAACTGTGATCCCCCGACACCGTGAATCAACTTCCAGGGTGGTAGCTGTCGTTTCCCTACAGGTGATGTGCGCCACACCCATGGACTTCCTTTCTTCTACACTTGTTGACTGTGTGCCCACTGCCAGGTGGGATTACCTTGCATCTGTGGTGGTTACAACATGTTGCAAATGTGTAATAAACCTGTGCTTCACTTTGTGATGTGCGTTGTCTGTGGTCACACATCTGACTGACATTTGCTTACTGCACCAGTGGGCTAGTTAACACAGACTGTGAATAGGTGTTGGGTCTGTGCATTGCACCGTATTTCCTGGCAACATCAGTGTAGGCGATGAGTCAGATGGCCCTGGTGTGTATGTGTTGTGTAGCCCTGGTGGTGTGTCTCCCTCATATGTGTCACGTCGCCATGACTCACATGCCGGTGTTGTACTTGCTGTAGCAGTTAGCATGCACAGTGTCATTTCACAGATCATCATCTCCACTTCAGAAACAACGTTGGAATCACAACAGAGGCAAGTATGGTGTATTAGTGAGTTTATTGACATACATGTGTGAGTATAGTGCACAGGATGGTGGGTGCTGTACATTGTGATTGTAATCCAAAGTTCCTAGATGATTTGGAAGTCCTGATAGCAGAAATGTCCTGAGTAAAGTCCACAGTCATCTGATACATTGGTCCAACTTGAGCTCCCCATGTCATGTGGGAGAGTTGTGTTGCATTCGACAGGGTGAAGAGTTTGCACACAAAGGTGATTTTCCAGAACAGGTGTTGGCTTCCTGGGGGTTGTGCATGGCCATCAGCCTCTCAGTTGTCCTTCCTCGGACGACCCTCTTCTTTGGGGGGGACCCTCAAGTGCAGGCTGCTGCGGTGCAGGGGACTCTCCGCCAGAGTCATCCTCCCTCCCTGTGGCAGTTGCAGTTGTTGCAGCACCAGATGTTGTGGGCACACAGGGAGGTGTTGACATGTTGGTGCAAATCTGGCGGAGGCATTGTAATATGTCCCTATGCACCGCCGTCTGTTCTTGCAATGTGTCCCACTTGGACTCCATGCGGGACATGTGTAAGTCCAAGCGGGCATGATGGGCAGCCTGCTGCTGTTGAATGTCCCTGAGGATCCCCACTACCTGGCTGAACTCTCCGGTGCTAGTCTGGTATGCATCAGCTATGCATACCAGTTGTGGGTCATCATGCAGTCCAGACCCCTCTGCAAGCAGCGACCTATGTCTACCACCCCTCCCACCACCCCTGGCGACATGTGAAGGACCTGCGGTGGCACGCACAGGTGACCCTGGGCCCCCTTGGGGGTTGTTGCTGGTGTTGGTGTCCGTGGCTCCACGTTGGGCCGGGGTCCGTGTGCTGTTGGTGGTGGTGGTCCTTGGTCTGTCCGTGTTGGCAGGGGTGGTCTGTGTGTTGGCAGTTGTTGGAGAGGTGGGTGCAGGGGGTGCAGCTGGTGGTCCTTCTGGTGCTGCATGATGACTCACTGCGGAGGTGCCAGGTAGGTCTTCGTCATCCGAGGTGGGCAGAGGCTGTTCCACACCAGTGGGCTCAGTGTCCCCCAGAGCCTGGGACAGGGACTCCTCAGCGTCTGCTGCTGTGTCCCCATCATCACCTGTATTTGGAAGAAACACACAATGTATGTAATGTTTCTACAGGCATCAATGGTTCAAACACCTGACAGTTGTGACTGTACCTCTGGATGCGGGCCTGTACATTGCATTGTCCTAAGTTGTCACAGTCAGCTGTTGATATTGGTGTAGCGCATTGTCCTGACAACATGAAGCATTTCAATATGAATGTTGAGGTGTGTGCATGGCCAGCATTGGTGGTATTTGGTTGTCATCCGGACATCCTTCTCCCTCCAGCCCAGTTATCCCACCATGAAGCATGCCACCCTTGCAGTGGGTGCAGGTTGACTCTCAGGATGTCAGTCAGTGGTGTCCTGCTGTTGGTTGGTGGCCAGTTCCCAGCATGGCCTTGTGCTCCCCACAACAGAGCACCAGTGTCAGACATCTTTGATGGGGCTTTCTACTCTCTGTGAGGTGTGCATGCTTCAGTGTGAGCTTGCTGGGCCATGTGGGGGGGGATGTTGAGCTGTGACTACCACTCCCATCATGCTATTGCCTCCACCCCCTTTCCCAGCATGCCCATACTTCCTTCCTTTTGAGTGTACTTCACTGTGTGTGGGTGTGACAGCAATGGCAAGATGGCTGACAGTGGTGTCCTGCTGTTGGTTGGTGGCCAGTTCCCAGCATGGCCTTGTGCTCCCCACAACAGAGCACCAGTGTCAGACATCTTTGATGGGGCTTTCCACTCTCTGTGAGGTGTGCATGCTTCAGTGTGAGCTTGCTGGGCCATGTGGGTGGGGGATGTTGAGCTGTGACTACCACTCCCATCATGCTATTGCCTCCACCCCCTTCCCAGCTTGCCCATACTTCCTTCCTTCTGACTCTGCTTCCCTGTGGGGTAGTGTGCCTGTGCTGAATGGATGGCTGACAGTGTTGTCCTGGCGTTTGTTTGGCTACAAAGTCCCATGTGTGTCACTGTGCTTCCCACAGCATGACCCAGGGTGGTGGTTCTTTGTGGGATAATTAATTTTAGTGTGAGGCAATGCATTTTCCCAGGTGAGTTGTGTGTAGTTTGTGTTAGGGGTGTGTGTGGGAAGAGCTGCTGGTAACTATGCTCATAGCTGTCAGTCCTCCTTCCCACCCAGCCAGATATCCCACCATGGAACTTGCTTCCATTGCAGGGAGTGCAAGTTGTCTTTCAGGATGTCAGTCAGTGGTGTCCTGCTGTTTGTTGGTGCCCAGTTCCCAGCAGGGCCTTGTGCTCCCCACAGCAGTAGCCAGTGTCAGCCATCTTGTCAGTTGTTTTCCACTCCCTGTGATGTGAGCATGGTTCAGAGTGGTGTTGATGGGCGTGATTGTGATGGTGGGCAATATCTGTGACTACAACTCCCATGATGCTATTGGCTACACTGACTTGACCAGCATACACAGAATTCCTTCCTTTCTGTGGGATTCCCTGTGTGGTGGTGTTGTAGTGGTGGCTACATATCTGACAGTGTTTGTTGGTTAGATTTGTGCCACTGCCTAGCTTTATTTGTTGTAGGGTTTGTACATGTCATGACACAGTTACATATCACTATGAGATGGCATGTATTGTGTTTATCTGACTGACATACACATCTTGGGATGATTCTGGTTTTGTTGCTGTGGATTTGCTAAGGGTGCATGGTTTGACTATCCCCTTGACAGTGATGTGTGTGTATTGTCACACAATATTGGGTATATTGGTTGTGTACTCACCAGGCTCTGGGATGTTTTCTAGTCCATATACGCTCACTGGTGGTAGGATGGCCCGCACCTTCTCCTCCCAGGGCCTGAGGTATAGTGGTTTGGCAGGAGGGCCACTGCCGGTGTGTTGGCTCAAGATGTAATCCTTCTTCAGTAGGTCCCTGACCCTCCTGCGCACATCATACCACCTGTTCTGGATGTCTTCCTTGTGCGCAAACATGGTGATTGTGCGTTCACCCTGTCGACGATCCTCGCCCACATCTTGGTTTTCTGCGACATGGGGGTCTGTTGGACCAGTGTACCAAACAGCTGTGGCTCTACCCTGAGGATCTCATCTACCAGGACTTCCAATTCACTATCTAGGAACTTTGGATTCTTCTTGGGGGGCATGGTGATGGGTGGGGGTGGTGAGTGATGTGTGTGTTGGTGTGCAAGTGAGGGTGTGTGAGTGTGTGTTTTGCTGGGTGTTTGTGAGGGTGCTATTTGTTGAGTTGCTGATGGTGTGTGGCTTGTGTGATGGATGAGCTGTGAGTGTGTGTGTGGTTGCTGTCTGTTGGTGTTCTGTGCTGGCAGGTCATTTGAATTTGCAAAGGATCATGGTAGGGATTTGTGTCCTTTATATGGGTGGAGTTGTGGGTGTGTCTTTGTTCCCTGTTTCCCCCCCCAGTATTTATTGGCTTTGTAATTGCTTGTTTGGCCTTTTTTTGTGTGTTTTTCCCTTTGTACTTTTTGTGCGTGTAGGAGATGTTCTTCTGACCGAGTCGGACCCTGCAGTTGTCTCGTGCGAGCTTCTCCGAGTCGTTCACGCTGTGTTTGTGCTGTTTTATGTGCTGCGTACCCGTTGGTCGCGGTGTATTGGGTTGCTTCGGCTCGCTGTTTTGTATGCGTGTCGGTCGTACGGCTTGAGCTCCGTGCGACTCGGTCGTGTTTTCCACGCGATGCATCGTACTGCGCGGCTCGGAGTTCGCGGGTACGTTTCTGCTCGGGTTCCTTCCTGGTGCGTGTCGGTCGGTTCGATTCGCGCGGTTTTCCGGCCGGATAGCTTTTTTCCGCGCGGTTCGGTCGTTCATATTGTGTTCCGTACGAGTCGGTCGGATTTTGCACGCATTTCATCGTACTTTGCGGGTCGGGCTGCACCGGTACGTGTCGGTCGGTCGGAAAAAATTCCGGATCCGAGTCGGTCGGTACGGTTTCCGTCCCGAATCGGAATCGGCCCCTAAATTGTGCTGCTCCACCTGTGGCTGAGATTAATTCAAGCATTCCATCCATCATTTTGTATAGTGTATCAGTTTTCATAGGCAGGTATGTGCTATGCAATATGTTCACTTTTGCAATGCACCACATATCAAAAGAAAATTGAAGACCATATAAAAAGAAACTGGGGCTTTATAATTAAATAAACCCCTCGGATTAACCACTCTTGTCAAAAATCCTCACTGCAAGAGTGATTACAATTTTCAGAGGCTAACAACAAACACATTTTCTTAATGCCCAATAAATATTCCTGGTGCTATGCTTTTATCTTTGGAAATAAATATGTTCAGCACAGAAAATATTATTAATTTTGTTGTCAAACATGTTTGTTTAAATGAAAAACAGCCCAAAAAGTATTCAAACACATGTGAATAATAATGTTAAGGCTTAGGGGCCGATTCCGATTCGGGCCGGAAATCTCTCTGACCGAGCCGGACCCGGAGAGATTTCTGACCGAATCGGACACGTGCAGCCCGACCGAATGAGTACGATGCGCACGTATGCCATCGGACTCGAGTCGGTCGGACTCCCATTGAAGTCAATGGGAGCCGGTCGTACAACGCATACGCGGGCTCCCATTGACTCAATGGGTGCGAGGCGGACAAGGGCGCCCCCTACAGCGTGTACGCGGCGAAGCGACTCGCGCCATACACGCACAGGTAGGGGGGACCCATGGGTCCCCCCTGTGTGCGACTCGTGCGGCTACGCATACAGGGGGGTCCGACACGGACCCCCAAAGTACGGCTCCGACTGCTCTTTCGAGCCAGAGTGCGCGGCTCGGTCGGACTGCTCACGGCGCGCATCGTACTTACCCGGCCGGGGAACGTCTCCATTGCGCGGTGCGAGTCGAGTCCGAGCGAGTCGGTCGGTGCGGTTAGACCCGGGAACGAGTCGGTCGGAGCGGTCGGTTCGCATCGTACTCGCTCGCCCGGACTCGCGTACGAATCGGTCGGGAAATAGGGCTCCGAATCGGATCCGGTTAAGCCGAATCCGATTCGGAGCCCTACTGGCCGAGATCGGAATCGGCCCCTTAGTCGTGAGCCCCGGTGGATGGGATATCTTGAGTAATATAGTTTTATTATATGCTAATGCTTTAAGACAATTACTCATTTCATTTATTCTCCCACATATTAAATATATTTGCAAACGTTACTTTATCTATGAAGAGGTAAGTATCACGTTCCATCCCGATTAAAGTCCTTCATCCTTGCCATCTACGTGAGATTTACAGCTTCAACCTTTATAAAACCCCAAACAAACTAGAACATTTTCTGAAGCCTTTAAATATCATACATCACCTGTTAAAAAAATGTGAATTTTGATAGACTTTGAGTTGTATAGGAAGATGACTCTTCAAAAAAGGCTTCACCTAAAAACCTAGAACCTCAGTCTAGATATTGCAGTTCTCAAGAGGCACCATATAATGTTCTGAATTGCTACTGTGAATTCATTCATTTTTGTTTTTTAATATGAGGATGTATTTATAAAATAAAAAACACAATTGAATGTTATAATCTTAACTAAAACATTAATCCAATATATACAATTTGGTGATCAATGGAGATTGTATCTATGGGCTGATTGCGAGTTTGGTGGTCCTGGAGAGGGCCGCCACACCAGCGCCCCGCTCCAGGACCGCCAAACTCGACCACCGGCCACCCGCCAGATTACAAGTAATCTCGTCGTCTGGGGGAGGTCCTTTGTTGTTCTCACGGAGGTGCCTATTAAAAATGCCCCGCAATGGGAACACCAAAGCCGGTTCCTGCACGGCATGGACTTTAAAGTCAATGCTGTGCAGGAACTGGGGAGCATGCACACAGGAGGGCACAAAATGTTCCCCTCTACATGCACACCATGGCCTTGAGACAACAAGGGGCCCTGCAGGGCCCCCTTTGTTTCCTTTCGGCCACAGTTTTCATGGCGGGCTCACTGCCGTGAAAACTGTGACAGAGAGGAAACTCGTAATATGCTTGGCGGTGCCACAGCAGCACCACCAGGCATATTGCGGCCTCAAGACCGCCGCAACACTGCCAGGGATCTCTGATCCCTGGCATTTGCGGCAGTCCCATAGTGGTCCTACCGCCCAACTTGTAATAGGAAGGTCAGACCGGTGGTGCCCGCACCCCCACCGCGGCTACGACGGTGTAGTCATAATTAGGCCCTATGAATTTTACTCACATTTAATGCGCTGCATTCCAAGAAAACCTATGTAGCACATAGATTTGAAGATAATATTACAGCAGTCAAAAACGAAATTCCCTCCTCTTTTGAATGCTTGGGATCACTTTTCATAGGCAATAGTAGATTTGTCTTAAGGACTCTCCACAGCAATGTACAGTGACTGTGGGCGTGATTGGAAGACTATAGGCCTCCCATTATAGGATGCTAGTTAATTTGGTGCTGGGTTTCAAGTGATCTGCTATGTAAGATTGCAAAAACAAAAAACTGCAGAAAAATGCAACATGTATATGTGCTCAAGTCCAGCTTTTAAATTTCACTGGCCAAACAAGATTAATTAACTGGCAAGTTACACTAAAAATGTCTAGTCTATTGTCTACTTTAAGGCAATCTATTCTGTTCTCTTCAATGTGAATTGTTAATGATTTACCTTTACTTTCTTATTTCTGCTATTTATGCTGGCTCCGCCACCTTCTCATTTTCCTTTACATAGTGTTCAAATGCTTTCACTTCTTAGTCTGGCAACATCTCTCCTTATTTGTGTCATATAACTCACATCTTCATAATCTATTTTCGCCCTCTCCGCTTCTCTTCTTCAGTTCTCGAGAACAATTAGTCTTTCTCCAAATCCAGAAAAAAATATATTGTTTGAGGTAGGCATGTGTAATTTAGCAGAGCAAAAACACCTTAATTTTGAATACATACAACTAAATATTAGGTTCAATCAAATTGAGTTTTTAATTCATATGACATATAGAGTATATTTATTGCGATATCGATGATCTCACCTCTGAAAAAATAAAGAACAGCTTTTATTGAGCTATCAACAATATGCTTTTCAGTCACATAATATAGACTAAACTGACACAATATAATATGCCAAACAAAATTGTATAAATATTCATAAAATTAGATTTAAAAAAAATCAAAAATGCAATTTCTTTTTCACTCATACTGTTCAGCATTAGTACCTGATTCATGTCACCAAAGCCCTTTCAGAACGCTCCCACCCGAAGTCCGCTTGAGAGTCTATTTTTTCTATGTATTTAATTTTCTACCACTGAGGTCCTCATTACAAGTGGCCCAGAGCACTATCCATGGAGATATGACTCTGGACCTTTCTAAATCTTTCTGTGTCTTCAGGCCCAAAATTATTGGGTACACACCAGAGCAGGACATCTCAGCAAAGCTCCTGGGATTGCAGGCAGCTGTTGCACATGTCCCCCATGGTATTGTTGATCCACAGTGGGGAAAGAGAAGCAACAAATATTTCCCCAGCTATTCTATCACTACCCTACACTCCCCCTTTCCCTGCCACCTGTAGCCCTCAAAATAGCTGTCACACCTATTTTACCACTTGCTCTAAACAAATGATAAGTAAGTTTGGATTAATGCTATTATTTACCCCTGAAGGTGGGGAAACACATGGAATTGGGCCTGGCATTCCAGAATACACGTTTTTCCCAAATCCTGGGAAATGGATTGTAATTCCTCAATTTTGATGTGGGGATACTGGCCACAATTGGAGCCTCCAGCCCTCCATTATCCCTGCACCTGGGGGTCAACACACTCTATGCCTCATTGTTCATGATCCTATGACACACTTTGTTTCAAATTTTACATTCACCCCCCCAAGAAATGGCCTTCCAAATTTAAACCCCAGCTATCTCACTCACATAACATAAGCCACCTTGCTGTCTTTGTGTCTTTTGAGCCAACTGTTCTCAATCAACCTCAATTCTTTTCTACTGAACAGCAATGTATATAGTTGGAGCAGATCAGGAGAATATGTATTAGTCTGTCTTTCCAAGTGGTATGTTCCACCTAAATACCGACTAAAAACAATGTGTGTATATAACATCATAGTCAAAATATTGCGACTGCACAAATGTCATGGACAAAAATGTACAATGTATGTATATCTTTATTTACTTTTACAATAATTTCAAAGATTAACATATAGCTAATTCTAATACCGTTTTTTATGTTGTTTTACTGTATTATGATTTTATTTAATTATATATGTTATGGTGATTTCAAGGGGCTTATTACGATGTCAGGTGGACACGGAAACGGGACCGACCGACCTCTGGTCCTGACACCTAATTCCAATGCGTCCACACATGGTGCGGTCGCATAATCACATTTCCCTATGGGAGCATGTGCTACGGCCGTAAACTGGCCACATAAGAAACTCCTATAGGGAAATGGGAGGTTGTGTTCATCCCTGTACCGCGTGGCAGGCACCGCAAGCCGCATACCACATGGTGCAGGGATCAACAGGTGCTCCCTCAGCCCCCAACCGGAGGCCGCAAAGAGAAGGGAGCCCTGCGAGGGGCCCCCGAACTCGCTTTCCGACAGGCTTTCTATGTCAGAAAGCCTGTCGGAAACCGATCACCGTAATCCGAACGGCGTAAAATGTCGTCTGTATGGATTATGTGCTGGTTCCGACTGGCCGACAAGTTCCTTGAGCCTGTCAGAAGCCAACCGGAATGACCGGCCGGTTTCACTTCCAACTACCAAATTTGTAATTAGGCAGTCGGAAATGAAACTGACGATCTCGGTCAGAAAGCCTCCGACCTATGGTCAGAGGCTTTCAGACCAAGATCGTAATCGGCCTCTTAGTTTTTTAGTATTTTTTTAAACTATACATGAATTAACTTAATTCTTTTTATTTTTACTTGTTTTTTATTTGTTTATGTATTTGATAAATATTTAAATTGTTTATTTCATTTTGGTTTTGGGTCACAGGTTTTTAGGTGGGTAGTGTTTTTTAAAATATGTAATAATTAATGATGATTGATTATTGTGTGAACTTTTAAATGTTATTTTTATTTGTATGTTTAGTTTTAATTATTTAATACATTTTACTATTCGTTGTTAGTTTATGAAGGGTTCATTTTGCTTTACAAATGTATTGGTTTATATGTTTGCAAGCAATTTCTTTTTTATGAATTGTGGGGTTTATTGTGGTTTGGGCATATACAGTTATTTTTAATTCTTTAATATGTTAAATACATGTGTACAGTTAGCTATTGTTATATATTTGTGTACATGTTTATTAACTTACAATTATTTATAACTAGTTACTTTATATTCAAATAAAATATAATTTTTTTATGATTACATATTTTATTACTTTCGTTTTATGTTTGTGTGGTTAGTGGGGCAGTTGAGGGATACTGTTTATTTGAAGTATAATTTATATAGCGATTTTGTGGAATTGTGATATTTGTTATTTTTGTTTTAATTTTTAAATTGGTTGATATATTTAGGATTTTTAAAGTTTTTATTTTAATTGTTGAAACAGTTATTACTTTCTTTTCAGTATTTGGCTGTAGCATATCTGAACCCTCCCAATTAATTTGTTTGTTAGAGTGGAGTTGGAATAGGAAATTTCCCCCTCCTTAACCTGAAGTATGCACTTTCTACTGTTATTGATGGGCTGGCGTTGCATTAGTAAATCTTACCCCCAAACCAACTGTATGCACATTGTCAGTGTTTGTTAGACTGAAACTAGAATAGTAAATCTGACCACACCAAATTTATGAACGTCCCCATGTATTTGGTAGACTGGAGTTAGAATATTACATTTGACCACCCCTATGTATGCACTTCCCCAATGTTTGCCGAATTGGAGGTTAAATACTAAATGTGTCTCCCACTGCCATGTATTTACCCCAATGGTTGTTGGATTGGAATTAGAATTGCAAATCTACAATGTATGCACCTTTCCCAATATTTTTTGATTTAAGTTATAAGAATAAAACTGCCCCAGTGTATAAACTTTTTACAGTGTTTTTAGATTGAAATTAGAACAGATAATCGGACCCATACCCCTGCCCCCACATATGCATTTTCCTCAATGTTGGTTAGATTGGAGTTAGAATAGCAAATCTATCACTCCCAATATATGCACTTCCCTAATGTATGCATTTTCTACAATGTTTGTTGAACTGAAGTTAGAATACTAAATGTGTATCAATATACATGTACCCCAATGTTTGATAGATCGTAGTTAGAATAGTAAACTGCACTCTCTTCCCCCCATTGTATGAATTTCCCTAATTTTTGTTAGACTGGGATTAGAACAGTAAATCATCCCCCTAATGTATGCTCTTTCCCCAATGTTGCTTAGACTGGAATTATTATAGAAAATCTGACTAGCACCCTGCCTCCATGTATGCCTTTTCCTCCATGTTTGTTAAATTGAAGTTTGAATAGTAAATCGTAACGTCCCCAATGTAAATACTTACCACTATGTTTATTAGACAGGAGTTAGAATAGTAAATCTAACCCCCAAAGTGTGCACTCTCTTAATGTGTTATACATTGGGGTTAGAATAGTAAATTGAACCCTCATAAGGCATTCTATTTTCCCGAATCTTGTTAGAACGGAGCTAGATTAGTACATTTGAGCTGTACTCCCATCAAAATGTGTGCATTCTCCCCAATGTTTGTAGGACTGTAGTTAGACTAGTCTATTTTAATTCCTTTTTGATTTTGTTATTAATTTTTAATTGGAGTTTGGTTACATGTTATAATATCCTGGAGGTTTTGTTTGCATATGTTAAATGTAGAATGATATATATTTATTAAATATTTTAGTTCTTTAGGTATCTTTGTCTTGTGTTTTGTTCTTTAAAATCATGTACTTTTATGTTAAGTTGTTAGTATTTTAAAAATATTAATTTTTGTGACATATTTTCTTATATAATGGTTGAATATTTTTTGAATATACAATTTTAAATGAATAATAAGTATATGTTTTGGTTCATTCTTTAATATATATTACTAAAATGCTGTATTTTATTTAATAATTATTTGTATAAAATACAAAATAATTTAACTTTTATTTTAACCTATAATAATATTAACTTGAATTAAATACATATGACTACAATTATATTGTTAATATTGTGCCACACAATATTTTGGTAGTTGATATTTTCATTCTTTAATTTATGTAAAGTCAATATTTTTGAGGTCTATGTTTTGGTCATAATATTTTTGTACCACAATATTTTTGTGTTTGAGATTTTGTTACAGAACCGCTAATGGATTAGATTGTAGCTTACCTTGGAAAGAAAGTGTCTTTGTTGTTAATTTACTAGTTTCCTCGCTTATGGCAGATGGCAGCTTGGTACATTACAATGTTTTACCCTAGATGAGCTAAATATTTCAAGGCTCTTCTGCTTTTGCATCACTACAATGTACTGTTTCTTCTTCGATAGCTTCAGAAATACTGTTTGCCCTCCATTTGGGAAACCCCTGGTTTCAGAATATTTTATAGATACAAGGTGCGTAGGACCTGTTTAAATACTGTATATGTTTTGGAAGGCTTTTGTAATTTCAGGTTTTCATTTGAAAACTTATCTACTAGATGGTCTGCAAAGGTGGTCTTCAGTGTCACTGTATTCCATGCTGGGCAACTCAGTACTTTTTCTAACAGAGATGTATATGCTATTTCAAATGCAAGTGCTACGAAGAAGAAGCTCTTTGGAAGCATCATCAGATATTCCAGATAGTCCTCTCACTCACTCCTCTTTTTATGATATTAGGAAAGACAATGCAGACTTACAATACTTTACCTATAAAACCATTTCCACTGTGGAGAAAGGGATTCTCTATGTCTAACCAAAGTCCATTATTGAATTACCCGCTGCTTCTGCTTTCAATACTGAAGTTCACATTAACAATTTGCAACTGAATGTGTTTACCACTTGAGCTCCTAAATGTGGATACATCATACCTTCTTCCAACAATTCTTTAACTTAAACTTTTATATTGGTATAAGATGATGGTGTTGACCAAATACTATTACTTTGGCTTAGGAAATATTAATCTTCACATCACCTCAACATCCTTTAGCTGAGCTTGCAGTTTATCTGAGTCTGGCTCTGTAGCTTAGGATCATCTGCATGGAGCTGAAGAGGAAAGGTGATCATTTTGATGTTGGGAACGTCTTTGGCACCGCAACCTTTTGACACAAGTCATTAATGAATCAGCAGAAGAGGATGGGATCCAAATATCTGCCTTGCACCAACTCCATTGTAATTTCAAATGTGTTTGATACATTTCTATTGGTGCATATCTGCAAGTGTCAAGACGCCTCTAAGTAGAAGGTGTTATGGTTCCTAGCAATGTATTTTACATATAGGGCTGTGTTTTCTTAACAACTCACCTCAGTTAAATGAATCAATAGAAAATGTACATTTACAGTATGCCACAAATATTTTTATGATTCTGACTATCACAAATTAGACTATATGAGTTTGGACAAAGATTTGAACAGTTGTAGACAACATTTCTGAAAAGGCACTTTCGAGAACTGTGACATAGTGCTTCTTTTCTCTATCCATACATTCAGTTCATGTAGCATTACTCTTGTATTGGCCTTGCAATATTGTTCATTAAAAATATAGGTCTCTATAAATTAATGCCATTCTTATGCATTGATGGGCACTATGGAATGTTTTTCTGTGATATAGGAAACTTGGTGTCAGTAGTAAGGTTAAGGGAGCACATCTTAAGAACTAATATCCACCACGTTCCTAGGTCAAGGGATATTCTTGGAAAGGCCATGTTTCATCCAGTGGCCTTTACAATTGCAAGTTTTTGATTTTCTCATTTAATGTTCGAGTTTAAAAAGGGATGCTCTGCCCATAACTCCCACTGACCATGTTCCACCATCTCCAGCTCAGAAACATAGCCGCTGTCCTATAGATTTACCTTTTCAGCATTGGGAACATTATCCTCATTCAATATTCTCCTTAAATGTTCAGTCTACATTGCTTCAGAAACCCATTGCCACATGCTGTATGCAGTAACGGATGGAAGAAAAATGTGACGACACAGCAACAGACCAAAGGTGTAGAGAACTGGCTGAAAGCAACAACAGGTAAGTATATTATACATATAATTCTATACATATAATTCTAAAGAAATCTAAAGGTCTTGGCTAATGACAGACCTACAAAAATCTATAGCTTTTTGATGGAAAGTCATTTAATTTTGAAAAGTCCAGCTTTAATAACTTCAAAAAAGTGACATATTCAATCTTTTGACCTCTCTGAAGTACTCTAACCACTACAACGATCCCCTTCCCTCCAAATTCCTTAATGAGTCCACTCAAAACTTCTCCCTCATTGGACCATTATAATCAATGCCTCACTCACTGACGGTTCCATACCTGACTGTCTAAAAAGTGGCCAGGTCACACCTATCCTAAACCTAAAAAAAAAAAAACTCAGACCTGTCTCACACCAATAATTACGGCTACATCACAGTGTCCAAAGGTTTGTTCAATCTCCACCCATCACCTTGCAAGAAAAAATTATCTTGTACTTAAAAAAATCACTAATGACTTACTACAATTCCTTATTCTCTTAAAGTGGGAGTAGTAAAGAATATGCTTTAATAATTGTCTGATAAAAAGACAAATCCACAAGAATGCAGCTTAAGCTACAAATTTACTCTAAATCTTAGAAAATAACATAGAAGAGCATTAGTGGTAGTAGTAATAATAATAGTAATAATGACTTATTTAATAATATAATTAATACATTGGCTTTCTGCTCCACCTATTGTTCGTTTTAAGTGCTGTGAATAGCAGTTGACACGTTTATCACAATAAATAAAATAATTCTGAATATATTGACCTCAGAAAGATAAATACTGATTCATCATGCTAGATTTCATTTTTTTCACCTTTATACCACACTGGATGTAAGCTGTGAAGGCTTAACTTGATGCAGTAGTGGGTGAAAGAAACATGTGGATGAAACAGCAAGAAGCCAATAGATTAAGAGGACAGGCTGAAAGCAACAACCAGTAAGTATATTATACATCTCAATTTAAAGAAATCTAATGGTCTTGCATAATGACAGGCCTGAAAAATGCCACAGCTTTTTGGATACAAACCCATTCAGTTGTTATAAGTTGCCAATAGGTAGCTGTCTTATTTTCTTATATATATTTGGGTTTGCTTGCTGCATGTTTAGACTTAAAACAGTGCTGCTGAAGCAAGGTGTGCAGGAATAGGGTCAAAGAAAACCATTTCAAATTTCAGTACACCTTGACATTTTAACTATTGGCTGTACAGCGTAATATCTGCCAAGAATAACGATGCAGGGGGTGTTTTTTATATGATATTATGTAGAAAATGTAATTAAACCAAACCTGAAAAATAGAGTTTTTGGCCCATGATTTAATGTGCAATGAATTGTGAACAACTCCACGTTTACCCAAAACATTGCCTGTACAAATGCTAAACCACATCATTTTAATCAATTCTTTGGGAAATAAATTTACATTTAGCATACAAAACACAATTGATTATTACATGAATTAATTTTGAACAAATAAAAACAAATATTTAAAAAAGACAATAGTATTTAGACGACAAATCATTTCTTGCAATATAAGATACAATAATTTCACAGAATAACAAAATTATCTTTTTCAGAAAAAGAAACGATTTTTGGAAGATCTCCTCTGATCCTTACAGTGGCACATTAGCAGATTTTGTTGATTTTCAACACAACCTGCAGACTGAAAAAAACATTTCTGTAGCTGTAATACATACTTCTTAAAGGCTAGCCATATTGAAATTGGAGTTGATGTCACTGGTACAAAGTAATTTATTCATTAGTAAGATATGGAGCTACTGTTTCAACACTGATGTTAATTCATTTAAATGAGTTTTCTGCTGTGACTTTCTTTGTAAAAAAACACAGTTTTCACTTTCAGGCACTCTACTTCTCAGCCTCTGAGATTGCTGCACTGTGCAAAACATCACCTATTTTGTTCTCGCTAGAGCCCACAAACTTAAGGAAGAAAAATCAATTGAATAGTTATCTACTAAAATTTTTATTTTAATCTCTGTTTTATGGATAATTTTGATTTCCTTTCCTTTGAGAGCAGTCAGTGAGTTATCCTTCGAACATGCCTCCTAGGACTGTCAATACTCAGGCCCATTATGTCCATTCTTAACCACCCCGGATCTCAAGAGGCGCCATTCTATGCCTTACAAAATAAATGCCCAGCCAATGGGGCAGACAGTAGAATAGTTACTGTCAGATTGAGGCAGTAAATGATGTAAAACAACACAGACAAAGCAGATAAGGGGCTTGGTAGGGGGTTTTGGGTGCTAGCAAATAGGTAGATATTCAGGGGTTACTCTTCCAGCACAACACAATACAGATAATGGAGGTAAACATTTTTTTGAGAGAAGTAAAGAATCAGGGTCTTCACCGAACATAAAAGATTTAGAATACATAAAAAAGCGAAATCAAAAAGAAGGCTCTTGATGGATCACTCTTGTAACATATACATAATAAGCACAGCAAGGCAATGTGAAAGTAGCAGAGATTAAGGAATGATGCGACCCATGGTACTTGCCATATAGATTCTTCTGTGGCAGCTAGACAGATAGGAGTAGGCACTGGCTAGTGTGATTTGTGGCAATAATCATAGTGAGACATCTCTTAAGACTATAGATATATGGATGCATTTTAGCTAATGGTATTAAAAACGAAAGCCATATTGAATCTACATGTGAAGATAGGCATTCAGGGATAAAGGTTAGCCTCAAACTCAGGTGAAAACAAAGATTTTATGATTGTCACTGGTAGCAATTTGCCTTCGGAACAACCAGCTGCGATCAATCTTGCACTGTATATCTAAATATGTTACAGAAATGTCACAGCCAGAATATCAACTACCCACAAACATGAAGGTAAATCTATGTAGTTAAGTATGGATTTTTCGTTCTTAACTCCACATGGGCATACCTTGAAGATATGTATATCTTCATGGTACACAACTGTGGATTTAAGAACTGTAAATCTGTTCTTTCCTTCATATACTTACCTTCACATTACTTCTGTAGTCAATATTCTGGCTATGATATCTATATATACAATATTTAGGACTTGATATTCTCGTGGTAAACCTCCATCCCCAAATGTTAATGCACTTAGATCGACACTCATGAGACACCCATTCTAATCACACGATTCAAGCACTCCCCCACCTCCCATCTTGTCCCTCACATGTTTGTTGTCAAATATACTTCACCCTCACATTGTTTATTATACAATATCCTATTTACCCATGTCTTTATAGTATCATGAACTTTTGACCTCTCACTGAACACCGTCATTTTATCCAAAATGAGTCAGCCTTGACACATCAAACCCTTAACTATGTAGTCTCTTTGCAACCTAAATAGCTCTGCAATGTCATCTAAGTACTCAATGTGACTAAATAACACATACTGTGTTACCTATGCCTTAAATATGTAACATATGCCAGACCCCCCTTACACTGGAGAAACTGCGATCTCCCATTTTATCTATTGCTAAGTCGTTTTGTATTGATAGTCAAGGACTTGGCACCTAGAAGCAATTATATAAGCAAGGTAGATATAAATATGGATAATAGCTATATAGCATCTTCCATTACCATGAATGACTTCTTATGCAGTGATAGACTTTAGCAAGAGTTATCATCAAAGCCTTCTATACAAGCTTACAGGCAAGCATGTTGTAAAGGGGTGTATGTTTGAGAGATGTAGATCCAAAATATCAAGTATAGACAGTTGCGACTCGTACAGGTAAGAGCGGTGAGCGAGGCGGGGTGGGGTGAGGGGTGATGGAAGTCGACAGACGATGGGATAAGTAATATTAAATAAATAAATAAATAAAACCACATACTTTGCGCACACCGCATCGCCGATGCGGCGAGGGCAAAGTAAGTGGTTTTATTTATTTAATATTACTTATCCTGTCGTTTGTCGACTTCCACCCACCCCGCCCCGCCCTGCCCCACCGCCTCACCGCTCTTACCTGTGCGAGCCGCTACTGAGCATAGAGTACGGAGTGGCCACAATAGTATGATCAAAATATTGAAGATCAGAATAGACAGGTAAGTATGTATAGATTTTCTATACCTTACACCATATATATGTGTACCTTAGCAAAATATCTATCTGTAAAGTATGTAGATTGGAGTTAAGAATAGTAAATCTATACTTACCTTAATGCACTTATCCCCTTGATATTTTCGTCACAATATTGCGGCCAGATGCTACTTTATATTCGATATTCCAGACTACAACCAGGCAGAGGTAATCTAACATTGGCTTTAGTAGATGTTATGCAGGGATTTATCCAGTCTTCACCATAAAAAGAGAGACTAGATTTAGCGCTGTTGGCATTTATGATGCATGCACATAAAATCACATGTTTGCAAATGAGACCCACAGCGTACTACCTGCATTTGATCTTGCTACCCAGTCATCAATTCCATCCATTTTCACGCGGAAAAATATGATGTATTAAAAAAAATACGTATTCGATTTCAATACGTAACCCTCTTTAAGTGAAAACCCGCTTCAATTAACCCTTCTCTAAACATATGTTTTGGTCTGTCTGTGACAGAGAGGCAAGGAATCTGGATTAGGGTTTTTCGAGCGACTGAACATTACATGTCTAATTTTGGTCCTTTCGTGTTTAAACCAACCTCCCGTTCAAGCTAATGAGAACACAAATGAGTAGAAATCTGAAAAATACTGCATTAAATCACCTTTCTATAAAGGTGACCCCAGCCTAACCCCGCCCAAGAGGTGGCATGTTGCAGCAAACGGTATATTTTCCAGCCATCACATTTACGCAGTATCTTAAAATAACATTTGTGATAAATGTGCAATTTAACTAATTTATGGTGCTGTGATGTGCTCAGGGCTACATGCAAGATGAAAATCTTAAATGAAGCTTGAACAGCTCACTTCACAACAAGAAATCAATATGCCAGAGCTTAGAGAGCTATTCACCGAGCCTAGCATTTAGCGATGATAGCAGTGGATGTATCTGCAAGTTTTAGGCAGATAGGGCTTTTTAATTAATGGAAATCCTGCACATAGCTTGCTAGGGACGTTTGCTTCAGCCTTCTCCTTTGAAACATCCTCGTTTTGAAGTACAGCTGTATCTGATTCATGCACTGAAGAGGCTATTTTGGAATTATTTATTTTTGTGAATATCTAACAAAATGCACCCAGGCAATGCCACACTGCACTAATTTAAATATCCACATGCTAGCACTTTTAAATTGTACAGTGTATTTTAAAATGTATTGTATTGTATTGTAATTGCATTTATATAGCACTTACTACCCCTGACGAAGCTTTAAAGCGCTTTTTCGGCGAGTGGCACGCTACTCCGGAACCCATAAAGGATTAGTGATGAATTAGTATAGTGAAATATGAAGGCACTTTGAGTGGTGGATATGTTTGTCTGTTATTTGGATTGAGAAGGATAGTGGAGGGATAGAAGAGGGAAAAAGGTTTGCATTTATTCTCAAAAGGTGTTAAAGCGCTTTTTCAGCGAGCAGCACACTACTCTACAACCCATAAAGGATTAGTGAAATATGGAATTAATTTGAGCGGTGGACATGTTAGTCTGTTTTTTTGGATTGAAAAGGAATAGTGGAGGGATAGAGGAGCGAATGGTCTAGAAAAAGAAATATTATTTTTTGTGCTTTTCTGCACAGCATTATCTTACAATGAAAGACTTGTGAAGAAGATGCTTTCAACATTAAACATATAATTGTAAATGCATTTTCATTGTGTTGTCAAGGTTCCTACCCCGGTGTCACTCAAATGTTTTGACTTTCTACTAACTATGATGCATTAGACCAGGAATGCAAACGTGTCTGCGAAATAAAAAAACAGAGCGTCTGTCTGCACCAACCAGATATAATAATAAAATGCAGTGGTAAAGACAATAGGTCTTGGCTTAATATTACAAACATGCAAACATGCACACACAGACATTCTGAAATGTTTGTATTCAATTGCGCATTAACACAAGACCTATTGGCTTTGTGTTGGTGCTGGCAATGGTGCTGGCGGTGTAGTATTTGTGGTGGTGGCAATGTCAGTGGTGGTATTGTTTATTGGATGAGGTACTGGAGGTAGCAGTTGCAGTAGTGGTGGTATTGGCGAAATAGCATTGGTGGTGGTACAGTCATTGTGGTGGTAGTATTGGTTTGGGTTGTATTAGTGGTGTTGGTAATATGAAATTGGTGTAACTGGTATTTGTGGTGGTAGAATCAGTGGTGGTGTTAGTGGTGGGGTATTGATGAAAGTTTAGTTGATGGCTTTGTTGGTGTTTCTTGTGGTGGTATTGGTGATGGTGGTGGGATTGACAGTGACATTGTTGGCAGTGGCATTGGTGCTATTGTAGGTGGTAGTCGGTGGGATTGGCATTGCTGACATTCATACTAATGTAGGTGGTATTGCTGTAGATGATATTTGTGGGCTGTGGTATTGTTGTGGTGTGCTATTGGTGATGGCATTGTGGTACTCTTGGTAGAGGTGTTGGTAGTGCTAATGGTATTGATGGCGCTGGTGGTAGTGATGATGGTGTGGTATTGTGGTGTTAGTGGTGTGTCTTTTAAGGTATTGCTGCACTGGTGTTTGTTTTACTGGCAATCTTGTTGTGGTATTGGTGGTGTGCTGAAGAATAAGCATGTAGGAGTGCTGGGTAGTGTCAAGATTGGACTAAAGTCCTGACAATAATTCAAAAATACTTGGTGCGGTAAAAAGGATTGCTACTGTACACAGTGCAGGTATGAGATAGAGACTTGAATGTGACAAAAGTGGTTGTGTTCCTATTGAATGCTAAACTGTACACTTTAAATGTAAACTAGTGTACTTTCTAAATATAAAATAGTGCCTCAAACATTGCTATGCAAGCAATACATAGGAGGTAGCAGATTACTCACAGTCAATAGTACAACAGTGAGAGAGCAATACACCTCTGGGCACATCTAAGATGCGATGGACAATGTCTGAACCCAATGGCTGAAAGAGTCTGATCCAAATAATCCACTGATTGAAGTGATTTGACCCAAATCCCACTCTATGTACGTATTCTACGCAATAGACACTGCAGACAACTGCACCATCAACCGAGACCTCAAATGTCTGTTGCAGTAAAAATAAATTGCTTTCTGTATACAATGCACATGTGAAATGCATATTTGAATGAGACAAAACGTGTGATGGGAGAATGCATGTTTCAAATCATAAATAGTTGTTTTTGCATTGCATTGCAAGCACTCCATAGGAGACAAAATGATACATCAAGCAGCTAGTACTGTGACGGTGATGGAGCAGGGCTTGAAGAAAATAAAACCTGCTCAGATTGAACCCTCAGTAACAATCATTAATAGTGTGCTGTGAAAATGTTATTAAAAAAACGCTAAAATAAGGGGAAATGCTTTTGCGCATGCGTGTACTAATGCATGGAACTAGGCCACAAATTGCTTTGATAAAAAGACTAATGCTGCTTTTGTGCACGTTAATAATACTTTGCTAGGGATAACACGGGTTGTGCATGGGTTAGTGCAATGCTGGGATGGTGTGCAATGAAATTACATTTCATGAAAATAATAAATGTTTGTGTTTGTTTTCTGTAGAAAAGCAAGCATGGGCCTACACTTCTGCATGTCAGTTTGGGGTTAATATTTGACTGAAAATTATAATGTTCAAAAGAAAGATTCAAAAGAGAAGAGAGAACGCAAAGGCATGAAAAATGTGACCTTCATGGTGAACTGTATGACTGCCAAACTTCGGAAAAGAAAATAAGATAATAAGTGGAAGTGAACAACTTCCTTCACGAGATGGCAGAGGCGAACAATGGAGGCGTAGAGTTTTGCAACATGTAGAGAACTGCAGGAAATATTTACTACGATTGTGTTCAAGGTTGTTTCCTGGGATGAATCTTTCGTAATGCTGAATGTTTAAAACAAAGAGACATTGAATAAAATGGTCATGATGAGAGTGGTGTGACAGTACAGCCCCATTCTTAGTCAATGGGAGACAGAGTTTATTCTCATATTGAAACATATGTGGGTTGGACACCCGGTGGGTGTGGTTTTGTGTGGGTCTGCTGGTGTTTAGCTAGCGGGAGATCGTCGCTGTCATCTGTTTGCTGTTTCCAGATAGAGGCTTACCTGTTTCCTGATTCCTGACTTAATCTTTGCCACTCGACTCTACTTGTGTGGCCTTGCTGCCCTTTTTGGCCAGAGGGGTAGATTTCCCTGATTCATACTTGGTTAGAATAGATAATCTCCTAAATTTGCATATTCATGTGCAAATGTATTTTGTCTCTGAAACTTTTCTCTCTTCGCCTATCCACTCCTTCAATGCATTGTTTATTGGAATGAGTTTGAATTTATACATTGCCAATGTTTTCTTTCTGTGATAATCTATGATTTGCATTTGTGTAACTGTACTTGACGAACATTTATTTTCACATTATTTACGATAAATAACATAAATTACACACTGAGGGGCCGATTCCGATTCGGGCCGGAAATCCCTCCAACCGAGCCGGATCCGGAGAGATTTCTGACCGAGCCGGACTCCCGCAGTCCGACCGAGCGAGTACGATGCGGCCGCATGCTGCCCGACTCGATTCGGTCGGACTCCCATTGAAGTCAATGGGAGCCGGTCGTACAACGCGTACACGGGCTCCCATTGACTGAATGGGTACGTCGCGAACAGGGGGGCCCCCTACAGTGGGTACGCATCGGTGCGACTCGCACCGTACATGCATGTTTAGGGTGGACCCTTGGGTCCCCCCTGTGTGCGACCCGTGCGGCTACGCGTGCAGGGGGGTCCGACACGGACCCCCGAAGTCCGGCTCCGACAGCTCTTTGGAGCCGGACGCGACGAGTCGGTCGGACTGTTCGAAGCGCGCATCGTACTTGCTCGGTCGGGAAACGTCTCCATTGCGTGGTGCGATCCTTGTCCGTACGAGTCGGTCGGAGCGGTTCAGACCCGGGAACGAGTCGGTCGGCGATTTCGCGTGCGCTCGCATCATACTTGCTCGCTGGGACGACTGTACGAATCGGTCGGGAAAAAGGCCTCCGAATCGGATCCGGTTCAGCCGAATCCGATTCGGAGCCCTACCGGCCAAGATCGGAATCGGCCCCTGAGTCTGTTATTATTTAGTAGTATAGATTAGTATATAATTATTGCTATCAACTTCTCAACCATAGATTCGTCGCCACAAATATTACATAATATGAAGAGAAATGCAGGTTCTATTGAGTATTTGGTAAATTAGGCATAAACTTGCATCACACTGAACCCCAGCGTGAAGGGATTAGTTGGGTAGTATAAATGGGCCTTTGTTAGTGAAAATTATCGATCCCTGATCACTGGATCAGTTTTGATAGCAGAGGATGGTTAATTATTGATTAGTTTGGCAATAATTATTGATTATTGATGTATTGATTATTAATATGAAAAGTTAGTGTCTTTGTTTTATGTTGTTTGAAAGTGCGGGTACGGAGTTACTTAAGATCCTAGGATGATGTTATTTTTGCCTAAGTGGCAGAGGAATAGTGTGGAAAAGGTATCACACTGCAGAAGTACTTTGTCTGTTGTTGTAATATCGAACAGTGAAAGGCTGTTGATGTTATTTAGGGATTTATTCGAGTGAAAGAAGATTGCATGAAATAGTGAAAGGTCCGCTTCCAAAACTCTGGCCTTACATCCCCAAAGGAGTACCAAGACCTCTTTCTGAAAGGAAAGTCCTCTTCCGAAACTTTGGCTAGTATCCCCAGAGGAGTACCAAGACCTCCTTTAACTTGATTGAGAGTAGAGTAGCGCTGGTCGTTATTTTACTAGAAGTAAAAGAAATCTTTTTGAATGATCGAACTATCTCTTTTATTAGTGGAACAGACAAAGTAGCATTGTTTTGTGTTGTTTCTAACAAGAAATAGTTGGGAAAACCTAGAAATACATTGCCGTATTATTTTGTAAAGGGAGGGTCAGTAGCAGGAGTAATACCGACATCACAAAAAGCCGCGCTGGCATTGGTCAGGCAGCGGGCGTGTAGTGAGCTGTGATTGGTTGGTTGCTGTAAGCCGCGCTGGCATTGGTCGAGATAGTGGATACGTAGTGAGCCGTGATTAGTTGGTTGGTGTGAGCCGCGCTGGTATTGGTTGAGAATTAGCGAATAGAGTGAGAGGATTTACGGAAGTTTCCTTGTTTGTTTTTGGTTTATTTAGTGAGAAAAAGAGTGTTTTAAAAATGAAAATGGTAAAAAGAATAAAAGATTTATTTAGAAAAGACAAGCCGATAGTTACTAGAGAGGGACTTCCTATACCTCCTCCGAGAACGCCTGCTTCTTTTATGATGTTGGAACGTGGGTATCATACGTGTACATGGTTCGAGAACTGGATGAGTTATACGGAAGATGATGGAGTTTTAGCTTTTCCAGAGCATGGTACATTTAATGTAAGGATTTTGGAGAACTTGAGAGGACGAATGAATTCATTAAAGCCAAATCCTAGACCTACACAGTATGAAGCGCTTGAGGAATGGGAACATGAGGCTTATAAAAGGGAGAGAGACAGGAATGGAATTAAATACAG
Source organism: Calotriton arnoldi (assembly GCA_963921515.1). Classification (NCBI taxonomy): domain Eukaryota; kingdom Metazoa; phylum Chordata; class Amphibia; order Caudata; family Salamandridae; genus Calotriton; species Calotriton arnoldi. Next base: position 1,003,211 of record CAWUFW010003473.1, read on the forward strand.
GAATATAATAACGAGGTATTCTGAGGCTAGATGGGATGATCAAAAGAAAAGATGGAGGAGAGATGTAGTTGCAGATGGATTATATCCAGTAATAGTTGCTGAAGATCAAACTGGAGGCAAAAGTAAAGAGAAAAAGAATAATTTAGAGACTTCAGAACTAGATAATAACTTGGATGAGATTGATGATGAGTTATTGGATGAAATACTATTAAAGAGACCTCCACCATATCAGGAAAGTTCAGGGGAAACAATTCCAAATGCACCACTAATTGAAATACAAGTTCCTCAGGTTCCACAAGCTTTACAAACTCCACAAGTTTCATAGGTTACACAAGTTCCGGTAGCCTCACAAGTTTCATTAGGTACTCGAGTGTTGCAGGAGAGTAAGATTGACATTTTGAATAAAACAAGAGAAGAGTTAACTCAGAGAATTAGCCAGATGAGTCTGAATGCAGAATCATTATCGATACCAGTAACAATTGGTCCTATAGTTCCATTGTATGGTGAGAGTCAGAATATATCGAGAGTACATGCATTGACAATTCCCGTGAATAATGCCAGGAATGTTAGTGGATCGGAACAAGTTGAGGTGAGTACTTCATTGATTGATCTTCCAGTAAGTGAAAATGTAACTGAAACACCAAAGAGAAGTGTACAGATGGATCCTAGAAAAATAGTGCAGAATGTCAGAGGAACAAATCCAGTATCAGGGAGTTCGGTGGGTCCTTCGCCAGAGGAGTTAGATGACTGGATAAGAGGAATGGAAAAGAATAAGTCACAATCGAGTATAGATGTAGCTAGATTGAGAGTGGATCTGGAAGAAATGATTATTGGTACAATAAGTCCAGAAAGATTGAGTAAGTACCGAGATGAAGAGTTGTTATTTTTGTGTAAGAATATTACATGGAAAGCAAGGAATTTACATGAGAGGTTGGCAGAAGCAGCACAAGAATATGGAGTAGACATAGAAAAGTCTACAGTTCTGCAAAAAACATATAGACTGGATTTTACTGATAAAGATTTGGAGAGTTTGAATACATCTGGCAAACGATTGCATATAAAAGAATTAATGAATACTTTGAAGAAATGGGGTGATTTAGAACGGTGGAACGGTAGATGGGCGAAAAAGAAGGAAGAAATGCTTGCAAGTAAAAATGCGTCTTTATTTCCATTAAGGGAAACAGATCAGGCTGAAATGATATGCCCAATGAGAGAAGTTCCAGGTGGTGGATATGTTCATGTTCCCTGGTCAAGACAGGATATATTATCCTTTACAAATGATTTTCCCAGGTTGAGAGAGAAACATGTCGAGTAGTACAAACAGGTAGAGAGGTTTATAAAAGTTTCAAAAGTTTTGTTAAAAGATTTAGATGGTTTGTTTGAGATTGTAGTTCCAGCTGACTTATGGACTGAGTGTATAATTACTGTTGACTGGCCAAAAGAAGAATATCTTAGAGATGTGAAAACAGGAGCACCTTCAGAAGAAGTGATGAAAAAATATAATCAAGTAATTACTTTCTTGAAAAGTAAAATTTCTCCAAAAGAAACAGATTGGGTTAAAATTGACAGGACAACACAGGAACTCAAAGAATCAGTACATGCTTATTATGAGAGGTTGTTACAAGTGTTTAAACAGTATAGTGGTTTTGAAAGTATAGGTGATAAAGATCTGGGACACTTTGTGTATAGGTTTGTTTTTGGAATGAAAACCCGAAATTAGTAACATGATTCAGCAACATTTGATTTGTTGGCAGAGTAAAACAGTCGATGAGATTCTGAGATATGCTAAATATTGTAGTGATGATATTGAGTCAAGGCATAAAAAGCTGAAAGAGAAAATTATGTGGGCACAGGTGAAAGTGGCAGAACAGAAAGATGGATACAATGGTTCTCAAACAGGTTTCCAGATGAAAGGACAAAATCAGAATGATCAGGTACCAAATGGAGGTAGAGGTAGAGGTAGGATGAATAGAGAAGAATTGAAAAGGAATTTTCCTTGTCATACGTGCTGAAAATTTGGACATTGGAGGAATGAGTGTAGATCTTTACTGAAGAATACTGGAATGAATCAAAATTTCAATCCGCAGATGCAGAATGAGGTGGTTGTGAATCAACAACAGCAACAACTGCAGCAGGTAGTTACACCACAGACACAAGTACAGGTGCCTCAAGCTCCTATGCCAATTAATGTGAATGTTCAAGTACAGAGTTACAGTGCGAATTCTGGATTTCACGCAGGTGAACAAGTTGATAAGAATCAAAATGTACAAGTGGTTGCACAGTATTTGTTGCAATGTTCAGAGAATGACTCAGACTCATCTCAATGACGGTGCCTGAGGGGGGGAGGAAGAGTGCGTGCTTGGCGCATCTCTAGAGGTAGATCAATCAGGTCCTTTTGTTGATGGAAAAGTGGAAGGTAATGATGTTACATTCCTTGTGGACACTGGTGCTACCCGTTCTACTGTGAGAGCAGCAGAAATCCCAAACCTACCCCTCTCGGGAGAAACTATCCAAGTTGTGGGAGTCTCAAATAAATATATAAAGACTCCAATAACAAGACCAATAGAAGTTCATATTGGAAGATTCAGAGACAAGCATCGGTTTTTGGTATGTGATACTTGTCCGGTGAACCTTTTAGGTAGGGACTTGTTATGCAAGATGAATTGCACCATTTATTGTACGCCAGATGGTATTGCTTTTCAAACACCAGATGAGGATGTTGTTTTTAAAATGATGTTAGCGAAGCAAGGGACAGAAGTGAATGACTTGTATTCATTGTTTACAGAAGAGGATTTACCTGAAGAGTTGAAAAATGCAGTAAGATCTGATGTATGGGATTTTACAGGAAAAGACATTGGTTTGATGAAGGGTGTGGATCCTATTCAGGTTGCAGTTAAACAAGGTGCAGTATATCCAAATACACCACAGTACAGGATAAGTCCTGAGATCACAGCAGGAGTGACTCCTGTAATTGATCAAATGATTGAGCAAGGTATTCTAAAAGAAATATTAGGTAGTCCTTGTAATTCACCTATTATGGGGATTAAGAAACCAAGTGGTAAGTATAGAATAGTTCAAGATTTGAGAAAGAATAATAAGATCGTGGTACCTTGCTGTCCCATAGTGCCAAACCCAGCAGTGATTCTTTATCAAATTCCTTGTGATGCAGAATGGTACACAGTAATTGATCTGTGTCAAGTATTTTTCTCGATACCTTTGCATCCGGATAGCCAATATCTTTTTGCTATCCGGTTCGGAGACTGTGTTTTTGCATGGTGCCAAGTTCCTCAAGGGTATACAGAGAGTCCTTCGATTTTTAATCAGATTTTGAAAAAATGTCTGGAGTCATTGATCATGCCAGAAAATTCAGTGTTAGTGCAGTACATTGATGACCTACTGGTGGCGTCAAAAATGCGAGAGGCCTGTGAGACAGATACAATTGCCTTACTGAATCATTTGGCAGAAGGTGGGCATAAAGTGTCACCAGCAAAATTACAGTTTTGTCAAAAAGTGGTTCAATATTTGGGACACAAAATTGATTAAGGAGTTAGAAAAGTAACGTAAGACCGAATTAATGTGATTTTGCAAATGAGTCCTGTTAAGACTCAAAAAGAAGTTCGAATGTTTTTGGGAATGGTTGGATACTGTAGACAGTGGATTAGTGGGTTTTCACTGATTGCAAAACCTTTACAGAGGTTGACTCATAAAGATGTGGTTGATCCGATTGAGTTGGAAGAGTGTATGAAAGCTTTTATTGAATTGCAAGATAGTCTTTGCCGAGCACCTGCATTGGGAATGCCAGATTACACAAAAGATTTTGCATTGTTCTGTTGTGAGAGAGATGGATGTGCACTCTCAGTCCTAACACAAAAACATGGAATGGTACATCGTCCAGTGGCATATTTTTCTGCTACTTTGGATTCAGTGACTGCAGTGTGAGTCTAGAGCAGAGCGAAGCAATTGTTATGGGACATCCAGTGAAAGTATATGTGCCACACTCAGTTGAGATCCTATTAACAAGGACTCGGACTCAGCATATGACGTATAGTCGGCTGACTAGATATGAAAGAGTGATTTTGGGTGCTGAAATTGTGACAGTAACGAGATGCACAACATTGAATCCAGCAACTTTGTTGCTGAGTGTAAGTTGTGAAGAAGTGAAAGATGAAGCAGATCATAATTGTTTGGATGTGACAGAGTTGTGCACGAAACCAAGACCTGACATAAAAGATACACCACTAGAAGAGTCAGATAGTGAAATGTTTGTGGATGGATCTTGCCTAAGAGATGAAAAGGGTGCATTGAGTGCTGCTTATGCAGTATGTACAGTGGCTATGGTTCTTGAAGCATCTTGTCTGAAGGGGATAAATTCTGCTCAAATGTCTGAGCTAATTGCTCTAACTAGAGCATGTATAATTGGCAAAAATCTGAGAGTAACCATATTCACTGATAGTCAATATGGTTTTGGGGTGGTGCATGATTTTGGTCAGTTGTGGATGCAATGAGGATTTCTGACCTCTTCAGGATCCCGATCCGGAACAGTAAAAATGTGAAGGATCTATTGAATGCATTACAAATGCCCAAAAAGATTGCTGTGGTAAAATGTTCAGCACACAAGTCAGGAAATGACTATGTATCAAATGGAAACAGATACGCAGATCAAGTGGCTCGTTTCTGTGCAGAAAATTCAATTTCAATCAATAGAGGGGTAGAGAAAAAACATATAAATTGTCACTTGATGTTTTCTTCTTTAGAAACATGGGAAAAAATTAGGCAGCTTCAGGAAGAAGCAAATGAGGAAGAAAAAGAAATTTGGATAAAATCAGGTTGTAAAAAGAGAGCAGAAGATGAAGTGTGGGTGTATGTTGATGGAAGACCAGTGATGCCGGATAGTTTACTCTCTCAGATGGCAAGGATGTACCATGGAATTGCACATGTTGGAAGAGATGCTATGATTAGGCTCTTCAAGCAGTCATGGTACAACCCAAAGTTTAGGGTCATTGCAGAGAGTCTATGCCAGAGGTGTATAGTCTGCCAGCAGCAAAATCCAGGTAGAAAGACAGTTGTTAGTTGGGGTCAAATTGGAAAGGCAGCAGGACCAGTTACCAGACTACAGTTAGACTTTATCGAACTTTCCCCTTGTAATGGACTGAAATATGTGTTGGTATTTGTTTGTTTGTTTTCTCTCAGGGTAGAAGCTTATCCAACAAGAAGAAATGGCAGCCTGACTGTTGCTAAATTGCTTTTAAGAGAGATAATTCCCAGATTTGGATTTCCAGTCTCTTTAGAAACAGATAGAGGAACACATTTTAATAATGAAATAATTTGGATGATTTGTGCAGTATTACAAATTGAGCAAAAACTGCATTGTGCCTATCGACCTGAAGCATCAGGAGTGGTCGAACAAATTAATGGCACTATTAAGTCCAGACTATCAAAAGTGTGTGCGTCTACAACACTGAAATGGCCAGACGCTTTACCCCTGGTATTAATGAGTCTTAGAAGCATTCCTGATAAAAAAGACTGGATTAAGTCCTCACAAAATTTTGATGGGGAGAGCCATGAGACAAGCCATTGTACCAGCAAACAAACTGATGAATATTACTGATGATCTAGTTCTTGATTATTGCAAAGGATTGGCTGATCTGGTGCGTTCTGTGTCTCATCAGGTTGGAGAAACTGCAACCACAACACAGCTGGATCAAGCACATGATTTGAGTCCAGGAGAGTGGGTTCTGGTCAAGAAACACGTGAGGAAGTCGTGTTTAGAAACCAGGTGTCCTCGTCCTCGTTACCACCCCTTCTGCATGGGACAGCACCTGGTGGCCGACTGCCCTTGGAAGCCCACCTACCCCCTCAGACCATGCCAAGAACCTCGGCATCGTACTCGACTCATCACTCACCATGAACCGACAGGTCAACGCCGTCAACTCCAGCTGCTTCAACACCCTCCGCATCCTCCGCAAGACCTTCAAGTGGATCCCCCTGAGTCAAGGAAGACAGTCACCCATGCACTCATCACCAGCAGACTGGACTATGGAAACGCACTCTACGCCGGCATCAACAAGTCCCTACTCTGCAAACTCCAAACAATACAGAACACCGCCGCCAGACTCGTCCTCGGCATCCCCCGACACGAACACATCAGCCAACACCTACTAAGTCTCCACTGGCTCCCCGTGGAGGAAAGAGTCACTTTCAAAATCCTCACTCATGCCTACAAATGCCTACACAACAACGGATTAATAGAATTAATAGAAAAAAGAAGAGCACTCCGTGACTAAACTTTTTGTATGACCTTTTATCATAGATTTAAACCAAGCGTGCTACAGGGGCTGACATGCTGTCTGATCATGCCTATTTACATCCCATCATATTTCAAGTATAAGAACTTGACCTCTGTGCACTGTAGCTACTGAGTTGTTGCTACATGTAATTCTCTTACATATATTCAAAAAACTACGTTTGTACTAATTCAGTAATGTATAAACCTTAATTGATACACCACAAAACATACATTTGTTCTTGTTGACCAAAACATTTAATCTGTTGCTTTTCACAGAAAATGCATATTCATTATTCAATTTCATTCATGAAGACATTCTTGTTAGTGCCCAATACATTTCGGGCCAGTGTGGCCCTTCCTCAGGGGCTTGATTCTGTGAAGGATACAAACAATACATTTACAATGCAATATGCAAGGAGGCAATATCCAAATTATTCAAATTATTCATGCCAAACAATTCCAAATCATGATGTGTCCGAATTACTTGTGCTTATTTACATGAAATCACCACATGAAAGTTTTACGTCACTTAATATACATCTACCTATTCTCATTCAAAAAGAAGAAGAAAACAAAAGAACAGCAATACACAAATGTGAAGGAAAAGTGCGGAAAAAAGTAAACCAACTACCACGTTCAATCACCGAACCAAGTGAAGTGTGCACTAAGAACTGCACCTCCAAATCTAAAATAGACAAACCACTCACGGATGCTGTGGTTCTTAGTATTAACCGTGTGATACTGATCCTAAAAATAATATAGATGATTGGTACATTGATAAAAACCATCGTTACTAACTGGTGTCACCATATAAATCACCCTACACAAACAAATGAAAAAATGAAAAAATAAACCGACCTTCCTGAGTGCTGCAATTTAAATAAAGCTATTGATGACCAGCTCTGTCCAATGCCTGTAATGACCAGGAGAAGACGTTATTCTCCCCGGTCATGGTCCAACAACTGTGACCAAAACACCCTGCCCCACGTGATTGCCCTCACCTCTCTTACTGCATATAAAAGCCTCCGAGCCCGTTCACATCTGATCCAGGTCTTCGTTACTGTTCGTTTGGTGAAACGCCAGTAAACGAGTTGGCGGGTGACGTCTTATCTGTCCATAACTATCGACGGCGGACTACTTTCTGTGGTCCCGAAACTATAGAGAACGCCATCTTGGAACGGATAGCTGAAATGCTACGAGACTGTTTCCCAACCTTATTAACGTCCAAGAACTGCTATGGAGGGACGCGGAACACCGCCTATGCGGGTATCATCTAGAAAACTCGTGTGCAAAGAAAGCTGACTTGAATACTTCCCGATAAATCCCAGATAAACACCATCTTATAATGGAAAGAAATGACCCAGTCCTATATTCCAACCACTATCCTTAGAATAACACAAAGAAATGCCGTGAAGAAAATGATAAAGAAAAAGGAAACAAGAAATAAAATAGGATTACAATGTTATTTAAATGCACATTTATACAATGGTGAATTCTTAAAATACATAGCATAATCCTTGATACACACTATATAAAAATGCGCCTATTCGCGCTCCCTATATGATGCTTTATAAAAAACAACCTAGATCTACTTTATCATTAATCCCTTTAGGATCCTGGGTGTCCAGTTTTCTTATCCAGTAAATTTCCCTTTGTAACAATGTTTTTGTCAAATCTCTACCTGGTGTAGGATCTACCATCTCAATGACCTGGAATTTAATTTGGGCTATAGTATGCCGTGCTTTCATCCAGTGTACTGCTAGACTGCTTTTGGTGTTACAGTTTCTAATGGTACTTTTGTGTTCCAAGATGCGTGTTTTTATCTTTCTTTCTGTTTTGCCTACATAAAGTAGTCCGCACGGACACTTTATGCCATAGATTAAGTTTTTAGAGTTACAGTCTGCATTATGTTTCAATTTGATCGTTTCCCCTGTCAGAGGATGTTGGATACCATCTCCACAAATCACATTGTTACAGTGCACACAGTTTGAACACCTCCAGGTCATTGAGATGGTAGATCCTACACCAGGTAGAGATTTGACAAAAACATTGTTACAAAGGGAAATTTACTAGATAAGAAAACTGGACACCCAGGATCCTAAAGGGATTAATGATAAAGTAGATCTAGGTTGTTTTTTATAAAGCATCATATAGGGAGCGCGAATAGGCGCATTTTTATATAGTGTGTATCAAGGATTATGCTATGTGTTTTAAGAATTCACCATTGTATAAATGTGCATTTAAATAACATTGTAATCCAATTTTATTTCTTGTTTCCTTTTTCTTTATCATTTTCTTCACTGCATTTCTTTGTGTTATTCTAAGGGTAGTGGTTGGAATATAGGACTGGGTCATGTCTTTCCATTATAAGATGGTGTTTATCTGGGATTTATCGGGAAGTATTCAAGTCAGCTTTCTTTGCACACGAGTGTTCTAGATGATACCCACATAGGCGGTGTTCCGCGTCACTCCATAGCAGTTCTTGGACGTTAGTAAGGTTGGGAAACAGTCTCGTAGCATTTCAGCTATCCGTTCCAAGATGGCATTCTCTATAGTTTCGGGACCACAGAAAGTAGTCTGTCGTCGATAGTTATGCACAGATAAGACGTCACCCGCCAACACGTTTACTGGCGTTTCACCGAACGAACAGTAACGAAGACTTGGATCAGATGTGAACGGGCTCGGAGGCTTTTATACGCAGTAAGAGAGGTGAGGGCAATCGCGTGGGGCAGGGTGTTTTGGTCACAGTTGTTGGACCATGACCGGGGAGAATAACGTCTTCTCCTGGTCATTACAGGCATTGGACAGAGCTGGTCATCGATAGCTTTATTTGAATTGCAGCACTCAGGAAGGTCGGTTTATTTTTTCATTTTTTCATTTGTTTGTGTAGGGTGATTTATATGGTGACACCAGTTAGTAACGATGGTTTTTATCAATGTACCGATCATCTATATTATTTTTAGGATCAGTATCACAGGGTTAATACTAAGAACCACAGCATCTGTGAGTGGTTTGTCTATTTTAGATTTGGAGGTGCAGTTCTTAGTGCACACTTCACTTGGTTCGGTGATTGAACGTGGTAGTTGGTTTACTTTCTTCCGCACTTTTCCTTCACATTTGTGTATTGCTGTTCTTTTGTTTTCTTCTTCTTTTTGAATGAGAATAGGTAGATGTATATTAAGTGACGTAAAAACTTTCATGTGGTGATTTCATGTAAATAAGCACAAGTAATTCGGACACATCATGATTTGGAATTGTCTGGCATGAATAATTTGAATAATTTGGATATTGCCTCCTTGCATATTGCATTGTAAATGTATTGTTTGTATCCTTCACAGAATCAAGCCCCTGAGGAAGGGCCACACTGGCCCGAAATGCATTGGGCACTAACAAGAATGTCTTCATGAATGAAATTGAATAATGAATATGCATTTTCTGTGAAAAGCAACAGATTAAATGTTTTGGTCAACAAGAACAAATGTATGTTCTGTGGTGTATCAATTAAGGTTTATACATTACTGAATTAGTACAAACGTAGTTTTTTTTAATATATGTAAGAGAAGTACATGTAGCAACAGCTCAGTAGCTACAGTGCACAGAAGTCAAGTTCTTATACTTGAAATATGATGGTACACAACAATGGACCCAAATACCTCAACGACTGAATCAACTTCCACGTACCCAAAAGAAACCTCCGATCTTCCAACCTCGCACTTGCCGAAACCCCACGCATCCACAGAGCCAGAGCAGGCAGAAGATCCTTCTCTCACATTGCAGCAAAGACCTGGAACGAGCTACCGGCAGACATCAGACGCGCCCCCCTCCCTGAACACATTCAGGAAGACCCTCAAGACCTGGCTCTTCGGCTAAACAGATCTGCGGACCCCCTTCCCCGTCAGCGCCTTGAGACCCTCACGGGTGAGTAGCGCGCTTACAATTCCCTGATTGATTGATTGATTGATTGAAATGGACCATACCAAATTATATTGGTAACAACGACAGCAGTAAAGTGTGGTGGCTTGCCAAATTGGATTCATGCAAGTCATACAAGAAGAGTCCCAAGTCCACTTGAAAGACGTGAAGAAGAGCAGCAATTGGTAAAGCAAAGAAAAGAACCAGAAGCTGAAGAACATGAAGCCATAGAATCTAGTGTTACAGATTCTGAAAAGGCTGAACAAGAGGAAGAACCAAGTACAAGTCGAATAAAGTGGGCGCCAGCTACTGGGTCTCAAGAGACTGCTGTTGAAAAAGAAAAGGAGAAAGTGATTGATGAAAATCAAGAGCAAGTACATCAAAGAAAAGAATTGAATAAAATAACTTGACAACGAAGGTGAAGAAGCAGTTCAAGTTAAAAGAGCAAGAAAAGGTGATGTGTGGCCAAAAGGAGTGAAAAGATTGAAATACACTCTAGAAAAGAAAAGGCCAGATCAAATAAATGAAATATCAAGTCAAACTGGACAAAGTGATTCAGAAGAAGAATTGGTACGAAACACAAAAAGAATAAGAATTCCGAGTAAGAAATACACAGCTCCAGAATGGACAAATGTGGTGTTGGAAGAGATTGAGAACACAAATCAAAAAGAAGAAGAAGCTAGTACTGATCAAAGTGATCAAAGCAAACTGAAACCACCTTAAGAAGAACTGTGAAAATAAAGGTGCAACAATTTCAGTGAATAGTATTATGAAAGTTTCAAAAGATTTGAAGAAAAAGAAGATATAAAAAAAAGAGGGGGTAAAGAAGAGAGGCATAAAGTGTAAGGATACACTACTCTAGATGATTTTTGGATACGTTTTTTCAAAAGTTTTTAAAGATTTTTAGGTTTTTTCTTAGATTTTTAATTTTTTTATATAGTGTCTAAAATGGCAAAGGTAACAGAGACTGGATATCAAAATCATAATTTTAAACATAGATGTATTAATGCTTGCTTTGTAGTGTTTTATTATTAACGTTGGTATGGTTAACACTGATTGTTATTGTCCCTGTTCTAATGGTGACTAATCACAAAAATAATACTAATTATGTGGGAAGTGAGAGAATTGATTCTAATACTAAAGAAGATTCAAGTACTAATATAGCAAAGATAGAAGATGATAGTGTTTATCATCATGATAAATCAATTAATGATTTTTCGTTAAATGTTTTTACTAAATTGTTGTATGAATATGTTAACACAATGAATGCAAGAGATTGTTATGTGTGTATGCAATTACCATCGCCTGTCTCAAAGGGGGTGACTTATCATCACCTACCTTGAACCTATGGTGTGTCTTGTAGTTTCTTAACCAGTCTGTTCTATGAGAGGGAAGGATTAGAGTATTATTACTCTAATTTTGATTTAATATTTTCAGAAATTCCTATTAAGAGAGATTTAAAAATTGTCTATGGTCCTGTTTATGCAGCCTACATGGGAGATTTTTTTATTAGTAACAAACCGATAGATACAATAGATGCACATAGAAATAACTTAACTTGTAAACTACGACATGAAGAAATAGAATTTATGAATATGGTAGAAGATAGAAGACGAGATTTCAAAAAGAAAGCTGCTGAGCAAACGTCTCATGTACCTCCATGGGCTTTCAGGGAGGGTGATTACAAAAAGGGTGAGACTTACGCTGCCATGACTCTAGATTTTCAACATAGAGGAAAGCTTTGTGTATTTAGAGAAAATACTGAACATAATAGTTACTTCATTGGTTCTAGTGAATGTGAGCATACTTTCTTGATAAAAGGAAATTGGGGACTGAAAGGAGGAACTGATCCTGTTTTTCCAGGAAGTTATTATGTGTGTGGTAAGAATGCTTATTATAGGTTACCTGCAGGTTGGTATGGATGTTGTTATTCAGGCATAGTATTTCCAAAAGTATACCATGGAGATAAGAATAATAGAGTTAATGAAATGAAACAAGGACTAATATGTAATAAGAGAGGAGCGAGTTATTCTGAAATAATTGGGGATATTTTTGGAGCACTGATACCTTCAGTTGTAGTTATTCTGAATTCACATAAAATTAGAAAATTGTCCACAGTGGTTGATCGTTTATCAACAGATACTGCTGGTGGGTTCTTGATGATTGATACTGAAATGGTTGCAATTAGATCAATGGTTTTGCAAAATCGACTTGCCCTTGATATATTATTGGCAAAAGAGAGTGGAGTCTGTAGCATGTTGAAAATACAACAATGCTGTATTTATATCCCTGACAAAAGAAAAAATCTTGAGGGGTATATTAAAAATATTACAGAACTTCAGATTTGACTGAACTAAAGGTTGATGGTGCATGGGAAAAACTTGGTAAGAGTTTTTCCTCAGTGGGAAATTGGTTTTCTACCCTAGGGAGTAGTTTGTTAGGAAAAATATGAATACCTGTTGCTTCAGTAGTTACAGTAATATTAATGGTTATTATGATTTACAAATGTTGCAAATGCAAGTGTAGAAAGAAAGAGACAGATCTTAAACGTAGAGCTAGAAAGAGAAAGAGAGAAGAGATAGAATTAGAGGATATGAGAGGAAATTTCTATGAGATCATGAAAGACTTAGATGGAAGAAAGATAAAACGAGAAAGAAGTACAGTATTTTAAATAAGTGGCAACTTGTATGTGATGGGTATTTTGATGATGGCTAAAAAACGACATCAAAGGGGGGATTGATGGAGCAGGGTTTTGAGAAAATGAAACCTGCTCGGATTGAACCCTCAGTAACATTCATTAATAGTGTGCTGTGAAAATTTAATTTAAAAAACGCTAAAATAAGGGGAAATGCTTTTGCGCATGCGTGTACTAATGCATGGAACTAGGCCACAAATTGCTTTGATAAAAAGACTAATGCTGCTTTTGTGCACGTTAATAATACTTTGCTAGGGATAACACGGGTTGTGCATGGGTTAGTGCAATGCTGGGATGGTGTGCAATGAAATTACATTTCATGAAAATAATAAATGTTTGTGTTTGTTTTCTGTAGAAAAGCAAGCATGGGCCTACACTTCTGCATGTCAGTTTGGGGTTAATATTTGGCTGAAAATTATAATGTTCAAAAGAAAGATTCAAAAGAGATGAGAGAACACAAAGGCATGAAAAATGTGACCTTCATGGTGAACTGTATGACTGCCAAGCTTCGGAAAAGAAAATAAGATAATAAGTGGAAGTGAACAACTTCCTTCACGAGATGGCAGAGGCAAACAATGGAGGCGTAGAGTTTTGCAACATGCAGAGAACTGCAGGAAATATTTACTACGATTGTGTTCAAGGTTGTTTCCTGGGATGAATCTGTCGTAATGCTGAATGTTTAAAACAAAGAGACATTGAATAAAATGGTCATGACGAGAGTGGTGTGACAGTACACCCCCATTCTTAGCCAATGGGAGACGGAGTTTGTTCTCATATTGAAACATATGTGGGTTGGACATATAGGTTTTAGGGTATAATTGAAAGTTCCCGGTGGGTGTGGTTTTGTGTGGGTCTGCTGGTGTTTAGCTAGCGGGAGATCGTCGTTTTGCTGTTTCCAGATAGAGGCCTACCTGTTTCCTGATTCCTGACTTAATCTTTGCCACTCGACTCTACTTGTGTGGCCTTGCTGCCCTTTTTGGCCAGGGGGGTAGATTTCCCTGATTCATACTTGGTTAGTATAGATAATCTCCTAAATTTGCATATTCATTTGCAAATGTATTTTGTCTCTGAAACTTTTCTCTCTTCGCCTATCCACTCCTTCAATGCATTGTTTATTGGAATGAGTTTGAATTTATACATTGCCATTGTTTTCTTTCTGTGATAATCTATGATTTGCATTTGTGTAACTGTACTTGACGAACATTTATTTTCACATTATTTACGATAAATAACATAAATTACACACTGAGGGGCCGATTCCGATTCGGGCCGGAAATCCCTCCAACCGAGCCGGATCCGGAGAGATTTCTGACCGAGCCGGACTCCCGCAGTCCGACCGAACGAGTACGATGCGTCCGTATGTTATCGGACTCGAGTCGGTCGGACTCCCATTGATGTCAATGGGAGCCGGTCGTACAACGCGTACGCGGGCTCCCATTGACTCAATGGGTGCGAGTCGGACAAGGGCGCCCCCTACAGCGGGTACGCGGCGAAGCGACTCGCGCCGTACACGCACAGGTAGGGGGACCCATGGGTCCCCCTGTGTGCGACTCGCGCGGCTACGCGTACAGGGGGTCCGACACGGACCCCCAAAGTACGGCTCCGACAGCTCTTACGAGCCGGAGTGCGCGGCTCGGTCGGACTGCTCGCGGCGCGCATCGTACTTACCCGGCCGGGAAACGTCTCCATTGCGCGGTGCGAGTCGAGTCCGAGCGAGTCGGTCGGAGCGGTTCGAGCCGGGAGCGAGTCGGTCGGAGCGGTCGGGACGCCCGGACGAGTCGGTCGGCGATTTCGCATCGTACTCGCTCGGCCGGACCCGCGTACGGTTCGGTCGGGAAACAGGGCTCCGAATCGGATCCGGTTCAGCCGAATCCGATTCGGAGCCCTACCGGCCAAGATCGGAATCGGCCCCTGAGTCTGTTATTATTTAGTAGTATAGATTAGTATATAATTATTGCTATCAACTTCTCAACCATAGATTCGTCGCCACAAATATTACATAATATGAAGAGAAATGCAGGTTCTATTGAGTATTTGGTAAACTAGGCATAAACTTGCATCACACTGAACCCCAGCGTGAAGGGATTAGTTGGGTAGTATAAATGGGCCTTTGTTAGTGAAAATTATCGATCCTTGATCGCCGCTGGATCAACGGCAAGAGACCAATCCTTCAAGTCAATATCTAAAAAAGGCTGATCCAGATAAGCCAGTGGTTGAACCTGGACTGACTCGAAGCCCATTCTCTGTATATTGTAAGCAATAGGTCTTACAGACAACCCATACCTCAAAAGAACCTAAAAACGGTCTTCTCCAGAGAATGCTTTTAGCTCAAGAAATAAGGAGAGATGGAACCTTTATGGCCTCAAGGAAAAAGCAGCTCAATACGTCACAGATCTCATAGTACTTGCCCGAGCAGTCATGCTTGTCATGCTCAATTTGTGCTTAGAATGATGCAGTCTTAATTCAACCATGTGATAATTGTAGTTGAACAATCCCTTCAATGTGGGCCTGTCTGGTGAAGATCTCTAAATTTCGGGGGCGGACCTCTTACAGGAGAGCGAAGGCCATAGCCTTCATGAATCTGGCAGGCAAGAGTACAACTTGTCAGAGTCTAAATACACAATGGGAGAAATATAGGTAGCCAACTATAGCTGCAATATTTACATTGCAGAAGAAACACAAGGAATTTCTTTCCATGAAAATGCCACACAAAAACCACAAATGAAAGTGAGCAGCATTCCAAAAGGGCTCGATGTCACACTTAAAAGGGTCTCCAAGTTTGAGCTGCAGAAAATGGGGAAACTGTGTTTTTCACTTGTTAGATGATTCTGAGATTATTTAATCAATTAATGGATATTCAAAGCATTATGGTGTTTAAAATTGCCATCGTCGGGACAACATATGTGCTTGAGACTGGGGATGCTCAAGATGCTCATCCAACAGCATTTATCATCAACCTGTTCCAAATGGTATTACCAGAAAATAACTGCCTGGAAGTTTATGTAGAAATTCAAGGGTCAATCTGGCTTCCTTTCAGGAAGGATACATCTGAATCTCAAATCATCCAACTTAGGGCAATCTTTTTCTGCCGTGGTACCTCATCTTATGGAATTGCCTTTATGATAAAGCTCTGACAAGTCAGCCTGTCTCCTTGTGAATAGCGTACTTTCATTGTGAGATCTGACTTTTTTCACAATACGATTGAACACAGATGGTGACTGTGGCAACCCATTATTCTTGTTAAATCTACTGGTGCATAAGGTTACCAACAAAAAACGGATGTCCAGAATTGTGAGATGCAATGGAATGTTCTATTGTGCTCAAAGTTTAAGACTCAGGAGCTTCTTGATCAGCATCCCCAGTTTAACAGGCTACCAAGAGAAGATAATCTCAGTGCTTCTGCTGATGTAGATCAAAATAATACTTAACTGCTGGTTGATATGCCAAAGGGCCCATGGTGGTAGGTGAATGGTTCCACTAAAGGGTAGGAACACAGTAAGATTTGATAAATGATGAAATGCCAGGATGGAGTGGAACTGTTTGAGGAGATAACTGGTGCGCATTGGTTAATGGCTGCTAATAGCAGCCCATTTAGAAGTTGATTTTCCCTGTCATTGGATGGTGGGAATTGCCTGTTGGTAGCTTGCAGAGTGTGGGAATAAAACAGTTGAGGGGAGAGATTAGGATGCAGATTGATTTTGTAAGCATGGAGGATAATATTTCTCAAATTGGGAGATCAAAGAAAGGTGTTCATAACACTTGCCTTACACTAGGGAAATATATGGGAGCCACTTCCACATAATTAAAAGGATCATAAAACATCTTAATAATAGGCTCACGTGCTAATAAGATAAGAAAGAACTATGTCATTTAAAAGCACATGTTTTAAGTGAGCAATGATGGCCAATAACCGCCAGCTACTAAATACTTGGGGATACCAACTGATAGTTTATACCCCCTAGCATTCACTGAAACCTGGAGTAACTTTTCTAATTAATTATGAAAATATTTGCAGCTTCTCAATTATGCTGGGCTGTTATACAATTGTAAAATGGGTATGCAGATTCATAATGTTCTCTGTATGTGAGACAAATGTAGACAGGCACATCACTTAAATCACGCCATGTTAACACTTCCTAAATGACAGTTTGTGGGGATTTCTATGTTGCCATCGACCCAGCACATGACTCAACTAGCCATAAAGTTTCTGAAGAAGGGTACATGTTAGAAGGGCAGTATTTGACCACATGGCTACTATTGAGTTGGTGGACTGCAACCACTATTTAAATAAAATCAATCACTGAAGCGAGGTAGAATGTAGACAAAGACAACTTGAGAAATTCAACAAGGGTCTTCTTAGAAAAAGGCTGCTGACCAGCTCTTCCTAAACACTATCATATATGATATAGTAGATGGTAGGGGGGAGGGTAGGACTGCAATTTCTGTTGTTCAAGGTGAATAAGGCTCTAGGAGGGTCTGCCCTTTTGTTTTTCTCTGGTTGCTGCTTTGGTAAGGCTGATTCCAGCCAGGTGCAGAGTTTGAGCTCTCCAATTTTTGGATACTCCTGCTTAAGACCAGCCTTACTGCTACCAGCTATGAAAGGCATCACCTTGCATGACTGCCATGTCTGAGGAACAGCCAGAAAATTAAACTTGAAATAGAATTAAGCCAGACTGCTTCCAAAACCTCAGATTGTGGATCCACGCCCACCTGTCTGAGAAATGAGGTAAAAGATGGGATCAAAACTACTTCACTTTGCTCCAGTTCCAGGTTTTCTTGACCAAGGAAAGGGGTGCTCTGCAGAGAGCTCCTGTGTAATCAGGGTTGGTGTCTGCATGACAGTCAGTCTCCTTGAGGTGAGGGGCATCACCTGGAGTCTGCATTTTGTGTTGAAGGAGTTGAAGGGCTGCCTCACATGCTTTGCTGCCTTCCTGCCTGCTGAAAGAGAGATGAGGTGTGGCTGGTCCTGCAGGAGGGAACACGGTCCAGGAGGAGAACCCATTGAATTTTTGACATGATGAAAACACAGAGAAAGCTGAATTTCACACGCAAAGAACAAAGCCAGGAGTGGCCCATGCTGCAAAGGGACCCCCCCTGGTCTCTCTGAGCTGATACTCTTGTGTGCTGCGTTAATACTTTCCAAGACCAAGTACCACTGTGCGATCCAAAAATTTGCCAGGGGTTCAATAGACAGCTGCTTCTGGCACCAATGCTGCATTGCTGCTGAAAGAGAAAGCCCTGATTTGCCCAGAAGTCGCAGCTGTCAAAGGCATACCAGCACAGATGACTTGACCTGAAAGCCACAACTGCTGAAACAGAACACATGTTTGCAACCAGCCAGGATGGCCATGACTGCTGAGGATGAATGCTACCATGCAGCCCTGCTGCCTGCATTTTATAAGCTTGATTCCAGTGCAAGGTGAAAGCTGCAGTCCGTTCAGAAGACGACCTGTCACCACAGTGTCAGGAGCACAAATTGCTTCCACCACACTGTTAGAAATGGAAGAATGACCAGCAGGCAAACACAGCTTAGCCTGCACCTGGGGCATGTAGGCTTGAGACCTTTGGAGTGTAAATGCAAAGGGTGAGGACATTGAACTGAGTTTTGCAATTTATTAGTGAGAGCATTTGATTCCATATGCACCTGTGCCTAATTGATACCTATGCTCATAATGTGGTGGCAAATGTAACCATGGGATCCTGACTGTTGCAGGGAGAACATTTCAGCAAAGGGGGTATAGCCCCCCCCCCGATAAAGACAACTTAGGTGACAACCAAATTCATATTTCATTTTGCTGTGAGATTAAAGTACTTTGTTCTACATAAAAAATAGCACTGGGCTGGACAATCTGTTACCGCGTATGTTGGTTGAATGTTGCGTTCTGAGCTCTTATCCCCCACAGTGCCTTCCTGAGAAGCTTTGTATTGCTCTCCCTTTCACACTGAGAGTCAAATGAAGAAAGGCTTGCACTTGGCCCAGTTTGCAGAACCATACTAGGACAGACCCCAGGACACCATTTGTAAACAACCCCAACCACCATGTTTGGGGTCCAGCATCCCTTGTCTGCCCCAAAGTCCACCTGAATGGGGTTTCATACCACAGCTGGTAAATACCAATAACACAGACTGAGTTAGTTACAGAGTGCTGTAAATATCTTCGATTCTGAGGTTTCCCTGTGAAAATTTATAATCAGATGCTGAATTTGCGAATTTCCACACCATATTTAGCATGTGTCAAAATTTACCAAACTTTTCTTCTTGATAAACTTTGGCAGGTTTATCCTGCCAAAATTCATCAGGGTAAATTTCAGTGGGTCAGTAATTACTTCAGTGTTCAAAGTTTTGAACACGGTGCAAACAGCAGTTTGTTCAGGCATCTAATTATACCCTATATGTGATTGAGTATCCAGGTATCCATTTGCACTGTAATCCACCCCATCTATAATTTGTGGGCTTGATTTATACAAAGAAGTGCAAAACATATTATAGGACTCACAGCCCCCTATTGCTCTGCTATTTCTCTTGCTATCAGCTCTCCAATACTTTTCCCAAGACCAGAAACTGGCACCTTATTTAAACTTTAAGAAGTGTAACTGCCAGAAGCAAAAGTGTCTGCATTGCCATTCACCACAATTTCAGCTGCTTCACTGGCCTTCTCCTTGGAAGCTCAATATAAGCTATCTGAGTGGGAATATTTCTTAATGCTGTAGCTTAATTCTGCTTGTTAAAAGAGATGCCCATACATCTCCTCTCTGTGGGCCAGTTTAGAAAACATTTTTGAGTGGTGTAATTTCATATCCTTGATGGCAAGTTAAGGCAGCACTTTGTGCAAACACCTTTTACAACTATATTTTGAAAGATATTTTCTGAACGTGGTAATGTGTGACAAGAATGTTTGCACATGTTTGTTATGTGGCATTTTGTTGTGGTGGTGATGTGTTCAGTGGTGTTTTGTGCTGCAATGCTTTTGTGCTGAATTTTTGCAATATAATGTTATCTTGTAGAGTGGTTGTTGTGCTACATTCTGTTTTCACTATTTTCTTGTGTTGTGCCCTGTTGTGTTTTTACTATCTTCCTCTGGTGCTTTATGTATATATACATTTTTGTTATGTTCTATTTCTTGCCTTAGGGGTGTCAATAAATGCTTCTACCTTTCCAGTCAAATACAGCAAAGCCTTTATATTTCCCTTGACATTTCCTATTCTAAAGCGATAAAATAGTACTGCTCCAGTTCTTTAACTATGTAAGATGCCAGTCAGCACAAAACGGTGGCAGAGACAGTGAGTCGGGTCAACACAAAATGTTTGACTAGTGCTATTTCACACCCTTGGTGGATAGTTAAAACAATGCTTGCCTCAAACACATTTTGCCACCATATTATGATACCAGGATACTGGCAGTGGTAATGTGTGACAAGAATGACAAGAATATTTGTGTACATTTGTTGTATGGAATTTTGTTGTGGTGGTGATATAATCTGTTGTTTTTTGCACTGTTGGGTAGTTGTGCTGCATTTTTCAATTGTGATGCTGTTGTATTGTACTGTTTGTTGTGCAGCGCTCTCTTTTTACTGTTTTGTTGGGATGTGCTCTTTTATGTTTTCATTGTGTTGTTATGTTGCTTTGTGTATGGTGTGTTGTGTTCTGCTGTTTATTTTAGATATATCAACAAAAGCTGCTATCTTTTTGGCCAAAAGAAGTACATTTCCTGAAAGTTCCTGCGACAATCCACCAATTACCACTGTCTAAGGTGGTAAAATAGTGTTGTTTCAACTGTTCATTTAGTTAAGACAACAGTAAGCCCGAAAGTGAAGTAGACACTGTCTTATTTTAGCACTTGCAGCACTCACTTTATTTGATATGGCTCTATATCTCTACCTCTGCATTTAACTTTGCAAACAGAGTGTTAGACATGAAACCGACAGCCACTGAACATTGAGCTACAATGACCTCGCTCCAACCCATCAAACATAATACACATGCAATTACTCAGTTGCTACATATTTGTACCCAAAGGGTAAAACATATGAGAGAGACAGGAAGGGAAGGGGACTCCACTGGCAAGGCAGGAAAAAGAGTAAAATACAATTTGAAAACATGATAAACTCACTGATGCTATTATTTACATTTAAATGATATGATAAGATATGAAATTTGCTTTATTCGGTTTTCATTTTTGAATTTACAAAACCATAAAAGCACAATAACACAGTAAACATTACACTATTTCCAATACAACCAATTTAAAATCATTTGTTAAAAAGGAAATCAGAGTAGATTTTATCATTTTCATACATCACGATAATCATAAAAAATGTCATTTCTCAATATAAATCACAGTTATTAAAAACAACTAATTAAAATCAATTTTTTACATTCAAAGTCGTTTCCTATACTTGATTACACTTTTCAAAAAGAGAGCAATGTTTCTTGTATGGCATTCATTATCTAAAAACTGCAGTGCAAGATAAGCTGGGCGACATTGCCTCAAGCCCCAGATTCTTAAAATCGGTCGGATCCATCTCTTTCTTAGATCTGAATAATATTTACAAAATAAAACAACATGAATTGTCGATTGAGATGAAGATCCATCGCATGGGCAATTTACTAGATTTTTTGACCAGTCATTTGTCGTGGGAAAAGATACTGCTCGATAAAAGACATCTAGTCTGAAACGTGTGAGAACAAATCTATCGTACCCAGTTATATAATAAGTTAAATATGGTTGCATTGCAGTAGAAGATAGAATCATCTGGTTTGTTTGTACTGTTGGTTTGAGAACCTCACTCACGTATCTAATTTCTTCCAAATGAGACATACAACGTTTTTAAAAACTTTCCTGGGGATTGAACACATTGTTTGGGGATTAAGAAAAATTCAGGTTGTCCCAAATCCATCATAAAATCTTTAATATACTTCAGCCACCTAATAGCTAGGGCTTGCTCTAAATTGAGGGTATCACTTAGGACCTTTTGATTAAAAGTCATTTTTGTTGAGGTCCAAATTCGATGCCACAATAAAACTGGTTGCATCCTTATTATATCTGTAATATAATGTATCCCCAGCTCAGTGTGGCAAATATAAGTTGATGTTGAACTAGGGACAGCCAATAAATAACGAAGAAACGCATTTTCCACTTTCTGTATTTCAGACACATTGCAGTATCCCCAGATCCCAGCCCCGTATATTACTGCACTAATACACTTGGCTTGATAAATCTTAATCAATTCCATAGGGGGCCTCTTTCCCAGCTTCTGTGAAAAATTTACCAGAGCAGTCGTAGTTCTCATAAACAGAAGTTTCCTGGCCTTTATGGCCTGTTGCCACGTGCCCTTATTGTCTATGAGAATACCTAAGTATGGATATGTCTTTGTGTTTTCAACTTTCTTTTTCTCAATAAAAATGGTCCTTTGATTTCTATCTGCCCTCCCACAATTCATTATATAAGTTTTTGTGACGTTAATTTTTAGGTCAAGGTTTTTCATATATTCACTGTATTTGTTGAGGACCCGTTGTAACCCCAGTGGTGTTTGTGCCATTATCACTGCATCATCTGCATAAAGTAGGGCGGGTATAGGTCGTTTATGTACCTGCGGTAAGTCCTGACACCCCTCGAGCATAACTCCTTCCAGACTGTTGGTATACAATGTAAACAAGAAGGGTGCCAGGACGCACCCCTGTCTAACCCCCCTCTCCACAGGAAATGATTCTGTGTATTCCCCATTTGGTCCATACCTTACCCTAGCTCTTGCATTCGAATACAATTCTCTTATGATTTGGATTAAGGGGAGGTCAACCCCCATTAATTCGAGGATCTTCCACAATTTATTGTGGCATACACAGTCAAATGCTGTGGAGAGGTCTACGAATGCTAGGTACAATTTTCCATTTTTCACTTTAGTATATTTTCCCATTAGTATTGTTAAATTAAGGCCCTGTTCTATTGTTCCTAGGCCTTCCCTAAAGCTAAATTGTAGGTCCGATATTATGCTGTTATCTTCGGCCCATTGCTGTAGACGATTTAATATAATACGGCCTGCCACTTTTCCCACCGAATCAAGCAAAGAAATCGGACAATAACATGTTGGGTTCTGTCTGTCTCCTTTTTTAAAAATTGGTACCATTAGTGACTCAGACCAAGTTCCCAAAAGACCAACTTTACATGAGGCTGCGAGGACTTGTTTTATTAAAGGGCCCCATAGTTCTAAGTTTTGTTTAAATATATCTACGGGTACCCCGTCTGGACCCGGGGCCTTTCCGCCTTTACTAGCTTTCAAAGCAGATTGCACCTCTTCTAAGGTAAAGTCTAGATCAATTGGGAAATCTTGTGCTAAAGGACTAGTAGGAACAGAACAAACAGTTACGTAATTATCCTCCTTTATCTTGGTATACATTTTGGAGAAGTGATCTACCCACTGTCCTTCATCAATTGCAATTTCTAATGTTGGAGTCTCTTCGGGTCTCAAGAACGGAGAATTGACCACACGCCAAAAGGCGGTGCTATCCCTTTCTATACTTGCCTTGTGTAGATCAGCCCAGATATTCCTTTTTACTTCACTTTTTCGTGTTTTCATTGCTTGGTTATATACCTTCCTACACCGCCTTATTTCCACTCCATCCCTTTCCTTTTTATGTAGTGCATGCTTTAAACTAGTATTGGCTACTGTGCATTTGTTATCAAACCACCCATTTGTCTTCTTTTTCCCCTTTTTTATTTCACGTTTTAGTGTGTTCCTGATTGTTTCTGTTATCTGAACATATGACCTCAATATTTCTTCACCCGGTATGCTCTCATCAAGACAACTCAGAATTTGCTCCAGACTATTCTCTACCACTACTTTGGTAGTTACAAGTGGTTCTACCTGTGCCCACTTTAGAGAGTAGCCATTTAATTTATTTATTACCAAATCCTGTATCGGTTGTATTCCCCTTGGATGGGCTCCCTGTATTTTTGTAGAAACCAATAGATCCACGCTTAGGGGAAAATGATCACTTAGAGCGTTCTTATGCGTTTTAAAACTTAAAAGCCTGGACACAAATCTGTTTGGAATTGTTATAAAATCAATAATCGTGCTCAGCCCTCTCCCATGAAAAGTCTGAGTAAATGGGATCGGTGGCGAACTCAATACATTTGCAAACCCCATATCCATAAAAAATAAAATCTCATTTAAGACATCGCCGTGTGCACTATGTGTAAAATGAGGAAGGTTACAATCTTTTTCGTCTGTTAGACCACATACTACATCATCACTGTGTGGACACAAGGCGGTATTAAAATCACCCCCCCAGACAAGTATTGCATTCTCCCTATTATCATTCTGAATGTTCTGCATAGCACTTCTAAGCTGCTTTAAAATATCTATTAAGTATTCCTTCTGGGCATTATTATAAAAGTTAATCAAAACTACAGAGTCTCGCTTATCTATGTTCATACTCACTATTTGGTAGTTAGGTTCTGAAACAGTAAACAATATTTTATTTACCCTTAACAAGTTTGATACATATATACACAGGCCTCCCTTTGGTCTCCCACTTGCTGATGGTACAGCTACTGTGTTAAAGGTCTTATATCCTTCTAAGTGCATTTCTTTCAGAGACCATGTTTCTTGTAAGCAAAGGATATCAAATTTACTCACAAACTTGAACCAGAATTGATTTTCCATTTTGGAGCGTAGACCAGCTACTTTCCAATAGAGTATCGTAGTACTGCTTTTATTTCCTCTTGGGTGAATTTGATTATCAATATGTGAAGTTATGGAAGAATTAGGGAGCAACAGCCTATCCTGTTCTGCACTTAACATAGGTTCCAGCACTTCCATGTTATTTGTATAATTTAGTCTATATGCTTCACTCTGGTTATGCGGACTTCCTCCTTCAAGTGGGGCAGCACTATAAGCGATCGCATTGATCCTTTCTAAATCTCGAATATTCTGGGGGAAAAGGGTAACAGAGGAATCTTGTTCAGGTATGGCAACACTGTTATTAATCGCACTTATCCTATCTAGTTCTTGAATATTGTGGGGGAGGAGGGTAGCGGTGGTATCTATAGGGAGGATGTTCAGTCAATCTATCTCCTCTAAAGAGGACAGCGGTGCAAAGCGATTTCTCACCGGAATATTATGTGCATACTCAATTCTTGGTTCATTTACCCAATCTGTACCTCTCCTCTCCATCACATTTAGAGGTTTATAAAAATAACCTAAGGGCAGGATATTAATGTCAGCCATGGATAACGGCACATTTCCTCCCTTCCATAAGATCTTTTTGACTAGGTCAGGGGTTTTGAACGTTAGTACCACACAATCGCCGGACAGGGTCTTTCGGTCCTTTCCTACCCATTTTACCCTCCTGGCCATTTTGAACTCCATAAAGAGTTGCTCAGTTAGGCCAACCTTTGTACCTAACCAGTGAAGAGCTTTATTTCTTAGGGTTTCCCAAGCCTCAATTTCCTCAGATCTTATCTTTGGTGTATTAGCAAGTATTATCGTGTATGGGGTACACGCCGGTGGTAGATCTAGGTATGGAGGCTCAATTGGTGTACCTTTTGTATGCAAAATTTCCTTTTGTTGGTGGAAGGGAGTCAGGTTGGAGGTGTAATTTTTCGTTGTAGCTGCCCTATTGACTTCCCTATTACCCTTTTTTTGTATAGCACTCCACTAGTGGTCAGTTTGGTTTACTTGATTAACTGAGGGGGTAAACGTGGGCAAAGGATAGTCCCCTTGGTGGCTATTGCTCGTATTAGATATTACCCCTTCTTCGGCTTGATGAGGCTGACCATGTTCATGTTGCATCCTACGGCCCCCTCCTAAAACAGCCTTACCATCTACTCTTTCTTCCAGTTTGTTAAGTGGATGTTTATTTGAATCTATTCTATCTAGGAGGCCTGTTAGCGTCTGCTCTATCATGTTAACTCTTCCATCAATCTTTTTGAATGAGTCTCTTAAAAACAGGTCTAATTTCCGTACAAGGGTAGATAGATTTCTAATATCAGCTTCCTTTGATTTTACTTTGCTATTTTTCTCTACCAAAAGTCTTTCCGGGGGGGCTTTTAGTGCCGTTCTTTTCCCCCCTGCCGCTTTTTTTGTGAGTTTAACGTTTTTAGAGATATTTACTGTATTAGAACTGGTCACAGTAGCTGATGTATTATGTCTCTCAGATCCTATAACCTCAATACTCTTATCTATATGTGATGGCATACATTTAAATGTTTGAAGGAAGAATTCAGTACAGCCTACTTCTTTATTCCTCCTCACAACCTTCACCTCCTAAATCCAAATAACCCTTTTTCCACTCACAGCCGTGAGCACTAGACATATTTACTCATTGGCCATTTTGGTCTCCTGGATAGTCTATTGGTATACAGCATTCTGTTTTGGCATTAACTGTTTTCAGAGGGCAGGGACCAGTGAAATGAATAATACTGGATAAAATGAGAGCCATTGTGTTGATATATAGGAATATCTTTTATTTTCAGAAATACATAATGTCAGAAAAGAAGAAGCAGGAGCTGAATACAAGAACATGTTATAAAATTGTTGAAAAAGTTGCCAGGAATTTTATAAAAATTTAGCGAGTACCATATTGTGTCTGTCTGAAAAAACGCCATAAAACGTACAACGTTTTTTACTGGTCACAAACCCTCTCAGTGACTAAAAAGAAGGTTTGCAAATTGGAAAAACCTTTTACTGTACTAGTAAACCCATTTTGGTATTTGCAAAAGAAATTATTAACGATTTGTAGTGTGCAAGAGGCATATTTGAGGCATCCCTTCCAATATTCAACTGGTAACCGATGTATAAATGGTTTGTGTAGGAAATCCATCTTTTCTGCGTGGTCACTCCCAATTTTTTGCCTTTTGCAGGTCCCTATATTTATGCTTTCGTTGGAACTCTGTGCACTTTACCCCGTCTAACCTGTAGTAAAGTGCCCGTAACCATCTTAAAGACATAGTTGAATTAGCATATTACTAATTAGCATATTTAACTTGCCTATAGCTCCCTAATTTATGGTACAATGTATAGTGAGGGCCTGGAATTTAAATGCCATTAGTGGACTGCAACACCTATTGTGCTATCCACTACAGTGGCAGTACTGACATGGCTTCAGGCTTACTATTGTAGTCTGACTGTAATAGTGTAAAAACTGCAATTCATCTTGTCAAAATAAACCCTTTTTGGCAGGTAAAAACTTTCTTTCAAATATTCCTGGTCACTCCTACATAGGCCCTGAAGCCCAAAAAGCAGGCCACATAGTATTTAGAGGAAGAACATGTTGAAATTTAATGTTAACATGTGCTTACAGTTACTAGCACCCAAAAGCTATTTTCACTGTGGCAGGCATAGCTGTCCTATGTAGAAAACCAGAGTACAGATTAAAATACTAGCACCAGATCTCAGGAAAGGGACCAGCTACAGAAATAGTGAAACAACTATTTTTTAATAATCATTCAAAGTACAATTCAATGGTGATGTCAGATTTTCAATAAATATTAAAGAAAAAGGTTTAGAAAGTTACCCTTTCCCTGCCTGAATTTCCTGGAGGCTCATTTACATCATCTCTCCAGCTTCTCCCAACCTGTACTTGGCCTGAATAAGGTGTGAATGAGATGTGAAATTTCTTCCAGGAGCTGCACTGTGATTGACAGGTCTACTAAAATAGGTGGGGATGACTCCTTTGAGCTCAGTAGAAGGGTGGGACTATGCCCATTTTGGTGACATTAAACTGTCCAATCCTGCTTGACATGTCTGTTGAGCCACATATAATATTTGTGGAACACTTGAAAGGGAACATGGTGCCAAGACAATCTTGTGGAACCACTGCCTGGTTGCTGAAGGACTTCACTTTTGTCCTACCACACTTCTGTCTCTTGGCTTGTGGTGGGTACAATAGAAGCTCCAAACTGGAATTTAGTGTTCGATGCAGAGGACACTATGATTACCATAGTACATTCCTCACAATCACACCCAACCCACAGAGCCCAAGTTTAGTATGGCCAAAAACTTTCACCATCTTGAAAATGCCCAAAGTGGGTAGGATTGGCCTGGGGAACTTTCACCCCAATGGTTAGGGCATGCCCAGGAGTCACCCCCATCCATTAGCTAGTGCCAGGCATAAATATGGCCCCACAAGGCGCTTCAGAACCCTTTCTGGATCTGAAGAGGATTGGACCTGCTGTCTGTGACCTGAGAGGAGCCCAGAAGGACTGGGCCGGCTTCCTCTTGTACCCAGGGCAAAGAAGTGGATTTCAAGGGTCAGTTGGCTAACCTCATGTTCAAGCTACAGGGACACCACAAGTTACAACAAGCCTTTTCTTGGAAGTACCCAGCTGACCTCTGGCAACTGCTGTTGGCCTCTGCCTGATAACATGTGAGTGTCTAAGCACCTCCTCTAAGATCCTGGGAGGCTTTAGAAGTGTTCTCCTGTAGTCAATTTGGACCTAAAGGACTATGGGGCATATTTATGAAAATTGTGGTGCAGGGCAGCGCAGCAAGTCACCTTGCTGTGCTGCCCTGTGCCACAGGGAAAAGGCTGGAATGGGCTGTATTTATCCAATAAAGCGCATTCCTGTCCTCTTCCCTTGCTCTGGCGCTGTTTTGGCAGCCTAGCACCAACACAGGCAGCCTTGCAAAATGGTTGTAGGCTGGATTGTTTCTGTGCAGAAAGGGGCACTTTCCAGCACAAAAACAATCCTGAGAGGCTTTTTCCTCTTTCTTTGTGTGCTGCAGAATTTGGCACACATAGAAAGAGGTTACACCTCCCCTAGGAACGCATAAGATTTTGGTGCATTCCCAGGTTTACAAGTCCTTGTAAATCTGGGAATGTGTCAAAATCCATGGGAATTGCGTGGCAACACCCATTGCAACACCCATGGAAAGCCTACCCAGGGCAGAGTAAGGCAACGTAGTGATTTAAGCTGCGTTGCCTTACTCCAGATTTATGAAGCCACTCAGAGCCACGCTAAGTGGCTTTACATGGCTTCAAAAATCTGTCGTATAGGTTTTCAATTTGCATGTACCACATTGCACGGTGCAATCATGATGCACACCTCTCAAAAATAAGCCCCAATGTCTGGAGGCAAAATCTTTGACTGGGATGAACCTGGTTGGTGTATCCAACCTGTCCTCCATTGTGGTCAGTCTAAAATTGTACCCGGGTCTGGGTCTACCAGTGGATATCATTGGCGCTTTGTGCTTTTTGGAGCTATTTCTAATTAAAACATTAAACATTCATACATTTGGGTCCCCTTATTGGATTTCTGACATTTTAATGTCATTTATTAAATTTTATTCTACTTTTCTAATTTGGTTTGGCATTTTTATGTTTTGCATTTTAACTTTATTACTATTTCGGAACTGAAAAGATATGTTACCCATTCCCCTAAATTAAGTCTGTCTGTTGTGTGCCATAGCTACCAGGGAGGTTGAGCTTAGGTTAATTTAGTGACTTTGAGGGTTCATTCTGACTTGGGTTGTGATCATTCGTTTAGGTGGGTAGTCACACACCCCAATTTCTTTTTCAGTTTTATATAGAGCAAACTCTACCCGAAGGTGTTGCAGTGCTTTACACGAGTCCCAGTTACATTGCACAAGGACACATTAATTTATTTTTGTTTTATTTTAGGCACGGGGAGATAAAGTGATTTGCCCAGAATCACAGGTAGTTGAGCCGACACGGACACTAGAACTTGGTTCCCCAGCTCCAAAGTTGGCAGGTCTCGCCATTACACCCCATTCTACAGTTTGCAATAGTAATTCCTATAGTACATAGATCAGATTGCATAATAAATTATTTTCCGCAAAATGTTAGTGCGCTAGGCCTCTTTTTTGACCTATACAATAGTACAGCTGGCCGTAATCTTTATTAGATTTTGGTGTCTGTCATTTCTTTCAGACATACTGGTGCATGGGATTATTAAACGTTCTGGTTGGTGTACGTGTGTCTGTTTTAACTATCCTCTGTGCCTAATGTAGCTGAAATAGTTGGTGCCAAAATAGCTGGAGTCACTTTCTGCTTACCGTGACTTCATGTCTTGCCAGGATCCTAAAGTAACTGGCTGAATTCATGAAAGGCAAACAATGCCCTGGGCGCAGGCAGCGTTCCCGGAAAAACCCGGAGCAGACACTCTCTACAATTTGCATAATAGGCCCATATTTCTGACAGGACAACGTTATGACGCTGCTAAGAAAATGAGCTACAGAGCACTGTTTGGGAAGACGCCGATTCTAGCCTCTGTTCACATTCAGACATTTGTACTTCCGGCGAGACAAACGCTACACCTGTTTGTCTCAAGAGTGTTATTAGTGAACACACATGATCAGGCAGAGCTGTACTTCCCGCACTTTTGGGACTCCGCGTGACGCTTTCCCTCCCAGACAATTATCAACCCTGGTAAATTAGTAAACACAATTCGCACATTAAGTCTCTTTTTTTGTACACACGTTCTCTGCATCGTTTGATTTACACTTCAAACATACGAAATAATGTTTTGTTTTAATAACCCTTGCATGGGGATTGTCTACAAACCTTTAAATGGTGCACCTTGATGTATCTGAGCCGTGAGGAATCTCTTTCAGGAACCCTGTGCCTAGGGTGACCAGATCTTGAGAACAAAAACCGGGACATTTTGGAAAAATAGAAGAAGGACTACAATTTTTTCTTTCACGGAATGGTGCAGAATGACAGCTCTGATCAACATAGGATCACAGAAGATGCATTAAGAAAATGAATAAAATGTAATTTCTACAACCAACATCATAAATAATAATTAAATTGCTTACTTATAACAGCTGCTAACAAGCACAGGTTCAGAACAACCAAAAAAGTGCCTCTCACT
Organism: Calotriton arnoldi; assembly: GCA_963921515.1. Taxonomy (NCBI): domain Eukaryota; kingdom Metazoa; phylum Chordata; class Amphibia; order Caudata; family Salamandridae; genus Calotriton; species Calotriton arnoldi. Next base: position 1,033,936 of record CAWUFW010003473.1, read on the forward strand.
GTTTTCAGCCGACCCCCTCTAAAAACCGGGACATGAGCCAAATTTGCCAAAATCTGCCGGGACAGCTGGTGAAAAACCGGGACTGTCTGGGCAAATCTGGGACATCTGGTCACCCTACCTGTGCCCCAACTGGAGAGATCTGTGTAGGCAACTTCACCTTAGCTGATGAGGCGAGTGTAAACAATGATATGAGAGTCCGTGTATGAATGCGAGTAAACAAAGCAGCGCTAGATAATCTGGAGGAGTCTTATGGACTGGAGCATCTGTAGAATTTCAGAAAATAACAACAAATTAATCGCAGTCCGATGATTTATTTCTTGCCCAAATATTTATATTAGAAATACAAGAAAACATGTACTCTAGGCCAGTGGTTCTCAACATTTTGTATTCTGTGAACCCCCACTGAATCTTTACTGGAATCACAATCAAATATGGAAAACGTGTCCAAATTTTCAATGTAGCATGTTTATTTGTTTGCACGTATTAATTAATTCTAATTGATTCATTTTAATATTGTTTAACTTTGTAAAACAGTCACGGACCCCCTGACCTGGTCTCGCAGACCCTCAGGGGTCTTCGGACCACAGGTTAAGAACCTCTTTTTTAGGCCATTTTATTGTGACATTTTAGGTTTACTACATTTGTTTAAAATACACTGATAAAATGCATGGAAAAGTGATGATGTAGGAAAAGTGAGCAAGTATGTGCTACAGGTTTAATTGGGAAGTACACAGCAGAACACACAGCATTCAAAAAGCATAGTGTATTATCTCAGTAGCTCATAAGTATACATTAGTGGATTTTGCCTGTCATTTAAGCCCAATGCACCATAATCATCTCTTAAGGTAAGGCACTTCTGCTCCTGGTTAGCTGTTAAGAGGTAGTGTACATTCACACACCAACAACAATTCATTGAAGAAATGTATGGTTGCACCTTGATTGCACACATGGCTGTATTTGTCTTATCCAAACAACCAGCTCAAATCTACTAAATTCTGTCCTGTCTCACTACATAATATACACAATCCCTCTCACTGCATCTACAATCACCATGATTCTTTCCATAGTACTGTCCCTCTTTCTTCACCTTCCTGCACTTGCCCAAACATCACAACGAAATGTTTAGCTATCCCACTTAATTGCACAGCATTACCTATAGCTAACCACACCATATTTCTACAAAACAGTTTCCACAAGTCAACCACGAGTCACCTTGCCTTCTCACAGAGACTGAACATCAAACAAATCTCTGAACTCTCTCCCCACACCTCAAATCCATTCCCAGTCTCCTTCTGAATGTGGGAAATTTGCCCCATCTGCTACAAAACATCATTCATCAGAGACCACCTTCAGACAGACAGGTAACCTTTACACGTCACTGCAATCACTGAGATGTGAATTTACCCTAATTATTAAGCCATGCCAGCAACCCTCACACTGACAATGCCACCATTTTCCACACTCCCAACTGAAACCATAAAGGAGTATGCATCCTCCTTAATAAGACATTCATGACAAACCCCAGTCTTCCACCAAGTACCAACATATCCATTTTTAAAGACCATTACACATTAATTACTGCACCATTCAAAGCAAATATTTTGAAAATGTACCATCTGGATTGCAAAATTTGTAATTTCTTTGACAAACTTGACACTGTTCTTTACACACATACATACACCACTCCAATAATCATTCTTGGCAATTTCAAATCAACACTCAATAGTCAATTTAAACTTGTGCTGTTTCCACAACTTCTCTTTAACCATTCACTCAGCAGCATATATCTCACATCAACCCACTAGCTAGGCAAACAGTTAAATATCATACTCCTACACAAAAAACTATGCGACTCTAAATCAACAATCACCCCCATATGATCATGACAATGTACACACTCTAATCAACACCACCACAGTGCTCCCTCCTCTTATTGACACTCTCTACATCCAAGCAAAATCGTTCCCCAGATTCCCTCCCCGTATTCCTAAACCAATTACATAAATAACATCACTCTACTTCAAAAAAATGCATTTCACCTGCTCAATAATATGATAAACCGAGTACTTGCCACCAGCCGCTGTCTGCGCAGGAGGACCACAAGCCCCAGAACTCATCTTGCTCCCAGGAGGGAGGAGCTTCCCTCACACGCGCGCTCAAAAGCACCGAAAATCATCGTGGCGCGGGACGCGCCTTGTACTTGCCACCAGCCGCTGTCTGCGCAGGAGGACCACAAGCCCCAGAACTCATCTTGCTCCCAGGAGGGAGGAGCTTCCCTCACACGCGTGCTCAAAAGCGCCGAAAATCACCGCGGCGCGGGACGCGCCTTGTACTTGCCACCAGCCGCTGTCTGCGCAGGAGGACCACAAGCCCCAGAACTCATCTTGCTCCCAGGAGGGAGGAGCTTCCCTCACACGCGCGCTCAAAAGCGCCGAAAATCACCGCGGCGCGGGACGCGCCTTGTACTTGCCACCAGTCGCTGTCTGCGCAGGAGGACCACAAGCCCCAGAACTCATCTTGCTCCCAGGAGGGAGGAGCTTCCCTCACACATGCGCTCAAAAGCGCCGAAAATCACCGCGGCGCGGGACGCGCGAAGCCCGGGCCAAGGGCGGGCCCGTCCTTGCCCGGATGAGGCAGGGCAGGGCCACCTCCCTTTTAGTTGCCATTTAAACTTGGGTGTCGAGCTTACCAATTACCGGTCAACCAAGGTACTGTTGTTCTTAGGTCATTTCCGCACTTATGTGTAGAAACTATTGATTACTGCCTGCTGTTTGGTTGGATATTGGCACGGGTTCTTTTGAAACAATTGACTAATAATGGGCAAAAGGAAGTCCATGGAGGGAGGAGTAGGCATTGGTGATGTGGGAGAAGGGGGGGGGGGTGGTGGAAACGGAGGTAAAATTGGTAGAGGGAAAAAAGTGAGGAAGACAATGAAGAATGCTTGCAGTAATTGTGTAATGGACAGAATTGACATCTTAGTTGAAGAATGTGAGGAAATATTAGCGGCTAAACCAAAATCTAATCATGATGGTGTTAATCTCCGTACAGGCACGGGAAATAGAATGAGGGCTAGTCCAAACAAAGGCTCAGCTGTCCTCGCAATGTTCTTACCACGTAAGAAAAACACCAGAATTCCGAAGGTAGCCACCAGTAAGAAAATGGCTGAGATAGTTGACTCCCCCCTACTTATAGAAACTGCGGAGCTAGATGATAGCTCGCTGCAGTCTCAACCTACTGATGTCGTAGTTACCTGTTCAAATAGGTATGCCATTCTGTCTGAGGTACAGGGAGATTCCAACATTACCTCACATATAGCAGGCACGAATATCACAAAAGGGGTGGTTGCCGAAAACACACAGCATCTGACATTACACAATGTTATTCAGGCGGTGCATACCCTGCGGGATGAAATTAAGTCTATAAGGGTGTTGCTGGAGAGTTTGAGAATCATGGTTGGGTTTCTGTCACGAGGAGATGCTAATGCCCCTGATAGTGTAACTCGTGACGTAGCGGTTCCTTTTTTATCAAACCAACCGTTTGCACACGTGACGATGCCTGTTATACAAAATAATATCGGTCTGACCAAGGATGCCTCCTGTAATAGCGAGATGGCAAAACATAAAGTGACACCATCGCGGCATACCAACATAAATAGAGGCCATATTAGAGGAGCTAATTGTAATACCCCTCCTAATAGGAATAAAGTACTTAATTTTTCACACAACACACAGATGGACAACATTACCATGTCAAGTCATATTAAAAAAAAAGAGTCTGGAATGGAGGGGCGAACAATGCCCTATTAGAACACATAGCACCCACACAATATATATGGTGAATGTCCCAAAGGTAGCTTCCAGTAGTGGTAGGGAATGTGCAGATTCCTTAACTAATAAAGTGACACACTGGATACGACATGTTAGGGGTTGCCGTTCCCTGATTAGAGAGGATATCACTAAGGTGCGTAGGCTTACCTCCCTGAGCAGCCAATGGGACAGCATTGAATTAACCTTAAAGAATGAAGAGTTGGCCGAAAATTTATGTGCTCTTGAATTTAGGTCCTGCTCCCCGGACTCGTCTTTAATTCAGATGCGGAGGGCTCCACTCATTGTTCCACCTAGATCCGAGTTGCGGCAATTCCCCCGGGTTGGAATAGATAGGATGGGTAGCTCAATGCTTGAATGCATTGATTGACTGGAGCCTGAGATTGTTTGTAGTCCCTTGAGGGTCCCTGATAATTTAGTACCCGTTTGTAGTAGCCTAGGGGCAATTTCCAAATATGCGAATAGTGTTTGTAGTCCCTTGAGGGTCCCTGATAATTTAGTGCCTGTTTGTGGTAGCCTAGGGGCAATCTCCAAATATGCGAATAGTCCTTTAAAGTGCACAGAATCTACTGTAATATGTAAATCTTACTCTGATTGTCTAGTTGTGACAGGGCACACTCCTTTGGAAAATGTTAGTGAAGTAGTGGCTACTTGTCTTACCCCCACCAGGGGAAAACTGTTATCCTGGAATATTGCAGGGTTGAGCTCAAAATTTTTGTCATCGGAGTGGCTAGCTTTTGTCCACTGTTTTGACATATGTCTCTTTCAAGAGACATGGCTACTGACACCTCTATACTGTGAGGGATTTTTAAACTATTATGTCCCAGCTGTAAAAGGTAGAATGGGTCGTCCTTCTGGTGGTTTAACAATATGGATCCGCCAGGAATTGAACATCAATATAAAAGAACTCCCTCTAATAATAATGATATACAGGTGCTGCGACTAAAGCTAAGTCAGCTAGAGTCAATTGACATTTACAATATTTACGCTAGGGGAACAAGGGAGGTAGGTCCGAAACTTTATCAGCCCTGGAGGACCTCCTTGAGCAATATTCTGCTAATTCCAATATTATTATAGCGGGAGACTTGAATACAACATTTGAGCCACTTGATATAGGAGATTCGCGCCTCACCGATGAGGAAGATGCCCAATGGGGCATTCCACAATTGGAACTTACCCCTGTCAGGAAGTGGACAGATGTAGTTATTCAGATTAACTCCATTTGTCTTGACAGGGGATTAAGAGCACTAAATGGGAGGACACCGCATGATAGACTAGGGCTGAGTACATTTAATAATGGGTCTAGTAATAGCAGAATAGACTACATCTTGGTAAGTTTGAAATTGTGGTATAAGATAGATGACATGGAAATAAGCGACCGTATGGAAAGTGATCACAATCCCCTGTGTGTTACCTTTGAGAAGTGGTTGCACACGCGTCCCCAACCCAGCGAGGTAGCATTATGCACATTGGATGTGGTTCCAACTCATGATATGAGGCGACTGAAATGGGCAAATTTAGCCAAACAGGGTGATGTACTGACTAGTATTTCTAATGACACTGACAGTGCCCTGATAGAGTTGGAAAACATCTTATCTACTGGGGGAACTTAGAATGTGTCACCCAGTTACACGAAAGATTTTTTGCCCAAATGAGAACTTACTTTGTTAAGAGACATAAGCCTAAGAAACTGATACCCCAAAGATCCTGCCGTTGGTATAATAACGAGTGTAGACAGGCGCGAGCTAGCCTAGGGAGGGCGATTAAAACCGGGAGCCTGTACAGGTACGGATTGCTAGGGCGAATTATAAGACCACGATGCATAAAGCCAAGCGCTCCTGGGATGAAAATCGCTGGCAAGACCTTAGAGAGGCTAGCATACAAAATAATAGTAAATTATTCTGGAGCTTATTAAAATGGGATGATGGTGGCCAACCTGAGGAACCACATAATCATGTCACTCAGGATGACTGGGTTGATCACTTTAAGCCGCAGTATGCCCGATGCCCAATGGAGGAATATGGGGTAGAATTTAACCATGTGTTTTACTCTAAAGAGGTTTTTAATAGCAAGGATGTCGAACTGGCCCTTAGATTGGTGGCGGGTGGAAGAGCACCAGGTGAAGACGGCATCCCTGCGGATGTGTTCACACATGATAAGGAACGGTGGGGGAGATATATTAAAATGCTGGCAAATGCCATAGCGCAGGGAGCACACATCCCGGATTCTTGGAAGGGTGCGGTAATAGTCCCCGTATACAAAAAAGGGGATAAATCATTACCCGGGAATTATCGACCCATAAGTCTGATCGACTCATTACAGAAGATCATAGGTAGGTTAGTATTAAGTAAAATACAGGACTGGATAGATGACAATAACATACTGTCCCCTCTGCAAGCCGGATTCCGGGCATTCACAAGCACCATTGATCAGGTGTTTCGCTTCATCCTTATATATTGGAAAGTGGTGTTTTTGAGCAAAGGCAGTCTTTATGCCATTTTTGTGGATTTGAAGTCGGCCTTTGACTTAGTACCACGTACCAAATTGTGGGCAACCTTGAAGGATCTAGGGTTGCCAAGCTGAACTCCTATCAATGGTAATTAGGCTGCACGAGGATAATTCAGCTAGAATTCGATGGGGTTCCCAGGGTATGGACACTAGTACATTTCCAGTAGAGCGTGGGGTGCGTCAAGGATGCGCGATGGCACCCACCCTATTTTCGTTGTTTATCAACGGCATAGTGGACCACATATCATCCGTGAATACTGATGCCCCAACACTAGCAGGGATCAAAATACCCATTTTAATGTTCGCCGATGATACACTAATAATTTCGAAAACTCCGAGTGGACTCCAGCAAGCTTTGCTTATCTTTGAAGAATTTTGTACCACCCGGGGTCTAGAAATTAACGTATCTAAGACGAAGTTTATGACTTTTAATTCACACAATGTTTTTAAAAGAAAAATTTTAATGAATAATCAACCGCTGGACCAAGTTAGAATGTTCACTTATTTGGGGGTAAACATTCAGAGTGATATGAAGTGGAATCAGCAAATTGATCTTGCCACACTTAAACATCGGCAACTGGCAGGTGCGTTAAATGTGGAGCACAAAAGTCACTCACAAAACCTATGCGACCTGTGCTCCAGGTTTACGATATGAAAGTTGTCAGTGCGGCCCTTTATGGTGCCGAAGTTTGGGGGTTTGAGAACATGCCCAAACTCAGAGTTTCTGAAAATAGATTCCTGCGTAGTATCACCAATCTCCCCCAAAGTACACCACAGTGCCCTCTGCTCTATGAGCTTGGTAGAAAGTCCATATCAGACATTGCAAAACTACGCCCTGTTCTATACTGGCGTAGATTGTGGACCACGCCGGAACTGAAGCCGTATGCATTGGGTTTTGTGGATGTCATTAACTCTGACACTTTTCATAAGATAAGTTGGCTGCGGGGAGTTAGGGATGTACTTATAAGTATGGGGAGGAATTCTCTTTGGTTGGAGCCACTCTCAGCACGTTTTCCTTCAAAAAAGCACTAAAAGAAAGGTACTGGGAGGTGGTGGTGCGTAACACCCAAAGATGTAGTGAATCATCCTCATTGACAGGTTTGTTTTTGAATTTTAAAGACTGCCCTATTTTTTAACCCTATTGGGATACCATAATCAAACCGTTGGATAGAAAATTGTATTTCCAGCTGAGGGTGGGCTCGCTGCCTCTTAAATCCTTTACATCTAGGTGGTCGAGCTTAGGCGATGATAAGTGTCCAGTTTGTTTATCAAATAGTGAAACGATTGCCCATATGCTATTTGTGTGCCCAGCTTATGCTGCGCCACGTCGGATCTGGTTGAAACCTACATGTAAAATGCTGGGCACGAGGAAGAGCGCGGAGGCAGAAAGGATAATACGTACTAGCACCCTATCGTATATTTCTATAGGAGTTGCAAAATTTCTGGGGTGGGCGTGGGTAATAAGGTTAAACTCACAATAGTACAAGCAAATTTGACTGTTTAAAACTTGATAGTCGTAGATTGATTGATATAATGAAACCCATATTGCCCAGGCAGATGACTTATTTTATTGTCAAAATTATTTGGAAGTGATCTAATGAAATTATGATACTGTACAATTTTTTATTGTGATTCCTTTTTACTTGTTTTTTAAGGCAACTTTTAAACTTTTTTTCCTTTTTTTTTTTCTTCTCTTTTTGCAATTTGTTCTAGTGGTAATAATTCTTCTAGGATATCGATTCCATTGTCACATATTTTACTAGATTTTAGTTGTAGTCCGGACTAATCATGTATATATATGTAAAATGCTTTTATGACAAAGTGTCGAATAAAGCTTTTTGGAATGGAATGGATAAACCGAGTATTCATTTCAAACTATCTTCTGTATACCTTCTCCCCTACTTTCTCACAACTGCAACCCTACCGTCTAGCATCCAAAAGCCTGAAACAAAAACGAGAGCACTGCTGTTTCAAAGAGGTAGAGCAAGACCACCACAGGCACACAAACATACTGTGAACAGACTACTAAAATTGTTGATGTCAGAAAGTGTGTTAATAATTTGGGAAGGAGGAACCCTCACCTATGTAATAAACACGCCCTGCATGGGTAAAAAAAAAAAAGTCTCAGTAAAACTCTGCTCAACCCTTAGTAGCTGGTGTGGGTTCTGAATATCAAAGCAGGAATATCGGGCGGTCACAATATCATGACCAGAATATCAAAACCCAAACTATCGACAGGTAACTATGTATAGATCATCTATACCTAATTCCATATATATATATATATATAATTTGATGATGTATATATGTGTGTGTGTGTATATATTCATTGACAAAACCAAAGGTTAAAGAAACATTATAGTTAGATGATTATGTCAGTGACAACATTAATGTTTTAAACTCAAATAACCACAGAAATTCACCAGTTACATTTAGCAGAGCTGCTTATGACCTCACATATTGCATCACAAATGACATGTTCTATGACAATTTCTGACATCACTGATGCACTTACCTAACTTGGATTTTGATATTTTGATCATGATATAGTGACCACTCGATATTCCTGCTTTGATATTCTAGACTAAAGAAAAGCAGCAGTCAATTTACCAGAGAAAAATGCCTTAGGTTCAAGCAATACAAGCAATTTTAAAATCAAGAAAACAAAACAAAGCAATTTGGAAACCAATTTAGAAAACTAGAGAACATTTTGAAAAGCAAAACAGACACCACAAAAATGAAAAAGCAAATACAGGGAACCAAAAATATAATTTATACTTTTCAAGCAAAAAGCGCATAGAAAATATAAAGTGCCAATGTAAAGACTCACTTCTTGGCGGACTGAGACCTAGGCAGGCCCTTTTTTTAGATCAACTGGGGTGAAGCAGAAATTGGGCACAGAAAGGACGTCACCCTAATCAAAGTTTTTACCTTCTGACTTCATTGATAGTTCTCACCTAAACAGCGCATGCGCTGTGCTGCAAGACGCATTGTATGCAATGTAGTGGGTTTACAACCCACCCACAGCATACCATTAGTTGTTTTCTTTGTCACTCTCATTTGCAATTTGTTGATTGTTTAGCTCCTGAGGGCTTCCCTTCCTTTCTTGTGTTAGCTCCTCCCTGGATAATGGACAAAGTACATGTGTTCTTCCTCGTCTTTGTTTTTCCCCATCTTTTTGCAATGTACTATTTTTTTATGAGCATTTCTGTTTTATTGCTGGACATGCAATGTGCTTTCCTACTTCTTTCAGCACAGGCTTACAGCTTCTTATTTATGTTGCTTCCACCCTATCTCTATTGACACTTAGTTACTTATACCCAAAAGTGTACTATGCTACACCACTTTACTCTATGCTACTCCACTCTATGCTACTCCAATTCACCCTATGCCACACTACATCACTCCACCCTACTCCACTCTACTCTCTGCCACTCCACTCTACTCTGTGCCATTTCACTCTAGTCTATGCCACTCTACGCCACTCCACGCTACGCTATGCCACTCCACTCCACTGTACACCACTCCACTCCACACCACTCTATGCCACCCTACTCTTACACCACTTAACTCTATGCCACTCCACTCCACACAATGCTATTCTATGGCACTCTATGCCACTTTACTCTACACTACAATACTCTACGTCATTCTACTCTACACCAATCTACACTACACAACTCCACTGCATGCCACTCCGCTCCTTTCTATGTCACTCCATGCCCCTCTAAGCCACTTTACTCTATTCCACTCTACCCAGCTCCAGTCTATGCCACTCTACTCCACCTTACTCTAATTCAGGCCCCTCTATTCCACATAACCCCACTCTTTGCCACTCTACTGTATGCCACTCTACTTTATGCGATTCTACTCTATGCCTCTCTATGCTACTCCACTCTATGCCAGTCTACTCTATGCCACTCCACTCTACTCTATGCCTCTCCATACCACTCCACTCTACTCCATGCCACTTCACTCCACACCACTCTACTCTATGCTAGTCTACACCACTCTACTCCATGCTACTCTACTGTATGCCACTCCATTCCACTCTGTCTCACTTTGTGCCACTATACACCACTCCATTCCACTCTGTGCCCCTCTACTCCACTCTACTTTACTCTCTGCCACTCTACTCTACACCACCCTACTCTACACCACTCTACTCTATGTCACACTATGACACTCCACTCTACTCTACTTTATGCCACTCCATACCACTCTACACCACTCCACTCTTCTCCATGCCAGTTCACTCCACACCACTCTACTCTATGCTAGTCTACACCACTCTGCTCCACGCTACTCTACTGTACGCCACTCCATTCCACTCTGTTTCACTTTGTGCCACTATACGCAACTCTGTGCCCCTCTACTCCACTCTGCTCTACTCTTTGCCACTGTACTCTATTCCACCCTACTCTACACCACTCTACTCTGTGTCATTCTATGCTACTCCACTCCACTCTACGCCACTCCACTCTATTATACACCACTCCACACAAATCTACACTACAATACTCCATGCCATTCTATGCCACTCCACTCTAATCCACATCACTCTACTCCATGGCACTCTCCTCCATTCAACCGCACTGTATGCCACTCTATTCTATGCCACTCTATGCATCGCTAATCTACTCAGCACCGCTCTATGACATTCTAATCTATGCCACTCCATTTTATGCCACTCCATTCCACTCTATGCCATTCCACCCTACACCACTCCACTCTATGCCAATCCAATCCACGCCACTTCACTCCACACAATGCCACTCTACAGCACTCTACAACACTCCCCTCTACACCACTCTGCTCCACGCCACTCTACTCTGTGCCACTCCACTCCACTGCACTCTACACCACTCTACTCTGTGCCACTCTACTCTATGGCACTCCACTCTGTTCCACGCCACTCTACTCTGTGCTACTCCATGTCACTCTAAGCCACTTCACTCTATGCCACTCAACTCCATGCCCCTCTTCTCCACGCCACTCTACTCCACACCACTCTGACACACTCCATTCCAACCCACATCACTCCACGCCATTCTATGCCACTCTAATTCACTCCACTCCACACAATGTTACTCTACAGCACTCTATGCCACTCTACTATATACTACTCTATGCCACTACACTCTACTCAGCACCACTCTACTCTTTGCTACTCTACACCACTCTCCTCTACTCCACTCTACTCTATGTCACTCCACTCTATGCCACTCCACTCTGCTCTATGCCATTCTACGCCACTGCACTATACTCCATGCCACTCTTCTCTACTCCAACCCACTCTAAGCCACTCAACTCCACACCACTTGTTCAACTCCATTATTTCACTCCACTCTATACCAATCTACTCTATGCCACTCTATTCTATACCCCTCCACTCTACGGCATTCCACTCCAGTCCATGTCACTTCACTCCATGCCGGTTTATGGCACTTTATGCCACTCCACTCTTCTCTATGCCATTCTACTCTATGCCATTTCTTGACACTCCACTCCATCTCAAATATAGTGATCACATGCCAAAAATGAACCCAGGGAACATTGTCAGCTTGCAGGCGTGCACTGCTGACGAAGATGTTTTTTGTTTTATCGTAAGGCAGGGCTGAGAGACAAGATTTCTAAGTGCGCGATTCATAACTTGTTCAGGGATGTGTAAACATTTTGTGGAAAAGTAGGAACTAAAAGGCAACTCTCAAGGTGTCTTTCTCACAGACAGGCTGTGTCTCTACAAATATGGAAAGTAGGAAGACTCAGCAAGTGTTGTTTGTTATAATTAATGGCAGCCCCCACCCCCAATTCAGTTCTAGATAGCTTGGAAAAAGAAACCTGCTGTGCACTTGTTTGGTAGCATACGGCAGGAGCCTTATTTTTTCAACATCTCATTCTTGTGATGTCACTTTAGGTCGGAGAAGCTCGATTGTGTCTGTCCTTACTGCAATAAAGAGCCAGCATGTGCACTACAGCACACGTGCTGATTAATCCGGAAACAGGAGCTTCTGAACAAATTGTTGACACCCACTGCACTGTGTTGCTGTCGGCAAGCCCTGCCCCTTCCCCTTTATGTGAATGACGCCCTGGCCCCGCGCCCTGAGCCATTTCATAAGTGACCCATTTGAAGTCCAATCATTGCCACTTTGTCCAGCCATTCCCAAGAGGCTGATGTCACTTTCCTTGCTTGTGCCTCAGGGGCGAAGAATAGTCCTCGACCAGCTAACTCAGGCGCAGGAGGACTCCAACCTCACAAAAAAAAAGATTTTTAATCGTTTCACAAGGGAGCACCAAGCAGTGAGCAGTTCTTTTAAAGTGGCTCCATGATGCTCATTCTCTCCCTTTTGTCTCTTCCCCGATGCTGGTAGGGCAATGCACCCTTCTCCCATTAACACCAGCCACCAGTGCCACTAAATAAACAGTTTATTATCCTTTGAAACACCCTTATCATTGAGAAAAGCCCAAATAGCAGATGTAGATATTGTATGCTCCAAATGATGTTACTAAAGTCATACGTTCCTGTGATCCTCTAGTAAACTAAATTTCAATGATATGCAGAGTAAAAATTGATTATAGAAAAGGACCTTGCCATAGCGAAATCTGCCAACATATCCTAAATGCAAGGTAAAGGATGACAATCAACTAAGATGTTTTTGTTTAATGTGTGAAAATTTACACATAAACACAAGTCTCCAGACCTCTTGCAGATCAAAACCACTGGGGAAACACACTCGGAAGAGTCTGTAGGTTGGATAATTCCCTCTCAGCAAAGATTGTCCAAAAGTTGTTTTTAAAAGATCCCTTACACTTAGGCGAACTTGTCACAATTCATGTACTTTGGTACCACAGTACCGTGTTTTGCGATCTCCAGTCAGCAGTGTGAGGAGTGAGGAGGACGCCGCTCTGCTGCTGCTTTTTCCGCCGCATCGCTGCCTCTCAGCTGCCTCTCAGCATTGTCTAGGTTCTTCACAAGGCTCCTGCGACGGTGAACCGCAGCTCCCCGCCGCTCCGGCGCCCTTCGCCCTTCGCCTCGGAGTAAGCCGCGAGGAGCAGCGGCTGAGCGTCAGAGAACTGCAGCGTATCTGCAGATAGCAGTCTGCGGTGTCCTCTCTCCCTCGTGGTGTCAGCCCGTGCAAGGGGGGTTGCACGGGGGCCTACACGGGAGCAGAGTCGTGGAATTAAGGAGTTCTGGAGCCCCGGAGTCCCAGAGGGTAGTTCCCTCGAAGTGGAGTGGTTGTGCAGGGGTTGAGCATGCAGCGGCTCCTTACGGCATCTTGGAGACCGTCCCTGACCCTCCTCTGACACCGGGGGTTGCGGACAGTGCAGCAGACCGGCCGGAGTCAGAGCCGGTACCAGAGCTCCTGCGGTAAGCGCGGCCGCCATTAGACGGTGGCCGCAGTGAGTGCGTGCCCTTGGCAGATCGCGGAGGCGGCCCGATTAGATCGGGTGCAGCCTACGATTCTGTCTAGTGTGCCCCGCTTGCCCTTTCTCCGTCGCCTGCTCGCCATCTGCTGATTACCTGCTGGTGACCTGCTTAAAGAGAGAGTACAGCCGCCAAATATTTTCTCGAATCTCCTGATCGTGGGTGCCGCAAGTTTCTGCACTTAGCAGCCAGAACCGCCAAAACATCTTTTTCATCAAAGCAGGAGTTGTGACCCATCGTCACCAGCCGCAGAAGCCGCCTAATATTCCTTTTCCGTGGTCCTCCTGGCATATTTGACTGCTGAACACAGACCCCGACACAGTTGGGATAAGGCTGGTGAGCGGTGAGTGGCATACGGCAGGCGCGCTCAGAGCTCAGAGCGCGGATTGCCATACCTTGGGCAAGTGAGCAACGGAGTGGCTTTGGTCTTATCTATATTAACCCTCACAATGCCACTAATAGTGCCGTGGAGCACATAAGCGGGTATCGTGGGTATTGGGCTGTGTTTTGACTTCAGCTGGGATGCTGCTTTTGGTCCCTAGACTTTAAGCGGCAGTACTGGCTGTATTGATTATAGCTATATAGAAGAGTCAGGGTTTGTCACTGCAAGCCTGTTGGGTTAGTTTGCACAGAAGTCTGGTTATAAAGCCCAACGCCTGGATTTTCCCTGTAACATTGGACATTAGAAGCTCGCCAAATAGCTCAACTATCTGTAGGTGACTATCACGCCTGTTTAGATCCAGTATGGCTTACAAAAGATTAAGATCCCGTACCATCTTTATGAAAAGACTAGGAACTCAGCAAGCCACATGAATTAATGCAGGCAAGAAGGCTCCTGCAGGCCATGCGGTAGGGAGCGTTGAAATTACGCAATTTTTTCCAAAAATAAACAACAACGGTAAAGGGTTTGATTATAATTAGGGCTCCCGGTTTTCCGTTTAAACGGATTTTTACATATAAATACAGACGGAAAACAAGTTTTCCTTTGTCTGTATTTATATTTAAAAACGGGAAAATACTAGCACATTTTGCAGTGCTGACGTGCTCCAGCAGAGTTGCCTCACGACGCCCTCTTCCTGACTTGCAGAAAACCGTGACTGTCCTTTCCGTCATTCGTTCCCTTGTGAAATGGATCCAAAAAGAGGAAACACTTTTGCTGCAAATGTCTTTCTCTGATATGTTTTATTCCAAAATGCAGCCTCAGGAGGGGAGAAAAAGGTTTTGAAATACGAACAATAAATACATAACTAAATAAAACAAGACAGAGTAGTCGCAAAGTGGCCAGATTGGTTTTATTCACACCCAAACACATTAGAGCCACCTTACAGTGTTTGCCAGTGAAGCGCTACTTTTCTTTTCATGTCCTTACTTTTCAAGCAAAAACATTCATTGATTTCTGAACAATGAGTGTAAAAGCTTTAAGTTGTATTCCCTATGAGTGTTTGCTTTTTCCAGAATGTTGTTACTGTATTTTCAGGCAGCATATTACTCTTGTCTAGTGCATAATTTGAATTGAACTGCTTCCAGGTGTTTATAGCGGGGCACAATTGGGTTGTAGCTGAAGGCAGTGCGAGTTTCTCTCAGTGGGGCAGTATGGTGTTCAGTGTGGAAGAGGATGTGGCCCTCAGTGCCGATGACAGAAACTGCAAGGCTCTGATAGCACTTTTAAGCGTATTTGGGACATTCTGCGAATGGCAGAGTTTTCAGATGAATGTATTGTGTTGACTAATAACAACCGGGTGCATGTGATGTGTGCATTGTCAATTTAAATAAATGTGGAAAAATACTAGCTGCAGTGTCGTATTTTACTTGTGGCAAAAATAAATGTGGATAAATACAGATAAAATGCCCAAAAAATAAATATGGATAAATACAGACGGAAATGGCAAAAAAATAAATACCATAAAACTGGGAGCCCTAATTATAATGAGCAAGGAAGCGATTATAATGAGCAAGGAAGCGCGCATACTCAAGGAATTGCGCAGAAAGTTGGAAACACCACTGAAGTCCACTCGACAGATCTAAAGGAAAACTTAACCACACTCAAGGGAGAAAATGTTACTAACCATACTATTCATAAACAGGATCAAAATGTAGACTCGCAAGACCAGGAAATAACACCTATACTTCATTTGGAACAAAAATTACACCAAATCTTCGCAGCAGATTTTACTCTACCTGACATCAACGTACCTTCCCCGACTCAAGAGCCCGCAGAAATAAAGAATCACCCAACAATTGTAAATAGTACTCCTCAAAAACTACCAACCTCGCCCGGGAATCTTACCCAATCACCAGAATTCTTTTTCACAAGGCACCTACAATCCCCAAACTGCCAGACCCCTGTTTCTAATGCATTATTCACTTTGCAGAACATTCTAGAATCAATTCTTACCCTTTTGGGGAATATGATGGATAACTCAGACCAGTTGTTAGACACTCAATTAAGTATGTTACAATATCTTGTAGACAAAAAAGGAAGCAGTTTTGCATTTGTCAGTCACCATCTTGTAAAGGAACTGGAAAAACTGAGTTTTACCACTCCCAACATAAGGATAATCCTCTTAAGGAAACTGCAACACAAAAAAGGAAGCACGCATCAGTTCAAACTGGGAGAAACAAGCAAAAAAAGTTGGAGAACACTCAAGTGCTTTCGCTCAAAAACTTATTTAAGGAATCAGATAACGAAGAAGTTTCAAATTTGGCTATACCAAATTTCTCAATTTTCTGTCAGACAAATTCTAAAGCTGTAGTTGAACAAACCAAAATTTTAATGACAACTAAAACCAAAAAAAGAAGTAAAAATTCTGATTCTTCACCAATATCGCTTTTGGACATAGCCTTAACAAAAAAGGAAACGCGAACTAATAAGAATGTAAAGAAAAGGCAGAAGAAAAGATCAATAAGGAGATTTGCAAAGCAAAAACCACGTATGTTAAAATTTCCAAATTCACCATCTTTGGACCACCTAATAAATGACTGCGACAAATCTTTGAAAAACAATTTTAATCAACCTACAATGGAGCAGACCGGCACGCAAATGAAAGAGACTGCTAGTGCCTTAAATCCGTTGGCAGGGAGTTTTCTATCTGCCAAAAGTCAGGACAAACTGGTTCATCAAGAGCCCACCCATCTGATAGAACGGCCCTGGATTCCTCTGGAACCTCAGATCCAATCACGCTTTCTGGAGTTTACAGATCTATTTCCATCAGGAAGCGACCCACTCAATCGGGAGCGAATTACGAACCTTATTCAAAAGATACACCCGCTACAATCTTTCTCAAGTTCAGAAATGAAATTAGTAGTTTTTCCTCTAAAATAAAAAACCACGGTGGCCGTAGCGGAATTTTGGTCTCCAGTGCTCCCGGGAATTATCTTACAGGAAAGAGAAACCCTGTTCAAAAATGGATATGATGTTATAGCAGTCAACCATAAGTGACTCCACAACTGGAACATCTCTTTGGAGACCGACAATATGAAAAACCGTCTACCCGCCCAAGGCCACAGAGGCTTAACTGACTCATCTAGCATTCCCAACCAAGCACTAACCATCTCAATTAGGAATGGTGAAAGAAGAATCTGGAATAAATCCATTCCTAAGGAGGAGATAACAACGGATGTAAAGCACTGGTCCTGGATTGCGGAGAACTTAAATGGTAATAAACAGGGAAGGGTGAACATATTCCCTTTTTAGCCAAGGCTTGAGTATCACCTCCTGGAATATAGCGGGGATAAGCCAGGAAAAACTTGCAAAGATTATGGAAGACGATCCAGGGATCGTGGCATTACAGGAAACCTGGTCAACTACAGCCTTTTATGTGGACAAGTATATAGTATATGACATTCCAGCAGAACCAGTTAATCGGGGACACGCCAAAGGTGGACTCGCAGTATTTCTGAGCGAAAACTTTTTTTGGGACCAGGAAATTATCCCCATGAAGTCACTGAACAGTCAATGTATTAAGATCAAGTGCTGGAAGGAGCCAGTGGGTATCCCAAACGACTTACTCATTTTTAATTTATATATTCCCCCAGGCTCCAAATGAGATCCTCTTATGTGCGAAATCCTCCGGGAGATGGAAGAGGTGGTAGAAAATCAAGGATTCCCACCAATCTTCCTAACAGGTGACCTTAATGGGAAAATCTCCAATGACTTACTGGAGAAATGGGATTATGGTCAACAGGAAGAGGTGGGAAATGGGATTATGGTCAATTTCTATACCTACCTTTCCCGCAGGAATTAAAGCAGATAAACGTGGGAAAATAATACTCTCCACGCTGCCAGCTATCAACGGAGTCATCTTAAATGGTAACATCGAAGGAGATATACCGGCATCTTGTACAAGAAAAGGTATTTTTAACTCCTCAATACTAGATTATATGATATGCAGCCAGGATCTGTTCAGGAGAATAATGCACTTAAGTATTAACTTTAACCAGGGTAGCGATCATGCAATTTTAAGACTCTCCACAGGTCTAATAGTGAAATCCAGCTCCACGTGCTATAACATGTTCCTCCAAAGTCCAGCTTTGGTGAACCAGGGGCAAGGACGCCTCACCTGGAACACCCGAGTACTCGACAATGTTAGAACAGGGAAGGCATTAGTGCACATACTTACAACCATAGATAGCACGGATCCAATAGTAAAGTTCGAAGCCACTTTAAAGAAACTGGTGGAATTCTTGCAAGAAATCTCTAATCACTGTAGCTCTTACCCAAGAAAATATAAAAGGAATAATTTGGATACAAACGCAATAAAACTAAACAAATTAATTTGGGCGCAATTTTTATATTTTTCCGAAAGTAGACAAAAGGAAATCAAAATACTTACAAACCGCCATCGGAGGGAAAAAAATAAGCAAAAAAAAGAGCAACAGGATAAGAAATGGATGGATATCCAGATCGCGGTCAAACAAATAAACATGCGCGAATACTGGGCCCTCATTGCAAAAGAAACAGGAACAAAAAAACCTTTACAAACTGCACCAGTCCCTCCAAGGGAATGGGAAGGGTATTTAAAAAGTCTATACAAGGAGAACGTGAGGGTAGAAAGTATGAAACCTACAGTAGATAATATAGGAGAAATCACTTTTGACAATCTTGCTCCAACATCTTCCCAAATTGATCTCCTTATAAGAAACGCAAGATCATCTGCAGCAACGGGCCCAGACCAGATATCAATAAAGGTGCTCAAAAAGAATCCAAAGGAATGGAGCCTGTTTCTAGTTCCTCTCTTTTCTTATTGCTTCGTCACCGGCGAAATTCCGAGTTCCTGGAAAGGAAGTATAATCATCCCAATTCATAAGAAGGGCTCCCGGCTGTCCCCTGACAATTATCGACAGATTGCCTTACTGGACGCGACAGGAAAGATCTTCGCGGCCAGCGTCCTGGAGCATCTTAAAGAATGGGCTTTCTCAACTGGATCCATTCCATTAAATCAAGCCGGGTTCCGGAAAAATCACTCTGTACATGACAATATAGCTACACTCCAAGCCATAATTGACAAATATGTGGTTTCAAAACTACAGGTCGTCTACTCTGTCTTTATTGATTTTTCAACAGCGTTTGACAGAGTGGACAGACCATCGCTCTGGCAAAAGCTAAAAAAAACTGGGAATCCCAGAAAACCTGCTTCGTACAATTGTTTCATTACACTCCGAAACCTGGTGTCAAGTGTTATTGGGACAAGAGAAGGGCCTAACACCTCCAATCAAAACATCGAACGGATTAAAGCAAGGGTGTCTTTTAGCCCCATTACTATTTTCCCTGTATATAAGCGATCTCCCAGATAGCTTAATACAGGTAAACAACTTTCCCCGAAAATAGCATTGTCTAAAATACATACCCTGTTGTACGCAGATGACGTGATCATCCTTGACCTCACACCTTTTGGTCTCCAAAGGAATCTGGATGCACTTTCCATATATACTAAAAGGAATTTTCTTGTTCCAAACATAACAAAAACCAAAATAGTCCCTTTCCGAGGAAAACAAAAACATATAAACTATAACTGGACTCTCGGAGGGAAACCTTTGGAAACAGTGGAAGAATACATCTATCTGGGGCGTATCTTCACTCAAACCTTAAAAAATCACTCTCACCTTCAACACTTGGCACACAAAGCGGATGTTCACATCGGGGCACTTCAAAGACTTTATTCCTCTACTGGGCGCAGGCATTTCTTACCCCTCCTGCAGGTTTATAGTACAAAGATTCCACCCGTTCTTACATATGCTCTAGAACATATCCCCATAAGTCAATGGCACCCATTACAACTTAAAGAAAGCCAGAGCCTTCGAAAACTAACCAAAGTGTCTCAAGCTGTACCCGTGCAAGCCCTGCGCCTTGAGTTTTCTCTAATTAGTATATACGCCAGGGGAATTACTAATATAATACGATGGGCATATAACATCTTACATGCCGAACCAGGCACTTTAAGAGCATTACTAAGATCGGAAATCTTTGACCAAGGTTCTTCAAAATACGTTTTTTTCAAAACCTTGTGTTTGCACTGAAGTTATCAGAATGCACAGTTGACCTGTTGAAATCCTGGACCCCGGCACACTTGAAACTTTTTTTAAAATACTCAGTTTTAAGGATAAGTTATGATCTTGATATTTTGCACTGCTCAAAATTGGCACTTTACAAGGCATATGCTGACTCAGTGGAATTTAAGCAAAGGCAACAATATCTTACTTTCACCTTAAAACATGGTGTCCGGCGATGCATGTTCTTACTACGGTTTGGGACTCTCCCCTTTAAATCCTTAATTTGCAACTGGACAAAGAATAAAATTGCCAGTAGCATATGTGACCTCTGTCAAGGAGGAGTCCAAGACCTGACCCATGTATTGTTCCTTTGTCCTAATCCCACAGTAGTCGCTGCCAGAAAGAGGTTTTTAAAGCCAATTCAAACAAAATGTAATTGTGCAAATGTACAGAGTTTGATTTTTCTTTTAAAATCACCCCCCAATGAATTTGTTTGCTATAACCTGTTTAAATTTTTAAAACTTTTTATAAATTTGTATTAAGATGAATGATTATAAAAGTTTTTTTATTTATAGATGTAATTTTGTTATATTTTTAAATATTCTATTTGTTGTTCTCAGTGGAGAACTAAATCAAATAAATTTTGAATTTGAATTTGAATACCACATCCCTTTTTATTTTGATAGAATGCTCAAACTGCCTAACTGATCCAACCTGATTCATAAAAATGTCAAGAACTTTTAACAATAGTTTTTCTACTCAGTCAGAGTGTAAACCCACAGAACTGTCCCCTAAAACCACATAATTGTCTTATAAAAATAAGCCTAATTTGGCCAGGTCCTGCCGCTCCAAAATGTTTCTTTTTTAAAGGCAACATAGAATTTAATTATCATCTTTCTACCTAAACATATTAAAGAACTGACAAAAAACTTGACTATATCAATACTCACAAAACACTTTGGGATTGATGTCTGTATACTCTCGTTTTACCACCTCTTTATTCCAAAATGTGTAAAATGTGATGTCAGAAATGATAGTTATGGGTGATCCAGAATCCTCCATAACACTAATTTCTATATTATCAATATAAATATCACAGATAGGACCCTTGACCAATTTGTTCTCAACTAGTGTCACATCCATATCCACAGTCAATACCAGATTATTCATTTTTTCCTCGCATTCTTCTTCAGTCTCTATCTTGTTGACTTTAACATTGGTAATCCTCGATTTGCAAACTGTCTGAAAATGTCTAAAATTTCTACAATTGTTGCAACGTTTCCATTGTGCTGGGCAATTAGAATTGTTACCCATGTGAGTCTTTGATCCATGCCTGAAACAGGTACCCCCAACTTTTTATGTTAGTACTGCAAGTAAATTTATGTTTAGTAGACAGTGCATACATTGGTAAGGGCTCTTGAATACAGTGAACTGTCCATGGTACCTCAGTTATAGCAACTATAGCAGTTATAGCAATTACTGTGACTTCTTTAAGTGCTGGATTTCTATAGGTCAATAACCTATCTTGGATCTTTTTTGAAAAGCAATTTAAAATAAATTGGTCTCTGATGTAAGTATCTATGCTGCTCTCAAAGTCACAGGTCACAGCTAAACTACAAAGCTTAGCTATGTACTCCTCTACACTTTCATCACTATCCTGTTTCCTTTTAAAGAATTGATGTCTTTCAAATAAAATAGAGTAAAATATTTGGCTCATTAGAAAATTGCCTCTGCAACCTTTGTTTAGCTTCCCTATATTCATTCCAGACTGAAAACTGACCTTGGGAAGCTTCCACATCAGACAAATTGTCAGACACTTGTTGCCCTGAAAGACCAAGGTGATTAAACAGCAGTTTATATATTTCTTTCATGGTTCAAACCTTAAACCATCTATTGCTGCTAAATAATTTTTTAAGATGCTTCACCTCTGCTTCTATTTTATAGGTGGCTTTCCATGATGCTGTAAGAATGGAGCTGGTTGCATAACTTGTGATGAAGCCATTCTAAGACATGAGATAATAGATGCCCAATCATAACCTAATATAATACAGTACAAAATATAATGTTATATTTATTGTTTCCACCAATGACTCAGTTTTTGCTTCTTAGCAACAATAGAAATTGAAAAAGTGTGCTAGAAAATTGAAATACATGTTACCAGAAACAGTAAATAGTGTAGGCTTAAAATTGATTTCAATAACCAGTCATTTAAAGATACTTCAACAAATTGATTCACTATAAAGAATTGGATACTGCTGTAATCATGATCGGAGTGCTCATCTGTGTATTTCCTCATAAACAACCAATCCAAAAAGGCTGTGTGTGTCTACATCATACATTTCCCTACAATGAATAATGGGGCAAGCCTATGTGTACGTCACAGATGACGTGCCATTGGCTGTATGCTTGCACATGCAGAGAATCCTTTCTGAAATCCTCAGCACGCAGTTTGGCGCTTTCAACTGATTTAAACAGCACAACCTCTTTAAAGACACACATACACCACAGCACTCTAAAAACCTCTAAACATCTTGCCGAAATTGTAGCAAATATAATCAATGATGAGCGCAGTGGAAACAATCACCAGTAATGTCATGTTTTGCCTTTACATGTTCACGACAACATCAGCTCATCAAACCATGGCCGTGTTGGTGGGCTTCAGCGTTAGATTAAATGTTTTGCTCCTCACCAACAATGTGGTAAGTTAAATAATTCATCTGGAGCCGAGTTGACAGTCTGACAGTAGTTGAAGTTTATTCAGCAAAGTCCACAACATAAACACAACAGACAGGATCTGGAGAAGCACAGCAACTGACACTGTGAAAATGCTGAGCAGCAATCCAGTACCTTTATAATAATATTCCAAGATGGAATAGCAGGCAAGCACATTTACCCATACCACAAGCAAAAAGTTCGGAGAGGGACAAGTTCTTTCGCACCTGAGATGCAAAGTTCCTGAGTATACTTCAACACCTTAGTTCAGCCCTCCAGAGATGGCATTACTAAGTCCCAGTTTTCTCTAACTGCTTTGAAATTTCCTCTTGGTCAACCCCTTGGCCCTCAGGTTCTCAAGGAAGTCTTCTAGGCACCACGTCTCTCTCCAGTCAAGTCCCATTGAGGGTCCATTGCTCAGAGGTCAGCTGGGCTTTCTTGGAGTCAGGTCGCTTCTTAATTATGCATCCCTGTAACATGCAAACAGGGGGCACACCATTTGATTCATGGGCAGCAGTCTCAGTCCCTGGATGCCAGCAGGAGTCAGGAGTCCTGATTCTTCTTTCTTCTTGAAGGGATCTTGTTCTTCATTTGTAATCTTCCCAGGTCCGGGAACATTCTGAGGTGGTAGTAGTGAAGTGCCAGTCTTATCCTGTCCATTGGCCAGTAATAGGACAATTTACCCTACCTAATCCTGCCTACCTTCTAGCCTATCCCCACCTTCTTTTGCAAACCTTCATCTTTGGTTTACTGTAAAAATTCTCAGAAGGCCTAAATCCAAAATACCTACCCCCTTCTATTGGAAGGGGCTCTAACTATCCAGAAACCACTTCCCTATTTAAATAAGGTATATTCCCTCTTTCAGGGCAAAGAGCAGGTGTTCCCCGTGCTGGACTTGGAGCCGACAAGTCTAGGCTTGCATTGCAAATGTATGTGAGCTGACCCTGTCAGCCTTATTTAGCGTTGCCAAGTCAAAAGAGGTAGTGTGAATGCTGTCCTTTGTTCTGCCAGCGGATCCTGTAACCCTTCCAGATGGCTAATCTCTGTTAAGTTATTGACAATACTCCTGTCTCCTGAGGCTATAGGACAATCCCTGGAGAGCAGGGTCTTTAACTCCAGCCAGAAAGGTGGTGAGTTGCATGTGGTGAGTCTATGTGTGGTTCAGAATAGTGGGTTTCTGTTAGAACTGGGGGTCTCTAGTTGGCAGAGGTAGGTACCTTTGACCAAATAGGGACCCTTGCTTCTAGTCAGGGTAAGGGGGATACACACTTTAGATAACCCCTGCTCACCCCCTTGGTAGCTTGGCACGAGCAGACAGGCTTATCCCAAAGGCAATGTGTAAATTATTTGTACCAACACTCACAGTAACACAGTGAAAACACCACAAATGGACACCACACCAGTTTAGAAAAATAAAGTATCTTTATCTAAACTACACAAGACCAAAACAACAAAAATCCAACATACACAGCTTAAAAATATGACTTTAAAAAGGTTTCCAGAACTTGTACCATAGAAATCTATCGATGCGTGACTTTTCACCAAAGTACCTGTAGATGCGACAAAAGTTCCCAAGCCAAACAGCTGCAGCATCGGAAAACAAAGAGATGCGACACTCCTGAGACCCTGAGGAGGCGATGCGACAGCCCCGCTGCACGCAGCGGACGGGTTGCGTCGAGTCCGGTCTGTAGGGGGAGCAATGCGTCGAGTCTTCGTGCTGGTTTCCGGTTCGCCGGTGATGCGTCGGGAAAGCGTCTCACACAGGTACGATGCGTGGATCTTTGGGATGCGACAGCGATCGATGCGGCTGCGTTGCGGTCCTCTTCAGCCGTGACCCCTCAATGCGTCGGTTCTTGCAGCGGCGACAGGCGCTGCGATGATCTTCGCAGCGGCACGGTGATGCGACGGGAATCTTCTCGCGCCGTCAAGATGCGCCGGTGAAACGTGCCGCAAGAAGAGCGATGCGTCGGGTTTTGCAGTTCTTTTCATGCTTCTTCTTCTTCCAGCTCCCAAAGCAGCAGAAACAACCTCCAGAGGCCCCACAACTGGATCAAGCACTCTAGGCAGGTCAGAACTCACACAGCAGAGTTCAGGGGGAGCTGGGGGTGAAGTCCTTTTGTTCCTGGGACTTCAAAACAGGAGGCCAGCTCTCCTCAGGCCCTTGAAGATCTTCTTCAAGCAGGGGACACAGCACACAGCAAAGTCCTTCTCCTTTCCTTGGCAGATTAGCAACTGCAGGTTAGCCCCAGAACACACAGCATGGGCAGTCCTTCTCTTCAGTTTCCCCAGCTCTTCTCCTCGGCAAAGGTTCCTCTTGAATTCCAGGATGATCTAAAATTCAGGGGTTTCAGCTCTCATATTTATACCCCAAAAGTCTTTGTCCTCTAGGTGTAAGGGGTCCCGGACCCAGTCCAAACCAGTTCTGGGTGCACTCTGCCAGTGCACAACTTCTTCCTTTGTTAGTGTGGACCAGGGTCATCAGACACACCACAGGAGGTGGAGCCAGCATTGTGGAAGGCAGGCACAGCCCTATTCAGGCCCAGGTGCTACTCCTCCCACCACTCCAAATGCAGATCGGCCTAATCAACCTAGTGCTGACTCACCCAGTCTCCTGGAGCCACCCCAGCCCCTGTCACTCTCAAGCCAGACAGTCAATCCACAAACAGGCAGAGGCACACAGAACGGTTGAACAAGAAAATAGCCACTTTCTAAAAGTGCTATTTTCAAACACAGAATTTCAAAACCATCCTTCCTAAAAGATGAGTTATTAAATTCTGAGTTCAGGGATACCAGACTCTAATTTCTCATCTTACTCCTATGGGAAGATATGCTTGTAAAATTGTTACACAGCGTTCCCCATTCTGTCCTTTGGGCAAGATAGCCTTTCAATAGTGAAAAACGAAATTGGCAGTATTTCACTATCAGGACATGTTACCCACACCAGTACATGTCCTACCTTTCACATACACTGCACCCTGCCCAGGGGGGTACCTTGGGCCTACCATAGGGGTGTCCTATGTGTAAGAAAAGGGTAGGGTAAGGCCTGGCAAGTGGGTGCACTGGCCAGGTCGACATGGCAGTTAACAAACTGCGTGCAGGCACTGCTGTGGCAGGCCTGAGACAACTTTCTAGGGCTACTTATGTGGGTGGCACAATCAGTGCTGCAAGCCCACTAGTAGCATTTGAGTTACCAGCCCTGGCACACTCAGTGCACTTAACTAGGGACCTACTGGTAAAACAAATATGCCAATCATGGATAACCAATCACAATAACAACTTACACAGGGAGCACTTGCACTTTGACACTGATCAGCAGTGGCAAAGTGCCCAAAGCATCTAAGCCAGCAAAAACGAAATCCAGCATTGCATCAAAAACACAGGAGGTAGAGGCAAAAAGCCAGGGAAAACCACGCCAAGGATGCCAGGTCTAACAGTTTCCATATGTATTATGTAGCTGTATATCACTTTTGAAACAAATTAAAATTGTGAGCACTGGTTGTAAGTCGCTAGAAGCAATGATTGAAATTTGAGGAGGATTCTAGGAGCTCATAGAAATAAAGGAACTGACCAGATTTAGGTCTGTTGTCGTCTGGGACTTCAGTAGTAAGAAGCTGTATGTGAATAATGTTGCTGTCCTGGGCCAACCAGATTGAGCTGGGAACAACTGTAGATACAAGAGGGTCTAAAATTAAAAATGTTTAGAAGTATCTGAGAGCCTGTGGATCTAATAAGAATGATTGTAAAAGTGAGGGACATCATCCCTTTCTGGCCCATTGAATTCTGAGCTGACAGAGTAGATTATGGTAAGAGTCTGTGGGCCAATCCAAGCATACAACCTTTTCTGCCCACATCTTTGCTAGAAGCGATAACAAAACAGAATATGAACGAACTTGGAGTGAGACTAGTTAGCATCAGCTGAGTGGGCCAGAGCCTTCAATCAGCATATACATTATCTGTGTGGATGCAAACACTTTGTTGGCATTAGCTAAAGGCTCTCTTATGTGCTTGATGTGTCTGAGAAAAACACCCATGTTGTTTATCTGTCCACGTCAAACATACCATGTTACACATGTGCTTGTGAGCGAGCATTGCATATTGTAGTTCTATAACTAATGATGTTGAAACCTAGAAATGTGTTCTTTCACCAAATTGAAAATGTGTCCAATTGGGTAGTCTTAAGAAAACTACTTTATCTCCCTGTGCTTCAATTCCTTCATCCACCAATACTACTGTAAGTAATTTGATATTCACCTTGGTGAAGGGGTTTCGGGTTCATTCCATTAGACAATGGGGGGCCTTGCATCATACACCTTTTTAGATGCAATAACCTTTATAGATGCACTATTTGACTTTACAAGGTATTCTACCACAACATAATATAGATTACTGTTCTTAAGTACACATCTACTTACTGTCATAAATATATATATATGGTATTCACGATATGTCACGTGGCAATTGAGATAAAACACCTGCGGCTAAGTGAAGTCATTACTTACCTATGATTAAGGCATTATCGCCGAAACGCGTCAGGAGTATATTTGCATGCAGTCTGTAACAGTTGAATAAAGATCCGGAACTGGGCTTGGCACCTTTTTCTTGTGGATTTTAATAACGGGATTCTCCGTCCCCGTCAGCCGTGGCCACCCTCCAGGGTTGGGGGCCCCCGACGATGGAGATTGTTTATATATATATATATATATATATATATTATCTACTGGCGGTCGCCAGTAGATAGTTATAGTTAGAACCTATTTTCCATAGGAAATCCGCGACATTCTATTTGAAATAACTCTCTTGCCGGTTGACGTATCTTTGCAAAATTTTCAAACTTTGTGGGGCGCTCCGGTCCGCTCCTACCTGAAAGTCTCGGGGTGATTCGTCAAGCGGGGGCCGAGAAAAAAGGGGGGTCCCAAAACGCGTTTTCCCCATTCATTTTTCCATAGGAAACTTTAGACACGGCTACAGCCCGAACTGCTGAACGGAATTACACCAAATTTGGCAAAGAGGTAGTTCTTGGTTCAGAAAGAACCCTTTTTGTTAAATGGTGTAAATCCGTTCAGTAGTTGCTGAGAAAATCAAAAGTAAAAGTACATATATATCTATGGCCGCGTCGGATTCGCGCACCCTCCCGATCACGAGCTGCATGCTAATTGGCTGTCAACACTCCAAATCAGGAAGTGTTGGCAGCCATTTTATCCCTCGGTAGAACCGAGGGACAGAAACAAGTGCGCAAAACGCACAAAGGGGCAGGGTAGAAACACCCTGACCCCTAGGTCTGCTCAGGGGTCCCACAAGGACCCCCTGGGCAAAATTTTTTTTTTTTTTTTTTTAATCGGCAGGATGCGCTCAGGGAGCGCGGATCCTGCCGGAAAAATCGAAGCGCGGTCTCCCGCGCTCGATGTTAATTGGCCCCGGGTGGCCCAAGTCCCGGGGGCATGGTGGGGGGTTTTAATTTATGTAGGGGGGCTCTAAGGCCCCCAAGCCCCAGGGACCGCCACCCCCGGGGCTTTATTTAAAAATGATGGCGGGAGGGCTCTGAGCCCTCCCGCAGCCCCGGGGACCGCCACCTCCCGGGGTTTTTTTTTTTTTTTGAAAACCTGTGTGGGGGCTCCAGTCCCCCACATGCCCCGGGACCGCCACCTCCCCGGGGCACTAAATATTTAAATATGGGGGTCCGTTACGGACCCCAAGCCCCGGGACCACCACCTCCCCAGGGCTGTGCACTGAATGGGAGGGGGGCCGCGCGCCCCCTCCTGGAGCCCTTGATGGCCCTGGGGATCACCACCCCCAGGGTCGGCTCCTGCAGTGTCCCGGGGTGCCTACCCCCGGGACACTGCTGTTTGCTATGACAGGACGGGAGCCTCGCGGCTCCCGTCCTGTCATAGTAAACTTGGTTTGCATTTTGAAGAGAGAGCAGGAAACCTGCTCTCTCTTTCAAAATGCAAACCACTGCTTTTCCACATGGGGAGCATCATGTTAGCTGCTCCCCATGTGGAAAGCTAATGCCGGCTTCCGCAGGAGGCGGGGAGCCGGCTGGGACTGTGGGGGATTGGGGACCCCCACAGTCTCCAACGTGAGGCCAGGCCCCGGGGGATGGGGTCCCGGGGCCATAAGTGGCCCGGGAGGGGGCCACGCAGCCCCCTCCCCAAAGTTCAATTTTATTTTTTTTTAAATAAGGGAAAGGCCGGCCCCGGGGATGGGGTCCCCGGGGCCTTAAATGGCCTGAGGAGGGGGCCACGCAGCCCCCTCCAAAGAAAAAAATAAAAAATCGAGGCCATGCCCCGGGGATGGGGTCCCCGGGGCCAATACAGGCCCAGGGAAGGGGGCCACGTGGCCCCCTTCCCGTTTTTTTTTTAAATTAAAAAAAAAAAAAATGCTCAGGCCCCGGGGATGGGGTCCCCGGGGGCCAAAGTGGGCAAGGAAGGGGGGCCACGCAGCCCCCTCCCATTAAAAAAAAAAAAAAAAACGACCGGCATCGTGCCGGAGGCCCCGCCCCTCCCTGCAGTACTCTGCAAACGCGCCCCTGGCGCGTTTGCAGAGGGGAACGAATTCCCTTGAATACTGGGGGTCCCTGAGGGCCAACTAGCCCACCAGGAACCTCCAGTATGCGCCAGGGGCTGCCTTGCAGAGACGTGTACATAGGCCACGCCCCTTTTACACCTCTCTGCAATGCAGCTCTGTGGCGCTTTTTGGAGGTATATGGTGGGCTAGTTGGACTCCAGGGACCCTCAGGATTCAAGGGGACTTAATCCCCCAACTTAAAACGCGCCACAGGGCGCGTTTGCACAGTGGTGAAGGGAGGGGCGGGGCTTCATGTGACATGTGTGCAAACAGGCCCCGTGGCGCGTTTTAAGATGGGATTAAATCCCCTTCAATCCTGAGGGTCCCTGGGGCCAACTAGCCCAACAGGTACATCCAGAAAGCGCCACAGAGCTGCGTTGCAGAGAGGTGTAAAAGGGGTGTGGCCTCTCTACACGTCTCTGCAACGCAGCCCCTGGCGCATACTGGAGGTTCATGGTGGGCTAGTTGGCCCCTAGGGAACCTCATGATTCAAGGGGACTTAATCCCCCAACTTAAAACGCGCCACGGGGCGCGTTTGCACAGATGTCACCTCAGGCCCCGCCCCTCCCTTCACCATTGTGCAAATATTCCTCTAAAATCTGCCTTACTACGAATTCCGATTTACTCACCTGTTATCAGGAGAGACCTCAGTGCTGCATCTTTCAGCCCAGTACTGGTCCTGAAAAGTAATTTTAACCGTACTTACCGGTAACTTGAATTTCCTTCATAGGCTAACATTGACTGGTTTCACTTGGAAATTCTTCTAAGTGTGGAGTTTTGGAACTTTAAAATATTCCTCTAAAATCAGCCGAAATACGAATTCCGATTTACTCACCTGTTATAAGGAGAGACCTCAGTGCTGTATCTTTCAGCCCAGTACTGGTCCTGAAAAGTAATTTTAACCGTACTTACCAGTAACTTGAATTTCCTTCCATAGGCTAACATTGACTGGTTTCACTTGGAAATTCTTCTAAGTGTGGAGTTTTGGAACTTTAAAATATTCCTCTAAAATCAGCCGAAATACGAATTCCGATTTACTCACCTGTTATCAGGAGAGACCTCAGTGCTGCATCTTTCAGCCCAGTACTGATCCTCAAAAGTAATTTTAACCGTACTTACCAGTAACTTGAATTTCCTTCCATAGGATATCATTGCCTGCTTTTTGCTGAAAAAGTTTCTAAGTGTTGATTTTTGAAACATACAAATATTCCTCTAAAATCAGCCGAAATCCGAATTCTGATTTACTCACCTGTTATCAGGAGAGACCTCAGTGCTGCATCTTTCAGCCCAGTACTGGTCCTGAAAAGTAATTTTAACCGTACTTACCGGTAACTTGAATTTCCTTCATAGGCTAACATTGACTGGTTTCACTTGGAAATTCTTCTAAGTGTTGATTTTTGAAACATACAAATATTCCTCTAAAATCAGCCGAAATCCGAATTCTGATTTACTCACCTGTTATCAGGAGAGACCTCAGTGCTGCATCTTTCAGCCCAGTACTGGTCCTGAAAAGTAATTTTAACCGTACTTACCGGTAACTTGAATTTCCTTCATAGGCTAACATTGACTGGTTTCACTTGGAAATTCTTCTAAGTGTGGAGTTTTGGAACTTTAAAATATTCCTCTAAAATCAGCCGAAATACGAATTCCGATTTACTCACCTGTTATCAGGAGAGACCTCAGTGCTGTATCTTTCAGCCCAGTACTGGTCCTGAAAAGTAATTTTAACCGTACTTACCAGTAACTTGAATTTCCTTCCATAGGATATCATTGCCTGCTTTTTGCTGAAAAAGTTTCTAAGTGTTGATTTTTGAAACATACAAATATTCCTCTAAAATCAGCCGAAATCCGAATTCTGATTTACTCACCTGTTATCAGGAGAGACCTCAGTGCTGCATCTTTCAGCCCAGTACTGGTCCTGAAAAGTAATTTTAACCGTACTTACCGGTAACTTGAATTTCCTTCATAGGCTAACATTGACTGGTTTCACTTGGAAATTCTTCTAAGTGTGGAGTTTTGGAACTTTAAAATATTCCTCTAAAATCAGCCGAAATACGAATTCCGATTTACTCACCTGTTATCAGGAGAGACCTCAGTGCTGTATCTTTCAGCCCAGTACTGGTCCTGAAAAGTAATTTTAACCGTACTTACCAGTAACTTGAATTTCCTTCCATAGGCTAACATTGACTGGTTTCACTTGGAAATTCTTCTAAGTGTGGAGTTTTGGAACTTTAAAATATTCCTCTAAAATCAGCCGAAATACGAATTCCGATTTACTCACCTGTTATCAGGAGAGACCTCAGTGCTGCATCTTTCAGCCCAGTACTGATCCTGAAAAGTAATTTTAACCGTACTTACCAGCAACTTGAATTTTAGATGAATATTTGCACAATGGTGAAGGAAGGGGGTGGGGCCTGAGGTGACATGTCTGCAAACACGCCCTGTGGCGCGTTTTAAGTTGGAGAATTAATTCCTAATCAATCCCGAGGGTCCCTAAGGGCCAACTAGCCCACCAGATACCTCCAGTATGCGCCAGAGAGCTGCGTTGCAGAGAGGTGTTCAAAGGTCACGCCCCTTTTTGCACCTCTCTGCAACGCAGCCCCCTGGCGCATACTGGAGGTTCCTGGTGGGCTAGTTGGCCCCCCAGGGACCCCCAGTATTCAAGGGGAATTCGTTCCCTCTCTGCAAACGCGCCAGGGGGCGCGTTTGCAGACTGCTGCAGGGAGGGGGCGGGGCCTCCGGCACAATGCCGGTCTTTTTTTTCTTCTTTTTTTTTTCTTTCTATGGGAGGGGGCCTGCGTGGCCCCCCTTCCCTATGCCACTTTTGGCCCCGGGGGATTTACTTATTTATTTTTTTTAAACGGGAAGGGGCCGCGTGGCCCCCTTCCCTGGGCCTCTATTGGCCCCGGGGACCCCATCCCCGGGGCATGCCCACTGTTTTTTTATAAATATTCGGAGGGGCTGCTTGGCCCCCTCCTCAGGCCATTTAAGGCCCCGGGGACCCCATCCCCGGGGCCGGCCTTTACGTTATTTTTTTTAAATAAAAAATCCTTTTTTGGGGAGGGGGGCTGCGTGGCCCCCCTCCCGGGCCACTAATGGCCCCGGGGACCTCATCCCCCGGGGCCTGGCCACTGGTTGGGGACCGTGGGGGGGTCCCCAATCCCCGCACGGTCCCGCCGGCTCCCCGCGTCCTACGGGAGCCGGCATTGCTTTTCCATAAGGAGCTGCTGACATGCAGCTCCCCTTATGGAAAGCAATCTGCTTTGCTTCATTGAAGCGAGAGCAGGTTTCCTGCTCTCGCTTCAATGAAGCAAAGCAAGTTTGCAATGGCAGGACGGGAGCCGCGAGGCTCCCGTCCTGCCATTGCAAACAGCAGTGTCCTGGGCGTAGGCACCCCGGGACACTGCAGGAGCCGGCCCTGGGGGGTGGCGGTCCCCAGGGCCACCACAGGCTCCAGGAGGGGGGCCCCCCTCCCATCCTGTGACAAGCCCCGGGGAGGTGGTGGTCCCCACATTTTATTATTTAGTGCCCCGGGAGGTGGCGGTCCCGGGCGTGTGGGGGCCTCGAGCCCCCACACAGGTAATTTCAAAATTAAAAGAGAAGCCCCGGGGGCTGGCGGTCCCCGGGGCTGCGGGGGCCGTGTGCCCCCCGCCACCATTATTTTTTATAGCCCCGGGGTGGCGGTCCTCGGGGCTTGGGGTGGCCTTAGAGGCCCCCCCATCATAAATATGATAAACCCCCGCATGCCCCCGGGACTTGACCCACCCGGGGGCCAATTAAGAACGGGAGCCCGCGCTTCATTGTTTTTTTTTATCGGCCGGATCCGCGCACCCAGCGCGTTTTTTAAAGGACCCCCTGAGCAGGCCTAGGGGCTCAGGGTGTTTCTACCCTGCCCCCTTTTTGCGTTTTGCGCACTTTTTTTTACTGCTTTCTTGTTCCTCGGTTCTACTGAGGAACAAGATGGCTGCCAACAATTCCAGATTTGGAGTGTTGATAGCCAATTAGCATACAGCTCGTGATCGGGAGGGTGCGCGGACCCTACGCGGCCATAGATATATATGTGATTTTACTTTTGATTTTCTCAGCAACTACTGAACGGATTTACACCATTTAACAAAAAGGGTTCTTTCTGAACCAAGAACTACCTCTTTGCCAAATTTGGTGTAATTCCGTTCAGCAGTTCGGGCTGTAGCCGTGGCTAAAGTTTCCTATGGGAAAATGAATGGGGAAAACACGTTTATGGGACCCCCTTTTTCTCGGCCCCGCTTGACGAATCACCCCGAGACTTTCAGGATAGGAGCGGACCGGAGCGGGCCATAAAGTTTGAAAATTTCGCGAAGATTCGTCAACCGACGCAAGAGTTATTTCAAATAGAATGTTGCGGATTTCCTATGGAAAATAGGTCCTAACTATAACTATCTACTGGCGATCGCCAGTAGATAATATATATATATATATATATATATATATATATATATATATATATATATATATATACATTTACTGAAAAAACAAAGGTTACAGGGACATTATAATTAGGTGAAAATGTCAGTTAAAACATACTATTTTAAACTGACAAAACCACTGAAATTAACCAGATATAGTTAACTCAAGTACCTTTAACTCATGCCCAAAAGTAACTAAAACTGCTGCCCTCGCCATGCACTGCTTATGGCCGCACATATTACATCACTTATGACATGTTCTATAACACCATTGATAACATCACTGCAACATCTGAGATGATATAATTGAAGACAAACCTGTGCATGGCAGTTTTAATTACTTTAGGGCACAATTGAATATCATTTGAGCATTTTCCTAAAAAATGTCTGATACTGTACTACCAATTTCATATGTTGTATTACATAACAATTACATTTTAATCCTTTCAGGCCTACCTGCTCTGAATTCAGCATGAGACTATCCTGTGTTCCATGAAACTTGGGTACTATACATAGGAATAACACATGGTTGCTACAGGACCCTCTGAAGGTGCTGCACAGATATATTATCATCTAGCGTTGTATAAACTATATGTCAGAGTGAATGGAACGCCCAACCACATAAGGTTGAATACAAATAGCGAAAACGTCAGAATGAAACTCTTCTAACAATGATTAGTGTTGCCATGGCTTGTTATCAGGCTCTGTCCAGGTCTGAAACCTTTCATCCTCATCCATTCTCTAACCTTCTCCAGATGCTGATCTATCTTGGCATGCAGTTTAGGAGTGTTACCATGACAGGTGTAACCTGATATTGATATATTCTCATATAATTTGGTCTATTGACACAAAATTTGATGCATGTTGAGTTGAGCATCAGATCCTTCAGGAACCTTGTTTGTTATTATATGATGTGTGGTTCTGACTGAGGCTAATGTTTGAATTTACTGTGGCAATCGTCCCACATAAAACCTATAGATGGAGCAGAGTTCTTTGAAAGCATTAAACAACAATGTAGGACCTCTAAAATGTGATTTGTATCTAATGAAGACGCAAGAGTCTTGGCATGATTGAGAAACCCCCAAGTTATAGTCTATGTTGGATTTTATGTTCAAACATCCATGCAGGATTGGATGCTTAATGTGCTGAAGTGTAACTCCGAAATTTGCAATGGTGGTTTCTTACACTTGAAATTTTCAAAAAAGATTTTCTCTGGATTTCTTCAAAGTGTGAAGAATGGTGTCTTACTCCTAGCAAGACAGTCGGCCACCTATCCACTACTCCCCTCATTAATCTGATGCTTAGGTATTATGCTAGAGCTCGTCACCCTGTCAATGAAAGTTATGCTTTGCTGTTCAACAGGATCAAGCTTGTGAATGGAGCTATCATCAAAGAAATAAGAGTGAGCAAAAGGATCACTGCTTGTTCATTCCTAAAAACGCTTGAAAGTGGTATAATCAATGCTCAAATAAAAAAGAACTGAATGGGTTTTTGGAATTTTACTTGCTGTGCCAAATATTGAACTGCAGTTAACACCTAGGGCCTGATGTACAAACTGACAGATTGCAAATAGTGGTTGCACATTGTGCATCAACTATTTGCAATCTGTCTCTGATTTTGCTATGCAACCTATGTACTAATAGGTCACATCCTAAAATCTTCAGTCATGGGGGGGGGTCACAGAACAACTGTCCTAATTGTTATTGAATAGCCTGTTCGCTATTTGTGACTCCGTGTGGTTGGCCACAAACACAGAGATGAAGATCTTCAAGGAGCAGCATAACACCATCCCTGTATTTGTATTCCCAAATGGGAAAATTATGTTTGCCTGGATAAATGCCTATTCCCCCTTCCAAATCGGTTACCACATCCTTTTAGGTGTCGCTGGTAGCAGATCAATGTTTTGTGAATGCTATTATGGTAACAAACCAATGATACAACAAGGAGGTGATGACCTTTCATGCCTCTTCCTAATTGTGATTCGGAATGGATCACAAACCCATTTTGCAAGACAGAAAGGCTTTTCCGACTCACACAATGGGATTAGTACACAAAAGAAGCTCTTTGTATTTGAAAACCCTGTAATTCTGCAAATTGCAGAGTTTTTGACTGGAAAAAGGCTTTGTACATCAGACCCTCTGTTCCTTCTGCATTTTATTGTTTTGTTAAGAAATGTAATCCTTATCAATAAATGTAGTCTGGCCTGCAACCATTCAAATTTTCTTTTTAAAACCATCCAAAGCCCTAAAACAAATATATAAATTTTATGAATTTCATGAGTATTAATAGGACAGGTGGACCTTCATTTATGGTCTGTAATGAGTACCAAACGCCACAAATATGCTCAAGAGACTGTGAGCCTCATTTTGAAGTTGTAGTAAGGGGACTCTGTCAAAATGTGGCGATATCAGGTCTGCCATATTACAAGTGCCATCATGTATAATGCACTTGTAATATGGAGAGCGGGATATCTGGCACCTTTGTGATGGCGTAGCTCATCTGACAAACTCTATATAAAGCCTGTTTTTCTGTAATTAATTCTGCTTCTCACTCTGATTCTAGCTCCTAGAACAGCTGTCCCTACTGTGCTAGATATACTATCTCTTAATGATAAGCCTTCTGATGGGCGTTTTTGTAGTATGTATGGTTTTTGTATGCCAGTTGGTGCTACTGCCCTTAGATTGGTCCCAACTATGAATGATATAAAAATGTCTCTGTATAGATGTTATTGTTTAATTTATCACACCACCCTGCACACCAATAAAAAACAGATGCATCACATACCACTGCAGGGCAGTGTAAAAATGTTTCTACACCACTTCTCATTCATCATAATTGAAGTGGTCTCTTCTGCTAATCCCATCCACAGAAGGATGTGAAAACCATCCCTAAAAGGTAAAGGTAAGGGTGGAAACTTAGAAAAGATTGATTATTATACCTCATTTTAAGCTCAACATGAAAGCACAGTTTCAAAAAGAAAAAATAAATGAAGGCACAGTGTCTTGCCGCATTAGATCCAGCAACACTGACCATGTCTTCTGTAAAGTACCATCACCAATGTCCTGCAGATAGGTTCCCCAGCAGATAACCCATTATGTCATTAAATGTAATCATTTTTTCTGGCAAAACAAAAGACTTGTTCAAAGGTGGCTCTTGGTGAAACACCAACTTCTCAACATCACTCAGTCTGAATTCAGACCCCACCACAACACAGAAACTGCCCCCATCACTGCCAAGGATGAGATCAGCATGACTCTGGACTGAGGAGACACAGAGGCCCTGCGCCCCCTGGACCTTTCTGCAGCGTTTGAAAAGGTCTCCCACCCGATCCTCATCCAATGCCTACATGACATCGGAATCCAAGCACCAGCTGAATCTGCTCTTACTGACTGGAAGGATCCAGTCAGTCAGCCTGGTACTGTACACCCTGGACACCCACAACCTTATCTGTGGAGTTCCACAAGGCTCCTTCCTGAGCCCAAACCTCTTCAACACATACATGACCTCTCTAGCCAACTGTTACGCCATCAACGTCCTCTCCTAGGCTGATGATACACAACCCATTCTCTCCTTCACAGACAAGGCACCCAGTACTCGGATCTAGTTCAATGCCTGCATGACTGAAATCTCCCACTGGATCAATACCAACTGCCTGAAGTTGAACACCGTCAAGACCGAAATCTTGATCTTCAGGAAGAGCACAGAACTTCACCTGGTGGCCAACAGAGCTAGGACCGACAACACCAAGAACCCCGACCACCAACCTCAGGATCATCATTGACAGAAAACTTGACTTGCCCACCCAAGTCAATGCCGTCACCACATCAAAGCACTCGTAATCAGCACCTGGAAAACAATCACGCATGCTATAAGAAAAGGGGGCATATTACATGATGTGGTTGTGCAATTTCATCGTGTAATACACTTCCCAAACCCTTTAGTACCTGTAGGTTTCATTTGTCAAACCTTTAGCTCAACCCTGGGTAGCTGTGGCTCTGAGCAGCAAAGCTTACACAAAGGAACAAGTGTAAAGCATATGACCAGCACCAAAACAATTTAGGAAAATATCAACACTAGACTCAAGACATATCACACCAATTTATAAAAACAGACTAGGTTTCTATGTATTTTTAGACACCACAATGAAAAAGATCCATCAGAAGGTTCCAGAGATATAGAATTTATAAGGTATAGTAAATGAAAGCATTTCACTTAACCGCAAGCAAGCATTGGCAACTTCAACAAATTTGACACTTAGAAACTATTTCACCAAAAAGTTGAGCTAATTGTATTGCAGTCACAGTCACTTTAAGTGACAAACTCCAGTAGGGAGCCAGTCACGGGGACAAAACAGGTCTTCAGAATCAGTTACCTCCTCAGGTGAAGTAGTATCAAGGCAGTTCCAGGCACTTTATCTCCTTTGCAATGGATTCTTATGGAAGTAATCCCGATGCAAGGATTGAAGGATGCTGAAGTTGCTCTAGGATGCTGTGGATGCGATGCGGTTGACAGGTTCTCCCTGCGGCTACTTCTTGGTCCACTAAGGGTGTGAGCCAGCCCGGGCCACAGTGTCAACGTCTCTCAAAGTCATCTCTGTGTTGGTCCAGTCGCCACTGGGCTACCAATAGCCCAGTATCAAGGTCGCAGCCAAACCCTTCCCTGGGTGATAACCAGCTTCTGAGTGACCAAGCTGCACTGCAACAACTCTCCCAGGCTCAGCAAGCTTGGTGCTGGGTCCTAGTCTCTGGTGTTGCACAGTGGTTGTCTGAAGAGTCTGGGCTACCAACTTGCCCCACCAGGCTTCTCAGCTGTTGTGGCCCTGTGCTGTGAACAGGAGGTCTGCCAAATGACCTTTGGAGTCTCTTTGCTTTTTCTGGACTCTAGAGAGGACTTCTCCATGAGCAGGACACAGCAGGCACAGGCCCTCTTCTTTGATAACCACAAGGTTCAGAAGGTGCAGTCCATGCTGGTGGAGCCTCTCTGTGCCTCTTCCACTGTGCAGCAGGGCAGTCTTTCTTCGATCCTTCTTCTTTTGGGCCAAAACCTGTGTGGCTTCCTGCAGGAGGGAGGTAATGATAAGGTGATTAGTATGTCTCCCTAGGAGGGCAGAAAGCTGTCTCGGGTTCAAGCTCCTTGTGTAACTGTTACGGGCACAGGAGATTGAAGGCAACAAAGTGGCAACTTTGTAAACGTTGCACACTGCTACTTGTTACATTAATTTCAACTTGGGAATTAAGTTGGGCTTAATGTAACAAGTTGTTTGATACCTTGGAGTATCAACTTTGGTCGCACTGTTCAGGAGTTAGCAGAGCTGAGGGGTTCAGCGTTTAACCCTGTACACGCCGATGTGGTGACCAAGTCGTTCCACAGTAAAAACAACTGTTTCATGCTTTCATTGCCAGAACATGTAATATACATTTTCTGCTTATGAAATATGTTGCACCCTGCCTTAGGGCTTGGCAAGCCTGCTATAAGGGTGTTTTTACATATTACATGGGGAGGTTTGGCTTCCACATTGGTTTAAATGGCAAAGCCTGGCTAGCAGTTTATAACTCTTGAATTCTTTTGAAACTTTGGTCGCATTCAGAGGACCATTGGAACTGGACATTTTGTATGGTCAGGTCTCGCAAGGGGGTACTCCCTGTAGCAAAGTCACAAGTGTACCTTGAACAATAGCTGGCCATGCCCAAGAAGAGCTGTAACATGGTGACATCATGTGAGAGACGGGTGATTGACAGCGCTTTTACTTTATCCGGATCAGGAGTCATCCCCCATCAGAAAATATGTGCCCAAAGAACTTGAGTTTGGTTTTCTCGAAATTCATACTTTTCTGCATTTAACCTGAGACCTGCATTTGTAAGTAACTGACACACTTGTTTGAGAGCCTTATCATTCTCCTTCTGTGTTGTCCCAAATACCAGTATATCATCACTGTAATTGGGAGCATGCGTAACAGGTTGAATTATTCTACGTATAACATCTTGGAATATTTCTGCAGCAAATGACACTCCAAAACTTAACCTTTTGTACCTTAACAAACCAATATGATTTGAAAAATTAGTTATGTACCCACAGTTTTCTTCCAATTCAAGTCGATGGTATCTCTCGTTCAAGTCAAGACAGGAGAAGAATTTGACTCCGTTCAGCCGCATGATCATGTCTGCAATGTGCAGACCAGAATGTCTTTCCCTCTCAATTTTTTTTGGGCCTGGTGCATATCCACACAAATGTGCACTGCACCTCCTTTTTGGCACTACCCCTATGGGTGACACCCAAGCTGTGGGACCAATGGAAAACTCAATGATCTTGTGTCTCAACATCGATTCTAGTTCTTTTTTGATCGCTTCTTGTAGGTGAAATGCTATTCTGCGGTGCCACTATGCAACAGGCCGGATGTCTTCGTTAATGTGAAGTTGCTTCTTCATTGTTTTGAGACTTCCTAGACCATGAAATAGCGACGCGAACTGACTCACAATTTCAGATTGTGTATTTAGGTTGTAATTGATAGATATCAGTCCCATGTCAGCAGCAGTTGCAAAACTAGGTAGACATGCACCTGACGAAGTTCCTTGAAGAATGTGGATTGGGGCTTGAACAGCCGTCTTTTTTTGCTGCAAGGTCGCTGTGAATGATCATTGACTCTGCAACGGTTTGGAAGCAGCCCATCTGTACACCTTTGTGTTTGATGCTTTGAGTCGCGGTACGGGTGACAAAGTGTTAAATTGTTCGACAGCATGATGTTGATTGATGCACCACTGTCGATTATAAAGGTTATGGGGCAACCGTTGAATTTTAGTGAGATCTTTGGTCATCATTCTCCTTCTGTGTTGTCCCAAATACCAGTATATCATCACTGTAATTGAGAGCATCTTAGCAGGCTGGAGTATTCTACGCATAACATCTTGGAATATTTCTGCAGCAAAAGACACTCCAAAACTTAACCCTTTGTATCTATACAAACCAATATGATTTGAAAAAGTAGTTATGTACCTACAATGTTCTTCCAATTCAATTTGATGGTATCCCTCATTCAAGTCAAGATGGGAGAAGACTTTGACTCCGTCCAGCCGCATGATCTTGTCTGCCATTTGCGGACCAGAATGTCTTTCCCTCTCGATTTTTAAGTGTTAAATTGTTCGACGGGCATGATGTTGATTGATGCACCACTGTCGATTATAAAGGTTACGGGGCAACTGTTGAATTTTAGTATGATCTTTGAGCAATGTCCATATGAATTCTTTTGTTTTGTTGACTCACTTGTTTTTGTCATTTATTTGTCTTTTTTGCATGTGGTAAGGCGCATGTGTGAATGTCGCTTTTTAGGTTTGACCTGCACAGATCCCGCCTCCTCTCTTTCCTGGCTTCTCATTAGTTCCTGTGCATGCCACTTACCTTTTCTCCATTTCTATTAGCTGTAGCATATTTTCCTGCATTTACCAATCCTTGTTCCTCGCCTGCTTCTCTTATCAGTTCCCACTGCCAAAATACTGTTAACATCTACTTTGGTGGAACTATATTTTCATACAGTTTTGCCTTTTACTCTCGCAGCATATTTATATAACAATTTATCACCTTGCATAGAATCACAGGATTTTGCGTGGAACCGCAGAGACTCCAACTCGGATCTCCAGCCAGCAGCTCTGGCCGCTGTGCCACATCCTCTCCACTCCCGTGTTATCTTTCAGGGAGCTTTTTCCTTCTCCTGGACGATGATTGATGAAAACAGCTCTTTATTCACTACATAGGCGAAACCAATGCATTACCGATGCTTGTTTTTAGATGCAATCATTGCACACTCACCCTCTTCACTGTTGCTCAACGGTGACATCGGGGAACTCTTGCAGGATGAACTTGATGACGATCGACTTCCTCTAGTTTCCACCTGTCGCAGTTGAGTTTGCTTCTTGACTTTGTGGTTGTGGCGAGAATGCATCTGGAACCTTCTGGCGTCCATTTTCTCATCTCGCCGTGACGGAGTTGGTTTCTCTTTTACTATGCAAACCCTTATGAAGTGGTTTTCCTTTCTGCAACCTTTGCACCTCTGTCCGATGGCTGGACATTTGCTTTAATGTGGAAATGTAAATCCACATTGGAAACGCAGTTTTTCTTTTTTGGAGGATGTTGACTTACGTGCATCTACTTTATGCTTGTATTTGCTCTTCATGATTAACGCCAAGTCACTTTTTGCTGTTCCAGGTTCCATGTCAACAGCTTGCCAATCTGCTCTTTCCTCGGCTCTTGCAGCCATTAGTACTTTTTCTAAACTGAGCGTA
Organism: Calotriton arnoldi; assembly: GCA_963921515.1. Classification (NCBI taxonomy): domain Eukaryota; kingdom Metazoa; phylum Chordata; class Amphibia; order Caudata; family Salamandridae; genus Calotriton; species Calotriton arnoldi. Next base: position 1,076,177 of record CAWUFW010003473.1, read on the forward strand.
TCTTTTCGTCGTTCTTCTGAACAAGTCCGAAAGACAGCCATTAATGACTCTCAGGTGCATGGCTTCTTTATCATTAAATTCACTAAACTTACAGTGTTTGCTAAGCACATCACGTCTCTCAACAAACTCATCCATCATTTCACCAACTTGGTTGTCTCGCTTGATTGAAAATGTACCTTTCATAGTCGGCGTTTGGCAACCGATTGAACTCGGCTCCTAATGCTTCTTTGATCTGACTGTAGGATATTGTCTCTGTGAGATTTTCTGTATCACTTCTTTTACTCAATCACCAGTAAGATTCTTGAAGTATTCAATGATATTCTTATCATTTACTTCTTCCAGAGCATCAATGAAGTCATCAAAAGTCTCAATCCATGTGATCCATCTGGCTCCAATATTCTGGTTTTTGGCTGTATCGAACGGTGGTAGAGGTTTCAAAAATGCAACTGCTGTGTACTTTCTGCTTCCTTTTACTGTTGTTGAGAGTATGTGCTGATCCGACAGCGCTCATTGTGCACCTGATTCTGTGCCTTCTGGAAGTACCAGCTTTGTACTTGAACTTGGGTCATCTGGTCCGCTCAACGGTTGCATTGTGCCTTCTTCGTCTTTGACTGTAAGTGCGTTTTCTGTTTCTTGCATGCCCTGGTCTTTGCTTTCATCTTTTTGTTTCGTTTGAGTCATTTCTTTGTGCTCTCAACAGCTTTGACCACTCTCGGTCCAACTTCTGACTTTGATAATGGCAGGCAGCGCATTCGAGTCGCCTCGCTCGAGGTGTGACTCGGAACGTAGTGGATTTTGCTTGCTACTTTGCACAAATTGTCATCTGCAAAGGGTTTCAACCATCTTGACAATCACAGAGCATTTTATTGTCGCTGGTGAGTATATCTCTGTTTCTCGTACATGGTTGTTTTATGCCTTTTATATTGTACCTGGTTGTCACTGTCTTTTAGAGTTCTCCATGCATGAATGATGAGTCGAGGGCTGCGGGATCCTAGTGCTCACAGTTCCAAGACACTACAACATTCTCCTTGTGTTTTGGTAAAGTAAATTATTGAGGAAAGTTATCTGGTGGTGCAATAGATACCCATCGGGCACTTACTCAGAAGAATGGAACTTCAAGATTAATATAGTGTTCCAACCCTTAAAGGAAACAATTAGGAATCTGCTTGAAGTCAAATTAAATTGGGATGCATTTTCCAAAATATTATGATCAGTGATTCAGTGCATTTTTCTAGCTGAGATTGTACCATGTTTGGGTGTTTGTGGAAAGCCAGATAAAAGAGTTGTGGATCCCAGAGCTGGTTTCCTCATCAACTGAAGGAAAAATAAATGTGCCTTCCTTTGTATTTCAATGACTGGCCAATATTTGTACAAGCTTTCCTGTAGGAAACTTAATACTCTTTCAGACTTCTCTACCACTTGCTATCTCTAAACAATTACCCTAGTTTTATCAAGAATAAGCTGTTGCATTTCATTTCGGTATGAGTCACACTGGGGATGTTAACTGCTTGTCTGTGGACAGCCGGAAAAACAAGTCACTGGGTTTAGGAAAATTTTGCGAGATGAAGTTAGTAAGAATGATGTCAATACTCACTCTTTTTGAATGCATGTGGTATTTGTAGAGTGTGAACCTACCTGAAAGGCAGCAAAGCACTGTACAAGCTCAAATCCATAGTACGGTCAACGTGTAACTGAAGGGGTAGTTGGTTTCTTGCAATGCATTGTGATGTGGTGTTCTTTGAAGAAGTGTTTTTCAGTTTCTTCACAATTTGGAGAAGGCTGGGTGCAGTCCTGAGGAACGCAGGAGTTGTTTCAGTGCTTTTTCAATATTGCATTTCTTAGTCACCAGTCTAATGGTGTGCTGGGTGTGGGCAAGTTGGGAGCCATTAGAGAGGATGGACATATCAGCCAGATACACAGGGTTGACAGTTGTGATGGCTCTGTAGATGATGCAGCTGGTTTTGAAGATGTTGTGGGCCAGCAAGGGTGCAGGTGGAGTACCATCAGGGTTGGGATGATGTGATCAAATTTCTTCAGGCCCTTGATGAAGCATGCTGTGGCTTTTAGCATGCCCTTAAGGGGGGCAAGAGTGGGGACCAAAAGGCCATGAAGCTGGGCATTGCCAGCATCTAGCATCGTTTATAACTCACTCACAGCAGTAAGGCATCCACAGGTTTAACATGGTGTTTTGCTTGAAATAGCACAGATGCATGCCCTGCACAAATTGTAAAATCTTGGGTTGGTCTGCAGCATATTGCTTTAAATGAACAGTTACTCAGCCAAGCCATCACCAAAGGGAGGCACATAATGTAGACCACCCTTATGGTAAATCACATTTTGCACCCCCTCATCCCCTCCCCAGAAGGCTTATAGAGAGGGAATATAAGATCTTGTGGACAATCCAGGTTGGGACTTGGTCCTGTTCTAAAATCAACCTAAGGGTCCCTGGGGCAGAACCAGACAGCGCAGCTGCCCATTGTGTGGACCCTTGGAGCTGCATCATTGCAACATGTTCCTAATCCCGCACACTTTAGTGAAGTGTAGTTTGTGCGTTGGGTTACTACCAGCACCTTCTTAACTTTACCAACAATAATGGACACAGTCTAGGACATATGACCTTGGATTGGCATTTAGTAGAGGGGTTTGGTGAAGGTTCCTCTAGGTAATGATATTTCTATAAAATACCCAACAATATGCCATCATGTACTCATCACATATTCATGATATGCTACTTTTTGGGAGAAAAAACTTCACCCCAGGGCAGGTGTAAAATGTTTGTATTGGAAACGCTGAACACAAATGTTTATCATCCTGTAAAAATTCTGCAAGTAAAAAAAATATATGGTAAAAATATGAGCTGAAAAGCAATCTCCAGAATCCAAATTCATCACGCATTAGGCCCACATCATCGTATTTCTCCCTATGGCTCACATATGCATACACTCCCAGTCAAGCCATGGTGAAAATAAGTGTGAACAGTTAACACACATTTTCTGCATTTTTTCCACATCTTCGCCACACTTCTGCCCATTTTAAATGAGTCTGTAAATGTCATAAAGTGCACCTTCATCTCAACAATCAGGGTTAAGATGTGGCAACACATTTTTGGAGAATTGTTTTACTAATAATTGAGAAGGTGTAAAGTCTAAAATCGAACATAAATTGGTGGTGGAACCTATAGTGACAAAGGTATCAATTAGGGTCGTCAGGACGTTTCCAGGGGTAGCATGAGCTGGGGTAGCAAAAGTCAGTTTCCGTCAAACACCTGTCCGCCTGGTTAAAAAGTTAAACACTTAATAAAAATGAAACCATTTAGCTACAGATTTTCTGTCGCCCTCCGGAATATGATCACAGGAAGTGATGTGTTACGGTATTAAAATGATTTAGCTTTTCATTCATCCAGTGGAGGATGGGCTGGGAGGTGGGCACATGTGATCTAACTTATGTGTGGTGGAAGGCACTGCTCCTGTAGCTAAGTCACCGACAGCTAAGAGCCTGATTCTGAGTTCTCAAAACTGGAAGGAGGGAGTTTACTCCACCAAGTAAATAATCTTACCTGGAGTGAGGTATTTACTGGTTGTGGTAAATATGTTATGATTTCTGTCCGGGGAATGGAACCTTTCCTTCATATTCATTAATCTATCTTATCAGCCATCAGGGTTGCAACAATGTCTTGAGACACGTTTTACAGTAATAAATGAAAACGTACGAAGCCTGAAACCCTACCTAAATAAGATGATGGGGTACTCTTGGGTGTGAGAAACTCTGCATCATTATTAATTCTAGTCCCTGCTGAAACGGATTTGCACGGAGATAGGTAAACTCTCTTAATTAGGGCCATGACCAGAAGATGCCCAATTTCTCACATCAAAGGTTTCATGTTTTGCCTCTTTTCGTGGCATTTGCCCCCATTGTATGCTACCACTTTTTTGTGGTGGAACAGATCAGTGGAAATGTATGTAGATGTCACTAACAATTTAACAGTTACCAATAGCTCACAGGAGATGGCGAGCAATTTGCAAATGGGAAACTGGCCTTGTTGGACAACTTCCCCTTTGGGAATTGTGCTGGGAAGCCTCTGTCACACAATGTATTCTCAAACATGAAACATTTTTTTTTTATAAAGCAGCACTGGTTAATTTAATGAACATGGGCTGGTTTCCCAAAAAAATAAAAAAAAACTTTTCCAATTTGGGAATTGAAATGCAGGGATTGTAGTCTTTTGTTCCTTGCAGGCCGCCATCTATTTGTAGGCAATCACAGGCGGTCGCAAATAGTGATCTACCTAATTAATATTCATTGGCCCTGTGACTCCATATTTTGTGCCATGGCTTATTAGTACATAGGCTGCATTGCAAAAGGAAAAGCAGGACCCAAAAGTGAGTGCCCAATTTACACCTACTATTTTTAACCTACCTCTTCAAAATATCAGGTCCTAGGTCTAGTGCATAGTTAGTCAGGAGTACTCATAATGTCACTATTTCGTCGTGAGCTGCAGCGGCGCAGCAAGGAGGGGCACGAGTTCCGGGGCGGCGCCCTCCACCCCCCCCCTCTTACCTGCGGCCGCCGCAGGGCGGCAAACCCAGGGGCCGCCACGGGCGGCAAAAGGTCTAGCTACGCCACTGGTGAGCTGTAACTTCCTTGATTGCATGTGGCTCTACCTCTATTTACAACTTATTTTTTCCAGTGTGCACTCTACATCATTTAGTAAAAGTCAAAGTATCTGCATTAGTTCAGAAAAGTTGAAGCCTGACAAACAGAAAACAACTGCGTTAAATTAAGATTTCATTCAGACATTTGTGACGGCTTCAATCTAACCTGGGTTTATTGCCAACAGCGAGATGCAATCAGCGCCATGTTGCTTCACTTCACTAATATGCTAAATCTGGTTGAAAGTGTCACACAAGACAAGGGACCATTTGGCAGTTATGCTCACCCAGGTTGGTCATGCCTCATCCACTTCCTTGGACTATAGACCCTTGGAAAGCATGCATGATGTCTAGTGCAGATATTTAGCACATTGGCTCCAATTACACGTAATGCGATTTTATGTGCCAGGGTACTCCATGGCTGGAATGCTATTTCAGCACACAGATCCGGCTATGAGAAGTGAATCCCCACAGAATGGGGAATATTTGTGTACAACCAATTTTCCCAGATGGATTTCCGCAGGGATTCCCAATTCCATGAGGATTAGCATTTCTATTTACCACCTTCTCTGAGCTGAGCAGGGGTAAATCGAAGCAGGGGCCAGTGTAGGGCAGTGTTTGGAGTTAGCGTGGTGGGTGGTTGGCAGAGGGAAGTGGAGAATGTGGCCTTGCAGGGGAGAGCCTTACCAGTGCTTTCGAAAGGAGTTGGGCAGGAACCGGCGATCAGGGCTGGGTTGATCTAGGTGCCTAATTGCAAAGATAGTTTACCAGTCTGACTTTACAGCTGGCAAAATCAGTTCTGCATCTGTAAAATCAGGGTGTAGGAATAGTGGTCCAGTTATATATAATTCGGAAGAGTAGTATACAGGGATTCCACTCTGTCCAACTTTTAAATGGCCCCTTATTTTCATATCATGCCAACCACCTTTCCCAAAAGCCTTTGCCACAGCAGTGAATATTTTAGTGTCTAGAGGCAGAAAAGGGAGAGTGCAGGACTCACTGCTACTAAAACTCTTTTCGAGTTGTTCAGTGAATATAAATAAAGAGAATCACTGCAGAAAGTCACAGGCATTTAATGTTGGTTTAATTTTCTCGTGGGGAGGTGATCAAACGAAGGATGGTTAGGGGAGGGTGTACTAGGCGTTTTCGCCAAACAGAGGAAATGACTGTTGGCTGACAGAGTATTACAATACTGGACTGTCATCAGGAATTAAAAATCCAGATTTACAGTACTGCACTGTCTGACCTTGTGAACATAAGCTATATTAATGGCTAAGATGTGCCTGAATTTTTTCTCTTGCTACCAAGGAAGCTATTTTTATTTCCTGCTAGTGAAAGTTGCAACGGGCACAAGCAGAAAAGAGTTGATGGTCTGTTATAGTATTGTAGTAAATTCCAGTTAAAAGTTCTAAAAATAAAAGTGGGGCTGTATGCAGACAGATGAAAACGTACAGTCCATGACTGCAGCAGGCGGCGCCTTGCTGAGGACAATTTCCACTAATTGGCAGAAGGGATTAGGGGTAATAGTGATTACAACTTTAGCTTAGAAGGACAGGGCATTGTCCCCACGTGGATTGAATTAAGGATGTAAAATATCATTTTATTAAGTCTCTGTATATCACATCTGTTTTATACAGTGGGAAGCCAAGGACACGTTTATAACCCTCATAACTGTGAATTAGTGACCTTTCCAGGCAAGTGAAATGAAATCGCTTGAAAGGGAAATTCTTTTTAATTGGTGTGTTCATAAAAGAAGATTTTCTTTTACATGAAATGCCCAGAGAAAGCAAAGCCTCTCAGCTTTAAGGCAAAACGAGGTAGGTGTGTCAGGAAGCAGTCACTGCCTTGGCCTCTCTTCCTCTGTGCTGGAGGTACAGTCACTGCGGTTCCGCCTCAGTGGCCATGAAACCGAGTCTGCAGAGACTGAAGGACTCGGCTCCTGAAAGCCTCATCAGGACTTGTCATCGCTCTAATGAATATCATTTAAATTGCTTTGTATATTGGTGGGGTTTGGATGTCGATTTAATTTGTGCATGTGTTTGAGTTCTTCTGCTTGGCTGGGCTAACACAGAGCAACAGCCTAATGAAAAGTGAGTTTGTGACAGTGTGATCAGCCCCTACCCAATCAAATGACTTTGAAGGGCAGTTTTGACAGCGTTCCTAAAAGTAGGCCTTAGAAACCAGGGTGCAGTGGCATAGCATAGTAGACGTATCAATCTCAAACTTTGTCTATTTTTTTACATATTCATATTTTAATCTATGCGGCCCTCCTTGGCACTTTGTAACAGAGCATGACTATACTATGTGTGTTTTCATTATATTTTGCCTTGACAGATGTGGTTTCATATTCTGAAATATGTACCTTGAATTCTCTGTCTCTAAAACCTGATTCTATTTGAATGCAGTCGATTAGTTGTGGCCCCTTTCATATGGCTGAAAGCATTGTGCCTGCACGGGGTTAGAGCGGAAAGCATCAGTTGACTGAGAAAAAATAAAATGCAGACAAGAGGAGAGAATACAAATATGCTAAACATTTTTAAAGCTGTAGAAATAAAAAACACACATTGTATCATAGGCAATGGGTCAGGCCTTGGCAGGTTGGTGCCACATTTACTTTTAAAAATTATTTGCAAGCATATGTAAAAATAAAAATCAAAAGAAGAAAAAAATGCCACGGCTTAAAGCTGGCATCAATATTCTTGCAACATACTTTTTTTAATTTAAAAAAAGCGTTGCCTATAACTGACATTATGGATGTTTCTTACCAGCCCAGTGTTCTAAGATATACAAACGCTTTTTAGTTTTAATGCATATAAAAGGAAAATATGATTTCTATGTGTGCAAACAAATGGAACTATTGACATTGAATTACAGTAACCTGAAGACATAGATCAAACACACAACGATGATTAACAAGCATTGGCATATGTGATTAATAATATTTTTTTGTAAGTTTTAAGTTGGTGAGCAGTTGTGCAATATAAGTTAAAGAAACTATGTCAAAGTTTTATGGCTTGTTTTTTTTTAGAAAGGCAATGTATTGTGCAGTATCTGGTGGTTATATAAAGTGTTCCTGTACATTCAGGGCGATGTTGTGAAAGCCAAACTTATCCACTGTCTGGAACATAAAGGGGATTGGATGGCGATGCGAAGTTGTGAATTCCATCACACCACATTGAGAGGATTTTAGGCAGTGGCCAATAAATCAAAAGAAAAGCAGTGTGTCCTTGCGGGCAGGTCAAGATAGGGTAGATTTATTTTTTGGGCGGGGGCTTACGTGCCTTTTCGTCGTGCTGCACAGCATATATTTTGCAGATATATGTTAAAAAATGAATAACAATTAAAAAGACACATTAACTAAATTCTAATAGCATAATTCGGAAAAATAATAATTGACTGTATTGTGTGGTCTACCTGTCCTTCTGAAGCCTCTGCAGGATTTTGTTTTTTAAAACACTCGTCATCCTGGCAAGTGTCCGGTAGGTACTCCCATTGCAAGGCACTACATGCATGTCATGTAAGTGTATAATTTAATGATGAAAGCCAGTTAGATTTGTTTTAATACAAACGTATAAAGCAGGCTGTTGGGCACATTCAGCCTCACCTACTGCAGGACGATTTGTGGTGTACTTCAGGAAGGTAAACAGCTTTTAACAAAACATGTAAAAAGACCTGCACATCTCAATAAAGTATCAAATCAATTAATTACCTGTTATACAATATTTTTCAAAAAAATTACACATAAAGTGCATTTAGCATATCAAAATACCAACACTTAACATATGAAAAGGCGACTATTTAGTTACTACATCCCCACAGAGAAGAGAAAGACATTTATTTGCTGCCAGTAAAATGGATGGGAAAAAATAGTCCAAGGCAAATTCAATGCAATAGCACCCATGAAGAAAAACATCCAAGTGCCCTTTATCTGCCCTCACACGAAAAAGGGCTTAAAAGTACGGAAATATTGCTATCTTGTTCCACTAATATCTGGAGCACACAACACTCAAAATAAGATATAGTCATATTTTAGTTTGATTTAAAAAAAAGAAGAACCTATTTAATAACCATGGTACAATTCATTTTTTTTTACAATGCAATGATTGTTTGAACTTAAACATCAAATAGAAATTGTTTTTGTAATCCTCCTATATTACAATCCATCCGCAAAGTACAATTGATTCAGATAAAACCAGCACAGCCAACACGTGTTTCGTCTGAAAAGACTTCCTCAGGGCTGTGAAGACAAAAGACATGAGGATGTACAGTCATATTTTCAACAATCATTAGCAAGTCACTTCACAAAGGATGTACTATGCAAAAACCAAAAACACAGGATGTCAAAGTGATGAGAACAGATCACCTAGCTTTAGATAATAAACCAATCATAGGGGCACATTACGATGGCGGGCGGACAAAGTCCACCCGACACCGCAACGGAATGCGGTACCGTCCGCAAGGGGTGCGGCGGTCCCGCCATGGATATTAGGATGCCACTGCCACGGTGGCATCCCGTATTCTTCGCATTGCGGCGGGTGGTGCTGTCAGCAGCACCCGCCGCAATGTGAGAAACGCATGTTGTGCATTTGAATGCACAACGTGACAGGCACCACGCGGTGCCTGCCACCTTGTGCATTCAAATGTAGGGGGGTACCATAGGTACCCCCCATGTGCACCCCCACCCCCCCGGGGGCCCGCAACGGGCCCCCAGAAGCAAAGTCCACATGCCTTTCCATGGCGGCAACACCGCCATGGAAAGGCAGCTTTCCGCCAACATCCTAATATGGATGGCGGTGTCTTGCAGACACTGCCAGCATATTAGGGTCCTTTACCGCCCGGTCCCATGTGGGACCGGCGGAAAACCGGCAGACGGTCTTTCCATCCGCCGGGCTCCCCCCGCCATCGTAATATGGCGGGGGGAAATGGCAAGCGGACGGTGGGAAATCGCGGGCGGATCGCCACCGCCATACGGGCAGTGGCGATCTGCCCGTCATTGTAATGACCCCCATAGTATGGACCATAGTGTTCCATCACCAAGAAAGATAAAGATAAGAGTGAAGAAAGATGAGATTACATTTTGCCCGCTGTGATGTAGGACCACAGGGTGGGCAATACATTTGTGTGCACTTGTTCACACCTAGTGGCAGCAGGGGTGCAGTCTGTGGTGGCACTGTATTTTTATTTTTCATTTATTTAAAAAGATTTTATATAGCTCGAACATGACCACAGGGGATATCAGAGTGCTTTACAAATTAGCAATCACGAAAGGGTACGAGGAGGTAAAAGCAAATCAACAAAACAACATACAATCTTAACAGTCTAATAGAAATGGCGAGTCCTCGGGAGCATTGGAAGCTAGGGCTATAAGGCAAAAGTTTCTTCATCAATATCATTTAACTTCCTTTGAAAAAGGAAATAGAGGGATTCAGTCTATACTGCAAGCATGCCCACCGGGGGTATCATAGCGCTTTACAATATATCGATCGCGAAAGGAATAAGAGTAGGTAACAGAAAACCAACAGATCAACAAACAATCTTCACAGTTTCATGGCAACTAGCGTGTCCTCGAGAGCCTTGGAAGCTCCGGTTCTAAGGCAAAAATGTATTCATCAATATTGCTTTAACTTCCTTTTTGAAAAAGGCAATAGACGGATTCAGGCTGACTTCAGGGGGCAAGGAGTTCCATATCCTCGGGGCGATACCCGAGAAGGCTCTATTGTAAGTTTTCTTTTTATGGAATTTCTGTGGTTTGAGCAGTAATGTACTGGCACTTCTAGAGGATCTAGACCCACCAGAGAGCTCCAGTTTTTGAGCGAGGTATATTGGGGTGTTGAAATGAATGGCTTTGTGTGCCATGCATGCAATTTCTAGTTGTATCCTTGCTTCATATGGGAGCCAATTTAGGGATATCAGCTCAGGCGTGCTATGATTGTTTCTTTTAGAGCCTGTTCTGAGCCTTGCAGCAGAGTTGAGGGCAGCCCTGAGTGGAGCCGTCTTCGTTCTAGGAAGGCCACAAAGGGTTGCGCTTCCATAATCCAGCTTAGAGATCACAAGGGCTTGCACTGCAACCTTTAAGTCATATGAAGGGAGGAAAGGTTTTATTTTCCTTAAGATGCTGAGTAGGAGGTTCGCTCCTTTGGTGAGTGCACTAATGTGCTTCTGCATGTTCAGACTCTTATCTAGCAATATTCCCAATGATTTTCTGGAATCAATGATGTGTGGCATGCAATTAAGAGCTGTTAGTTGATTCATCCATTCTTCGATGACTGGTGACTGTTTGGGTGGGGCGATTAAGAGGAATTCCATTTTAAGAGCGTTTAGTTTCAAGTGGTTAAGTGTCAGCCAGCTTTGTGTTTTCTGTAAAATTGAGTTGAGGGACCTGATGTCTTCAGGGGAGGAGACCTTCAGGTACAGTTGGGTATGATCGGCATACATGTGATAGTGAATGCTGGATAGTTTCAGAATTTCTGTTAAAGGCTCCATAAACAAGTTGAACAGAGTGGGTGAAAGCGCGGACCCCTGTGGTACCCCCAAAGCGACCGGTTTATCGGCGTACATGTGATAGTGAATGCTGGATAGTTTCAGAATTTCTGTTAAAGGCTCCATAAACAAGTTGAACAGAGTGGGTGAAAGCGCGGACCCCTGTGGTACCCCCAAAGTGACCGGTGAGGGATGAGACAAAGACGGGTTCACCTTGAAGGTTTGGGTTCTAAAGTGGAGAATTGAGGAGAACCAGTTTAGTACAAACCCAGCAAACCCCATCCTGTGCTCCAAGAGGTTGATTAGGTTGTCATGCTTAACAGTATCAAAAGCTGATGATAGGTAGAGGAGGATCAAAAGGCAGGATTCATTCTGATCAAGCATTCTTAGCGCATCATCTACAATGTAAGTGAGAGCGGATTCCGTGCTATGACCCTGATGGAAACTGGATTGAAATTGGTCTAGGAGTCGTAATTGATCAATGTGGTTACAAAGCTGGACGTGAACACATTTCTCGAGGAGCTTTGCCAGTGTGGGGATGTTAGAAATTGGGCGGAAATTGTGTAGGTCAGAGGGATCTGCGGATGTTTTTTTTAGAATAGGGGTGACCTGCCCAGACTTTAGGCAATCCGGAATAGCACCTTGCAGTAGTGAGGCATTGACAATCTTAGTCCAAAGTGGGAGTATGGAGGCTCTGATCTCAGAGAAGAAGTTCGATGGCATGGGGTCGTTGAAGTGTTTAGATGGTTTCAGAGTAGCCAGAGTTTTGCGTATAGTGCATTCATACAAAGTTTTCAATGTGCTCCAAGAGGCGTTGTTTTTGGAGGGGCAAACCCGAACGGGCAGGGTGAAATCAGACCAAGGAGGAAGGAGGGTGTTAGGAGGTGTGATCGATAGGTGCTCCAAGGCTGACCGTAGTTCAGATCCAATTTTAGTGGTCTTATTAGAGAAGAAGACAGCAAATTCTTTGCAGTTAGGCTGCGGATCCGGACCAGATGAGGAAAGGTTAGGTTGATTGTTTGATTGAAGCTTGATGAGCTCAAACAGTTTTTTGGGTCGGTTTTGTGCTTGCTCTTGTTGGTTTCTGAAAAAGCTGGCTTTAGAGCATCTGATGCATTTGTTGTAGATATTTCTTAATGATCTCAGCTGGTTGAGATGTTTGAGGGAGGGAGAGGATCTCCGCAATTATTCAGCTAGTCTCAGATTCCGTCTTTCTGTCTTTAGACTATCATTGTACAATCGTACATTGTATAATATTGATTCTAATATTGACCACACCTGCAAGGAGGTATCTGTGCTGTTATTAGTTTTTCAATTGCCGCCCTTTTTGTAATAGTAATTGCAATCTTGTAAAAACTTCTAATTGTGCATGGATGTCGATAAATGCTCTCAACAAGGCAGTTAATGTAAAATGTCAAGAGCTGTTGTTTTGATTTTTGGTGCTTTTCAAAATAGTTTTTCTTTTTTAACGTTATTGTGTCTAATAAAGTGTTTGCTTAGAATGCTGGGGGGAAACTACAAAACCCAGAGTCCATGATACTTATAAAGTTTTATGATTTCGAATGCCGTCATTAGAGTATGCCATGTTGTGGAAGTGGTTTTCTCTCACGTTGTGAAACTGGGCCATATTCTAAAATAAGCTATAGCATGGGACACTTATGCTTTATGGAGGCGGCCATATAAAAGTCAGGCAGATAACAGTAGTCCAGGGCCCCATCCAATCGTCTATACCACTTTGATCACTACTGAGACTTCTCTATCTGCCTGTTATTAAAATGGCATCCCTTGTGACTCTGGTACGCCCCGGCACAGTGAGGAATGCGCAGAATGGATGTATCCACACAGGAGAACTTGATGTGTGTTTAGCATTGAGGTGTAGAAGGGGCGCTGGGCTGTAAGCTTTCTGCTAGATATCAGCATGGAGACCACTCAGTCCCAGACACCAGCTACCCCTGTAGTTAAGAAAGCTCCTAGGTTTAAAAACCACACAGACCCCGAGAAGAACAAGTTAGGCAGACTTGTAATGCTCACACCAAAAACACTTTTAAACAACTGAAAGCCAGTGACAAACACTGCGTCCCAACCAAATGGAAGCTATCCCAAATGTTTGTTGTCCAAAAAACATAAGCAAACGCAGTGCTGCCACTTACCCGTGCTCGGCAGAGTACATCACATCAACGCCAGTGAAGTTCGGGCATGCAGTAAGTAAAGAACCCGACTTCAAGTCTTCCACGCTAGAAGTACTCGTGGCTATGCCCCCGTAGTCAACTAGAGTGTGACCCACGATGCGCAGAACACATGCACATAAAGTAAAACACAGTTTGATCAAGAAAAGACATCTTGTGCACAAAGTCACGCCCCTCACAAAGTCACGCCATTTGTAAAGACTAATGCCTGTCGGCAGAATGTAGCGGGTCCATTTTATAGAGTAACAAAGACAAAATGTAGTTGGTGTGGCAAAAGTGGGCAATACAGCTTTGCTGCATTAAAGGCATTGGCCAAAGGAAAGAAGAAAAGGGATAATCAAAGGGAAGGGGACACAGGGGCTGATGGGAGTTGTACTCAGGAGCGGTACCGTTTTACAGACTAAAAAGCAAGAACTCAGCGTATGTAGTAGTGGGTGTGTTAAAAGTGAGCGATACAGCTCTGCTGCACTAGAGACATTGGCCAAAGTGAATGAGAACAAGGGGGAGAGAAACTCTGTATAACAGAAAAAAGGTTCCCCAAAATAGGATGAAAACAGTACTTGGGCCTCGGGAGACTGATAAGAGCAAACACACAGGAACAACACGAAATAGTATGCTACAGCCAATAGAAACGGAGGAAAAGTAAGTGGCGAGCACAGGAACCAACGAAAAGCAAGGGGGTGGGATGTAAGCCCCTTTTAAGATTTATATTTAATAAAATAGATTTCACAAGCACAGCGCAAGCACTGTGCAGGCGAAACCTAAAAGAGGACAAATAATGGAAAGAAAAATGTTGCAAAGTAAACTATGGCCCATCGGCCCTGGCACTGAAGTGTGCTTCTTTTTCGAATGTTGTGCATGTGTGACCAGGAAAAGTAGCGTGACTTCTATTGCAATGTTGGAATGGGGTGGCTGAACCATGCTATACGCTGTGGTGGGTAGAAGGAAAATGTGAATTACAGATGAACAACCAATTGCTGAAAAGGTCTGACCCAAAGCTCCTCTTTGTATATGTATCTTTATTTATTTATGTATTAATTTAGTACGAGGTTGACAAGAACATTATTACTGTCTCTACATCAGACCTAAAAATGGCTCAGCTTATAATTTTCATGATTTATAAGAGTTGATCGGAGTGAGCAGTATTGTATTCCTGGCTCTGGGGTTGGGGAAAAGGGGTGGGGAGGGGAGTTGGGAGGAGTACAACAGTCTTCCTTACAGACATGCTCACAAAGCCTAAATTCAGGTCTCTAAAAGCAGCACATATCATGCCTCATATAACATATTTTACTTCATGCACCTACGGCCTGGTGATGCTAATGCAAAGAGGCTTTTTCAACAGCAAATGCACACTGTGTATATACCACGAATAAAAATATAATATTGATGGCATTTAAAAACCTTTATTTCATTAGGACGTGAATTCACATGCGCTCGGCCCCTGGACATGCAACCTCTTCCACAGATGTAGTGGTGTAAGCACAGCTGCAGTTGTTCTTCTTCTGCCTGGGTGCATTGGTGCAGTTGTAATATCAGTATTTACACACCACTGAGACTGTCCGTAGAGCTGTACAGCTTCTAATCTGTTACGTCTGTGCCAAGAGCAACTGGCTCCTGTGTGCTCCTCTTGCATATACTAAAGATGACCCATATGTGGGCTCTATTTGGGGTTAATAGAGTACATGGATTTGGGATGCACCATGGGTTTGTCTTGGGTATTGGCTATGCTCTGCAAAAAGTGGCTGCAGGGAATCTGTATTTGAGAGGCTACTTGTGGCCACTTGCATATACCAAGACTGTTGTTAGTCGTTGGGATTATCAGTGTGGTGAAAACAATACACCATCAGAAGTCGATCACTGGAAGCATACATGGATTAAGCAATACAAAAGATCCATATTAGGTATGTATGAATACAAAAACTGCTGGTTTTAGTTAAAGGGTTTAGTTAAGATGTGTGAGAAATAAATGACAAACATTTGATTTGTAAGTCCTTTTAAACCCTTGATGTTCATACTGAAAACATAAGTCTAAGCAGTATTAAGGTCCACAATCATTAAAAATCATACAAAACACATACAAAATCTTTAGTTCAAATGATGTCAAAGCTCAGGTATGGAACAGAAGCAATCAACAGTATTGCCAGATTCTATGAGGTATATGTAGCTTCACTCCTTACACAATATTATTAGTGACACAATTTATGACAGCACAAATGACAACACATATGACATCACCAATGGAAACATCAATGGTATAGTCTTTTTTTACTATATTTTTCATTGGGGTAAAAAGACTAGGATAAACAAATGAATTACATCTCATACCATCAATTAATTACATACGAAGAGGCACTTTGTATATTGCAATGACTTAGTATCAAGATATTTCATTTAAAATTGTCCAAAGGTTATTATATTTCTTTAACTTGTGAGTTCTGCTAGTGTATTATGATTATAAATACATCAATGTGCATTTTTTTCAAACCAGTCTTTAATAGTCGCGATATGATTCAATTTCCAGATCTGCAGAATTATTGGGCATGCAATGGATACTGCTATAAATATCAATATTCTTTTCAAATGATCTAAAATATTAAGATGTAAAGATGAGCCCTGCAAACTTACATACAGATCCATACAAATGACATCATCGATCTTAATTGCAATATATTTTATGTCATTCCAAAAAGAATTTAGTCTAGGACAAGAACCCTGTGCCTTTGAGAACAGTTGGCCTACACACCCAAAGGTGACATGCTTCATCATTGGGCTGTGCTCCTCGCCCGGCCAGGGCTGCAATGCCTCAGCTAGGGATAATTTCTCTGGGGCTGAATCTCCTCGGAACTGTATACTGTGATTTGACTTCGGTTAGTTTGAGGAGAGTGTATACTGGACAGGTAATCTCCCTGTCCGCTCTTGTGTTATAAAGGACAAGAACCCATCATATGTTGTTGTCACTAATAATATTGTTTTGGTATTGACAGCAAAAGGGGAGAAATAGTTGGATTATATCTGTTAAGCAGTTTGGGGGTATAATAGATCATCCATCTGGTGAGAAAGTACATAGTCTAAAGTTTGCCACAAAAATGATTTGTAACTGAACTGGTAAATTTAATTCATTTCATTCCAGATTTTATTATTCAGTGGGCTACCAATATCCTTCTCCCATATATCGAAAAAATCATTTAATGTGTTTACAGGTATCTCTTGTTTTAGCAACATATGTCAATTAACCTCACAAAGCATTTTTTAAATCTCAGATGAAAATGAGGTAACATTTTCAACAAAAGGTTTCAAGAAGTTTTAATGGTGAAAATATTAAGGAAGACCACATTTTGTTAATATTGCAGCTATCCCTAATCTGTGCCTTTGTTTTCAATTCTTTATTGAGAGTAATATCTAAAACTATTTTATAGTAAATTTGTCCTTATTTCTTGATGGATCCTATTTCTAACTTAAGGTCATAAAATCTTGTACAGAAGTATAATCATGAATCTCATGGAATTTGATATAAACTGAATTCTTTTTTATGTAGTGATATCATTTGTATATTATTATATCTTGTTTTCTTAGTGCACTTTGACACTTTTAAAAAGAAAGGCAATTAGATTGGATTTTCATTTTAATATCCAATTGGAAATTGTATTGTCCCAGCTGTTGTTCCATCTAGTTGAAAACTAACAAAAGAGGCCTGATAATAGGGTTTAAACCTGGGCAACAAAATACCTCTGTGTTCTTTCTCAATCTGAAAGTTTGAAAGTTTTAAGCACGGGGATTGTCCCTTCCAAATAAAGTTAATATGTAAGCTCTCAATTTGTTTGGGCCTGTAGTTTGCAGGGCACATTTGAGAACAAAAATGTAAAAAGTGGTAGGCATTTTAAATAAATCTGTGTGACCTATTATCAAGAGTAGAAGGTTATGCCACCTTTTCAGTAGAGATTACATTTATTTAGAACAGTGACTGATGTTAGCTTCAATAGATCCGCCACAAAAACCCCTGGATATCTAACTAGTTGATTCAAAATGTTGCTATCATGTAAACAAGGAAGCAGACATTTTACTGATGTGTTGAAGAAAAGAGTTTATTTTTTCCACTGGTTAATTTTATGTGCATTGCAAACTCCAGAATGCTGCCTTTATAGTATAACAAGAGTCTGATATAACCAGATTTTTGCAGTTTTGAAACAACAGGTACATTTCACAGTTAGGAATACAAATAGCCCCACTTGTCTCAGTCAGTTTGGAAACAGGCTCTGTAAATAGTTGTTCTGGAAATGAAGTTTGAGATAGGGTATTATTATAACTTTATGCCAGCATGGTACTCTCCAGGTTTGATGTTGTGAGCTCACTTTCTATTAGATCTGAAATTCTACTGTGTATAAAGCCTGTGGAACCCAAAGTGGGGCCATGGTTTTCGACAATTGTAGGATCAATGTGAGATGTGTCTTTCTCCTTAGTACTTTCAGCCATTGTGTCATGCAGTTTTTCAGAAATTGATGATGAGGCCAACATAGGTACCTGCAAGTGTTCTCGCCCAATATTCCATCTCCAGTCAGACCTTTGTTCTATGAGTACCCCCCTTCTTGATCTAAAGGGGAAATGCAATGAATAGAAAACTTCATGGGGATGATTGACTGACACAAAGCAGCTGCTTGGTTTCTAGCTTGGTGTTTGAATCTACTTAGCCCCAGGAAATGCAGCGCAGCTGTACAAAGTCTCTTTAAAAACAAAATCAGGCTTCTGTCACCCTCGCTGCTTTGCTTCCACTTTGGCCATACTCTAAGATACCGCCAAATCAGCCCCCCTTTAACAGAGTGAGCTCTTCACCCAGCTCCTGAGCAAATGGCCGCTCTCATCTCCAGAGGGCATTGCTAAAACAACTGCAGCAACGATAGCAGTGATCCCTGCAAGCAATGATGCTGGTGCATGTGTTCAGGGTTTGTCACACTGTTCATGATATGCTTTGTCAGATTCCTTGTTGGGCTACATTTGGTTAGGTCTCCGCATTTCCCTTTCTTTAGTCACAGAATGAGATTGCTAACATCAGGGAAATAATGTAAATACCCTTTGTCAAGTGGATGTTCAGCAGTAGGGTAGCCGGCTCAGAGGAGTCTGAAGCTGAAGACTGATGCACAGTGAGTTTCGTCACTTCCTCCTTCCACTTCTTCGATGGCATAGTCACTGACATCACTGCTTGTAACTAACACATCACATCACTCAGGTCTGCTTATTACACCTAATGGATTGCTAAAGGCCACCACCTTGATTTGACAGATGTAATGACAAATGTTGTAAATAATCTTAAAGATAAAATGGCATATTATATTACCCTCAACACTGTGATAGAGATAACTATGAATGTAGTATCATTTATTGGTTTGGTCACTGACAGAATATCGAGGACAAAAATATTGTGTGGACAGAATATTGTGTCAAAAATATCTTGAAGGTAAGTGCAAATAGGTAAGCATAGAGTTACTATTCTTAACTCTACATCTACGTACCTCGAAGAGATATATATCGTCAAGGTACATGTATGTGGAAGTAAGAATGGTAAAACTTTGCTTTCCCATAGAAACTTACTGTCAAAATATTTTGTCCTTGATACTCTTGACACGCTATTTTGTCCAAAAGATATTTTGCACTCGATATTTTGTCCAAACACCAATTGTGATTATATCTTACTTTACATTTAAAAAAACTTTAGAAATTCACAAAAAAATGCAAAGGTTAAAGTAACTTTATAGTTAGGCCAAATTATCAGTGACAATGTAACATTTTAAACTACAAAAACACTGAAATTCACCAGTTATAGTTATCTCAAGTAAGTATAGCTCGTGCCCTAAAGTAACTATAACTTGTGCTACCACCATGTAGGTTTTGGCATCAATAATGTCATTTCAAATGTTGCAGTGATGTTATCAGTGATGTCATAGAACATTTCATGAATGATGTAATATGTGGGGCAATTAGCAGTAAATGGGAAGGGCACAGAGCGCTGCTAATTAACCCACATATTACATCGTGCAGCCTGTGGCCAGGCCCTGCTTCCAAACTCTGTGAGCAGCTAACCCCTACCTGCGCACAGTCTTTGGCCGTGAGGGGCGTGGGGTTGGCTGGTGTAGGGTTGGCCGCAGGGCTTGGTCTGCAGCCAGGCCTAGTGCCCAACCCCCTGCGAGCACCCTACATTCCGCAGCACAATGTCTTCGGCTGTGCGCAGTGTGGGTTTGAGCTCAAGGCTATACATTTTAATAATTCACACAATGCAATGTTTAATAACAGTGATTATTATAAAAATGCTTAAAACGTTTTAAATAAAAATATAAAATCAATATGTCTGTGAGTGTTTCTTGTCGCATAGTTTTTATGATTGCATTTTGTTGGCGAAAAAATGTTAAATAAAACACCCCGAGACATTTTTATAGATAAAACCAACATGTCTCTGAGTCTTTCATTTAACATTTTTCAGCCCACAAAATGCTCTTCGGGTCATGGATTAAATGACACAGGAGACTTATTATGTTTTTTAATACTGTCGCGGGGTAGCTGCAATCCCTGCAGTCCCCACAACATTAAAAAAGCTTGGTGGTGCCCCTGGCTCTTCTAGGGACATCACCAAACTAAACAAATATAAATAGCCCTTGCAGGGCATTATGGGGTGCTTCTTCAAAGAGGAGTGAACAATAAATAAGCAATTCCTGCCACTCTTTTATTATCCACTTTTTTCTGTTTTGCGGGTGTCACTGTGCCCACCCAGGACACTCACATGTGTAATTTTAGTTGTGTGTCAGCAGGAGTTGCATTTTTTTATTAAGTGGGTGCACCAATGCTCAGCAGGGGCACCCACAGCTCCATTTTTATTTGGGGGAGCCCCAGAACCCCTGTGGCTCCAGCTGACTCCCTTAGCGGGAGCTGGTTACTTTTTTCATAAGTGGGTGCCCTGTTGCCTACCGGGGGCATCCACAATGCAGGGGTCTTTGAGGGCAACAAGGGGAGCCTCAGTGCCCCTATGGCCCCAACCAGCTCTTCTTGCGGGGGTCAGCCACTTTCATTTGTAGGAGAGTGCCGCTTTGACTACCTGAGGCACTCATACTGCTGTGGTCGTTGGGGATAGCAGTGGGAGCCCCATGCCCCCAAACCCCAGCCGGCTCCCCAGCCAAAACCATACTGGGAGCTGGCAGGGGCAAACACTTTCTCTTTTCTCCTGTGTGGGGAGGAGCAGTATTGGGGAGAGGAGTTGGCCTAATGGCTAGGGCAGTCGACCTCGAATCTGGGGAACTGTGTTCGAGTCTCGGCAATGACGCTGAACATCCTGTGATTCTGGGTAAATCACTTTATCTCCCCGTGCCTAAAAAAAATGAATGTGTCCTCATGTAATGCAACTGGTGCTATGTAAAGCGCTCTGATACCCGATTCGGGTCAAGTTCGCGCTATATAAAACTCTGTAAAATAAAGAAAAATAAAAATAAAATTTTTGTAACTGCTCCTGCTAAATGGGAGCAAAGTTTAATCCCATGGCTGGGAGAGTACAGAGTATGCCCGCACTCTCCCGGGCAGGAAACACAATATCCCCGGGGTGGGCTCCCCAGCACACTGTTCAGTATCTAGCCCCGGGAGACAGGGTTCCCGGGGAGATACTGGCTAGGAGAGGGGAGGGGCTTGTGGTCCCCTATCCTTTATAAATACATTTGTCACGGGCCCAAAAGTGGCTCGAGTCAGGGGGAAGCATGCACCCTCCCTTTTATTTCCTATTTTGCCCTGGGAGATGAGGTTCTCATGGCCTGAGCAGACTTGGGGATGGGGGCCGCATGCCCACCTCCCTTTCATATATATTTTGGGCCCCAAGAAATGTGGTCCCTGGGGCCGGAATCGGCTCGGGTGGGGGACCACATACATGCCCACCTCCCCAGAACTACATACATTGACCGTCAGGCGCTGACCCACCAAGGGGTCCTATTAATTTTTGTTCTTCTTTAAATGGTAGTGGCCATTTTGTTTTATTTTCCCCTAATGCTGTGGGAGTACTGTGCGATCACAACGGAAATATATTTTTTTTATCCCAGGATGGTCCCTTTGGGAACCCCCCCCCCACCAAGGGTAGAAGACAGGGCAGCCTTACCCTGCCCCCTTAAATGTTTTTTAACTATTTTCAGGACAGGGTACTAAGTCCCTGCCATTCTGTAATGGCCGCTGTAACATTTTCTTTCATGTTGTGGCCAGCCAGTCAGAGCTGTCGCTCCTGTGGGAGTGAGGAGGCCCAAGGAAAAAAAAATGCCCCTAGGCCAATTGGAATGCTCTATTTTTTTTAATTGAGCTCACAAGAGTCCCTTGGACCTAACCGCCCAGATGCACAAATATTTTTGTAGCCCCATTCCTCAAAAACGACTAACAGTTTTTGCAATATTGGATTCCAAAAAAGTAGGTGGAAAAGGAATGGGGATTTTGAATTTTGGGACCCCCCTCTTTTTCTCAACATTTGTTTGGAAAGTTTCATGAAGATTCATCAAACGGCACCAAAGTTATTAGCAAACCAAAAAAGGCATTTCCTCAGGAAATGCAGACATAAATATAACTACCCAGTGGTGACCGCCACAAACCCCACTGGTGTCCAGCCCCCCACTGCACATGGCCCCACGCTGTGGAACGACCATGTGCCCAACCCTCCACTGGCACTCATCCTCGCGCTCCGCACAGCCCTCGGCCATGCGCAGTGTGGGGTTTGGCCTAGGGCCAGGCCGTGGTTTGGAGTTGGGCGTTTAACCCCCTCATTGCCCCCCCGGCTGACTATGTGATGTAACCATAGACAGGGTGTCATTTTAAGTAAGGTGTACCTACTGACTTTTTCAAAGGGTCAGAACACCAAAATATAAAACGTGGTCCTATTGGCTTTAGCAAGGTGTCTTCACGTCAACATATATAAAACAGACCCATTGTTTTTGTCAAGAAGTCACCAGTAATTCATATCAGATGTATGTTTCATAAATTCACACATTACAATATTACAATGTTTAATAAAAGTGATTGTCATAAAATTTATTTAGTAAAGGTATATTTAAAAAAATCAACAAGTCTTTCTTTTAACATTTTTCAGGCCACAAAGTGCAGCCATAGAAACAATCACAAGGTGTCTCTGGACTCCAGCTGAAAAGTATGGACCTCCAGCACGGAGTGCTTTAACAAAAATATGGTAAGATCTCCTGGAGTCATGGAATTAATGACCTAGGAAACTTACAGTTTTTTTAAGGTTGGGGGCTGCATAGCTTAAAAATGCTTTGTGGTGCACGAGGCACCCAAAAAATATAACTAAAAAGCCCTCACAGGGTATTATTTGGCACTCCATGCCGCCGGAGTAGTGAATAATAAATTTACAGTTAAAAAATATCTATTTCTACTAATATTGAAACCACAAATATCGGAAACAAAAATATTTTTACCTTTAAATAGCTATATAAAATGTCAAAAGTATTGAAATACACAATATTGACTACACTAATATAGCAAAAAATAAAGCCAAATATTTCCAAATGCTATAATAACTCTATTTTACTTTAAACAACAAATAAAATTAAACTCTGCATAAACTATTATACCATCTAACTACATTATTTAAATATTATAACATTAAAGTAAACATTAACATGACTTGGAGAAAGCTTTTGAGTCCTTGAAATGGGATTTTTTTACTAGCGGTTATGAAGCAGATGGGGCTAGAAGATGGGTGGATTAAGTGGGTGCAATATTGTACACGCGGCCCACAGCGGGATTGTGGACGGGCAGCATCATCTCGGCCTCATATGATGTCCATAGAGGTACCAGGCAGGGGTGCCCCCTGTCCCCACTTTAATTTGCCACGGCCATTGAGCCATTGGCGGAATGCTTCAGGCAACAGGGTGCACGATATGGCCTTCTAGTGGAAGGCAAAGAACACATAATATCGCTATACACCGATGATTTGCTTTTGTACTTGAGAGACAGAACCCGGGGCGTCCCATATGCCTTGACTATTTTAGAGGAGAACTCAGCATTAGCGGGCCTCCGAGTAAACAAATCCAAGACCTACATCTTCCCTATCACAACTGGGCAGCAACCGCCGGCAGTCCTGCCTCCTGGCCTGAACTGGCCCCCCTGATCGTTCTGATATTTGGGTATACAGGTGTTTCACACCTCCTTGAGGGTAACTTGGGCCTGGTGCTGCGCTCCTTAGGACTAGCGTACAACTCTGGCGCTCTCGTCAACTGTCGGTCATGGCCCGAATCGCATTACCTAAAATGATTATGCTCCCAAGACTTTTGTATTTTTTTGTGAACCTTCCATTATAATCCTACGGGGGTAGTTCAGGGGCCTGGACGCTCTTCTCCAGGAACTGATCTCGTACGGGAAAAGGAACAGAGTATCACTGGAGGTACAGCGAAGGACCCCGGAGACTGGCGGGCTGGTAGCCCCAGACTTCGAATTATATTACTTAGCGGCCCAACTTCAATGGCTAGCCAGGTGGCTGGACGGTAGGGTTTTTAAGACAGCAGGCGCAGTGGCACTGACAAATGCAAAAACAACAGTTGATGGACAGAATGCAGAACAATGTCATACATTCACCCCAGTACAGAGATCTGGGCCTAAATCCCTCGTTTTTTTGCTCACCATGCCATTCCAGTTTGAACCCAGCCATATGCAAATCAGTCTTGACCCTGTGCCTCATGGGAACAGTCCAGCCTGAACTGCCAAGCCAGGTCCTCCCTGGACTGGAAACAAGCATCCTAGGACCGGTTTCGGGGTTTCACCCCTCTTCAGCCAGGATAGCTTGATTCCAGTGGCATGGAGAGCCGATATTTGGGTATACAGGTGTTTCACACCCAGGAAGACCTCCTTGAGGGTAACTTGGGCCTGGTGCTGCGCTCCTTAGGACTAGCGTACAATTCTGGCGCTCTCTTCAACTGTCGGTCATGGCCCGAATCGCATTACCTAAAATGATTATGCTCCCAAGACTTTTGTATTTCTTTGTGAACCTTCCATTATAATCCTACGGGGGTAGTTCAGGGGCCTGGACGCTCTACTCCAGGAACTGATCTCGTACGGGAAAAGGAACAGAGTATCACTGGAGGTACAGCGAAGGACCCCGGAGACTGGCGGGCTGGTAGCCCCAGACTTCGAATTATATTACTTAGCGGCCCAACTTCAATGGCTAGCCAGGTGGCTGGACGGCAGGGTTTTTAAGACAGCAGGCGTAGTGGCACTGACAGACAACCCAGGGTTGCTAATAGCGAAACTCCTGCACCCGATAGCAGTCGTTCCCATGTCGGGGGTGCTGCTACAGGTAACACTGAAGTGATGGTCCAGGAGCCTCTGGCGTACATCTGGGGCCCCCCTCTATGCCCCAGACGTTCCCTTGGTGGGGCTCCCGCACGGTGGCTATTATCCCCTGTTCACGAAACTACAACTGAGTGACTGGACTGCGGCGGGTCGGTGATAGTGGGGGACTGCTTCCAACAGGGGGAGCTGATCCCGCTGGAGGATTTCTTAACCCACTATGACCTTCCCCCAGGACATTTTCTGCTTTACCACGGTGCTGGCGAGGACATTTTAAGATTTGTGGCCTGTGGACGGGCGCGAACCAGAGACTCATACACTGCTCCAGGCGATGGTGACTCTGGGGTCAGCACGCCACCTTGTGAAGTGGCTATACAGGGCGCTTTTAGAGATGACTGTGAAACCACTGACCAGCACGCGGGAGTAGTGGGGAACCATGCTTGTCAGGGAGTTATCTGACACAGACTGGGGTAAGGCATTGAGGAGCCCGAAGCAGGTCTCCAGAAATACAAACTTTAAACTCATTCAATTTAACTTCCTAAACATGACCTACGTAACCACACATAGACTGCACATTATACTCGGTAATGATGAACAACACTGTCTGAGATGCAAGGAAGCGGATGTAGGGTTTGCTCACATGGCATGAGGTTGTCCGACACTGCGTGGATACTGGCCCAAGATCCTGTCTGTGCTTAAAGACGTGCTGGCCCGTACACTTCCTTGCACAGCAGAGGTCTGTCTTCTGGGCTTATTTCCCCGACCCAGAGCCAAGAAGATGGGTTCCAGGTTCGTGGACCTGGCACTGGTCCTGGCGCACAGGCACATAGCATTGAAGTGGAAGGTAGATCACTACACAGACCTATTATCATTCATTTTCCAGTGACATTTTTGCCCCAACCTGACAGTCAGTCTGGCCACTTTGAAATCTTGAGCTTGCAGAAATAGCAAATAGATCACAGCAACATCACGAATGCTTGAAGAATATGCAATATTGGATACATCACAACTTCTCTGCCTGAATGAAAACACATCAGTGTTCTCAGTCCTCAGAGGAGAGGCAGCTAGGGAGAGAATGCTTTGAAATGGCCCATAGAACTTGGAGAGGCCCTAAGCCCCTACTAGAAAGTTAAAAGCTTGGTGGTCATTTTTCAACTCTGATCTCTCTTTAATCCTTCCACTTGACACCACCATCAACAACATAAACTTTGAATTAGTGGTGCAAAATTGATTCTTTACCTTCTTACAAATAATACCTGAGTTGAAGTTATCAGAGCTCTGGTTCTTTCTTGATTAAATTATTGGTTCAGTATCTACTTAGACACTCACAAAAAGAAACCTGCAAACTGTAGTAAATCCAAACCCAGGCATGCAACACACACAACCTAAACGTAAAATGATCTGAAGACATATCCCTCCTCTTTAACTAATTGCCCTTCTTTCCAGGAGTGCAAGAAATGAAATTTAAGCCTCTCCATTATGCATGAAAGCTATTGGTGTTTGTGTCCAGAACGCCTAAAGAAAAGGGTCCTTAACTAGAACACCAGTCAGATCCCAAAGCTCTAGATCCATCCACCATACACATTTTAAACAACACAAAATAATGAAGGCAAAGTCCTGAGGACGTTCTAAAACAGGAGTGCAGGGCACCATCCATTCATTCAGGAACAGTGTAAAGACCCAATGTAGACCCTGGCGGACAGAGTACTGTTCATCAGGCAGGTGGAGGATTTCATGCCCACCACCCTGATGGACGGTAGTCCATCCTATTTAGAGATGACTGCCAGGCCAGCAGTCATCTCTGTATATTGAAAGGAACCATGGTCACTGTGGTTTACATCAGGGCACACGAAGTTTGGTGGACAGTTGCTGTAACTTTTGATAGCCATCCATTGTTTTGTCTGTCCCTCACCGTCAAGGATTTCCTGTTGGTGGTGGACAGAAAAAACATGAAACAGAGTGGGTGGTGTGATAGCTTTACTCCAACTGACCCTACTTTATCAGGCTGTTGAAGGTAGCTTTCCATTGACCAAGCCAGGAGGTGCTCCGTTTAAAGATAGCTGGCAATTGACCTGTCTCAATTTTAAGTGGGTGGATAGTCAGTTTAGCAGACAGGTTACTCCATCACGTTTGCAATGGAGTACCCTCTCCGTCAAACTCTAAAGTAGCCCCTAATGCTGAAAATAGCTGTCTTCTGATAGGCCATCTGCCGCCCCCA
The DNA here is from genome assembly GCA_963921515.1 of Calotriton arnoldi. NCBI lineage: Eukaryota > Metazoa > Chordata > Amphibia > Caudata > Salamandridae > Calotriton > Calotriton arnoldi. The sequence continues at coordinate 1,103,014 of CAWUFW010003473.1, forward strand.
TCTTCTCTCCACCTCTAAGAACTGACAACAGTGGACACTACAAATGGGCTTATAACAATTTAAGGATTTAATTAAAGATGGCTCCAGAAAGCAGTTTAGCAGTAGGCACTGTATTATGAATCTGGAGAGCATAGAATAAAGAAGAGAAACTAGAAGAGCCGCCGTGAAGAAATTGATTAAGCAAACAAGTAATTTGTGGGAAATAAACAACAAAAGTAATCAAACAAGAAGACATTTTGGACGGGATTTTACTGTGATGTTCTTTGCACTTTACCAATGGATTGTGGTGACAATGAGCTTCTGTTTTGCCAAGGAAATGAAGCAACTTAGAAAAACGCGCTGCTGGTAAATGCACAGTCTGGCAGACAAACAGTTACAGAGTAGGCTACATTATTTGTGTTGAAATTCCCCTCAACTTGAAGATCTGTGTGGGACAGCGGAGTGCAGTTTATAATGAATATGACTGGCACCACCTGCCATTTCCCTTGCGGTCTCTTTAAAAAACATGACAGAAAATATATGAGGAATATTTTTTGTGACACATGGCAAAGGGGTCATGTTACTAGTTTTGTGATTCCTGAGATCATCATGCACAAAGACTGGCATGGAAGTGGCATAAAATATACGATTTTGGCATGGCTTGTTCCCAAGAGAAACCTTCTTGTCGGCTACAGGGGAGCAGGCGATGAACTAGAAACAGACACAGAGTTGGAAAAACGGATTGCATTTACTCAGGGAACAACAGGCTCACAAAAAAATCTAATTCGGCGACATTCCCTACCACGATAAAAATATGTTATTGTTGTTTATATAGTGCTTCATAGCTTTGATGAGGTGCTGAAGCACATTTGTGGATGGGTAACATGCTATTGCGAGGGAGTGCTGTGGATGTAAGTGTGTGCGTGTAACATGTGGCCTATGTGGATAGTGCTTTGATGAGTTAGGTGAGGGCCAGTGTTCTGCTCAAATAGTGCTTAGACGTAAATTTGAAGAAAAAAGGCGCGGGAGGTTGGATGCTTAAGCATTAGGAGTTTGGGTATGGATGAATGGAAAACGTTTGATGCAATGTGGCATGTGTGGAAAGTGTTTTGGAACAATGCATGGATGGCAGACTATGTAGCAGCAAGCATGTAGCTGAGCCTACTCTAAGGTGTAGGATACAAGTTTGAGAATCGATGCAATCATGGAATCGGATATACACCATCTTTGGAGAGGTGTGCATCATACAGTTGTAACCGCATTCAATATGGGCCTAGGACAATTACCAGACGTGAAGGGTGCTGGGAGGTAATATTTTTCTTCATTTATGGTGTATGCTGTGGAATACATATAGTAAAGGCAGATATGCAACCCAAAGCAATGTGGAACATGCATTCATCCGCGGTTGATGCCTGAGGAGTTCATCCAAGGTGTGGAAGAGACCAGCTAATACGAATTGGCATTAAAAATTTAGCCAGAGCTTATGCTCTGCTGTGTCTGCCCAGGTGTGACAAATGAGTAACTAGTATGTAACCAGTCATGCTACGTATTCTTCAGACTCTACCCAGGAGTAACCAGGATTAACTGGGAGACTGCCTTTAACATGCAGGCCTTACAACGTAATGCCTTTACCACATATCAATTACCACTCAATGACTTTGCCATGTATTGCCTTTACCACTCATGTTTTTATTGTGCAAATGCTTTACCACGGATGCCTTTGCAACACAATGGTAAGTAGATATAAGGTAAGTGTATATATATATATATATATATATATACTTGAAGATGGAGGATCACAAGAAAACAACAGCCAGCCAGGGCAAAAATCTGGATCCCAAAGGATACAATGAGTCACAAAGAAATAAAATATCCAAGAAAGAAGTGACTCAAACAGATAGATTCACCAAAGAACAAAAATATATTTCCACTACTACGTTTCAGCTTCCGCCTTCCTCAGGTAGTACAAGATGGTTTGCTCAGTGGCTGCACAGATGACACAGCTGAATTTTCAAAAAGCATCATGAGTGAAGATTCCATTTGGAATGTGGAATCAATGCAGTCCTGAGAGCTCTTGAGATATGCAGTAATCAGGTTGTATTATCAGTAATGTTCAGTCCATCTGGATGCAGTGATTTTAAACGGTACATCCAGAAGTTTTCTCTGGAGTCCAGTAGTTCTTCCTTTGAGACATGTTCCACGGGGAAAATCTTCAAATCTGATAGTAAATGATCTACAAGGTTAAAATGATTGGCTACAGGCTGGTCAATTTTCTTATTAATTATTGCCGATTTGTGGTTCCTGAATCGTGTACGGAGGTCATTCACTGTTTGGCCTACATATTGTTTTTTACAGCTTTGCCGTTGGCACTGAATCACATAAATAATGCATGTTGAGCGACATGTAAGATGCTGTCTTATTCCATAGGTCCTTCTTGTAACAGAACTAGTTACTGATGATGTTTGTAAAAGGTATTCACACGTGATGCACCTTTTAGAGTCACAGCAATGAACCCATGCTTTTGTTACAACTTGCTTGAGTTCAGCTCTCACAATAAGAGATCGTAAATTTGGAGCTCTGCGGTAAGCAATGACTGGTGGTTTTGGAAAAACCTTTTGCAATTTTTCACAAGTAGACAGTAAGGGAAATGTTTTTTGCATTATATTTCTGTAGTTGGGAGCTGATGGATGATAGTCAACCACAAATGGAGTTCTGTCACTTTTGTTTCTGCCGTTGGTATTCCAAATAAGTGCTTCTCTGGGTAACTGCAAAGACTTGTCAATTTGTTGCTGTATGATATGCAGAGGATATATATATATATATATCCAACAAAAAGTTTTTCCCCTTGAAGAAGCCACACACAGAAGGTCAGTATTCACGCTTTTATTCGTGACAGCTACAGCATGGATGGCAAAACAGACACCAAATATAGAACATCTTGTGCCCAACTCGTTTCATGTTCTTGCGCACTTAATCATGGGCCGGTTCTTATAGGACATGCCAAACAGTTCAAGCACCTGGTTGCGATTGAAACACCCGCCCCAGTGGGCGTAGACAATCTGCATTGCCTTCTGGGCGTCGTAGTGCTTGTCAGTGTTTATCTCCTGTGAGTCCGTCAGTGCGCTCCCTTTTAAAATAAGTAAAACCCCAGTGGGTAGGTCGAAAGTCCAGACAATCCAAGCTGCACTTTATGACTGCCACAGCGTACCTCCTGTTCATCAAATTTACTGCACGCCGGCTGGCGTCAGCAAAGGTCCGCTGGCTACACGGCGGGGCTTCTATCACGGCAGGAATGGCCGTATTAAATCCAACAAAAGGTTTTTCCCCTTGAAGAAGCCACACACAGAATGTCAGTATTCACGCTTTTATTCGTGACAGCTACAGCGTGGATGGCAAAACAGACACCAAATATAGAACATCTTGTGCCCAACGCGTTTCATGCTCTCGCGCACTTAATCATGGGCCGGTTCTTATAGGACACGCCAAACAGTTCAAGCACCTGGTTGCAATTGAAACACCCGCCCCAGTGGGCGTAGACAATCTGCATTGCCTTCTGGGCGTCGTAGTGCTTGTCAGTGTTTATCTCCTGTGAGTCCGTCAGTGCGCTCTCTTTTAAAATAAGTAAAACCCCAGTGGGTAGGTCGAAAGACCAGACAATCCAAGCTGCCCTTTATGACTGCCACAGCGTACCTTCTGTCCATCAAATTTGCTGCACGCCGGCTGGCGTCAGCAAAGGTCCGCTGGCTACGCGGCGGGGCTTCTATCACGGCAGAAATGGCCGTATTAAATCAAACAAAAAGTTTTTCCCCTTGAAGAAGCCACACACAGAAGGTCAGTATTCACGCTTTTATTCGTGACAGCTGCAGCGTGGATGGCAAAACAGACATCAAATATAGAACATCTTGTGCCCAACGCGTTTCATGCTCTCGCACACTTAATCATGGGCCGGTTCTTATAGGACACGCCAAACAGTTCAAGCACCTGGTTGCAATTGAAACATGCACCCCAGTGGGCGTAGACAATCTGCATTGCCTTCTGGGCGTCGTAGTGCTTGTCAGTGTTTATCTCCTGTGAGTCCGTCAGTGCGCTCCCTTTTAAAATAAGTAAAACCCCAGTGGGTAGGTCGAAAGTCCAGACAATCCAAGCTGCACTTTATGACTGCCACAGCGTACCTCCTGTCCATCAACTTTGCTGCACGCCGGCTGGCGTCAGCAAAGGTCCTGGCTAGCGGCGGGGCTTCTATCACGGCAGGAATGGCCGTATTAAATCCAACAAAAGTTTTCCCCTTGAAGAACCCACACACAGAAGGTCAGTATTCACGCTTCAAGGGGAAAAACTTTTTGTTGGATTTAATACGGCCATTCCTGCCGTGATAGAAGCCCCGCCGCGTAGCCAGCGGACCTTTGCTGACTCCAGCCGGCATGCAGCAAATTTGATGGACAGGAGGTACGCTGTGGCAGTCATAAAGTGCAGCTTGGATTGTCTGGACTTTCGACCTACCCACTGGGTTTTTACTTATTTTAAAAGGGAGCGCACTGACGGACTCAAAGGAGATAAACACTGACAAGCACTACGACGCCCAGAAGGCAATGCAGATTGTCTACGCCCACTGGGGCGGGTGTTTTCAATTGCAACCAGGTGCTTCAACTGTTTGGCGTGTCCTATAAGAACCGGCCCATGATTAAGTGCGCGAGAGCATGAAACGAGTTGGGCACAAGATGTTCTATATTTGGTGTCTGTTTTGCCATCCACGCTGTAGCTGTCACAAATAAAAGCGTGACTACTGACCTTCTGTGTGTGGCTTCTTCAAGGGGAAAAACGTTTTGTTGGATATATATATATATATATATATATATATATATATATATATATATATATATATAATCACTGGAAATAACAAAGGTGTAGTTAGGTGAATATGTCAGTGACAACATTATGTTTTGAACTAAAAAGCACACCAAATTCACCAATTCAATACCTCTACACACGTATGATGCATTAGGAGCTAATGCGTTTTGTAAACACGTACACCCATTAGCTGGGCATAGGCTGTACACATTTTGGTAAAGAAGTAATATGGTAGTTACCCGCCACTATGTAAATTATACAACAATTTCTGTGTTTTTCTTTTAGTATAAAACGTTATTGTTGTCACCTAACTATAACGTCACTTTAACCTTTGGTCTTTCAAGTGAATTTCTAAGTTTTTTCAAAACAAAACAGATCTTTTTTTATCACACCTAACTATAACAATACTTTAACCTTTGTTTTTTTCAGTGAATTTCTAGGATGTTTTAAACAAAGTCATATTTTATTACCATAATTAAAGACAACCCCCTGCCACCGAGGGCCTTCAGCCATATGCAGCGGGGGATTGACCACAGGCAGCCAACCCCACACTTCACACAACCTTGGACTGTGCACAGCATGGGGTTGGCAACAGTTCCTGGCATCCGACCAGCCCTGTGGTCAACCCACCCGGAGGCAGCCAACCCCTCTGCAGGCAGCCAGCTCTACACTACGCATAGCCTTTGGTTGTGGGTCACGTGGGGTTGACCACAGGAAGCTAACCCCATGCTGCACACCCCCTTTGGCTATGTGCAGCAGGTTTTGGCCACAGGGTTTGGCCTACCACCAGGCCCTGTGTCCAACTCCACAGCAGGCTGCCAGCCACCTTTAGTTAGCCTTCAGAGCCCAGGGATCCCGTTCCCCGGGGCCAAAACATACATTTTAAGGGGAGGTGGCACGGATCGCCCCTCCCTGATCCTTAATTTCCCACAGGACCCCATCTCCTGTGACCAAATACTATAAAAAATGGGACGGGGCAATGCAGCCCCCCTCCCTGAGCCTATTTTAGCCCCAGGTTCCCCATCCCCCAGGGCCTGCTTTAATTAACTATTCACCACACTTGGTACACAGGTGAGCCTGCAGCCTCCAACGTGTTTGTTGATGGGTGCCCCAGGTGGCACTTGTGCACCCACCTATCATAAAGAGAGACCCCAGGGATGCATTCCCTGGGGTAAAAATAGGCTTAAGGAGGGGGCGTGCCGCGCCCTCCCCTTTAAATTACTGTACGGCCCCAGGGGGTGGGGTGCCCGAAGCTTATAAATGATGGGGAAGAGGGCCGTGCACTCCCCCTCTTCTTTTATTTACATTTTAGCCCTGTGGGATGGAGTCTACTGAGCCTAATTAGGCTCAAGGGGGGGTGCACCCCCCTACTCTCATTAATCACTTGGTCCCAGGTGATGGCATTTCCAGCGCCTAATAAGGCCCAGGGTTGGGGCTGCATGCCCCCTCCCTTTAGAATTCTGCCCTGGAGGAATGGGGTCCCCAGGGTTTATAAAGGCTTGGAGAGGGGGGTTGCACACCTCCCTTCCCTTAATATATATATTGTGGCCCCTGGAATGGGGTCCCCGCGGCCCAAAGGCCAACACTATACTGTGTTGCCAAAGGCTGTCCACGGCATGGAGTTGGCTGCATGTGGAGAGTTTGCTGCAGGCCCTGTGGCCAACCACCCATCATGCATGGTTGAAGGCCATGCACAGCGCAGGGTTGACTGGCTTTGGGGGTGTTGACAGGGGTTGTATAACGGAACCCTGCAGGCATTTACCCCATACGCCTTTACAGCACAGTCACTACCCCACCTGTGACATTACCACATGTTGCTTTAGCATGCAAGCCTTTACAATGACTTGCTTTAGGGGGCGCTGGACTTTAGAATAGTATAAATTACTATTCCAACTTCAATCTTCGCAACAGTAGGGAAGGTGTTGGACTTGAAAATCCAACACTAGTACAACAACGCACCCCCTACAGCAAGTCATTGTAATGACTTGTGTGGTAAAGTAAAGCGTGATAAAGTCGCATGCGGGGTACTGACTTTGTTGTAAAGGGTGGTCGATGTAAAGACTGCTGGGTAAAGGATGTTTACCGTGACAGGATGACATTAGGCTGATATTAAAAAGGGTACCCATATAGGGGGCAAAAGAAGAAGAGAAGGCTTGCAGGAGACCAAAGTGAAGAGAAAACCAGTACACCAGGAAAAACCTCAAGCTCATAAAAAGTCAGATAAATGCATCAAACTACTAATATTCACAATTTGACTATAAGGCAGCACTTCTCTTGAAAGAATTCTGATCATCTAGGTCTCAGATTCATTTCAGTGTTACAAGATTATCATGTAATAGCTACTTGAGAAGCTTAGACAGAAGATGTAGATCTGTTGAGAGTCCCGTCTGTCCCTAACTCTCCTGAAGTATTGACGACTTGAATGCCTCACAAGAGAAGGAAGGGAAAAATAGGGAAGGGAGAGACAAAGGAGTACTTGCTCTCGCAGGTCGGTTCTGGCAAAGCCTAGGGGGATCTGCTTGTGGATTAGCCCACTTACTCACTCTTAGGTGTTGTAGGGAGCAAAGGCTAAATGAGCACATGAAAGAGGTAGAGGTAATTAAAAAGGAAGTATTTAAAGATGTGCTGAAGAACGAGGCCTTAATTCCAAAAAACGTTCCAATCTTACCCAAATCCCGAGCGGATAATGCAATCATGAGAGCAGATATCTACCAGGCTGTCGGTATTACTCCCCAGCACACCCAGACATCCAAGATCAAGGATCAGCAGCAGCTGGCCGAAGTACAACCACAAGTAGGCAAGACAATCAGGGAAAAATAAAGGAGGGAATTTAAGTAAGGTCTATGCGAGGGAACAAGAAATAATTCAAAATAACAAAAGGTGATAGACCCATGATCAGGTGGATGGACTATACGAAGCAGAAAGCCAATACAACTACGAATCCTCACCAGGCAAAGAGACTAGTGTCTAGTGCAGTTAAATATTCTCCACCACTATTGACCCAGAAGTGTTCTACAATCTGGAAGTTCTCACCCCTGCGGTGGCCAGTGGTGTAGCTTTCCTCTGCTGAGTGGCACAGATATCCATTTATATACGCTGTTAGATCACAATGAGACACACTAAAAAGCAAACATCACAGTATGCAAGACCAAAAGAATTTTCTTCTCCAATATACCACACAAAATAGACGGAAAGTTCTGCATCATCTCCTAGTAGCCAGAAAATGTTTATATAATATAACTAGCATTCTAATAAATATAGCTCGTTTGTTATATAAGCCATCATTTTGTCTTTCTAAGCAATGAAATTAGCAGGGGGCAGATTTACTAAGGTGTCACCCAATGCAGTGCAGTGGCCAAAAATGCTGCACTGTGTTGCGTGACAGGAAGGGAGTAGGAGAGCACCATATCTACAGAGATATGGCTCTCTCCTCCCCTCTCCTAAGTGCAGAATTTTGCTGCTGTGCACCATGCACATACCTTTGCACTATAGTGCAAGGGTGTGTGCGAGAGTCTAGCATAGGTTTTGTACTGGAAGGGTTCCCTTCCAATGAAAAATACTATGCCTAGACAATATTTAAAACGTTTCCTACTTTGTAGGTGTGCTGTAAAGTGCAGCACTTGTGCAACGTCTGAAAAGAAAGGAGAAATGAAAACATTTCTCCTTTTAACTCCTGGTTTCAAAAAGTGTTATTTTTTTACGCAAAACCCTATCTTATACTTTTGGTAGATAGGGTTTTGCGTCAAAAAGTGTGGGTAGTTGCATGGGAACGCCCATGTAACGCCCCCCTTGACGCTGAGTAATGCAAAGCAGAACTGGCAATTTGGTCGTACCAGCCCCAGAAGGGGGGTCAAGTGGGGGCGTGCAAGTGTGAAGCACTGCTGCTTTTGTTACTGGGGGCCGATATTGCAGCACTGCTGCAAAACCAGCCCTCAGTAACAAAACTGGCCCTCACCACTGTAAAGCCGGCCCTCACCCTTCCAGCCTCCTGGAAAAATGCCTGATGCCTGCTTCGCGCTGCTTTGCGTTACTTTGCGTTAATTTCCAGGGCAAAACAAGTTTTACGCTGGAAAGTAAATAATAAAAAAACACTTTGTGCTGGTTTGCGTTACTTTTATGATGCAAAGCCAGTGCAAAATGTTCGTAAATCATCCCCCAAATGTTACTTTCATCCATTATAATTATACTAAGCTTACTTAACTCAGAAGGATGTAACGCTGAGTTAATATTGCATCTTTCAGCAGTGAATATTCAGCTCATTCAGTCATCTTGTTTGGTAATATATATGACATAACTAACTCCACCCTCTGCCGGTAAAATACTCTCAACCAGCTCACCTTAAACATACCATACCCTTACATTGTAGCTCATGCTATACATTATAATATACATAAAAAGTTCCCACTATGGCCTTATGTCTACCTTTTGCACTCAGACAGCCACCCTATCACAATACCATCTCTAATTGAACTCCAAGGTGACCCACAAAATGTGTTTGTCCATATCATGGCTTGTGCAGCTCCCAGCATCTGCAATACATCAGTTTATATTGGAAAGCCTACACACATTCTTGCATACATACCAATGGCCTCAGCAGGAGGGAAGGCATCATCCCATTCTCCATTGTCCCCTTGAAAATAATGTGGTTATTTTGAACACATAAGACTTGCAAATGCCTTGCACACTAATTCATGACTAATTAAGCTTTTGCTACATAAAACAAAACTTACCACATCCCATGCCTAAAACCCATATTCCACCCTCTTTGGAGTATTTCTCGCCCAGGTTTAAACAACCAAGCAACTACAAAACAAAAAAACTAAACTCTTTCGATTGGATGGCCCTCACTCCAGTCTTGAGGCCACCTATTCCAAATTCCCAAAATGACAACAGAATGGCAGGGGCACCATATTCTCTCTTTAGTCTCTCTCTAGTCTTCTCCTTTTGCCCTTAACCTCAAATGAACATTTTGATAGCAATGTTTCTGACCGCAGAAAGAACACTCTTTATATGGTGTTGCTTTCTTTCACCCCTGACCACTCCCTTTCTCCCAAACGGCTATTGATTATTGATTGAAGCATTGTTACACAAATCATTGTTCTCAGGAATAAGACATTCACTCAATCATGTCTAGACAGATTTATACAGCTCGCTACTAATAATGCATACCACAATCATCTCATGCCAGAATCTCTGCAAAATTACTATGCCTTTTTATAGCCTTCATGACCCTATTAATCAGTTCCTCCTTCCTCACCCCTCTCTCCGTCCTTTCCTGGGAAATAAACTTAACCTTTTAATCAGAAAACCTGGCCACTTACCACTAATATTTCAATTGCATTTTGGTCCATGTCATTATGACCAAAATTAATAATTTTCCCTTAAGTGGATGACCAGCCAATCAAACAGCCCTCTGCTTCTCTAGAAATCATATAGCATTGACAACCACTGTCCCCATGACATCCCTCCTTTACCTGTCCTAACAACCTCTACTTCAAAACTTTAAAGAATATATCGCCTAAGAGCCCCTTTGCCTGTCCCAGCGCCTCTCAAAGAGGAGTCAATTTGGTCCTATCTAGACGTGGAAATAGCTGACAATCTTTTTCTGCTTCAAAACCCTTGTGTTGATGTCTTGTGTACATGCACTTTTTTCCAGTCCTTCCTAATAAATCCAGGATCCTATTGTCCTTTTGTCTATGTTTAACATTATGAGCCACATTCTCACTTGTTTTTCATCTTCTACTGCTTCTGCCTGCCCACCTACGAATTCTAAGTCAATGAGAGGTTTACAGAAAGTTTAGTGGAAACAGTGATTTAAAATCCCCTCACCTTAAAAACATATCTCCACTAAAACCAGTCATAATTTCAATATTACCTTTCTACTATTCTTGACTTACTTTTATGCTCTGGCACAGCCTTTCAACAACCAGGGACTTTTTCACCTATGGATTTTTCATTTTAAACTCCAATCAAATTTACCATAACATGCCAACCCAGAAGGTTTTTATCAACATAATTTCCTGCCTCCTAGAAGCTTCAAATGATAGATCAAGTCATCCCTCCTTTTCTCCCTTCCTTTTCCCGTTTGTGGAGTGTTACTGGTGGCTTTGCCAAGATGTTCTCTTCGTTTCAACCTTTATGTGTTTTGTGTGCCGAGTGTCAAGGATCATTATTGAGATGCACTGCTTCAGTTCCACACTGGTGTTCGAAGCGGTGCCAACATCTGTCTTCGGAACCAACTAATGGAATCTCAACCCAGTGTGAATGAAATATTAGAACATTGGAATGTTGGGAGCTCCATTGAAGACAATGGAGTGCTCCCTGCTGCTACGGGCCGGTAAAGGCCCGCAGAGCAACATTCCAATGTTTTACAAAGGCCCCTCGGAGCTCGAGGGGATTTAAATCCCCTCGAGCTTCGAAAAGCCTTTGTTTTATTTCTTAGAACATTCTGCCCTCTGGTGGCAGAAGGTTCTAATAGCCTTATAGCCCTTCGTAGCAGGGCTATACCGGCTATTAAAGTCCCTCACCCTTGTTAAAGTCCCTCGCCTTCGGCTCGGGCCTTTAACGCGGGAGCGGGCCTTTAATAGCCGGTATAGCCCGCTACGGCGGGCTATAAGGCTATATTACATTAGCTACCTTGTTCATCAAGCCTGAGGCGTTCTTTGCTATAAACAATATATCTGATTTCAGACACTGCAACACACACTTCTCAGTAATGTTCATTGTTCATCATCCCCTTGGTTGATTACCTGGTTCCGATAGACACCAGTGCTGTGTTCTCTTGGAGCACAAAATGCCTGTTGGTTAACACCCTCACTCGTCATCAATACTTAAAAATATCCAGAAATTCAATATCGTGATTCTATTCAGCCAGCCAACACCTTTGATAGTATAAGGCAAACCTAGATGTTCTCTTCCGCATCAGTAAAATTTTGCAGCTACGTCTTATTTCTTTGATATTGCAACCAAATTAATGTCAGTAAGAATCAACCAGAATGGACTCCACAAGTCCTTCTGCAGGATATGTATTTTGCTTAACTTGTGGTGTGTCTAGATAACCCCCTCATGGGTAAGGTATTTGCAGCCTGGAGGTACTAAATTGAATGCAAGTTTGCTGTGCCATAGAAATAACTCCTCTTCCCTTAAATCCAATTCCCTTTTTACAAACACATTATCTACCAAGCCCAAGAGTGAATCTAATTTGTATAAAAAGCGTAGACATCATCCTCATGTTCATATGCCAAAGTTTCCCAATGGAACCCCAGATCCCACTGCTATATCTTGCAGATGCCTTAATAGTGACACAGATTTTACTAGTGTCCTAACTTTCTCTTAGACTGTAGATTGTCAAGACATTATAGGACCTGCTCTGACCTTGATGACCCCTCTATCCTGAAAAGTATTGAACATCTCGAGCAAGGAGTATTGTATATAAATGGGGAGGCCATGTATCCTAACCTAACAAGAGACTAAATAAATACATTTTCTCTAAAAGGTGACTGACTTTAAAAGGGCCAATTATAGGAATTAATCTAATGCCAATTCATGATAGATAGCTGCCCAAACACAGCCTCACAGCCTTTTGTCAAGCATCAACTACACTAACCATTACAAAACATTTGAATCTTCAAATGTTCTAAAAACAACTTACATCAATTCATTTTTTGAGAGGAAAAACTCACAATTGAGTGTCCATCAGATATGTACAAAAATAATTTTACTCATAAATAAAAAAAACAATCAGTTGAAGAATATTAATATACAATCTTAATTCATGAAATTATAATTGGTCCATGTTTATGTAGAGCAAACAAAATCATCAAGTAATGTCACTGTTTTATATAAAAAGAATAATATTCAGGCTTTCTGCTCCTTAACATTTGAAATCAACTAACAAGGTTGAGAAATATGTTGGTGCTCTCATTCTGGGAATGCTTTGTCTCAATATCCATATGTGTTCTACACAGCAGCATCCATGTTATTCACAGTTTTTTTTATGTCAGCACCAATTCTCATAATTGGTGATGCATTTTGGAACAGCCATAATCATGCCATATTATGAGGGTAAGCATATATCTCACACAAGTTTGACATTTTCTTACTGCCACACTGCCTCCTCTTGTTCTGAGCTTTTCAATGTCTGCAAACGTTGTTCATTGAGGCTTCCCTCAAAGCTCATCTGACCACATGAAGCCTTCACCAGATATCACCATAACCAACAGTAACTGGACTGCTCTGAGCTCCAGAAAGATTTAAAATCCTAACGGCAAAGGATTTGAGTGACCAAAGTTCCTGCGCGTAGGCCAACCACATGTACTCATATTGGCCTTACTTGCTCATTGGCCCCCACTGGGGCATTTTTCAATTAGATGTCCATCAATGATTCCCTCTACATGTATCTACCTTTGCAATACTCCTTTGGATTCAGCTTTCAAGTTGGTCCTGCTCGATAAATGTTTTTTAAGCGTGAAGGTAACATTTTCCACTTGGAAGAAATGGTGCTTCTGACCATGTGCACATTCAGGCCAATTACTATGTGTGCCTGGGTCGAGCCTAGCCTTGTTCAGGGCCTTTAGGTATATTTTTACAACATTGCAGACCTTTTACACTAGATTTAGAGTTTTGAGTTTTAGTTCAGGTTTCCAACAGTCATGTCTCGTTTACATTTATGTTTTGCATTCTTTGTGTATTTCATTTTTTATTTGTTTAACTTACATTTGATATGGACATTAATGTTATCTATTTCCTATGTGTACTCTTCTGTTAAACATAACAGTGCATGCATTTTATTTGTTTACTGTTCACGGCAAGCTACTTGTTGTTTCTGTTCCTTATGTGTTTGGCCTGTCTGAGAGCTGTAGACTTTCTCCGTAATCACCAACCAGTCTGATGTCAATAATACAAATTTCAGCAGTATTCCACTTCAGAAAAAAATCACAAGATGCATATTATTAGACCTGGCTTTTTCAGCGGTTTTATCCCCAGATTTTTTGCTTCGTGGCCTCCTGTTTTTGACCCTGTTTTTGTTGGTCTTAGGACTCTGGGCACTTTACCACTGCTATTCAGTGATAAAGTGCATATGCTGTCCATGTAAATTGTGCATAAGGATTGGTGTTTCCATGATTGGCTTATTTGACTTACTACTAAGTCCCTAGTATAGTGCACTGTGTATGCCCAGGGCCTGTAAGTCAAATGCTGCTAGTGGGTCTGCAGCACTGATTGTGCCATCCACACAAGCAGCCTTTCAAAGGGGTCTCAGACCTGCCACTGCAGTGTCTACGCCGTCTCTACTGCCATGTCAACCTGGCAAGTGCACCCATTTGCCAGGCCCTAACTTTCCCTTTTATTACATGTGTCACCCCTAAGGTAGGCCCAAGGTACCCCTGTGGGCAGGGGGCAGTGTATGTGAAAGGCAGGACATGTACTGGTGTGTGTGACATGTCCTGATAGTGAAAAACAGTGTATTTCATTTTTCGCTATGGAAAGGCTATCTGTCCCATAGGATAGAATGGGAGTTTATTTATAACATCTTGTAAGTATAACTTCCCATTGGGACAAGGTAGAAAGTTGGAGTTTAGCATGCCTGAACTCAGAATATAAAAATGCATCTTTTAGTAAAGATGATTTCTATATTGTGTGTTTGAAAATACCACTTTTAGAAAGTGGGTGTTTTCTTGCTTAGCCATCCTATGTGCCTCTGCTGGGTTGTGGATTGACTGTCTGGCTTTGAAGTGACAGGGGCTGGGGAGGCACATTCTCTTCAGACAGCCTCTGGGGTGGTTGAGGTGTGTCCTGCCTTTCCTGGGTGAGACAGAGCTGGGCTGAATAGACCTGGGCTGCATTTAGGGTATTGGGAGGAGATTTCCTTGCACCTGAATATGCCTGGTCTGCCTTGGACAATGCTGTCTCCACCTCCTGCCAGGAAGCTGGGCGGGAGAGGACAGAACTGGTTTGGACTGAGTGCAGACAGTCTCTGCCACAAGAGAACAAAGGGAAATGTGGTATAAATATTGGGGCCCAGACCCCAGGATTTTAGAATTCTCTTGGATTAAGGAACCTGCCAATAAGAAGAGCTGGGGAAGCTGCGAGGAGAGACTACCACTTTGCTGTGTGCATTGCTGTGTTGGCCTGCAGTAGCTGCCTCTGTCTTGTTCAGAGAAAGGACAAGACTGAACTTTCTGTAACCTTTTCTACGGAGTATCTCCAAGGGCCTGAGGTAGAGCTTTCCCCCTGTTCAAGAATTCTCAGGAACATCAAAGACTTCACCTTCCTCTGGGTACCGCATCTGGGACCGTGCGTTCCAGTTGCCACCGAGGGAAACCGCAGTCTGACACTGTCATCGACACCGCTGCCGGCTCCATGATCTGAAAGCACCGCAGAGGGCACCTCCACACTTTGCACCGCAACCCTGGTCTCACTGATGACGACGACTGCTGCCACCGAGCCGCTGCTTGCACCACAATCTGTGGGCACCGCACTCCGCACCGAATCAGTTCACTCCACCACCCTGGTGTCACCGACGATGGCACTTCAAGCTGACATCGCCGCCGTGGTATGCACCATGGTCTGGGGGCACCGCTTGTAAGCTACACGAAGCACCTCCCCATCCCACACCGCAGCCGTGGCCCACTGATGCCAACTCCCCTCGACCAGCGCCACCACCTGCACCATGAACAGTCAGCACCGTAATGAGCACCGCCCCACTTCGAAACCTCCGCCCTGGTCTCACCGACGCCGCTAGATGACCATCACCGAGCCGCTGCCTGCACAGTGACCTGAGAGCACCGCAAGCCGCACCGTCCACTTCACACTGCTACCGCAATGGTTGTCGGAACCAAAGGTACTGTTTACAAGGCTCCTGACACCGACACCGGTCCGCACCGACGCAGTCGACTGAAACTGTTGGCTTTGGTTGTTTTCAGCACCGCTGTAGCACCGGACAGAGCTACTGACTTTAAGGAACTGCAGTTTTAATGTTATTCTGCAAAGTGCTTATTTTGATTATTGTATGTTGGATTTTTGTCGTTTTGGTCTTGTTTGGTTTAGAAAAAAGATTACCTATTTTTCTAAACTGGTGTGGTGTCCATTTGTAGTGTTTTCACTGTGTTACTGTATGTGTGCCCAAATGCTTTACACACTGCCGCTGAGATAAGCCTGCCTGCTCGTGCCAAGCTACCAAGGGGGTGAGCAGGGGTTGTCTAAGGGCATAACTCCCTTACCCTGACTAGAAGCAAGGGTCCCTACTTGGACAAAGTTGCAACCATTGCTAACTAGAGACCCCCATTTCTGACATTGGTGGTCAGCGGTGAGGATTATGACTTGCATTTGTGCCTAACATACACTGATTGTTGTACACTACTAATATAGTGCAGACCATTACGCAACCACATACTATTTTTCCCTGTTTCCCTTTGGAATTTGGTTGTTGGAACTCTGGTTAGTTGTTGCACCTGTGGCGCCTTTTCAGAATGGAAATCAAATGTTGGCACCTGTACATCTACAAGCTGAGGGAACTAAAAGTATTTTGCAAGGAGAGGGGGCTACCTGTGAAGAGGAGATCCACAAGGCAGGATCTTGAGGCAGCCCTGCATAGCTATGAGGTACTACACTTAGAAGCAACACTATCAGATGACTCTGAGGAGGGATCTGATGGGGGAATAGCCAGCCAGAATACCAAGAGGGCAGTGGCCATGAGGAGGAAACATTATTGGAAAGATTGGCTCTTGAGGAGAGGAATCGAATTTGCGCTTGTGACCAGAGGATGAGGCAGCTAGACCGGGAGTGCGAGGAGATAGAGCGAGTCTCAGCTGAAAAAGAAATGTGTGTAGCTCAGGAAGTGAGCTTGGCTGGGCTGGAGGTGGAGTCCAGCTCAGATGGTGGCAGCAAAAAGGTGTTTCCTAGTGCTGAGGGAGAAGTACACACACCCAGAGATGTGGCGCCTGACTTGAAGGAGGGAGTTAACATACACCAGGGGGTTCAGGTTTATGAAGTGGCTCCAGTGGTGCGCAGTGTCCCTGAGGTGTATTGGGGAACTGGCACAGGGGATCCTATTCCTAGTGGTGGGAGGGACACTCTACTGACTCTACATGAGAGGTGCAGGGAGAGGGGTTCACCCATGGTAGAAGTCCTGGTATGTGAGTGTGGAGACCGCCCAGAAGAGTGTGGGTTGAGTTACAGGGACAGTCAGACACTGTCTTGCC
Source organism: Calotriton arnoldi (assembly GCA_963921515.1). Lineage (NCBI taxonomy): Eukaryota > Metazoa > Chordata > Amphibia > Caudata > Salamandridae > Calotriton > Calotriton arnoldi. The sequence continues at coordinate 1,120,041 of CAWUFW010003473.1, forward strand.
AGTCTCAGGAGAGTGATGTGGGGTACTTGTGCGAGGCACTGGATTGTGAGGCAAAGAGTAGCTTGTTTTTTTTTAATAGTCTTTATTAATTTTCAGCAGGTTATACAAGTAAACTTTATCAATAGTGATGTGCTTAATATTACAATGTCAATTACAAAAGCAGCTTTGGTGAGGTGCCAAGCAGAAACATATACAATAATCTTAAAACAGTATTAACATTTTATGCCATTGTCAGTAGAATTACTATACACTACGAGTAAACTGCTATCTGTTCGGAGTTATTCGATCTCATCTGTCTTGTGTTTATGATTGAAATCTGGCCATGTGTGAACAGGAATGATCGTCTACATGCAAACTGAATTAGCGCTGGTGGGCGGAACCCCATGGCCCGCCTAATTGTATATATAATACAGTCCTGCCCGTTTCTGGGCGCAGGTGTGCAGTCAAGAAGGGTTTACTTAATGCGCATTTATGCTGCAACATAATGTGGTGGAAGTGCAGGGTAAGGGTGCGCTTTACGTTGTGGTTGGGTTTGTCGTGCTCAATTTAGTTTCTATAGCAGTCAGGTATTCCCGCCATTGTACAGGATTAACCCGTGAAGGTTTACATGGTGTATTGGCTATCTGAGTTGCCTGCTCTGCAACAAGTGCACTACGGAGGTCTAGAAGCCATGATTGTAAGCTGGGGCTTGATTGCGATTTCCAAACCATAGCTATTCTGCGTTTTGCCAACCCTGGTGCCAAGTCTAAAAATGTATTGAGGTTCTTACGTGGGGCGTTACGCTTCGTAATTCCAAGCAGAAAGTGTGGGCCCGAGCTATTGTCAGAGATCCCACTGCTTCCGTTAACGTCGTAGCCACCTCATTCCAGTATAACTGGAGGTGTGGGAATGTCCCGACCATGTGGGGGAACGTTGGTTCTGGGACTAGGCATCTGGGGCAAACATCAGCGGAAGCGGGGTACATGCGTGGCAGCCTATGTGGTGTTAAGTATGTATGGTGGAGATAGTTAAATTGCGTGTATTTCAGCCTGGCGTTCGTGGCTATGATTTTAGGATAGCTTATGCATTGTGTCCATTGCTCATTGGTAATATTAGTCGCCACGGCCGAATCCCAATATTTGCGCAGTGGTGCCAACAAAAACGTAGAGTTGGGCCTGAGAGAGTTATAAATTGCAGTAACCGTGTGCTTGCCCCGTCCATGTGTTAGTAGAGTTTGTAATGGCTGGGATGCGGTGGGCTCAGTGCGAGTGTTACCCCATGTCTGGAGGAATTGCTGAGATAGTAGTGCGTACTACAGGAATGTCCCCTGTGGTACCCCGTAGTCATCCATCAAACCCGCAAAATCTTGTAGTTGCAAGTCTGTAAATAGGTCTCCCCAGGTGTCCATCCCCGCGCACTCCAAGTCTCGACCTCTGGGCACCTGTGACAGGTATAATAACCCAGAAGGACTACGAGTGGCAGATTGGGGGTATACAGTGCGGTTGGCCCTTAAGCAATACATATTTTAGCCAGCTGCGTCTTGCTGCTAGCATTAGCATGTTGCCATGTTTTCTTTGCAGTGCGGTGGTAGATCCTGATAGCCATATCATCACGGCTGGCTGCCGCAATGTTACCGCCCATGGGGCCAATTTGGTGAGATTACTGTTCGTGAGCCACCTCATAGGCCACTGCAGTTGCGCTGCAGCATAGTAGTGTTCATAATTCGGCACCCCCAGTCCTCCCTCAGATAATGGTAGGTACAGTTTTCGGAGTGCTACTCTAGATCTAGAGCCCCCCCAAATCAGAGAGACAAAGAGTGATTCTAGGTCTTTGAAAAGCTTGTGCGGTAGTCTATGGGGAAGGGTAGAGAAAAAGTATAAGAGTCGGGGGAGTAAAAGCATTTTGGAGATGGCTACCTACCCCATAGGGGATAAGGGTAAACTCAACCAGAACGGAAGGGCTGCGCGGGCTCTAGTAATTGCTCTGCCTAAGTTACCGTCTATTAGATCTACCTGGGAGTGATAAATTTGAACTCCCAAATAGCTAAAGGTGTCAAACACCCATTCCAGTGGTGTATGGGGCAGAGTATGTCTCTGGTCCGTTGATAGCGTTTTCATTAGAAACACCGCTGATTTGGGCCAATTAACCCGTAGGCACGAGACCCGGGCATGTTCGTCCAGCAGCTCCATTAGTTCCTGTAAAGCTGTAATCTGGCCACGTAGATAAATTTACGCATCGTCTGCATAGAGGGAAACTATTTGCCATTGATTATCCGCCCGTATGCCCCAGTCAAGTACACGTTGGCGGAGCTTGCATGTCAGCGGCTCCATGGCCAACGCGAATAGAATGGGTGAAAGAGGGCAAACCTGTCTTGTTCCGCACTCTATTGCGAATGGCGGAGACATGGTACGACCAGTCTTAACCCTGGCCTGCGGCTTTGTATATAGTATTCTCACCCACCTCAGAAAATTAGGGCCCATACCAAACCCTGACAGCACAGCTAGTAAGTATTGCCAATCTAGGGTGTCGAACACTTTTCAATGTCTAAGGCAGCTATCCAAGGTGTGTCAATTTCTGTATGGGCCCACTCCAATAATTTAAAAAGACGGCGCAGGTTCAGACCGGTATTTCTCCCTGCGATGAAGCCATTTTGGTCCTCATGCGCCGGTATGTGCACTGCGTCCTATAGTCTATTGGCTAAGATCCTACCTAAAATTTTGTAGTCAGAGTTCAGCAGTGACAAGGGGTGGAACGAGCCCATTTGGAGTGGGTCTCTACCTGGTTTAGGTAACACAACCAGTGTCGCCTCACGTAGGGAGGGCAGGAGTTCACCCCTTTCAAATGCCTCTTCATACATGGTGGAAAGCCGGGGAATGAGTTGCTCAGAATAGGTTGAATAAAATTCTGATGGCCACCCGTCTGCCCCTGGGATCTTGCCTGTGGCTAGTTGTTTGATGGATTCGGAGATCTCATCTGCAAGAGTAGCTTGGTTAACACCTGTGTGGGGCTGTGTGATTCAATTGTTGGAGAGCATATTTTAAGACCCTGTTTTCCAGAGCTATGCCAGCACCTGGTGGGGTGTGAGTTCTCTGACCCCAGGGAGCTCGCACTGGAGGCAGACCTTTTGGTGGATTCCAGAGGGTTTGAAGAAGCATCGGGGGTGATCCTGAAGGAGGTGGCTCAGGTTTTCCCCAACCAAGTGAGGTAGAGGAGGATTATGATAGCCCAAATAGGTCCCAGAGTAGTGGGAGGGGTGTAGGATCCCATGTCCTGTCTCAGAGGAGAAGGAGTGGGAGTGGGCTGTGTCCCGAGGTGCCTGAAACCCAGTCTCAAGGCCTGGTTGGTTCCATGAGGGAACACCAGGAGGGGGGCCTAGTCTGTAATGGGAGGCCATCCCCTGAGGGGGATCGAAAGGTGTCAGGTGAGCTGGGGGGCTGCTGTAACAAGCGTCCCACCAGTTATGGTGTCTGGCAGCACCTCTCCAGTTGGGAGGGTGCATGAGTCCAGAGTGAGGGGTGGGGGGGACGCAGTTCCCAGTGGAAGGACCAGTGGGTCAGGGGTTGCCAGCTCTGAGGTCAGAGCACCCCAGGACTGAACCTGGTGAGGCCTCTTCTGGCCTGGGGGGTCATCATGCTCTGTCAGGTACACAGGAGGCTGGAGACCTGCACCAGCCAGACTCTTGCACAACTCCTGAGGAGTGTGTTTCCCTTGGAGGGGTTGGTGTACTCCCCCGGAAGTCCTTGGTTGCCAGGCACAGGTCGAGCCTAAGGGTGCAGATCCTGGGTTGGCGGGCCAGGTTCAGGGTGTCCCCCCTGACCTGGACGAAGGGGTGACTGCTAACAGTGCCCCTACCGGTTTGTCTTTTGAGGACACCGCTCCTGGTGGGAGGGTGCAGTACCCAGTAGGGGGGGGGGGCGGAGAGAGGGCAGCCTCACCCCTGACCCCTGCCCAGCCTAAGGGTACAGACCCTAGGGATACCAGTTGGAGGATAGCACCCCTGAACTGGTGGGAGAATTGTGCAGGACACCTGCCACAGGTGCCCTGGCAATTCTGGAATCTGGGGGGACCACTCTGGGTGGGAGGGTGCAGAGCCGCAGGGAGGAGGACCAGGTGTGGGAGAGCCCACCCCAGTCTCCTGTCCAGCCACCGGGTACAGACCCAGGGCTGGTGGGCCAGTGTCAGGATACCCGACCTGGCAGAAGGGAGAGTGGACAATGGGTGCCAATTATCAGGGGCTACTGCCTCCCACTCTCTGACGCCACATAGGTTGGAGAGCCCTGAGAGGCATAAGGCCTGGGTCTCATCACTGACAACTGTCAGTGGCCACTGTGGCTTCCTGTCCTGGTGGACAGAGTTGCCCCTGGGGGAGGGCCAGGAGTCGCACCCCAGGGGTGAACTCGGCCACACTACTGTGTTGGCCATGTGGATACTGTCTGCCTACTGGGACACATCTGTGCCAAAGTGAGTTTAGGCGCTGCACAGATGGTGTCCACAGGTGAGGAGAAGGGTTCCCCATGGGCCCTGAGAGAATGGACAGAGGGATCCAACTAGGTTCAGCAAGGCATATAACCAGAACGTGCCCCCGCTGTTGTGGGCCAGGTATGTGTTCTATTGCCCCAAGCAGGGAAGTTCATCAAGGTATTAATTAGTTTACCCTGGCTTTCGGCTGGGAGGGGGTTGTGTTAGACCTGGCTTTTTCAGCGGGTTTATCCCCAGACTTTTTGCTTCGTGGCCTCCTGTTTTTGACCCTGTTTTTGTTGGTCTTAGGCCTCTGGGCACTTTACTTTTGCTATTCTGTGCTAAAGTGCATATACTCTCCATGTAAATTGTGTATATGGATTGGTGTTTCCATGACTGGCTTGTTTGACTTACTACTAAGTCCCTAGTACAGTGTACTGTGTGTGCCCAGGGCCTGTAAGTCTAATGCTGATAGTGGGCCTGCAGCACTGATTGTGCCACCCACACAATCAGTCTTTCAAAGGGGTCTCAGACCGGCCACTGCAGTGTTTGCGCGCAGTCTCTACTGCCATGTCAACCTGGCAAGTGCACCCACTTGCCAGGCCCTAACCTTCTCTTTTATTACATGTGAGTCACCCCTAAGGTAGGCCCAAGAAACCCCTGTGGGCAGGGTGCAGTGTATGTGAAAGGCAGGACATGTACTGGTGTGTGTGACATGTTCTGATAGTGAAATACAGTGTATTTCGTGTTTCACTATGGAAAGGCTATCTGTCCCATAGGATAGAATGGGAGTTTATTTATAACATCTTATAAGTATAACTTCCGATTGGGACAAGGTAGAAAGATGGAGTTTAATATGCTTGAACTCGATTTCTATATTGTGTGTGTGAAAGTACCACTTTTAGAAAGTGGGTGTTTTCTTGCTTATCCATCCTATGTGCCTCTGCTGGGTTGTGGATTGACTGTCTGGCTTTGGAGTGAGAGGGGCTTGGGATGTGCATTCTCTTCAGACAGCCACTGGGGGGGTTGAGGTGTGTCCTGCCTTTCCTGGATGAGTCAGGGCTGGGCTGAAAAGACCTGGGCTGCATTTAGAGTAGTGGGAGGAGATTTACTTGCACCTGAATAGGCCTGGTCTGCCTTGGACAATGCTGTCTTCACCTCCTGCCAGGAAGCTGGGCTAGACAGGACAGAACTGGTTTGGACTGAGCACAGACACTCTCTGCCACAACAGAACAAAGGGAAATGTGGTATAAATATTGGGACCCAGACCCCAGTATTTTAGAACTCGCTTGGATCAAGGAACCTGCCAAGAAGAAGAGCTGGGGAAGCTTTAAGGAGAGACTACCACGTTGCTGTGTGCTTTGCTGTGTTGGCCTGCAGTAGCTGCTTCTGTCTTGGGCAGAAAAAGGACTGGACTAAACTTTCGGTAACTTTTTTACTGAGTATCTCCAAGGGCTTGAGGCAGAGCTTGCTCCCTGTTCAAGAAGTCTCAGGGACAGCAAACACTTCACCTTCCTCTGGGTACCGCCTCTGGAAGCGTGCTTTCCAGTTGCCACAGAAAGAAACAGCAGTCCGACGCCGTCACCGACACCGCTGCCGGCTCCGTGATCTGAAGGCGCTGCAGAGATCACCGCCGCACTTTGCACCACAAACCTGGTCTCACTGATGACGACCGCTGCCACGGAGCTGCTACTTGCACCACGACCTGTGGGCACCGCATTCCGCACCGCCTAGGTTCACTCCACCGCCCTGGTCTCACCAAGGACACTTCTGGAAGCTGACATTGTCGCCGTGGTCTGCACCGTGGTCAGGGGGCACCGTTCATAAGCTACACGAAGCACTGCCCTGTCCCACACCGCAGCCACGGCCCACCGATGCCAGCTCCCCTCAACTGGCACTGCCGCCCGCATCGTGACCAGTCAGCACCGCAACGAGCACTGCCCCACTTCGCACCGCTGCCCCGGTATCACCGATGCTGCTAGACGACCGTCACCGAGCCTCTGCCTGCACCGCAACCTGAGGGCACCGCACGCGGTCCACTTCACACTGCAACTGCGACGGTTACCGCAACCGGCCCGCACCGATGCAGTCAGCCAGAACCAAAGGTACTGTTTACAAGGCTTATGACACCGGCGCCGGTCCGCACCGACACGGCCATCCGAAACTGTTGAATTTGGTTGTTTTCAGCACCGCGGTAGCACCGGACGGAGCTACCGACTTTAAGGAACTGCTTTTTAAGGTTATTCTGCAAAGTGCATATTTTGATTATTGTATGTTGGATTTTTGTCGTTTTGGTCTTGTTTGGTTTAGATAAAGATTACCTATTTTTTTTCTAAACTGGTTTGGTGTTCATTTGTAGTGTTTTCACTGTGTTACTGTATGGGTGCACAAATGCTTTACACACTGCCTCTGAGATAAGCCTGCCTGCTCGTGCCAAGCTACCAAGGGGGTGGCAGGGGTTGTCTAAGGGCGTAACTCCCTTACCCTGACTAGAAGCAAGGGTCCCTACTTGGACAAAGGCGCAAACCATTGCCAACTAGAGATCCCCCATTTCTAACACATATAAACTGAGAACTGCAAATCAAGAGCAAAATTGATGGTCAGTTTACAAGCGGGCTAGAACCTCCATATTTAGAGGAGATTGCAGTGGTAGAAAAGGCACCAAACACTGCAGGAAGAGCTAGCTATATGGAGCAATGCTGGTAGCCAATCTTCACCCATGAAAGTAAATCTGACAGAGTTGCGGAATGGAGTTGATCCTGACATTATTTATTTCACTGGAGAAAAGTGAGAGTCACAGAAACAGTATACTTGACCATGATTCAGATAACCCAATCAAAGTGACAGTGGTCTACTTACTGACCAAGGAGAAACCCCTTGACAATGGTATGTTGCCAAAGATTGATTTTGAGTTTCATCCCTCCTTATGAACAATAACCAATAGGATTCTAAAGTTTAAATGTTCTATGCCAACAGATCAATTGTGTCAGCTCAAACCTGGCAACAATTACCAGAGGAAGATTCTTGGTAGGTACTGGTAGATGTGTATAGTGGTGCACAATGCCCTACAATGCACACAACATTCGACATTTCGGAGGGGAAAGCCATAACAGATGGTATTCATTGCACTATGTGGATTCCAAACCCCCAGGTTTCCGAATTTAGCAGGTGAGATAAAGTTTGCCCACAATTGTGGGTACTCATTACCAAAGCCTTTGCCTGATGCCTCTTACGTGCAGTCCAGGTGCAATCATGAAACCGATTCGTAATGCGAAGTTGCTCTTATCTGACGAAAAAATAAACAAAACGAAGGGACCAGTGCGTTCCTAGGCTTCCCCCGATATTTGAAGAAAGGTCAGCTTGAAAGCTATAGGATTAAAGCTTATTAGTGTATCCTGAAGGAGATAGAAGTATGCTGTCAGGCAGCACGTAGACAGACATGCGATTGCTGACACAGGCTACCTCATATTTAATACACATACGATGAGCATGTAATAATTTCTCCATTCAGTCACGTAGACAGACATGCGATTGCTGACACAGGCTACCTCATATTTAAAACACATATGATTAACATGTATTAATTTCTCCATTCAGTCACGTAGACAGACATGCGATTGCTGACACAGGCTACCTCATATTTAATACACATATGATGAGCATGTAATAATTTCTCCACTCAGTCACGTAGACAGACATGCGATTGCTGACACAGGCTACCTCATATTTAATACACATATGATGAGCATGTATTAATTTCTCCATTCAGTCACGTAGACAGACATGCGATTGCTGACACAGGCAACCTTGTATTTAATACACATATGATGAGCATGTATTAATTTCTCCATTCAGTCACATAGACAGACATGCGATTGCTGACACAGGCTACCTCATATTTAATACACATATGATGAGCATGTATTAATTTCTCCATTCAGTCACGTAGACAGACATGCGATTGCTGACACAGGCTACCTCGTATTTAATACACATATGATGAGCATGTAATAATTTCTCCATTCAATCACGTAGACAGACATGCGATTGCTGACACAGGCTACCTCATATTTAATACACATACGATGAGCATGTAATAATTTCTCCATTCAGTCACGTAGACAGACATGCGATTGCTGACACAGACTACCTCATATTTAATACACATACGATGAGCATGTATTGATTTCTCCATTCAGTCACGTAGACAGACATGCGATTGCTGACACAGGCTACCTCATATTTAATACACATATGATGAGCATGTAATAATTTCTCCATTCAGTCACGTAGACAGACATGCGATTGCTGACACAGGCTACCTCATATTTAATACACATATGATGAGCATGTATTATTTTCTCCATTCAGTCACGTAGACAGACATGCGATTGCTGACACAGGCTACCTCATATTCAATACACATATGATTAACATGTATTAATTTCTCCATTCAATCACGTAGAAAGACATGCGATTGCTGACACAGGCTACCTCATATTTAATACACATATGATTAACATGTATTAATTTCTCCATTCAATCACGTAGAAAGACATGCGATTGCTGACACAGGCTACCTCATATTTAATACACATATGATTAACATGTATTAATTTCTCCATTCAGTCAAATAAAGTTATACAAATCGCTTTGAAAGGTGTTGCACTTTAAAACTAGAATATCATCCTAATGTTTTTAACAATCCTAATCCCTGATATGGGGTCCTTACTAAGCCTCAACTACAGTCCCCCACTGAATTAGCAGAGCCCTTGCTTGGGCCTGAGCCTATATATCGCACGTTTATCACTGATCAGATGCAATTACCTTTGGCACCATCAGCAGGTACTGCTGGTTTGATTCGAACAGTTACACATGTGAATGCTTTAACATCCAGGGAAGCCGCATATCTCAGTAAACACAAATATTATAGCTGGGAGGCGAACAGCAGGTGTAGGGGTTATAGTCATTATCATTAGGAGAAATGGGAGGCGGATGCAGTGATACATCTGACTAGTCATAGCAGAGTGGCCAGTTATGGAGCCATAACTGAACTACAGGTAGGAGGATTTAATAACCCTTCCGAGCAATTATGGGGGTGCTCATGTAAGTACTAATAGATTTGTTCCTATTGTGCTATTTTCTTTAATTTATGCTGCTGTAGGTTTAGCTTTAGGAATGTGTAGCATCACACGTCACCACTGGCATAACGAAACTTGAGATGCCCCCCTGCAAGGTACGTGGAGGGGCCCCCTCCGGTCTCAATCAGGAGCTCTCCAGCCAGAGTATTGTGCTGAGGGGGCCCACTGGAGCTTGGTGGCCTGTTCTACGCCACTGCACATCACCAAGTATAACCATTCCACTGGAAATGATAACTGCACCTATTTTTTTGTAGTTTTATATAGTGCACACTTGGCTAGAGGGCATTAGATCACTTTTCAAGAGAACCAGATTAGGGTTCACATTGTTTTATGCGCGGGGAGTTTAAGTGACTTGCTGGAATCACAGGATGTTGAGTAGAGGCCAGGATTTATTCCTGTTTCCCTAGTTCTAAAGTCGGCAGATATCTCCTGTCTTGTCCCTGTTTATTATTACTTAGTAACTTGAATAATGGGCACACAGGACCAGATGTACAAAGCATTTTTTGGTTGTAAATGCTCCAATATGGAAACTTGCACCCACAAAAATGCTTTTTGCAATGTACTAATAACATTTTAGGAGTCAGAAACGTTTTTGGGACTCCTAAAATGGGAGTCCAAAAGAATACAGATTTGGTATCTGGAAGGGGCGTGCTGTATGAATAGCTTCCAAGTACCTAATTGGTATCTTATATATCAATGTTTTATGACTGAAATCCAGTCACAAAACACTGAAAAGTTACTAACACCTCAGAGGTAAATGGGCTGCATTAAAAATGACGTATATTTAAAAAGTGGTCACAGACATGGTTGTCTGCACACCCCAGCAGGCACCATTCATATGATGGCTACCAATTGTAGTAAGTTGCAATTTGCAACCAACCTCATAAATATTGATAAGATATGTCGGTTTGCAGCAGACATTGACTCAGAATTTTGTGAGTCGACTTGTTATTACATAGATCAGTTCACTAAATTCCACATGTTGCACTTTGCGACTAATATTTTGTGACTAGAGTTTTGTACGTCTGGCCCGTTGCTTGTCAAGCTGTTAACTCAGGTATTACAGTATGGGCAACAAACACTCTAAGGATGAGATGTAGGAGGGATTTTGACTGTTGAGCTGAGCACTTGCAGAAATCAATCTTTTTAAGATGCAGTTGCATTTTTTTCAAATGAAAGTCGTACTGATTTGTTCATTACCCATCACCCATCTGCACAGGAAGTGACATCATCTTTTAAAGAAGAATCCAAGCAAGAGGACTTCATTTCCCGTCACTCACCTGCACAGGAAGTGACATCAAAGAATCTCTCATCATCCATCTGCACAGGAAATGACTTCACATGTTTCCTGCCCATGGCACCCTGTGCTCCCCTCCCTCCCAGGACCTACTTAATGTCAGCTGCAGCACAGATGCACTGCTGGTGTGCCAAAGACATACCAAAGACAAGCCCATCTGCGCCTGTACGTGCATGGAGCACACCCAGCGCCAGTAATCTTTATTCTTCCCCTACCCACAGCTACCCTGCTGTGCTTCTCTATGCTCTCAACCCCAGCTGCTACTCGTCGCACTGCTGCCATGCAGCATCACATAACATTGAAGGAGCGTGCTCATGAGCCTCCTGCAAGTTCTCTTGCACTCTCTCACACCCTACACCCACCACTCCTGCACCAGCAGCACCCAACACCTCACTTGCATACACTCACTCAAACCAGCCGCCCATTCATGCTCACACAGACCAAACGCTACCCACACAACACGCCACGCTCGCACACATGCCCCACCAAACATGTCACAGAGATATGGTACCTACAGCATGAACATACTCCAAACCTGCTCTTCCTTCTGGAAACAAGGCTAAATCCAACCTTCCATCCAGAAATCACCACAGCTACAAGATTGCCAAGCAAGACCATCAGCACAAGCCCGGAGGTGGAGTTGCATTCATATTCAAAGATACCATCAGCTGAACCACCTTCTCAGACACCCTGGACACCCCCACCAGCCACATGGAACACCTTATGTTCAAGATACACATCACAGCTAACTTCTCTTTGACAGAACCCTCGTATACAGACCACAAGGACAACACACCAATTTTGCCTCCAACATCATGGACTCGTAGCAGCTCTCATCATGAACACCAGCACCTTCATCCTCCTTGGAGACCACCTAGAAGACCACACCAACCCAAATGCTACAGCCCTGCTTGAACTCCACGGAAATCCTGGCCTAAAGCAGCATGTTACCAAACCCACACGCACTACTGTACATCTATTGGATGGGATTTTCTGCTCAATCTGCAACACCATAGTCAACAAGCCAGCAACAATGACCTGGACAGACCATGCCCTTGTCAGTTCCCACATTCCCATCCTGCACCACCACAGACCTACTACCACAGGATCCACCCACCATGGGTGGAAAAGCATCAATGAACGGGAGTGGGCTTCTGATGTTTCCGCAAACCAGCAACTTTCTGAAAGGCATCAAGTACCTCAACAGCAGGATCACTGCATGTGCCGCCACCCTGGCTCCCCTCAAGTGCAACCAAATGGCAACAGCCCAACCACAGGTCAGCTGGTACACAGAGGAACTCAGGCTGATGAAATGCCACTGCAAGCAGTCAGCCCTAAGACGCTACCACCATCTTCACCCTCTTCTTCCTACAACACAAAAATCAAGGCCAATTGCATCTAGTGATCCAAAAAACAACAACACTTCCTTGCGCATGAACGACTCAGTGAACAGTGGTGAGGCACTATCTGCTGTTTCCATTTTCTTCAGTCAGCGGTATACAAAAGTGGATCCATCAAACTATACAGATTCATGTTGGCATTTGCCTCAGCTTGCAGAGGAGTGAAAATTTGGCCAGGCCTCCTGACCAGCATCTTGGCCAACATCCAGGTCCAGTGGAACCTGTTGGCTATTGTGATGCAATTTTTGGCTGTAATATAGAACCCAGTTGCATGTATTTTCAGTGCCTAACTCGTAGCTGTGTGCTCCTGTAGAAGAGGTAAGCAAGAAGCTTGCAGGTGCACCCTGAAGACAAGAACTGTGTGTTGTCAGCTAAGTTGCTTTGCTTGTCACGATGAGCTTTAGGCCACCATGCGCATAGTGGTTTTGCTTAAATGTTCTGCCCACTTGGACATGGTTAATGTAACATAACATCCAGAGACTATGGAAACCTACTGGAGCGTACTGATTAGTCACACAGAGTTGCGTCTGTCATGATGGACTCCAATAGTGCATTAGTTACACATCTATCACCTTATTCTTTTCCCTCCCTATCATCGCATAGGCACTGTGCTCTGAAATTGGATATGGTTGCTTTCCTCAAGTACATCTTTATCCATGGTGCCAAAAGCAACATGTATCTTTGACCAGGCTCCTAGCAGACTACAGAGATTTTCCTCAGCACCTGTCAGGATCAACAAATATAGTTGACCATTCAAACCCTCTCCCCATGGACATCACAGACTTTTCCCACTTTCTCTCCATGTCACCACACCTGTGAGGTAAACAGTGATAAAGGGGCATGTGGTGTTGACAATCATGTGCAGGTCACTGTGTCACCGTAACAGGCTGCATATAGACAAGACAATATAGACTTATCTGAAAGGAGTTCAGTACCTAAACCAGAAGGTGCACATTCAGAAGCTGTGGAATAGGGGGACACGCTTTAGGACACTGAACAGTTGGTGGGGCAGAGAGAAGTCTAGAGTGATGTTGTGGGTAGGATGCAGTGTGTAATTTCATGCCATGGTCAGCATAGTCACAAAGCTTTCCCCATTGCACAAATCTCCTTTTTCAGTGTGATCACTACCTTGTTCGAAGCCTAAGTGTGTGCCAGCTGAGGCTGGTCCATCAGGAAGTAAATCACTTGTTGCAGGTTGTTATATTGGATGGTCCAACAAGCCCCATGAGGGTAGATGCTGTGCTTTATAATATTCTTAATGAAACACAACATAATGACCTCTCTCTTTGAGTTGAGAGAGAACTGAGTCAATGCAATGGTCAGAGGCATCAGTTTACAAAATGAAGGTTGACTTTGTTCAATGTATGTATGTACCATGTATGTATTGAAGTATGTAGCGGTAATTGTATTATGCAAACTGAGCTGGAAAGCAACACTATGAGAACCCATATAACTACTGTCTCTCACTAAGCTCTCTTCAGCTGTGCAAAGGCTTGCTGACTGTCCATGGTCCACTGACGTTCTTGGTTTGTTTTCGGGGTGTCAGCATCATGAGAGGAGCTACAATGAAAGCATAGTTCTCTGGAAAGGTCAGGTAGAACCAAATGAGGCCAAAGAATGCCTGCATATGGGCCTTGGTGGTTGCATATCTCAATTCATGAATGACCTCAATCTTGTCTTGGTGAAGGTTCAACCTTTTCACCTTCTACTTGTTGATCAAGGTAAATAACTGAGCTCTGCCAAAGCTGGTCTTATTTGCCTTTGGGGGTGAGCTTAGCCTACTCAGTAACTGCAAAACTTGTCTGAGGGGAACAAGATGCTTTGCCCTGGTATCAGAAATCCCAACTAAGTCTTCTAGGGAGGCAACACAGAATGCTGCAAATCCACTCAGGGTGTGATTCATCAACTTCTAAAAAGTGTAAAGTGCACACTTTAGCCCAAAGGGCTTTGTCTTGATTTGCAACAAGTCCTCTGTGGTGGAGGAAACAGTCTTCTTGAAACTAGTGGCATGGTCAAATCTCTAAATACCCTCCAGTCAATTCAAAGGTGCTCAGAAACCATGTTGTCCTCAACCTATTTATGAGCTCATCAGCTCACCAATTGGGGTGCATGTCAGTTTTGGCTCCCATGTTGAAACTTTGGAAATCTGCGCAAAAGCACAGCTTGATTGACCTCCTCTTATAACACAAGTTCTGAACCACTTGAGCTTTTTTGCAATTGACAATTTTTCATGTGTGAAAATGCACCAAACTTACCAGAATGGCTAGGTGCCATTTTCATATCACAGTGAGTGGAAGTGGGGAGAGGATGTGGCCTAATGGCTAGGTGGACCTCAAATTTGGGGAACCTGGTTCGAGTCTCGGCAACGAAGCTCAACATCCTGTGATTCTGGGCAAATCACTTAATCTCCCTGTGCCTAACAAAAATGAATGTGTCCTTGTGTAACGAAATCGGTGCTCATGTAAAGCGCTCTGATACCTTCGGGTCAAGTTTGTGCTATATAAAACTCTGGAAAAAAAAAGTTGAGCACAAATGTGCATAATTGGGATACTACACTTCCACCTGCCACTGATTAAAACAAAACAGGAGGAAGAAAACAAACTGTCCACGAACCACAAACTGCCCAGTTTCTGAACAGTTTAGTAGTTTTCATGTGTTGCATGCAGTTTGTGTGATGCTTTTTGGACCATATTTTGTTGTCTGGGGAGAACCACACAAACTGAACAAAATTCTGGAATTACCCGAAGAATGGTTTGGATTATGTTTACATCCAGTTTTGCCTTGAAAGTGGATTGACAAAACAGCCATACTTCACCCTTTTCACAATTAGGCAATTTTATCACCCACCTCTGCTCATGAGTCTGCTACTTTTCTTCTTAACACTTCGGATCAAGAGCACAATCGCCAAGCTCCTTCACCCTGTGGTGGTCAGTATGCTATTGCAGGAGCACACGCTACAATCTCAGCAGTCACACAAGATTGTGCCCTATTGCGGTGAACTTATGAAGGTCCTGACACCAACCAAATCTTATCAACTAACCAGTGACTCCAGTGGATTTTGCCAGCATGCAGTTTCCCTCACATGTGGGTCTACCAAGCTTCAAATCCAAAAATGCTCATACTAAAACAAAAGATGACTGTCCCTGCAACTCAGGACTTACCTGTTTACCTTACCTAAGTTGTATGGATACCAGAAGCTTCTAGTGCCAAACACATTTTCCAGGATACATCTGCATTGTTCCAAGCTGAACTCCCCAGAGCAGGTATGTCCCTCACCTGGACTCTACTGCCCACATCTCCCACCTCATGTTCGCACACCTCAATCGCATCAGTCCATCGTAGCCAGAGATCAGCACCCACACATGCTGTGTGGATGCCTTGCAAAAGACACACAAATGATGGACGGAATGTGGAACAAATCAAACATTCACCCCCAGTCAAGAGATCTGGGTTAAATCCATTGCTCTTTTGCCCACCATGCCACCCCAGTTTAGACCCAGCCATATGCAAATCAGTCTTGACCCTGCTCCTCATGGGAACAGTTGAGCCCAAACTACCAAGCCAGGTCCTCCCTGGACCAGAAACAAGCATCCTGGGACCAGTTTCGGGGTATCACCCCTCATCAGCCAGGCTAGCTTGCCTGGGTTTAAACTGGAATGGCATGGGGAGCAAAAACGATGGATCTAGGCCCAGATCTCTGTACTGGGGTGAATGTTTGACACTGTTCAGCATTCTGTCCATCATTTGTGTGTCTTTTGCAAGGCCATCCAACAGCATGTGTGGGTGATGATCTCTGGCTACGATGGGTTGATGCGATTGAGGTATGCAAACATGAGGTGGGAGGTGTGGGAAGTAGAGTCCAGGTGATGGACATTCTGTCCGTCAATTGTTCTTTTCCCATGTTGGACGGCCGTGGGCAGGACTGTTCTCAAAAGAGGAGTCAGTGCAGTGTGAGATAGTGACCATTGTGCTGACCCTCCTCTCCACTGACACCTGCTTATCCTGCAATGTAACAAAATGTACAACTAAAACAAACCTCTTGCAAGACCACTCAAAATCCTATAGCACACAATAGAGTTGCACTGGAAACATATGGCAACAGTGAGAGAGGAGAACACCAGGAGCACTATTATGTAAAGTGCACCCTCTTTCCCTGTTAGTGCCGGGTGCAAACAGGGAAAGTGCGCCCTATTACATGGAATGCCCTGTCCCAGGGCAGCCGCAGACTCATGCTGCCCCCAGGACAGGGTATTCATGTGAAAAATGTAGAGGCTGCTTTAAAGCCACTCCATGTTTAATTGTGCAGGCGGCAACCCTCCTGCACTTTTTAAGGGGGATTAGAGATCCCCTTGCAGGCGGGTGCAGTGAGGGACTGCACCCGTCTACAAGGGGATGTCTGGGGGTCAATTTGACCCCCTTCACCCCCTGCAGAGGGCTACCATCAGGTGGCACACTATCAGTGTGCCTCCAGACAGCTGCT
The DNA here is from genome assembly GCA_963921515.1 of Calotriton arnoldi. Classification (NCBI taxonomy): domain Eukaryota; kingdom Metazoa; phylum Chordata; class Amphibia; order Caudata; family Salamandridae; genus Calotriton; species Calotriton arnoldi. The sequence continues at coordinate 1,136,796 of CAWUFW010003473.1, forward strand.
TTGCCTCTGCACCTGCATCTATAATACGGCACAGGTATAGAGGCAGTGGGATTCCCTCATTTTTATGGGGCCACGTCCCCATGCAAATAAGGGAATGCCCTCTGAAGATAGCGCTGTCGCTTTATGTATGCCAGTGCTATTGGTATTACAGAAGGGGACGCACAAGCGTTTGCGGCCCCTTCTGTAATACCAATGTGCCCTGGGGGGCCCAAAGCGGGCACAAATGCTCATTGCACCTCCTGGGAACTGAAATAATACAGCCCCAAATGGCACTATAAAGTCCTTCAGCTATTCCAGGCTCTGACCAACAGGCTGCCAATCAAGCCTGTAAGACCCAGTGATGTACAAGGAGCATCTGGACTCAGGAGTCATACCTACAGATCCACCACCATACCCTGCTAATTAAGCAGATAAGCATGTATGTCCACACGTCAACACAGGATGAGTCAGTGGCATAACGAAACTTGAGGGGACCCCCTGAAAAGTACATGGAGGGGGGCCCCCTCTCCCCAGGCCACCACCTACCACTTTTGCTGAGGGGGTCCATGAAGCTCAGGGGCCCCCCACACCGTGGGGGCTTATGTTATGTCACTGGGATGAGTCCTGCATATCCAGGGATATGGGTGATACTCCCAAAGTCATGGATTCCGTCCCCTGAACACATGTCACAAATCCTTTGTCACACTTTCACAAACGTAGCACAAACTTAAATAAGATTGTTGTGCCACAAAGCACTTTCTCACACTGTTTGTGCACCACAGAGAGTATTGACTCGTGATGTCATCTGGTGTAAGCTAAAGAACAGGTCGATATGTTTGTTGTGACGGGTGCACAATATGAGCCTCTGTTGTAATCCCGATGACTCATCACATAATATCCATTACCCATCTAACAACAGGCATGATCTGACAATTAACACATATCACAAAGACCATTTGAATATTTAACGTGTTGTTACATTAAAAAACACGAAAGTGGAGTAGAAGAACTGTGAGTGTGGAAAAAATGGTATTGGTGAGAAAGAAGGTCACAGAAGTTTTCTCAAAAAATAAGATCTGTGTAAAAACTAACAAACATGTAATACTGGCTCCACGAAGGGTAGTAAAACTTGGATTTGAGAAGGCAGAAAAAATGTCCAAAGTGTTCTATGCCAAAAAATAATCCATGTAAAGTGTTCAGGAAAATGTTTGAGGTGTAGTGCAGAAATACCCCTTTTCAGCAGATGTATTGATTCAGGGTGCTTCACCTTTCATTATCCAGGAATACCCCCTTTACTAGTGGACATCCATAAATATCTCTTCCCCGTTCAGAAGTGTAGATACTGGGATATCTACTCATCCCTGTGCCCTTCCCTGATCCAGAGTGTAGGTACTGGAATACCTTCACATCCCTCAGAAATCTGCACCCAGGCATGACTCCCCTTCCATCAGAATACCTTCCCTGTCATCAGAAGTATGAATCAGAAACAGATTTCCTACTCTTAGATATGCATCTGAATGAATGTCTTATCCTTAATCATTCTTGGGAATCCAGGAGTACACCTCATTCCCCCCCTAAGTATGTATACAAATCTGCGTTATGTAAATATCACAACTGTGAAGCATATCATGCTTTACTTCTGGATAGCTACACTATCTGATTTTTTTAAGCATTCAGCATCATCATAATTCTCTTGAAGAAGGGAACACTATATTGCTAAATTTCTATCTTCTGGTCGCATTTAATTTAATCCCCCTTTATTCTCTAGGGGCGTGTCATAGCATCTATAAAACTTATCCAACACAAATATAGGGGCCTCAGTAGAATAGGAACGGCTTAGATAGGGAAAAACCAACGAATCAATCAACAGTTAGTTATTTTTGAGTGCACTCTACTTTTTCTGTATTTTGATTTGGTAGATGCTGAGCAATTTGCCACACCTTGTTAGCACTATTTATGCCAGGTATATACTGGGAACCAAAACGATATGAAGGTGAGACAAAACATTGTGGTTGAGTGCCAGGGGCAAGTTTGTTTATATGTTTTCTCATGCACTTACCATTGTTTAGTAGTCAGACAAAATGTTTTTTGGTCGGTAGAGTTTTTTTTAATTCTCTCGTAGATTTTGTTGGCTTGCATACAAAGCAGGAAAGTCCCACACCACTAACCCATTTGACCTATTGTGAAGTTTCTGAGGAAGCTAGTTCTGTCAATATGAAAAGTATGACAAAGTGCTGACATTTCTTCTGTGTTAACATACGGGTCATATTTCCATGCTTTGCACAGTAATTAGAGACTCTTGATCTGTTTTTGAGGCTGTCAACTTTTTCAGAATACAGCAGCTTCTCGTATTTCTACTATGAGACAGATGCAAAGATCTCTGTACTAGAAGGGCTGTTTCACAAGAGGCGCTATTCGCTGGAGTGGAGGAGGGCGCGGTCACAGTCCTAGATGTCTCTGCCTTTTTATCATTGGGAGATACACTTGGTGAGCCTCCGCTTGGGCCTGAGAGATTCTACTCATCTGCATGGACCCATAATAGGGCCTTATAATTGGGCCTATCAGAGAATGAATTTGTAGGGGTGCATGATTGACAAATCCCACCCAGCCACTGGGAATTTTTTTCCAAGATTTGCACTCACTATTAGCACATGCTAACTAACTAGTGCTTAAAGCACAACAGGAACCAACCCTCTGGGCTAATCCGTCAAGTGTCCACATTTTTTAAACTACATCCCATTTTTAATGTATTAGGATTGTCACTGGGGCCAGGGTTATATCGATTTAGTTGTATCAGTTGCACAGTGTTGCTGCAATGTAAGACCCTCATTTTCCAAGCAGAATCCCCAGTATATTGCAGCACAGACTGGCAAAATTTGCAATCTGGAAATGGCAGGATTTATAGCAATACAATACAATACAGAATTTGTGGCATCTTTCTTGTTATTTAGAGTCAGAGTCACACCCTACATCATTTTACCTTCAAAATTGATCCATTCGGCATGTCTGTGCGAGAAGGGGAACGCCACAGGCCAACTATCATGGGGGGTGGCTGGAGGGGGAAGGGGTTGAGGCTGGGTGTCATGGGTGATGGGGCACAGGATACAATATAACACGGGGGAGGTTGCACAGGCCTCACAGTCCTGCAGGGGCGGCACAGAAATTGCAAGAATGTGATGTACCTCTTACTCATGAGCACCACATGGATAATAACACTGTTATCATGGAGAGGCCAGATAACGAATATACATTCTGAAACAGCTGAATAAAGAATGTGCTCTAGTCACAGGATCTTAATGAATGCTTCACCTGCACACTCTAGATACTCATTCATGACTACATTCCCAATTTCCCTCTCACAACTGCACTCACTGAGTTTCTGACTGGGTATTTCTCTCACCTGCATTCACTCTGCTTCCAATCCTGCATACACTCACCAGGTTCTCCTTCTCCATTTCTTAACTTCATGTGACGGCCTTTTTTGCCTGATCCTATAAGGCTGTGTGCTATCAGGGAGTGCAGAACCTCTGAAGCCCTTGGTGTAGAAATAAATGTACACAAAGACCAGTATGTAAATGAAAAACTTCAAATCCCCCGGGTCTGTAGATAAAGTGATGATTGGCTTGGCCTCAGATCATTCCCTTGGAAGTGGACCTGGTTTGCTCTGCTTCAATAGGCTTCCAGCAGGGCTTCTATCAACATGGATCATGAATTGCTGGGGCCACATGATGCCAGGTGCTGCAGGGAAGGGCATAGCACAGGAGGCTGGGTGCCTTAGGAGATAGAGACATATAAGGGAGGGATACCATGTAGGAGGTGGGCACACAATGTGGTGTGGTCACAGGAGGCTGCAAAGTGGGGTGTCAGAGAAATCTACGTGCTGTAAAGAGAGGGCCAGAAGAAGGTGGTTGCTACTGGGCAAGCAGTGCACAGGTGGTCGGGAGTCTCTTTGGGGAGGAGTTTCAGGAGTCCACAAGGCAACATGGGAAAGGGAGAGGCTCTAGAAGATGCCAAGGGCTGGAACTTCACAATCCAGCTGAGCTTTAGCTTCCAGGAGCCTGTCCTCCTTGTTGTCCTTGATGTGCAGGCTTTTCTTCTCATGGCTAATGCTGGTGGTGTGTTGGAAGCTTCCAGGTTGGCAGGAGGTGGGTTTCGGTGGGTTGACAGGGCATTAAGTGTGGTGTTACATGGCACCCAAAAGAGGAAGTAAACACCCCTTCTACCTCCTGCCCACCCTTCCTTGATTGTCCTGTTGCAGCAGCGCAGACCTATGATTGTAAAGTTGGGCTCATATTTTTCAGGGCAGGATTTTTACAAAAGCCCTGTTTTTTAAATTGTTTTGCAGATTGCAAAGTCTCTACATTCTGTGGGGGCTGGACAATTTACTATATGTTGGATAATTGTAACACATGTTATTTATTATTGCAGATCTGGAAAGGCCAGCATAAACTGTACTGGTTACAACTGGCATCACATATTTATTCAGACCTGTACTTCTGACCAAAAAAACCTTGTGGAAATGCTCCACAATAGGTTGCCAAACAACTGAGCCCTTATTTCTGCAAAAACAACAATTGATGAACAGAATGCAGAACAATGTCATACATTCACCCCAGTACAGAGATCTGGGCCTAAATCCATCGTTGTTTTGCTCACCATGCCATTCCAGTTTGAACATAGCCATATGCAAATCAGTCTTGACCCTGTGCCCAATGGGAACAGTCCAGCCCGAACTGCCAGGCCAGGTCCTCCCTGGACTGGAAACAAGCATCCTAGGACCGGTTTCACCCCTCTTCAGCCAGGATAGCTTGATTCCAGTGGCATGGAGAGCCCGGGACCCACGTCTGGGCATACCCGTCCCACTCGGGGTGACAAATGCAAAAACAACAATTGATGGACAGAATGCAGAACAATGTCATACATTCACCCCAGTACAGAGATCTGGGCCTAAATCCATCGTTTTTTTGCTCACCATGCCATTCCAGTTTGAACACAGCCATATGCAAATCAGTCTTGACTCTGTGCCCAATATTTCTGCGGCAGGTCTGGTAAGTCATAAGATAAAATACTTCTTTTACCAGCAAGAGCATTAGAAAGAAGGCTGGTGAAAAGCATGGTAGTATCTATCAATAGGGCAGTCGATACGATGCTACCAGGGTATGAGGGACCCAGTTTACCCCAATTAGTGGCTGTTTTTACTACAGAACCAGAGGAAACAAGGCGCAGTTTACTTGCTTGTGAAATGGCCTATGAAACCCTTGCTACACCACTGCCTTGTGCTGCATGTGAAGCGTATAATACACTTTCAGAAAATTTGAGATATTTTGATTTGGTTTTCAAGAACTCCTTAAAAAGTCTATTATATTAGGAGCTCCCTCCAGTGCTTGGATACCATTTTCTGTATTTTTAATGCTATTTTAGTTTCAAGGTTGAGTGAATGATACTGTGCAGCACTGAAAACAACTGTATTACCTAGTTTCCAAGGACCTGATTCACAAAGATAAACTTTCACTTTTGTGTAAATGTACTCGTTTCGGTATTCACAAACTACAACTTAATAGTGACTTTACCAATGCGGACACTCCGCAGTCAGGGCGGAGAACTTCGCAAATAAAACTGTACATGCGAAGTTTACCTTTGCGATTCAGGCCGAAAAGTATAAAGATGATTATTTTTAGTGGCATATAATGATTTATTTTTTATAGAAGTATTTTCTCATTTTTTATTTTCTCATTTTTAGAATACTTTTCATGCATGCATGCAAAGATAGGCAAAAAAATCCAAAATAATCTTTAATAAAATATTCAAAAGAAATTAGTCCCCAACAATTGAGGTTCACATCTGAACTACATGGCACAAAAAGTCGCCATGCCAGTAGCAGTCACAGTTGAATATTTCTTTTTCCTGCAGTCAGTATCTCGGTAAGGAAGCCAACCATTTGCTTCTAGAACATTCTCTTGAACTGAATGACAGCTACAATAATTTCCTCTATTAGTCAGAGCCATTGTCTTTATTTCATAAAGAAGAACTGTATCACCGAGGTAGACATCTAGTGCTCTGCATATTTTAAGGGTTATTTGGCAACATGACTAGAGCTAAAAGTAGCCTCTTAATCTAATTAATTGACATTTCTGAATCCTGCTTTCACAACAACACATGGTTTCATGTTCTGGGTTTTAGCACTTGTCAAGCTTTTTTGGAGAATGTTTTGGTCAGAATGACAAGATAATTTGTGACTAGGGCTCCAAGCTAGAGAAGTGTTTAAGGCTATAATGATTTATTATCATCACAGAATAACAAAATTTACAAAGCATCACATCAGAAAATTTGAAATGCATTTGCCACCGTGAGAGCAGCACTGAGGAGGTTCATAATTCAAGTATGAATTCCATAGCAGCTTTTATTTTTTTTATGTTACAATATATTTATGGTGAGGTTTTATTTGACGAAGAACTGCTGCTCAGCTAGTTGGAGGCTAAAGGCGATCCTTATGGCATCACAAAGACAGCTATACTTTTTGCTGCATTTGAGAACAGTTTTAGTATAGGTTACAAAATAATGCACATTTCAGTTTGCATGATTTTCATATTTTGTGTGATGCTACAACAAACACGCTAGTTTATAAAAAAATGAAAGTTTGAGGTTAGAGATAGCGATGCGAGGATTTCCGAAAAAAGCAAACAAAGTCATGAGAAAAAAGCATTGTCAAAACTTAGAAATTGAAAAAATATACCATTAGCAATCAAGTTCACAAATATATCACCACGTCATGCAAAGTACCGTTAAAGTCAGCGGGCAGATTTACAACGTTGATTCTCCAAGAAAATAATTATACACTTGCAGTACATCTACTACTGAGCGTGCTTCATTCATCACTTGGATGGGATTCACTAAAAAGCCTCTATTAAAGTTTAGGAAAGCCTTAAAAATCCGGATGTTCACTTAAACCAAACTAAACAGGAAGATAGGCCTCCTAGGCAAGCACTTTCGCTCCAAGAGACTCTGTCAGAAGAGTTATCCACACTATACAAAAACCCATAAACAAATAAATAAATAAGCCTGAGAACCTCATGGATAAGAGACTGAGGGTGCAGTTGCCAAAACACCCTTGTAATATAACGAGGCATGAAAATCAACTACAAGGGCATGAAGAGGGAAAAAACTAGAATACTTACAACTAACAAGAGCAGAAGTGCCAATTTCGAAAATTATTCCTCTGAAGGGATGCTTAAAGCTCTCAGGAAAGGGCCAAAGAGTCAAGGGTCTTATTTCCAGTGACGTAAAAAGACTGCAGTTGATTGGCAACAGCCCTGTACGTGTGATTTGTATCACCATCTATTATATGTTTCTTAAAAGGCTTGTCAAATGAGGCTGGGGACACCAAATTCCAGTTCTGTTGACTAATCATAGTGTGTTGCTGGATCTGTGGCTCATAAGATCAAAGAAAGGCAGTGGCAGAAAGAATGAGGATGGCTTTAGATGAGGACAGGAGAAAGTCCAAGTGTGGCCTCATTTATGGGTAGGGGCCATCACGAGTGGAGTTAGGCCTAGAGAAGAGAGTGTATTTATATGTCTGGCATCAGGCATTCTGACCGCAGCATCTGTACAAGGGTTGAAATGACCTAGGCCTGTGATGTCAGAAAAAATGGACAGAGCATGAATGATTAATTCTTCCATCCATTGAAAGTAGTTGGTATCAATATAAGGTAGGCAATAGGATTGGATAAGGGGTAGACGAAGGTCGGGTTCTAAGCTAATTTCAAGCAGCAGCGATTTGGTGTCTGAGTACTGGGCACACGAAAGGGAATTGATGAGAAGTGTTTGTGATAGATTAGACATAAACTGCCTCCTCCTTCACTCCTGCACTCACACCTAACGAGAGTGTGGTAGGGTGGAATAAGTTAATCAAGAATGGGGTTGCAGCCAGGAGCAAGCCAGGCTTTGGTTAGGAAGGGTAGATCTAGGTGCTCGTTGGTAATGAGGGAGTGAATTAATGAGCAGTGTTTTACTGCTAGCAATACAATAGAAACGTATCCGCAGGAATGGGTAGTGAGAGAGTGGTGAGAGTGCTGCAAATAGGATACAGAATGTGTGAGTGTGACTTTTTTATATAACTATAGTTATAGTTTTGTATCTACTTCCAATTGGTTTGTGTTTTCTTTTTTGATAAAAAAATGTGATGGTGGTATGCGTGGACTGGCGCTTAGTTGACGGTGTGCGTGGCCTGGAGCTTCGCTAGTGGTGTGCGTGGACTGGCGTTTGGCTGGCAGTGTGCATGGACCGGTGCTTGGCTGGAGGTGTGCGTGGACTGGCCGTGTGTGCGTGGACCAGCATTTTGGAGGCGGTGTGCATGGACAGGTGCTTGGATGGTGGTGTGTGTGAGCTGGCATTTTGCTGGTGGTGTGTGAGTAGTAACTTGCTGTTGGTCACTACATACACTGCTAGACAAATGCCAGTCTACACACTCCATCAGCCACCAGCCGGTGTGATTGCTGTGTCAGTCATGTGGGCATATGAAAGTGCTGGGCCCTTGAATGGCGCTGTCTGTTGAAGTGAGTGTTGTAATGTGCTGGGCCCATGGCTGGCGGTGTGAATGGTCTTGTGTGTGTCACACATGAAAAGTATGTGAATGGCCTGTAACATGGTTTGTGCCTTGAAGCAGCTTTACAGCTCACGAGCTGTGAGTCACTGGTTCTATTTATTGACGTTTCAATTATTAACAGTTTATTTTATTTTTGTGAAATCTCTTGTTAATAACAATTTACATTTTGAACCTTTCACTCACCCTCATGCCAAATCCAACCAGTATGTGTGTGTTCTTGAGGAACAGATGGTTGGGAATTAATATTTGTCTTTTATGTCTTTCTCTGCCAGGGTGTACATTGTCTGTAGGGAACATCTACCAACTCTAGGTATTTTTGTAAACTAGAAACCCAGGGGAGTACAGGGTGGTGTGCCCCTCGAGGATCCCATCAAGTTTTCTTACCTGCAGTGCCTGCAAACCTCAAAATGTGACATAAATCACACATTGTCCTTGCATTTCTGTGCTATATTCTTCCAGAATATGAAGGAAACCACAAATTTCCGACCACCCAGCATTCCCCACATCTCCTGATAAAAATGCTGCCTTTATTGTGTGGGTGGGCCAAGTGCCTGTGACAGGGAAGTGCCCAAACCGTATTGTGGACACATCAACATTATCTATCACAAAACAACCTGTTTTTGCAAAGGGGACACCTGCGTTTTTGGTCCTGGGCTCGGTGGCCATCTAGGGAAACCTACCCAGTCCAGGCATTTCTGAAAACTAGACACCCGGGGATTCCAGGGATGTGTGGCTTGTGTGGATCCCCTAATGCATTCTTACCCAGAATCCCCTGCAAACCTAAAATGTAGCTAAAAAAAAATCACATTTTCCTCACATTTCTGTGTGGGAAAGTTGTGGGATCACCGGGCCGGCGCAAATTTCCTACCACACCATGGACTCCTCCAGGTGTCTAGTTTTCAAAAATGTGCTGATTTGGTGTGTTTCCCTAGGTGCGGACTAAGCTGGGGACCAAAATCCACACCTACCCACTTTGCAAAAACCACATCATTTTTCGGTGGGAAAATGCGATGCGTCCATGTTTTGGGCCGTTTCCTGCTGCAGGCACTAGGCCTACCAACACAAGTGACATACCATTTTTATCAGGAGACTTAAGAGAATGCAGGGTGGATGGAAGTTTGTGGTTCCCTGCAGATTCCAGAACTTTACATCACAGAAATGTGAGGAAAATGTGTTTTTTTAGTCACAGTTTGAGGTTTGCAAGGGATTCTGGGTAACAAAACGTGGTGAAAGCCATGCAAGTCAGCCCACCCTGGATACCTCTAGTCGTCTAGTTTTCAAAAATGTACAGGATGGCAAGGTGTCCATAGGTGCCGGCTGACCTAGGGTCCAAAATCTAGAGCTACCCACATTGGAAAAAAAGGCTCAGTTTTTGGTGGAATGCGTGGCTTCCATGTTGGGTTTAGGGCAGTTTCCTGTCACGGCACTAATCCTACCCCACCAGTGAGGTACCATTTTTATCAGGAGACTTGGGGGAATGCAGGGTGGATGGAAGTTTGTGGCTCCCCAAAGATTCCAGAACTTTCCATCACAGAAATTTGAGGAAAATCTGTTTTGTTTTGTCAAAGTTTGAGGTTGCAAGGGATTCTAGGTAACTAAATGTGGTGAAAGGGATGCAAGTCAGCTCACCCTAGATACCCCTTGGTGTCTAGTTTTCAAAAAGGTACAGGTTGGCTAGGTTTCCATAGGTGCCTGCTGAGCTAGGGCCCATAATCTAGAGCTATCCACATTGGAAAAAAGGCTCACCTTTCGGTGGAAAAATTCAATGCGCCCATGTTGCGTTTTGGGCCGTTTCCTGTCACAGGCACTAGGCGTACCTACACAAGTAAGGTACCATTTTTATCGGGTGACTTGGGGAAATGCTGGGTGAATGGAAGTTTGTAGCTCCCCACTGATTCCAGAACTTTCCATCACAAAAATATGAGAAACATTTGTTTTTTTAATCAAAGTTTGAGGTTTGCAAGGGGTTCTGGGCATAAAAACATGGTGAGAGCCATGCAAGTGAGCCCACCCTGGATACCCTAAGGTATCTAGTTTTCAAAAATGTACAGGTTGGCTAAGATTCCATAGGTGCTGGCTGAGCTAGGGTCCAAAATCTAGAGTTAAGCACATTGGAAAAAAAGCTCAGTTTTCGGTGGTAAAATGCGCTGCTTGCATGTTGAGTTTTGGGCTATTTCTTGGCACGGGCACTAGGCCTACCCACACAAGTGAGGTACCATTTCTATCAGGAGACTTAGGGGAATGCAGGGTGGATGGAAGTTTGTGGCTTCCCAAAGATTCCAGAACTTTCCATCACAGAAATTTAAGGAAAATGTGTTTTTTTGTCAACGTTTGAGGTTTGGAAGGTATTCTAGCTAACAAAATGTGGTGAGAGCCATGCAAGTCAGCTCACCCTAGATACCACTTGGTGTCTAGTTTTCAAAAATGTACAGGTTGTCTAGGTTTCCATAGGTGCCGGCTGAGCTAGGGTCCATATCTAGAGCTATCCACATTGGAAAAAACAGGGTCAGTTTTCGGTAGAAAAATGCAATGCGTCCATGTTGCGTTTTGGACCGTTTCCTGTTGCGGGCACTTGGCGTACCTACACAAGTGAGGTACCATTTTTAATCAGGAGACATGGGGAAATGCCGGGTGGATGTAAGTTTGTGGCTCCCCCACAGAGTCCAGCAATTTCCATCACAGAAATGTGAGAAAAGTGTGTTTTTTTAGTCAAAGTTTGAGGTCTGCAAGGGATTCTGGGTAAAAAAAACATGGCGAAAACCATGCAAGTCAGCCCACCCTGGATACCCCTAGGTGTCTGTCTAGTGTTAAAAAATGTGCAGATTGGCTAGGTTTCCATAGGTTCCGGGTGAGCTAGTGTCCAAAATCTAGAGCTACCCACATTGGAGAAAAAGGCTCAGTTTTTGGTGGAAAAATGTGATGTGTCCATGCTACATTTTGGGCCATTTCCTGGTGCGTGCACTAGGCCTACCTACACAAGTGAGGTACCATTTGTATCGGGAGAGTTGGGGGAGCCCCTGGTGGCTCCCATCAGATGCCAGAACTTTGCATCACAGAAATGTGAGGAAAATGTGTTTTTTACACAAATCTTGAGGTTTACAAGGGATTCTGGGTAACAGAACCTAGTGAGAGTCACACAAGTCACCCCATCTTGGATTTCTCTAAGGGGCTAGTTTTACAAAATGTACAATTTCGCTAGGTTTCCTCAGGTGCCGGCTGAGCTAGGGCCCAAAATCCACAGCTAGGCACATTGCAAAAAAGGGTCAGTTTTCAGTGGAAAAATGTGATGTGTCCATGTTGCATTTCAGGCCGTTTTCTGTCACAAGTACTAGGCCTACACACACGTGAGGTACCAATTTTATCGGGAGACTTACCTGAACACAGAATAGTAGAAGTGTTATTACCTATTGTCTTTATCATCATTTGTGCCTTCCAAATGTAAGACTAAGGGGCCGATTCCGATCTCGGCCGGTAGTGCTCCGAATCGGATTTGGATTTACCGGATCCGATTCGGAGCCCTGTTTCCCGACCGAATCGTACGCGGGTCCGGCCGAGCGAGTACGATGCAAGCTCCCGCGAAATCGCCGACCGACTCGTACGCGGCTTCAACACGCTCCGAGCGACTCGCACGGACACGACTCGCACCGCGCTATGGAGACGTTTCCCGGCCGGGTAAGTACGATGCGCGCTGCGAGCAGTCCGACCGACTCGCACCGTCCGGCTCGAAAGAGCTGTCGGAGCCGGACTTTGGGGGTCCGCGTTGGACCCCCCTGTACGCGTAGGCGCGCAAGTCGCACACAGGGGGGACCCATGGGTCCCCCCTACCTGTGCATGTACGCCGCGATGCGCATGGATGCGTACCCGCTGTAGGGGGTGCCCTTGTTCGCCTCGCACCCATTGAGTCAATGGGAGCCCGCGTACGCGTTGTACGACCGGCTCCCAATGACTTCAATGGGAGTCCGACCGAATCGAGTCCGATAGCATGCGAATGCATCGTACTCGTCCGGTCGGACTGCTAGGGTCCGATTCGGTCGGAATTCTCTCCGGGTCCGGCTCGGTCAGAGAGATTTCCGGCCGGAATCGGCCCCAAAGTCTAAGAAAGAAGTCATTTTGAGAAATGTCCTGCAATTCTCATGCTAGTATGGGTACCCACAAATTCAAAGACATGAAAATAACCACTGCTTCTAAACTCCACATCATGTGCCAATTTTGGAAATAAATGGTATTCTTGATACCTATTTCTCACTCTTTATATTTTACCCAATGAATTGCTGTACACCCTGTACACAATGAAAAGCTATTGCAAGGGTCAGCTCAGTTATTGGCTCTGGGTACCTTGGCTTCTTGGAGAACCTACAAGCCCTATATATCTCTGAAACCAGAACGGTCCAGCAGAAGTAACGGTATATTGCTTTTGAAAATCTGCCATAGTTAGAAGAACTTACAGATGATAATGTGGACAGAAATAGTTGTTTATTTCAACTCAATTTCAATATTTTTTTATTTCAACTGTTACTTTTTATAGGAAAACCTTGAAGGATCTACACAAATGACCACTTGCTGAATTTAGAATTTTGTCTACTTTTCAGAAATGTATAGCTTTCCGGGATCCACCATTGGCTTTACACTCATTTCTACCACTAACTGGAAGGAGGTTGAAAGCAAAAAAATTGGAAAAATGGGCTATGTCCCAGTAAAATGCCAAAACTGTGTTGAAAAATTTGTTTTTTTGATTCAAGTCTGCCTTTTCTTGAAGTCTGGTAAGAAGGTGACTTTAGCACCGCAAACCCTTTGTTGATGAAATTTGCAGGAAAAAAATAGACGCTTTCTTCTGCAGCACTTTTTTCCCATTTTTCCCCCAAATCCTAAAATATAGCTGTATTTTGGCTAATTTCTTGGGCCCCTCCAGGGAAATCCACAAACCCTGGTTACCTTTAGATTCCCTAGGATGTTGGGAAAGAAGGACACAAATTTGGTGTGGATACCTTATGTGGACGAAAAGTTATGGGGGGGCTTAGCGCAAACGACCCCAAATAGCCAAAAAAAAGACTTAGCACGGGGTGGGGGGGGGGAGGCATAGCAGCAAAGGGGTTAATAATGGTGCACCATAGGCCTTTACTTCATGTTTGTTTGTGTTTGGTGTATTAACTTCTACATCAGTTACAACAATGAGCAATGCCAATAACTAGCCCTATGTCACAAATGCTCTTCAAACAAGGGGACTATGCTATTTATGATGGTGATCAAGCAGGGCATTGGTAACTATAGTAATGTCCTGTGGTGCCCAGGAAATGATTACTCCATAAAAAGATGCTGTAAATCTCTGTGGGCCACATGAACTAACATACGTGTTACAAAAAGTGGTCACAAATTGCCACCGAACTTTTTGCAACAAGTATTTAATTTTGCAATCTGACCCATGTATTAATAGATCGCTTTACAATATAAGGAATCATAGAGGGTTGCAGAATTAAATGCCTAATGAATATTAGGCAGGTCACAATTTGTGACCTCGTCCAATAGGCTATAACTAAAAGGATGGGGGCATGCAAGTGCTAGAAGACCACCATGCGTGTGATTGTATTTCAAAATTGAAAACTCTTCCTTTTCGAAGCAATGCAATTTCCTTAAAGGAATGTTTGCTGCTTTAAAAAAAAAGGTTTTCAATTTTGAAAAACTTAGTTGAGAGCTGGCAGTGGTCTCCTGGACAATTTCCAATTGCACCCGCCAAGTTGGCACTTTGATTGCCACAGGAAACAAAAACCAAAGGGTAATCCTTCCACTTTGTGGATTAGTTACCACCCCAACTTTGGAGTCTGCTCGATCTAACACGCTTCACCCACGCTCCCCTTCCCTCTCGGGCCCAGGGCTAGTGTTCCAAGTCCGTTTCTTGGTCTTTTTCCTTTTTGGCGCCTCCCAACCCTCCCTCAGTCACTTTCCTTTTTCCCATTTTTACCAAACTAGTTGGTTAGTACTGGAAGGTCTGTATGGGGCTGGATGGAATCAAAGACAGTCACAGTACCTTAATATGAGGAGAGAACCAAAGTCCGGGTGCCTTAAGTTGGAGGTGACAGATGGGTGGCCCAGCCCAGCCTCCTCCGGGCTCTGACAGGTGCAGACGGGCCCGCCCTTGGCCCGGGCACACCCGCGTGCGTCCCGCGCTGCGGGAGTGTCGTACCCTTTTCTGCGCCTCCAGGCGCAGCAGGAGATCGTCGGGGGCCTCTCTTGCCACAAAGAGTGCTGGGCATTGTGGTCCTCTGGCCCCGGTGGCTCTCTGGTCGCGTCCTGTGCTGCGGGAGTGTCGTGCCCTCTTCTGCACCTCCAGGCACAGCAGGAGATCGTTGGGGGCCTCTCTTGCCGCAAAGAGTGCTGGGCAGTGTAGTCCTCTGGCCCTGGTGGCTCTCTGGTCGCGTCCCATGCTGCGGGTGTGTCGTGCCCTTTTCTGCGCCTCCAGGCGCAGCAGGAGATCATCGGCGGCCTCTCTTGCCGCAAAGGGTGCTGGGCAGTGTAGTTCTCTGGCCCCGGTGGCTCTCTGGTCGCGACCCACGCTGCGGGAGTGTCGTGCCCTTTTCTGCACCTCCAGGCGCAGCAGGAGATCGTCAGCGGCCTCTCTAGCCGCAAAGGGTGCTGGGTAGTGTAGTCCTCTGGCCCTGGTTGCTCTCTGGTCGCGTCCCGTGCTGCGGGAGTGTCGTGCCCTTTTCTGCGCCTCCAGGCACAGCAGGAGATCGGCGGCAGCCTCTCTTGCCGCAAAGAAGGCTGGGTAGTGTAGTCCCTTGGCCTCGGTGGCTCTCTGGTCGCGTCCAGCACTGCAGGAGTGTCGTGCCCTTTTCTGCGCCTCCAGGCGCAGCAGCAGATTGTCGGCGGCCTCTCTTTCCGCAAAGGGTGCTGGGCAGTGTAGTCCTCTGGCCCCGTTGGCTCTCTAGTTGCGTCCCGCGCTGCGGGAGTGTCGTGCCCTTTTCTGAGCCTCCAGGCACAGCAGGAGATTGTCGGCAGCCTCTCTTGCTGCAAAGGGTGCTGGGCAGTGTACTCCTCTGGCCCTGGTGGCTCTCTGGTCGCGTTCCTTGCTGCGGGAGTGTCGTGCCCTTTTCTGCGCCTCCAGGCGCAGCAGGAGATTGTCAGCGGCCTCTCTTGCCGCAAAGGGTGCTGGGCAGTGTAGTCCTCTGGCCCTGGTGGCTCTATGGTTGCGTCCCGCGCTGGGGGAGTGCCGTACCCTTTTCTGCACCTCCAGGCACAGCAGGAGATTGTTGACGACCTCTCTTGCGCAAAGGGTGCAGGGCAGTGTAGTCCTCTGGCCCCGGTGGCTCTCTGGTCGCATCCCTTTGGAGTCAGTAACTGTGCAATGGCTTGTGACAAGAATTAAGATGGCAATTCATTGATATCTATGGTACTGATTCACAATTTGGAAGGAACGTCCAAAGCACGTCCCTTTTGATTTGCGGATCAGTAACCATTTCTAAACTAGTTCTTTCGAGTTGACAAACGAAGAAAAGGGAATTCTGTGGTTCACAAACCATGTGACTTTACGAATTGCTGGGTTTGCCATCGCAAAATCCCTTATTACATCTGGCCCTAAGTTCCGAATAGTTTAATTCATAAGTTAGGAACTCTTTAGTGAAATTATATTAATCCATTTCATTCCTCTACTTCTCCCGTCATGTTAATGAACTACTGTCTCAAACAGAGACATCTTATTTTCTTGCACAAGGCTGAGGTGTGGAGTTTGAAAAATAGCCAACTAGCAGCTGAAGCAGCTTTTTAACAAGAGTCTCTAAATCATCTGGATGTTTTTAAATAACATCTTTGCTTCAAGCAAATAAAGTGCCACTTATTTGGAGTGAATGTAACCACACAGGCTCTTCTACTCCATGCCAAACTCTGTAAGTAGCAAGGGAAACTGGTCAGATATTTGACCCCAAAGATGACATTGAGATTTTAAGTCATCTCTTCCCTGTTGAAGCAGAGCTTACCTACAAGTCTCTTAGGGGTAAGACTCATATTTCCCATCTAGACCTATTTTAGCTAATCTGTTCCAAATCTAGAACAGAAATGCCTGTTCTTCTGAATAGGCATTTTCAGTAACTGTGAAAGCACAACCAGACTTTACAGCTACTCATCTTGCAAGCATTGATCCTATCTCCTATTGCAGTTATACTCTTACAGGAACACATTTAGTTATAATTGAATTGGATTGGGTCTGCCCTTTTCCTTCTAGAATCATTCCTAATTCTTCCAGATCTTGATCCACTGGGGAAAGCCCTCAGTGCATAGCTCTACCTTACCACTGATTCTGATTCAGCTCTCCCACTGAACCGCACATGTGCACGTAGATAAGAAGGTGCTGTTTTTTTCCACTCTCACAGTAAACACTTGATGAGGCCAACACTAAGATCAGGTCTGGCCAAAATTTTCATTACGCCTGTGTAATCTTGCGTAGTTTTAGAAATTTCAAATCCGTTCAGGTAAAAATCCTATTGCTGGAGCCAGGACCAGAACACAACCAACCGGTATTCACAGCACTTGGATTTTTTAAACTTTTAAAAAACATTTTAAATAGCTCGTTATTAATTTTCAAGTTATTGAAAAGTCCACATACATTAATTGTGTTTGGTCATTATTGCTTCTTTGTTCAGTATGCCTGGACATTTTTGCAGTAGACTCATCTCACATCGTTTTTGGTACTGTTTTAATGCTAACATATAGCGCTAAATGTTAGATTTTCATTTCATGTAATTATGCACACCTCTTCAGAAATTGTGCAACATTACGCAATAGAAAATTAGGCGAATTTTGCACATCCATATAAAAAACACTGATTTGCAATGGTCTCACTGAAAGTGTTTGACCAAAGTTCATACAACTGTAATTGACTATAGTAATACAATTCATCTAAATGTTTACAATTTCTGAGTTTTTCAGTTTTGAAAAAAATGTGATTTTTAAGTACAGTATATGCTTGTTGAAACTTAAAATATTTTGCTTTTCCCTAGGAAGTTGTTCCCTCCATATATCTGTCACCACCAACTCTCTCGGGGAATGTGTAAGAAATGTTTCTTTCCCCTTAATTGAATTGTTATCTATTTAGATCATTCAAACATCTGGTCTAGGACCGCACTGTGGGGGATATGATTTCACATGGGTTTCTCTTAATTACTTTAGTACAGTTTGATTACACAATGCCAAATAATAAATAATTCTAAAACTAAAATGTTTCATTTGCGAAGTTTTACGCTATTATCAGAACCCAAGATATGACCAAAAGAAGTCCAGGCCAACAAAACTGTAAATATATATTTTATCTGTAGCCAGAAAAATCTCATATTTTTTTAGAGTTTTAATTTTCTTTTACTTTTCTTGCATTGTCTATTCAGAGAATACATCTACTCACCAAGTGCCACTCACATCCAACATAATTACAAACTCGAGGGCATATTTATGAGAGCCTTGTGTCAAGTTTGCATCATGCAAAGTGGTACATGTGTGACGCAAGGCTCGGAGTCAGATTTATGAAGCCACGCAAAGCCACACTGCATGGCTTTAAGTGGCCTCATGAATGTTGAGGTAAGGAAAACCAGCGCAAATCACTGCGTCGCCTTAATCTGCGCAAGGGAGGAGTTCCATGGGCTGTGCTGTGGCTGTTCCCACGCAACTCCCATGAGGTTTGACACATTCCCAAATTTACAAGGACTTGTAAATCAGGGAATGCATCAAAACCTTCCGCCTCCCCAGGAAAGGCGTAACGAGGAGAAATATCTTTATTTCTCCTAGTTTTTTCCTTTTTCTATTTGTGCTGCTTTCTGCAGCACACATAGAAGGAGGAAAACAATCCTGCCTGCATGGCGCTAGGCTGCTAAAATGGCGCCAGTGCAGGGGGAAAGGACAGGAATGCACCATATTGCATAAATACAGTGCATTTCTGCCTTTTCGCTTTGGCATAGGGCAGCGCAGCAAGAAGACTTGTTGCGCTGCCCTATGCCGACATCCCATAAATGAGGCCCTCGATTTTAACCTCATAGGTCAGAGTGCTTACCCATGTGGACTCAAGGATATTTACTGACTGTATGCTGATGAGGCACGATGGCTCATTATTTATGCAAAAGATTACAAAAGCTTTCAAATCTAGCTTGTCAGATCAAATCACAGGAAGGTCTGTATTGGTCAAAATTAATTATGATCTCTCAGTAGTCTACAAAACAGTTTTTGTGGAATCTGCAGAATTGGTACTTGGGGCATATTTATGGAATAGTGGCGAGGTGAGGCGCAGCGGGTCACCTTGCTGCGCAGCACTGCAGCACTAAAAAAGGGCAGGAATCTGTTGGTCCTGCCATCATTTATCCAACATGGTTTTATGCACTTTCCTATTAAGCAGTGTCTGCCTTCCATATGGGCCAGTCTATCACCATACTACACTTATTTCCCTCTTCTCTACTGACTAAGCAAGAGGAACAGCTACAGAGGCTGGACATAAGGTGAGCTGTTTACTGCTCTGTTGATTGGACAAGGTCAGAAAGTGTCAATGATCAGTGTTTTGTGTATTTTGCTGGACTAGGAAGGGCAAAGTGGTTTCTCATGTTGTGTCATTATTTACATTAGGATCTGCTCTGCCCTAACTAAAAAATATAGCTTGAATCCAGTGGTGTAGTGAGCACGGGACCCACGTCTGGGCATACCCTTCCCACTTAGGGCGACAAATGCAAAAGAAACAATTGATGGACGGAATGCTGGACAATGCAAACATTCACCCCCAGTCACAAGGATCTGGGTTAAATCCATCATTCTTTTGCTCACCACACCACCCCAGTTTGGACCCAGCCATATGCAAATCAGTCTTGACCCTGTTCCTTGTGGGAACAGTCCAGCCCTAACTGCCAAGCCAGGTCCTCCCTGGACCGGAAACAAGCATCCTAGGACCGGTTTCAGGGCATCACCCTTCTTCAGCCAGGCTAGCTTGAATCCAGTGGTGTAGTGAGCACGGGACCCACGTCTGGGCATACCCTTCCCACTTAGGGCGACAAATGCAAAAGAAACAATTGATGGACGGAATGCTGGACAATGCAAACATTCACCCCCAGTCACAAGGATCTGGGTTAAATCCATCATTCTTTTGCTCACCACACCACCCCAGTTTGGACCCAGCCATATGCAAATCAGTCTTGACCCTGTTCCTTGTGGGAACAGTCCAGCCCGAACTGCCAAGCCAGGTCCTCCCTGGACCGGAAACAAGCATCCTAGGACCGGTTTCAGGGCATCACCCTTCTTCAGCCAGGCTAGCTTGAATCCAGTGGTGTAGTGAGCACGGGACCCACGTCTGGGCATACCCTTCCCACTTAGGGCGACAATTGCAAAAGAAACAATTGATGGACGGAATGCTGGACAATGCAAACATTCACCCCCAGTCACAAGGATCTGGGTTAAATCCATCATTCTTTTGCTCACCACACCACCCCAGTTTGGACCCAGCCATATGCAAATCAGTCTTGACCCTGTTCCTTGTAGGAACAGTCCAGCCCGAACTGCCAAGCCAGGTCATCCCTGGACCGGAAACAAGCATCCTAGGACCGGTTTCAGGGCATCACCCTTCTTCAGCCAGGCTAGCTTGAATCCAGTGGTGTAGTGAGCACGGGACCCACGTCTGGGCATACCCTTCCCACTTAGGGCGACAAATGCAAAAGAAACAATTGATGGACGGAATGCTGGACAATGCAAACATTCACCCCCAGTCACAAGGATCTGGGTTAAATCCATCATTCTTTTGCTCACCACACCACCCCAGTTTGGACCCAGCCATATGCAAATCAGTCTTGACCCTGTTCCTTGTGGGAACAGTCCAGCCCGAACTGCCAAGCCAGGTCCTCCCTGGACCGGAAACAAGCATCCTAGGACCGGTTTCAGGGCATCACCCTTCTTCAGCCAGGCTAGCTTGAATCCAGTGGTGTAGTGAGCACGGGACCCACGTCTGGGCATACCCTTCCCACTTAGGGCGACAAATGCAAAAGAAACAATTGATGGACGGAATGCTGGACAATGCAAACATTCACCCCCAGTCACAAGGATCTGGGTTAAATCCATCATTCTTTTGCTCACCACACCACCCCAGTTTGGACCCAGCCATATGCAAATCAGTCTTGACCCTGTTCCTTGTGGGAACAGTCCAGCCCGAACTGCCAAGCCAGGTCCTCCCTGGACCGGAAACAAGCATCCTAGGACCGGTTTCAGGGCATCACCCTTCTTCAGCCAGGCTAGCTTGAATCCAGTGGTGTAGTGAGCACGGGACCCACGTCTGGGCATACCCTTCCCACTTAGGGCGACAAATGCAAAAGAAACAATTGATGGACGGAATGCTGGACAATGCAAACATTCACCCCCAGTCACAAGGATCTGGGTTAAATCCATCATTCTTTTGCTCACCACACCACCCCAGTTTGGACCCAGCCATATGCAAATCAGTCTTGACCCTGTTCCTTGTGGGAACAGTCCAGCCCGAACTGCCAAGCCAGGTCCTCCCTGGACCGGAAACAAGCATCCTAGGACCGGTTTCAGGGCATCACCCTTCTTCAGCCAGGCTAGCTTGAATCCAGTGGTGTAGTGAGCACGGGACCCACGTCTGGGCATACCCTTCCCACTTAGGGCGACAATTGCAAAAGAAACAATTGATGGACGGAATGCTGGACAATGCAAACATTCACCCCCAGTCACAAGGATCTGGGTTAAATCCATCATTCTTTTGCTCACCACACCACCCCAGTTTGGACCCAGCCATATGCAAATCAGTCTTGACCCTGTTCCTTGTAGGAACAGTCCAGCCCGAACTGCCAAGCCAGGTCATCCCTGGACCGGAAACAAGCATCCTAGGACCGGTTTCAGGGCATCACCCTTCTTCAGCCAGGCTAGCTTGAATCCAGTGGTGTAGTGAGCACGGGACCCACGTCTGGGCATACCCTTCCCACTTAGGGCGACAAATGCAAAAGAAACAATTGATGGACGGAATGCTGGACAATGCAAACATTCACCCCCAGTCACAAGGATCTGGGTTAAATCCATCATTCTTTTGCTCACCACACCACCCCAGTTTGGACCCAGCCATATGCAAATCAGTCTTGACCCTGTTCCTTGTGGGAACAGTCCAGCCCGAACTGCCAAGCCAGGTCCTCCCTGGACCGGAAACAAGCATCCTAGGACCGGTTTCAGGGCATCACCCTTCTTCAGCCAGGCTAGCTTGAATCCAGTGGTGTAGTGAGCACGGGACCCACGTCTGGGCATACCCTTCCCACTTAGGGCGACAAATGCAAAAGAAACAATTGATGGACGGAATGCTGGACAATGCAAACATTCACCCCCAGTCACAAGGATCTGGGTTAAATCCATCATTCTTTTGCTCACCACACCACCCCAGTTTGGACCCAGCCATATGCAAATCAGTCTTGACCCTGTTCCTTGTGGGAACAGTCCAGCCCGAACTGCCAAGCCAGGTCCTCCCTGGACCGGAAACAAGCATCCTAGGACCGGTTTCAGGGCATCACCCTTCTTCAGCCAGGCTAGCTTGAATCCAGTGGTGTAGTGAGCACGGGACCCACGTCTGGGCATACCCTTCCCACTTAGGGCGACAAATGCAAAAGAAACAATTGATGGACGGAATGCTGGACAATGCAAACATTCACCCCCAGTCACAAGGATCTGGGTTAAATCCATCATTCTTTTGCTCACCACACCACCCCAGTTTTGACCCAGCCATATGCAAATCAGTCTTGACCCTGTTCCTTGTGGGAACAGTCCAGCCCGAACTGCCAAGCCAGGTCCTCCCTGGACCGGAAACAAGCATCCTAGGACCGGTTTCAGGGCATCACCCTTCTTCAGCCAGGCTAGCTTGAATCCAGTGGTGTAGTGAGCACGGGACCCACGTCTGGGCATACCCTTCCCACTTAGGGCGACAAATGCAAAAGAAACAATTGATGGACGGAATGCTGGACAATGCAAACATTCACCCCCAGTCACAAGGATCTGGGTTAAATCCATCATTCTTTTGCTCACCACACCACCCCAGTTTGGACCCAGCCATATGCAAATCAGTCTTGACCCTGTTCCTTGTGGGAACAGTCCAGCCCGAACTGCCAAGCCAGGTCCTCCCTGGACCGGAAACAAGCATCCTAGGACCGGTTTCAGGGCATCACCCTTCTTCAGCAAGGCTAGCTTGAATCCAGTGGTGTAGTGAGCACGGGACCCACGTCTGGGCATACCCTTCCCACTTAGGGCGACAAATGCAAAAGAAACAATTGATGGACGGAATGCTGGACAATGCAAACATTCACCCCCAGTCACAAGGATCTGGGTTAAATCCATCATTCTTTTGCTCACCACACCACCCCAGTTTGGACCCAGCCATATGCAAATCAGTCTTGACCCTGTTCCTTGTGTGAACAGTCCAGCCCGAACTGCCAAGTCAGGTCCTCCCTGGACCGGAAACAAGCATCCTAGGACCGGTTTCAGGGCATCACCCTTCTTCAGCCAGGCTAGCTTGAATCCAGTGGTGTAGTGAGCACGGGACCCACGTCTGGGCATACCCTTCCCACTTAGGGTGACAAATGCAAAAGAAACAATCGATGGACGGAATGCTGGACAATGCAAACATTCACCCCCAGTCACAAGGATCTGGGTTAAATCCATCATTCTTTTGCTCACCACACCACCCCAGTTTGGACCCAGCCATATGCAAATCAGTCTTGACCCTGTTCCTTGTGGGAACAGTCCAGCCCGAACTGCCAAGCCAGGTCCTCCCTGGACCAGAAACAAGCATCCTAGGACCGGTTTCAGGGCATCACCCTTCTTCAGCCAGGCTAGCTTGAATCCAGTGGTGTAGTGAGCACGGGACCCACGTCTGGGCATACCCTTCCCACTTAGGGCGACAAATGCAAAAGAAACAATTGATGGACGGAATGCTGGACAATGCAAACATTCACCCCCAGTCACAAGGATCTGGGTTAAATCCATCATTCTTTTGCTCACCACACCACCCCAGTTTGGACCCAGCCATATGCAAATCAGTCTTGACCCTGTTCCTTGTGGGAACAGTCCAGCCCGAACTGCCAAGCCAGGTCCTCCCTGGACCGGAAACAAGCATCCTAGGACCGGTTTCAGGGCATCACCCTCCTTCAGCCAGGCTAGCTTGAATCCAGTGGTGTAGTGAGCACGGGACCCACGTCTGGGCATACCCTTACCACTTAGGGCGACAAATGCAAAAGAAACAATTGATGGACGGAATGCTGGACAATGCAAACATTCACCCCCAGTCACAAGGATCTGGGTTAAATCCATCATTCTTTTGCTCACCACACCACCCCAGTTTGGACCCAGCCATATGCAAATCAGTCTTGACCCTGTTCCTTGTGGGAACAGTCCAGCCCGAACTGCCAAGCCAGGTCCTCCCTGGACCGGAAACAAGCATCCTAGGACCGGTTTCAGGGCATCACCCTTCTTCAGCCAGGCTAGCTTGAATCCAGTGGTGTAGTGAGCACGGGACCCACGTCTGGGCATACCCTTCCCACTTAGGGCGACAAATGCAAAAGAAACAATTGATGGACGGAATGCTGGACAATGCAAACATTCACCCCCAGTCACAAGGATCTGGGTTAAATCCATCATTCTTTTGCTCACCACACCACCCCAGTTTGGACCCAGCCATATGCAAATCAGTCTTGACCGTGTTCCTTGTGGGAACAGTCCAGCCCGAACTGCCAAGCCAGGTCCTCCCTGGACCGGAAACAAGCATCCTCGGACCGGTTTCAGGGCATCACCCTTCTTCAGCCAGGCTAGCTTGAATCCAGTGGTGTAGTGAGCACGGGACCCACGTCTGGGCATACCCTTCCCACTTAGGGCGACAAATGCAAAAGAAACAATTGATGGACGGAATGCTGGACAATGCAAACATTCACCCCCAGTCACAAGGATCTGGGTTAAATCCATCATTCTTTTGCTCACCACACCACCCCAGTCCTGGTGACTCATGTGAGTTAGTGCCATTCATGATCAAATTCCTAGTTATGAAAATCTGTTACTGTTGTTACTTTATTGTCTGCTGTAAGGCTATTTTGGATCCTCACCATTTAGGCAAGATATAAGAAGCTGATGGCAGAGCAGCAGGCAGTGCCATACATAGGACATTTTATGTTAATAGCCATGACATAAGGAATCTGTGGGAATATGACTACTGAAGGTAACTTCTGAATGTATCATGTGCTAATGCTTCTGAATGCTTGAATTAAAAGCAATGTGTTAAAAAAATACATTTAAAAAAAGGGCAGAAACGCGCCATATTTAAGGCATACAGCACATTCCTGACTTTCCCCCTGCGCTGGTGCCCTTTTGGCAGCCCAGTGCCAAAGCAGGCACCTTGCATCATGGTGTAAGGGTGCCTATGTTGCATGCAGGATTGTTTTTGTGCAAGAAGTGACACCTTCCTGAAAGGCATTTTCCTCTGAATTGCGTGCTTCAGAATGCAGCACACATAGAAAGAGGAAGTAACAAGGAGAGGTGTATCATTTTGGTGCATCCCCAGGTTTTCAGGGCCTTGTAAATCTGGGAATGCATAAAAAAATATGGGAGTTGTGTGGAAACACCCACACCATGCCCATGGAATGCCTACCCAGGGAAGAGTACGTAAGACATCGCTTTGCGCTGCAATGCTTTACTCCAGATGTTTGGAACCACTCAAAGCCACGCAAAGTGGCTTTGCGTGGCTTCAAAAATCTGAGTTCAGGTTTGTGTCGCAACCAGGTAAAAAATATGGCCCCTAGCCTGATTTATTTTCCTTTTTTATATAGCGCTTTGATACCTAAACATCGGTGTTAGTGTGCTTTATATAATAACATCAGTAAAGAATCTGTGTCTCTTCATAATGCAAAGTAGAGCCACATATAAATGTAAGGTAAAGCAGAGAAAGCTGGAAGAGATTTCAGGCAGGGCATGTAACAGTGAGAGGAGTTTGAACTTTAGAGTGGTATTTATATAAGGGCTGTGTTAAAAAGAAAAATCTAGACTTACAATTCTCTTATGCTTCTGAAAGCCTCTTAGTTATTTCTGTGCGATTTCTTTGCAATTCACAAGGTGTTTTATAACTGTCTGAAAAGTATTGAAATTTCTGTAACGAAAACGTGTATTTTACACACGGCTACATAAGTTATACCATTGTAAATCCATAAATCACAAATTAAAACAAAAGTTACAGGACAAAGCAATTAACATTATTATCACCCAGTACAAATGTGTTGTTCAGCATAAACTGCAACCACAAATCCAACAACTGAAACCACAACCAAAAGCTATATAGATGGCACAACACCTTATTCATCAAGTAAGCAAGGAACATCAGAGGATACATATCGACCAATGAGTACTGGGACAATTATGCAGACACATGTGGCCCCGAACACCAATGCATATACATATATGTTCCTCTGATAACCCAACAAAGCCATATTATAGGTCCCATACAGTTAGATGTATATTTCCTGCCATGAAGCAGCAGGAGGTGGCGCCCCAAATACACGCAAGAATTCTAAGGACAGATGTATTGACAAAACACATTGATAGATAAATTATTGCAATGATGCACTTCAATGCAAGGACATCTGTACAAACATTTCAAAACAACATTTTCATGGGTCCTGGTGAGAACAATTCTCATCAGCATCTTCGCCTTCTATCTGTGGTCAAACTATTATACCCAGCACAAGAGAAAGTCACCCACTGAGAGCTGATTTTTCTTGTTACAGAGTCTGGGCCACTCTCCGGGATCATTGGCAGCTTTGGCACATGTGGATAGTTATGGATTAAAATGACACTACCTCAGATTAGAATTACTCTTCATACAGAGTGAATATTGGATTGGAATATATTTAGAGGATTGTGACATTTGATTAGCTTGCCGACATACTGTTGAAGAGGCTGATTCTAGTGCTAAGAATAATAGACCCTGATCAAATTCCAAGAAAGGTATTTGTATCAACAGGTTTTGCATGAAATAATAAATAAAGCAAGACAGATCACTGACATAGGCCATGATTATGATGGCGGGCAGACCGTGCAGACAGGCCGTCGGTGGCGGTCCGCCCGCCATCCAGGGCATTGGTCCGACTGCTGCATTACAATGCAGCCGGTCAACCGCAGAAGTCGGGGGAGAGGACCGCTGTCTCCGACAGGATCCAAGATCCATTTGGGGTGACGGTCGGACTCCTATCCCTACAGTGGAGGCGGTGACTGTGCAGGCACCGTTGTAGGGATTAGGATGTCCCTTTCCGACTGCCTTTTCATGGCAGTCCCACTGCCATGAAAAGGCAGACGGAAACTGACTTTGGGTGCCCCAAGCAGGGCCCCTGTCCCCCTTTGGCCACTACTAATTGGCCTGGGGGGCACATGTAGTACCCCCCACACATCCATGAACACATGCATGGATCTGCACAAAGTGTCTTTTTTTTCTGCGACTTGTGCTGCAGCCCTTTTTCTGGGCTGCAGCATAAGCTGCAGTAGAAAAAGGCACTTTCTGACCACCTGCATGGTGGTGTGATCCTAATCAGGTCGGTGGAACCACTGACTCATTGTTGGGCGGTCACCTTCCCAGAAAGGTGGCAGTCAGTAGTACGACCGACCGCCATTGTAATAAGGGCCATAATATCGTAATCAACAATATTTTAACAGAAATATCATGTCAAAAATATTGTTTACGAAAATATCAATTTCCTATTCCTACAATGGATGGTAAGTACAAAAAATATCGTTTCACACTAATATTGTTAAAAACAAAAAAATATATAGTTTCTTAATATATATATATTTTTTAAAGTAGTAAATCTTAAATACTTTAATATGCACCATTAATATAATGTAAATACAATAAATCTCATTATTATTTAATACTATATAAATATATTTATATAAACATACATACATATATATGTATATACACCCATATATATATTGTAACACAATTATTAAAAATATTCATTTGACATTATATACTTTTTTGTTTAATTGTTTAAATTTGCTTCTATAAAAAGCACATTTTATATATATATATATATATATATATATATATATATATATATATATATATATATATATATATATGTATATATTACTTACTGGCGGTCTCCAGTAGGTAGCTATAGTTAGGACCATGTTTCCATAGGAAAAGCGTTCTTTGACTGGCCTCTAACTTTGGCGCGATTTGACGAATATTCACAAAATTTCCAGTGATTCTTGTTGCACATGGACAGTTTCGGGGGGATTCGTGAAGCGGGGGCTGAGAAAAATGGGTTTGAAAAAAAGTTGCATTTACAATGTTAATTCCCATAGGAACCTGTCAACATGACTACAGCCCGAACCACTAAATGGAATTACACAAAATTTGGCAGAAAGGTAGATGTTGTCATGCAGATTGTGTTTATTGTTATTTGGTGCAAATCTGTTCAGTATCTAAACCTGGTGTAGTGTAGTTCCTATTTCCCTAATAGGCTCTGCGCATTGGAATGCTATCCCCTATAGGTTTGACATAGGACTAAGGTCAGTATGTCCCTATCGAGTATATTAAACTTAATTACTTGTGCCAGCTAGCTCAGAGGCCACTAGAAACTCCTTGGATAACAAGAAGGGAGTAGTTTCTGGCAGCCGCAAAACATGACAACTTTGTTTCCCTTTAGAATCAGAACGTGTCCCAGAGTCGTGGAAACAATAGATAACTATTTTACTCAGCTCACTCGTGCATACTTAGTTTTCCTCAAAGTTACACAGAAAGAATAGACGGGCGTTTCAATAAAAGATTTATTGAACAGTCTTGTTTCTCGTGTAAGTTAAATGTGCTGTTATGATCACAAGACAGTATGCAAGATAAATAATGTACAGCGTAAGCAGTAGAAATAAATAATACTACGCTAGCATGATCTTTAGCAGATATTCATTTACATAAATAACACAAACTAAAAATGCGAGTACTCATACGATGCGTTTCTAAGCTAGTTCTACCCCAATGTACCTAACCTAACCTAGGTGTAGGGAGAGGTATGAAGTAGGTGAAGTATTCCTTACTATGGTATACTAAGAGTATGTTAAGTCTAGTATGCCTAGTATGCCAAGAGTCCCTCTAGGTTCTAGTCAGCTCCATACCTTAAGAATGAGAGAGGTAGGAATCTCTTGCCAGACTTGAACTCCAACACCCCGCAAGGGAAGTCAGATCACTGGAAGCTGGA
Source organism: Calotriton arnoldi (assembly GCA_963921515.1). NCBI lineage: Eukaryota > Metazoa > Chordata > Amphibia > Caudata > Salamandridae > Calotriton > Calotriton arnoldi. Next base: position 1,165,608 of record CAWUFW010003473.1, read on the forward strand.
CTCTCTGCGTGCAGGGATGACAGCGTCTTCTCAGTGCGTCAGGCCGGGAAACGGGCTCCTCTGAAGTCGAGGTCTCCTCTGATTTACAGGGGCTAGGGAAGGTATATTTATACCTGAGAGGTACCTCAGAATGTTAGCATTGACGTGGATCGGACAGCGGAAGACGTCATGAATGAACCCCTAAGGTATAACGGTTCATGCATAATAGATGAGTCCTTGAAGAAATCAATAGTCCTATGCTAGGGAAACTCCCAAAGCCTAAGGGTCTGTCATTCAAGAACTCGTTATGACGTTAGGGTGGACGGTTGTCGGAGACCATGCCTGTATTTGGAGGGCATGGTTTAATGCCTAAATAAGGACTGGGATTTTATGCCTATATAAGGGCAGGGCGAATTGTGCCTATATAAGGACATGATACAGGAAAACCTATATACGGACACCCTAAGAGGAATACAACACCCACTCCACTTTCGTGTGTACGATAATAATAAAATGCTAAACATTTAAATGGAGTACCGCATATTGCTAAAAATATTTCTTAAAAGCATTAAAAGGCATTTTTTTTAAAAACCTATTAGAATGCAAAAGGTACTTTACATTTTAAGCATTGCTTTTCATTTCAGGCATATATTTTGAAATTAAATGCAGTTTGAATGAAATAAGCAGGAATATTTGCATGTGACAGAAAATGATCGATAAGTTGTTCAAAAAATCAAAGTCATTTCATGTCATGAAAATGAATGAACTTTTTAGACAAATAAGATGATAAAGTGTCTGAGGAAGTACCGCGAAGTCCGTACTATAAGAATAGTTCTACTTCAAGCAGATTGAATTGCCATTTAGTTCGAAAAATGGGAAAAAGTTCAATTTGGGATGAGCTCCGAGTTTTGAAATATGAAGGCCAAATTTTTACTGCATCTCTGGAACACTGTGGGCTGAATCAGAGTCAGTGTACGGGTCTGGTGTAAACATGAGATCATCTATTTCTGTAGACAAAATATCGTCCACCGTAGTTGGTGACATTCGGAACACCTCGTGTAGTAGATTAATTGCACAGAGATGTGAAGCATCGCTTTCAGCATAGGGTGCCGCAGCAATGTTCGCGTCCGTTGTTACCTGTGTGCCTGTAGATCCATCTCGTACCTCAGCAGCAGCCGGAAGCATCTGTGAGATCTCAATGAATGCTGTCATCAGAATGGGTAGCCTCTGGGGACAACACAGAGCATGGGCCGTTATCGGGTCCAGCAGAGTATCGACATCCGTTGGCGTTGCTGATGGAAATGTCAGACAGGTGTCTAACACGCATTCTTCACCGCATAGCAGGCATCGTAGAACAGGTAAGATGCAATCTCGCCAGATTGGTCTGAATGACAGGAACCACGTGGTATTCAGGTCCCGTAGACGAGTCATGCCCAAAAGCTGTACTATTCGCTCACAGCACTTTCGTTCAAGGAGAACTTTCTCCATTTCGCTCGGAGTGATGTCTGCGAATAGGCTGGCCATAGCGTAATAGCAGGAAGAGAAATAGAATTCCCGCAACAAGTGCTAGAATTAATGGTATGCCACCAAACACCGAATGTGCAAAGTTCGGGATGATTCCAAGTATTGCCTGGAAAGGTGCTAACAGACCGGAGCAGATGCTCTTAAATACATGTACAATTCCGCTTGTATCTGACATGTTAAAGATACGTCCTATCATTTCCACGAAATTTATAGGGCAGTTTGTACGTATTAAAGTCTGTATCTCAGCCGAAGTCCTTGCTACTTGTAGATCATAGGTTTCTTTGGCCGAGGTCAAAGGTACTGTTTGCTGTAAAAGCATGGCTTTCATTCTGCTCAAAGTATCAAATCTTATAAAAGAGACGTTCAGCGAAGGCCACAAAGGCGACTCCCTGACTGTGTCTATTGGGGCAAACAATACTTGCATACAGCAAGTGACCCTGGAGTTGACCGTTACTAGATATGGGATGCCTGCCAACATGCCGCAGCAACTTTGATCATTCAACATGAGGTAACTCCCATTAAAAAGTTGTCCAAACGTTGGATTAATCACAGCAGCTGGTGTACCCTGCTGATGACAAGACAAATTTGCCACAGAACCATTACAAGCCCCGTGTAAAGAAATGTCCTGACATATTAGTGAACTGCTCAGTGCATTTTTACAGTGTGTACCGCTCAGAAACACTTCACGATCCCCACTCCAACATCTATATGTATACGGTAAATCCCAAGATGTCTTAATGTATTCCTTACCCAACCTTTCATATTTGCCTGCTTGCATTTGTCTGAGGCAATACTGAAACTGAAAAGTAGTCACAGGTAATGTGAGTTTGCCATGAATGAGCCATTCTGTAGCTGGTTTTTCTGCCACTGTGAATGGTAACTTTTCCAGTTTTTCAATGCTCAACACTGTATACCTTGCTCCTCTTTGTGCCAGTTCGATCTGTTTATCAGTTAGATTGTATTCTGCAAAGAGAGCCGACGTGTTGATGAAACGCCAAGGCACATAGCCCGCACGCAAAGATTGCAGCGTCCAGCTTAATAACACAATAAAACGTAATTGAGATTGGCCTTGCTGTAACATCGCCAAATCTTGTTCTAGTATGTCGATAGCAGAGGATACAATGCCGTCCAATGAATATATTCTGGAGGACAAAGTTGTTAACCCATTGTCGACCACAGCGAGTGTTTTCTCTAAATTAATATGATCAAGTTCACGTATTCGTTCTGCGGCCTCCATTGGTGACACTTTCCATGCTTCATTATAAGCAGCGTAAATGCCGGCATATATGAAACGTTTTTGACGCGGTTTTCTTGGTCCAAGCAAGAATTCCCTAAGGTCTGCGTCTTCTGTAAGTAAGGATAAGTGTTGTTTCACATCCTGTAGTGTAGATTTCTGCAGCCAATCGAGGCATAATTTACCTACACTGTATGTTGTTACTACCCCCGGATGCTGTCTTTGAACGTATCTTGGGTCTGGCCTATGAATAGTAAAGCCCTGAGTTTTATTCAGGAATCTTTCCTGACAGTTGTTCGTGTCTGTGGGCCAGATCAACCATTTTCTCCAATCAGGATTAGATCTGTTGATATGTAGTATATTATCAACTGTCACTGCTGCCTGTGTATTATTATCACTGGCAGGTGTTGGTACAGAAGGTGTCTTCATCTCTTTGATCTTGGCTAGTCCAAGACAAGATGTTTGTTGGACAGTTTCATTCAAAAACATCATTTGTTCAGGGATGATACAGGCTCTAAATAACGCTTCTATCCCCTGCACTTGCCAATCTTTAGAACCCCATACAGTTTTTGTGTCTATTGTGTCTTTCCATAAGTCGAAACCCTGTCTAGACAGTTGGGCAATAAATGTTGCAGAGTAAATCTGTTTTGTATTTGTTAACATAATTTTCAGTCCTGTTTTGTTTACATTTTTATAGTAAAACGTTTCTGGATCAGATGTATTGTAACCTGAAAAATACGGAAACTTGTTGGCAAATGTTTTTGAACTACCTTGTGGTGGTGTAGGACAATGCTCCCATTGGTTAAACATAAACACATTTCTAGGGTATGCAGATTTATGCAAATAATGATGACCAAAGTGGTTATAGCAATATAGCTGTTCATAGTCTGACGAACCCTCTAAATATTCATTTTTAGAAAATGCAGCAGATTTTTCTAGGTCAAACATTATGTCATTAACAGTCTCAAAGTCCCAATCATCTGAATAGGTACTGGACGAAATTAGATCACTTAGTGAAATTTCAAACAAATGTGGAATGTTCAAATGTTCCGTCGGGCCAAAGATATCAAAATCTGTTTTGTCCCACACTATACCATCCTGTATAGGAACGGCTGTGATGTTCACTGTTGACAAGTCTCTTGCTTCACGATGGGAAGATTTATGAGGTTTCAAAAGTACGTTCACGTCTTTTCCTTCAGTATTCACATGGATGTATCTGCCACTTATAAGCACGCTCACAGTTGTAACCAAAGCTAGCCAGAGCAGGAAAACAAATAGTCCAGATGTAATCCAGAGTTCAATCCATGGAGAAACCAAATAGGTCTTTTTCAGAAAGTGAAGAAAGTCTTGTACTTGCTGCTTGAGTTTGAATGATGCTGGCGTCGTTTCAGGTTCACTCGGATCTTCTGAGAACGTATCAAAGTTAATGAAATAGCCAGAAGCAGTTCTATCAATTGTTGGAATTGCATCAGGATTTGTAGAAATCGCTGGAACCAGTTGATCACGTCCTACATTGGTGTAGACAGGTGTATTTGGACGAACTGTTACTTGATTTTCAAGAGGGATGAGTTCCATTGCATTGTTGCTTAGTCCTTCATCTGTTACTGCTGAATTCCCAATTGTTATCAGTCTTTCAGTCTGAACCTCTTGGATAGTAGCGAGAGGAGTGTGTCTGCTACTAGGTCGGAGTCCACGAGGCCTACTATTTAGTATTGGCCACATACTGTGGTTTGATGAGGTCGATGGACACAAATCGTTTCTCCTTTCTTCCAGCAAGGGGCGGCAGAAGTACTGTTCTTGTTCCTTGAACTGCTAGGACAGGTACTGGTTGTCTGTAAGAAGGTCCAAATTCCTTCTTGTCCGCAATCTTTTCTCTGACTAGATCTCCAACTTTTGGAATCTAGACAGGCCTTGCTGGGACCGCCGGTTTTTCCCCAGTGGTGGTTGGCTGCAGGAATACGTTGCTTTGTTTCGATCTTAGTTTATTGAGTTCCTGTAAAACAGCCAAACAATCTTTGATATCAAATGTTTTATTTTCCACCACTGTGCCTACGTGATCGAGGTCTGGTACCCACATTCTTGTCCCAAATAGGACCTCATATGGAGTGACCCCCCCTAGAGAACTTCTTGGCAGATTGTTTAATGAGCGTTGGACCCCATAAAGATGTTTGACCCAGCCATCACCCGAACCTAATACCCTAGCTGTTATAGACTGCTTTATGTCCCGGTTTTTCCTTTCCACAACCGAATTTCCCTCAGGATGGAATGGAGAGGAGTACCGCAATGCAACGCCCAGACTGGCCATGGCTTCTTTGTAAGCCCGAGAGCTAAACGCAGGGCCCTGGTCAGAATGTAGCGTGCCTATTGCGTATGTGCCGATAAAGACTTGCAAATCTTTTATAACAGTTCGAGCGTCAGCCGAGCGCTGAGGCCATATCCATAGGAACCTAGAGCATGAATCCACTGCAACCATGATATATTTATAGTTACCGTCCCTTTGCAAGGGACCGCAGTGGTCCAGGTAAACACAAGCTAACGGTTTGTCTGAAATTAACAGGGGTGTCTGCGCAGGGCGTTTCACTGTGGAGACTTTCATCTGTTGGCATATATCACATTCTAAAACATAGTTCTTTGTTTGTTTTCTAATGCCAGGCCACCAATATCTTTCCTTGAGTAAAGATACTGTTGCAGAAACACCTGCATGGGCAGAAGCTATCCCTTCGTGTGCTGCTAGGATTAGTCCTAATCTACGTTCCTTGTTTGGAATTACCCTATCCCCCACTCCAGGGATTCGAGCAAAAGGAACGTTGTTCGCATCAATTACATAAGAGTACTTGAGTGGAAACTTTTTTGGTAACGCTGCACTGCTGCCCTTGCTCGAAGCATTGACAGCCAACATTATCTCACCGTCTATTTTCGTTTTTGAACGAGTGATCGCAGCTACGGAAGCCGTCTGAACAGCCCCCTTTGCGGCTTCGTCAGCCAATGAATTCCCTGCAACGTGAACGCCATCACGTTGATGACTCAGTGTGTGGATCACGTGAGCCTTTGGTAGTTCGTTTTTCAACTGAACTACTTGTTCCCAAAGCATTTTGTGCTTTATTGTGCCACCTTTCGCAACCTTGAAACCATTTTCAAGCCAGTTTTGTATATATTCATTATACGACTGAACACAGTAAAAGGAATCGCACACTATCAGTGTGGGGAATTCTCGATCTGTACTTTCAAGTGCCAGTTTGAATGCTTGTAGTTCAGCTCGCTGAGCTGTACAATCCCCTAGAGATTGAGTTTTTGTGACCATAGGTCTGAAGATGCCATCTCGCATGTGACCGTTAACGATTGCACACGCTGCACTGTAAGCTTGCTTACTCCCTGTTGCGGGTTGTGCGGATCCGTCAGTGTAAATTATGAATTCGTACTGAGTGAGAGGCAGAATTTCAGTGGGCAGAGGACATTCTTGTTCATATTGCAGGAACGCTTGTGTATTTAAATCGGGATCAAAAACATATTCAACATCTGTCGCAGAAAGAGAATTAACCCATTGTATCCATCTTGGATGTAGTGCATTAGCATTTGGAATGCTTGCTTTTGTGACCGCTTCTAAAGCTGGTACTGGGGTTACGACAATAATGCGTTTCCCTTGTGCTAGGGCTCTTTCTTTTGCTACAGCGGTTTGAACTGCTGTCAGAATTTTTTCAGTTGAAGTGAAGCGCATTTCTGCTTGTGTATACAAATGAGATTTGTATGCGATTGGTATTTTTTCACCCTCATTAAATGATAAGTAGGTGAATCCGCATTGACCCGAAATTATTCGGATCACCAAATTGCGTTGACTTACGCGTGTTTGTAAGTGATTTGTTGCTAACATGTTAGCCTGGAGTGAACGCAAGATTTCTGTGTGTTCTTGTGTCCAATTCTTGATTGAAAAATCAGGTTTGATTAATGCGTAGAGAGGTTTAACCCTTTCTGCGTAATTTAGAATATATGTTCTTCCACAATTTAGGAAACCCAGGATGGATTGTAAGTTTTTTAGCATTTTTGGAGGTTGGAGAAGCGCACATTTCTCTAGAAAGTTAGCTGCCAAGCTCTTGCCTTCACTTGAAAGCTCATATCCTAGAAACAGGACATTGAGATGGGTAATTCTGGACTTTTTAAAGTTGAATTTGTAGCCCTCAGAGGCGAAGCCCAGTATAATGGTGCTTACCCTGTTCAAGTGTTTGTCCAGGTCATCGTCCGTCAGATAGATGTCATCGAAATAGGACAATGCCTCATTGTCATAAATTTGTAGTAACTCCGTTACCCTCGCTGAGAATAAACCTGGGCTGTTCTTGAACCCTTGTGGGAGTCGACAAAATTGACGCTGGGTCCCCATTATGGAGAATGCTGTTAAGTACCTGCTTTCAGGTGCTATGTTTTGACAAAAGAAACCATTTGAGATGTCTAATGTGGTTTTATATTTTTTACGCACAATGTTATTCATTAATGCTGTGCTATGTGCATTTTGCACTGCAAACGTTTTAGAACAAGTGTTTAAGTGTCTGTAATCCAAAACTAGACGATATGTATTGTCTGGTTTGGAGACAGGAAACAAAGGATTGTTCATTGAAGAGGTGCATGTTTCAATCACCCCTTGGTATTCAAGTTGATCTAAGATCTCCCTGACCTATTTTTTAGCTTCTTGCTTTATTGGGTACTGCCTTTGTGCAGTTGGTTCATGTTTCAGATGAATTTTTTGGTGAGGTGAGTCCTCATCCCCTCCTACATGATTTTTATATAATGCTGGGGCCTGGGCTACTGCCCATTTCCTGGCATAAGTATATTTTAGATGAATTGGAATATGGTTGGAGAAGGCAGGCATAATAATGTCCTCGCCGTGTGGGCACTCCCTGACAAATCGTGGTGGCCAGTCTTTTTCTGCTAGAAGTATGTCATAGCCCCTTGATAGTCTTTCCCAAAAAAGTGCTTTCACCTGTCTAGGTATGTCTCCCTCCATCCGGAGTGTTATTTCATATAACTTTTGTGGAGTACTAACCCTGGTGTCCACAGTTTCAACTGTAATGTACTCATTCAAGTCCACTATATCCAGAAGTTCCTTCAGGTTCTGGCGAGCTATTGTGACTTCTGCTGCACTGTCCAGCATTGTCTGAGCCCATTCTCCGTTCTTGAGTTGTGTTCTCAGTATTCTCGGCATGTCTGATCTTCAGACCTGCTACTTTCTTTTTGGAGAATTGAGGTTTTGTTTTATTTTTTGGAGCATGTTTCTCTTCCTTGGATTTCACGCGTTCTTCTCTATATTCTGACCGTCCTCTTCTTTCCGAAGTCTGTGATGAGATCTGAAAGGTACGAGAGGAACGTGTATCAGTATCTTGATACCTGTCAGGTTTCTTCAAATTATCCCTATTCCTGAGGTTATACCTCCTTTCAGAGGGCTCCTTTTGAGGAGACCTACCTTGGGATTGAGAACGTTTCTCGTTTGAATTTTGTTTATTAGTCTCCCACCTCTTTTAGAAGATGTAGGAGTTTGTTTAATTGAGTCCTTCTCAGGACTTTCAGATAGTTTTGGCTTCACTGGTCTTCCACCCAAACTATCTCTGCCTAATTCTGCATAAGAATGTTCTATAATTCTGGGTAGCTCTGTTTGATGTTCTGTAACATCGAATTCCCTTAATTTTTGGCGGATCGCCACTGCTGCTGCCTCCCCTTTAATATTAGATAATATTATTGTTGAGACCTGGTCGAAATTCTTCAGTAATTTCATACCTAAATTCAGAGCAGGTTCTGCCCCGTATTCATTTTGAATTTGTTTCAGGACATCAGGTATTACCGCAATTGACGGAATACCATGTGTTTTAGTATAGATGGCAGCAAAGACTGAGCCCCAAGTGGTGCAGTCTTCCAGTTGTGGTGTGATCCCCATTGGTAAACTTATTGTTAGGATTCTGTGTTTCTCATATGGGCTAGTATTTGGAAATACCGCTTCGATTTGAGTAATTTTTTGAGCTATCCAGAATGGAATTTGCTCACGTTTTGTGGGCATTTTACCCATGACTGCGTAAAGAGTCTGTGGTGTAATTTTTAGTGTATTCCCCTGTTGAGGAGTTTGATTTGGAAGTGTCAATGGTGGTTGGACTGTGAAAGTCCGCATGACATATTGGACCAATTGTCTGTAGATTTTTATTAACTCTGTGAGTTGAGTAAGTAATTCCTCGCCTGACATCTCTTCAATGTCAGGATGAGGTGTGTAGCCGGCTAGAATCGGCCGTGTTGCTCCTGGTCTACCTAGTGGACCGAGCCTGGTAATGTTTTTGTGATGTTTTAGGGCGCCTTTAAACCAGAGCTGATGCTCCTGGTATGTTAGTGGAATTTCAATATCCTCGAAAGGAATGTATTCCTCTGGTGGATCATCTTCTTTGTAGAAGTGAAACATGTGTGTTAATGGATTGGATTCAGGAAATATTACCCATGAATAGAATACCTCTGTCTGAAAGGATTCGTGTGCCTCTATCACGAAAACTGCTCTACCGCCTCTTGGTGGTAGGCCGTGTTTTATGAGTTTTAGAGTGATGGCTCTTCTTAAGTTCGGATGGATGTCTATAACACCCTCCTCGGTTTCATTTAAACCTGTAATGTTAAAAACTGCTGCTAGGGCTGGATCATCCGCAGCTCCACCGTTTCCGGTGGCTTCGTCCCCGTTTATGGACATTTTGTTTTTTGAAAAATGTAGAACAAGTTTCAAGGAAACAAAGATAAGGTGCACAATATTTTGGAACACTGTATCCTTCAACGTTGAGCAAACCAAACAGCTAATATATAGGGTACTTCCCTATGTAGCCGTGGCGGATACTTAACCCTGCCCACTCCAGACGTCTTTTGGAGTTTATGGGTAGGGGTCTCTGAGAGAAAAAGCACGGCTGAGTTACTCAGTATCTAACGTTAAATTACCGCCTTACCAAACGTTGGGCGCCATGTAGTGTAGCTCCTATTTCCCTAATAGGCTCTGCGCATTGGAATGCTATCCCCTATAGGTTTGACATAGGACTAAGGTCAGTATGTCCCTATCGAGTATATTAAACTTAATTACTTGTGCCAGCTAGCTCAGAGGCCACTAGAAACTCCTTGGATAACAAGAAGGGAGTAGTTTCTGGCAGCCGCAAAACATGACAACTTTGTTTCCCTTTAGAATCAGAACGTGTCCCAGAGTCGTGGAAACAATAGATAACTATTTTACTCAGCTCACTCGTGCATACTTAGTTTTCCTCAAAGTTACACAGAAAGAATAGACGGGCGTTTCAATAAAAGATTTATTGAACAGTCTTGTTTCTCGTGTAAGTTAAATGTGCTGTTATGATCACAAGACAGTATGCAAGATAAATAATGTACAGCGTAAGCAGTAGAAATAAATAATACTGCGCTAGCATGATCTTTAGCAGATATTCATTTACATAAATAACACAAACTAAAAATGCGAGTACTCATACGATGCGTTTCTAAGCTAGTTCTACCCCAATGTACCTAACCTAACCTAGGTGTAGGGAGAGGTATGAAGTAGGTGAAGTATTCCTTACTATGGTATACTAAGAGTATGTTAAGTCTAGTATGCATAGTATGCCAAGAGTCCCTCTAGGTTCTAGTCAGCTCCATACCTTAAGAATGAGAGAGGTAGGAATCTCTTGCCAGACTCGAACTCCAACACCCCGCAAGGGAAGTCAGATCACTGAAAGCTGGACTCTCTGCATGCAGGGATGACAGCGTCTTCTCAGTGCGTCAGGCCGGGAAACGGGCTCCTCTGAAGTCGAGGTCTTCTCTGATTTACAGGGGCTAGGGAAGGTATATTTATACCTGAGAGGTACCTCAGCATGTTAGCATTGACGTGGATCGGACAGCGGAAGACGTCATGAATGAACCCCTAAGGTATAATGGTTCATGCATAATAGATGAGTCCTTGAAGAAATCAATAGTCCTATGCTAGGGAAACTCCCAAAGCATAAGGGTCTGTTCTTCAAGAACTCGTTGTGACGTTAGGGTGGACGGATGTCGGAGACCATGCCTGTATTTGGAGTGCATGGTTTAATGCCTAAATAAGGACTGGGATTTTATGCCTATATAAGGGCAGGGCGAATTGTGCCTATATAAGGACATGATACAGGAAAACCTATATACGGACACCCTAAGAGGAATACAACACTGGGAAATATCATGCTCCCAGTGGAGCCCTTATTGGTGGGTGGAGACTTCAACTTGGTGGTGTCGGGGAACCTCGACCGCTATCCTCCCCGAAACATAGGCCCCTCACAAAGGTGGCTCCCCGACTTCCTAGAAGCATTGGGACTGGTCGACGTGTGGCGTGTACATCACCCCAGAGAGACTCAATTCACCTTTCACTCAGGGGCACATAATAGCTTATCTCGAATTGATTATCTCCTTACCCCTGCGGCTCAGATGGGAACTATAAAGGAGATCCGACACTTAGCACGGGGAATCTCGGACCACTCACCACTATGGGCCCGAGTGGCAATAGGTGAGAGGCAAGCAGGCAGAATAGCACTGATTAACCCCTGGTACTTCTGTAATCCGGCAATTAAGAAGAAAATGTCCACAGAAATTGATCAATACTTCCAGGAGAATGAAGAATCTGTAGCTTCGGCCCGGACACTCTTGGAGGCCTTTAAAACAGTCGTGCGGGGACAGGCAATCTCCCAGATTGCCGAGGTACGCAAAGAAAAGACTAAATAACTAGTCAGACTAGAGGAAGAGATTCTACAGCTAGAAGAGGAAGCAACAGAAGCTGGGGAGGAGGAAAGACTCCACACATTAAATCTCAAGAGAGAAGAATATAAAACTATAGCCACTGACATGGCCAAAACTTCAAGTAGGGACAAACGAGGTAGATTGTATGATCTGGGCGATAAAGCTGGGAAACTACTGGCCTGGCTGGACAAACGAGAATTTGCAAATCGTCTTGTCACTGAACTAATAGCGGGAACGGGGGAATTGTTAGTAGATCCACAGGAGATAGCAAACAAATTTGTTAATTACTATCTCGCCATATATAAATCCCATACCTCCCTTCAAGAAGAGGAGTCTAAAGCCCTACTTTCAGACATGACACTCCCAACACTATCAGCAGAAGACATTAACCTATTAAAAAGTGACATAACTAACGATGAGGTCGCACAAGCTATAAGAAGTCTACAAACGGGAAAGGCAATTGGCCCAAACGGTCTTCCAATTGAATTATACAAGCTGAAACCCGACAGAATCGCACCATATCTACGAGACATGTTTGAGTAGAGCCATGACGTGGGTAGGCTACCTCAGGACCAGAGGGTGGCCACACTGATAACCATACGTAAAGAAGGCAAGCCCCAAAATAAATGTTCCTCGTATAGACCTATCTCGTTGTTGAACGCAGAAGCCAAAATACTGGCCAAGCTGTTGGCCGCTCGTCTGGTTCGGGTTAGTACTAAACTGGTGCACCCGGACCAGTCGGGGTTTATGCCTTCCAGAAATACAGCGCTTAATTTGAGGAGGCTGCACGGGGTGTTGGGACGCAAGGAAACTATTAGAGAAGATGCAGTAGTGGTGTCCTTAGATGCCACTGCGGCCTTCGATACCATAGAGTGGCCATACCTCTTTGCAATCTTGGGAAGGATGGGCTTCGGTCCCAATTTTATGAGTTGGGTCAAACTTCTATATTTGGAGCCTCAAGCACAAGTTGTCGTAAATAATATAAAGTCGAAGGTCTTCTCCCTTGGAAGAGGGACCAGACAGGGTTGCCCGCTGTCCCCATTGCTCTTTGCGCTGACACTGGAGCCCCTCGTGACGTGGATCCGCAGAGACCCCATCATAAAAGGTTTGAGATGGGCAAACGACTGGGAAGACTGCATCTCCCTTTATGTGGACGATATTTTGCTGTACTTGTCCTCGCCCAGGGTCTCACTGCATAGGGTTCTCAATATATTCACCAATTTTGGCAAATATTCGGGTTATACTATTAATTGGAGTAAATAGCTGATCTATGTACTGAATGGAAAACTCCCTCCCTTGCCTCGGGAGTGCCCAGTGGAGGAAGCAAAAGGTGGATTCCAATACTTAGGGATATACATAACAACCAATCCCGGAACCAGCTATGAATGTAATCTCCTACCTCCGCTGCAACAACTAAAACGAGACGTGGGAAGCTGGAGGGCCCTCCCCCTATCACTGCTGGGAAGAGCCACTCTATTTAAAATGATGTCACTGCCGCGCTTCCTATATGTCCTACAAACTTTCCCTACCCCAGTTCCAGCAGCATACTTTAAAGCAGTAGAGAGCGCACAGAGAGAATTACTTTGGGAGGGACAGCCCCGCATATCGCTTTCAAAATTGGTGAGGGGGTGGTACGATGGGGGAATAGGACTCCCAGATATTACAAAAAAAACAATTGGGCAGCCCACCTGACTGCCATCAACTACTGCACATATTGACACCGGGATGACCTAGGCTACAGGATGGACAGATGGCTTCTACCGGGTGGGAACTACACTATGGCACTCTATTCCAAACCCACAAAATTTCAACTGATCAGACCCACCAGACACTCAGTACAGATGTGGCACACCGCCACTAGGACTATGGGCTGGGGGCAAAAAATCACATGGGCCACCCCCCTGTGGGACTCAGAACAATTGGGCACACTACGAAAGACGAAGGGTTTTGATCAATGGGGCATAATTAGGATTTCCAGGGTGGGGGACCTGTGGAGAGGGGGGGAGGTTGTGTCATTCTCCACCCTTCAACAAGAATACAAGATGGCAGATACAGAACATTTTAGATACCTACAGGTGCGACCCGCCCTGATGATGCAGATACCGAAGGGGGAGTCCCCCCCGGAGGCCTCGCCACTGGAAGATAGGCTCCGGGATATATCCCCACAAAAGCGATATCTCTAACTTACAAAAAGTTACACAACCATGCTCTGGACCCCTTTGCAAAACTCTGCAGGAGCTGGGAGAGGGACATTTCAGAATTGGACGAAGATGAAAGGCAGGAGGCAATGGCCTCTCCCAGAGAGGTGGCGATCTCCGCCAGACTCAGGTTGGCGCAATTAAAGATACTCCACAGGATATAAGTGACAGAACCGACACTGGTCAAGATGGGCAATAGGGAAGATCCGGGGTGAAGGCGGCAGTGTCGTCAAGAGGGCACGTTTCTACATATAATATGGGAGTGTGCACATATCGAACGATACTGGAGGGGAGTACACCTAAGTATGAAGGAGGCTCTGGGGTTAAGAATGGATCTTGAAATCAAAAGATGCTTGTTGAATATTTGGGAACCCACCGACCTGAACAGTAAAGAAAAAATGTGGGTGACATTGGGCCTGATGGCCGCCAAGCGAAATGTCGCCAGAATGTGGGGTGCAATAGCGACGCCAACAGTAGACGCCTGGAAAAAAAGATATGGATTGGTGCATGACGAGGGAAAAGACTGTATATGAGGCCAGGGGATACCCGAAAAAGTGGTCACAAGTATGGGGCAAATGGAATGTGTATAGGGGTAACATTTGTGTTCCGCCCTCTATTCCCTCCCCTCCTGTCTCGCCTATTGCATAGAGAACAAAGCACTGAAATGTCAATCATTATTGCATATGATCAAATTCATCAATGTATATATGTGTTACAAAAAGTGAATCAGTGCACTCATTGTTGCTGTGATGTAAATGTCGAACCATTGTCATTTATAAAAAGTTTCATTAAAAAAAAATCTGTTCAGTAGTTGCTGAGAAATTTAAGAAGACAATTATAGTGATATTTCTGGTTGCAGATACATAGTGAAAAAAGATGAGCTCATGCAGGCAAATGCACAGCTCTGATTGGCTGCCAACATTTCAACCAGGAAGTGTTGGTAGCCATCTTGGGACTCGGCTTTGCCAGGAGGCTCATTTGCAGAGTGGTGGAGAAAGGGGGCGTGGCCTCCTACCAGGTCACAGCAATCCTGCTGTGTGGGACTTACTGGAGGTAACAGGAGGGGTAGTTGGCCCACAAGGATGTCCTTTGGGGCCAACTACCCCTCCTGTTATCTCCAATAACACTGCGAAGAGGTTTTCGGAGGTCATGCCACCTTTCTTCACCACTCTTCAAATGCACTTCGTGGTGCGCAACTGGGTGGGGGATGAAGTCCACTTTACTCTTGTGGGACCTTGGGGGCCAAGAAGCCCTCCTGGTACCTCTTGTAAGTCCTACACAGCGGGATTCCTGAGAGCTGGTCAGAGGCCCAGCCCCCTTTCTCAACCACTCTGCAAACACGAAGGTTTCAGGGACATTATAGTTAGGAATTAGCATTTAGAAAACCTTAGAAATTTACTGGAAAAAAACAAAGGTTACAGGGACATTATAGTCAGGAACTGGAATTTTAAAAAAAACTTAGAAATTCACTGAAAGAAAACAAAGGTTACAGAGACGTTATAGTTAGGCTCAGGTTTCACTCGTACAAAACCAGAGAAATTCAGCAGTTATAGTTAGCTGAGCTAACTATAACTCACGCCCCTGCCATGCACTGCTTATGACCTCACATATTACATCACTCATGACATGGTCAGTGACGGCACAGATGGCATCACGGATGACATCTCAAATGACATCACTGATGACATTACTGATGACATCATCCACAGAATCTCTGATGCACCCACTCACACCCCAATATAAACTTTCATACACCACCCTAACTTCCACACTACCATTCTCAAAACCATTGACACACCCATACCAGTACTTACACACCCACTCACTGATTCATAGGTCTATGCACACATCCACTCAGTCACCCATACAGCCACTCATACACCTACTCACTCACTAATACAGCCACTGATATATCCACTCAAACACCAATATAACCACTCACACACTCAGTCACCCATAGAGCTACTCACACACTGACTCACTCACCCATAGAGTCAATCACAGAGCCACATACCCACGTATACAGTTAAACACACACCCACATATACAGTTATACACACACACACTCACTTATTCATAGATACTAACACATACTCACCTATACAGTGATTGACACAAGCATACACTCACTCATACAGCTACTCTCACAATCACGCGCTCACACATAAAGTCACTCATATACTCCAACACTCAACTATAATGCCTTTCACATAAGCAGTTTCTCACCCATATACCACTGACACATCCATTCACTCACCGATGCAGCCATACACACACTCAGCCACCCATACAGCCCCTCACAGACGCACTCACTATCCCATACAACCACTGACTCACCCACTCACTCATCCATGCAGGTAGTCACACACCCTCTCACCCACCCACACAGACACTCATACAACTATACAAGTACTCAGACAACCAATCAATCACCCATACAGCCACTCACATACCCGCTAACCTACCAATACAACCACTTAGACACCAACTGACAGACTGATACAGACATTCACACAACCTAGTCACTCAGCCATACAATCACTGAAACACCTAATCACTCACTTATACAGTCAGTCACGCACCCACTGAATCATCAATATAGGCACTCATACACCCACTGATTCTCCAATACACCTTGCTATATATATTTAACACTCATAACGTTTTTTTAAACACTCCCATCCACTGGATGATGTCATTTGAGATGTCATTAGTGATGTCATCAATGATGTCACTGACCATCTCATGAGTGATGTAATATGTAAGGTCATAAGCAGTGCATTGCGGGGCGCAAGTTATAGTTAGCTCAACTAAGTATAACTGCTGAATTTCTCTGGTTTCGTATGAGTGAAACCTGAGCCTAACTATAATGTCTCTGTAACCTTCGGTTTTTTCAGAGTATATATATATATATTACACAAAACAAAAATAATAGCACTTAATTTCCAAAATATTACATACATTACCAAACAAATTAAAAACAATTAGACCGAGGCCAAACGAATTCTCGCAGCAGTAGATGAAAAGATCAAAGCATTTGAGAAAGAGGTCATAGAAAGGAAGCAGATGAAGTTCCAGCACGACGAAAGGGACTACAATAATGGTAGAATCCTGACATTTGCGCGCAAGTTTGATAAAGCACGAACAGAACTCACAAAGGACAAAGCCTTGGGACTAGCGGATAAAGGAAGATGGGAATCTGGCACAAGCCTCAGCTCAGACCTCGAGTCCCTGGATAGCAATACCTCAAACCCTGCAGAAGTAATTTCTTTTCCGAGGAACTGCGCCTCCTTCAAAGGGGCAACGAACACTCAACAAGAGGAAAACCCAGGGGAAGAGAAAGAGGCGGCAAAACAAAAGCCAAAGACGACGACAGCACCGCAGAGAAAAGCAGCAACACTGGCATGGGAACAAGAGGTCAGAATCTGAAGAAACCATAATGGAAGAACAATGACTTACGGTAATTAATCTGTCCCTAAGAACTATTTCTAAAACAGAAGAAGAGGTCTTAATGTTAGGCCTAACATTTTGTCCCGATGTAGGGCTGGACTATGCACAGACATACATTGACATGTATAAATTTGTGCATAAATTAAAACTGTTTAAGTTACATACATTGCAAAACAAAACACCAGCAGTGAGGAATGCACTAGGAATAGAACCCACATCTTCATTACTTATTGAAGACATAGATACACTCAGACTCCTACACGATCTTCAAGATCGTCCCCATGAGGGCCTAACCCAAACAGCATCAGATCCTTTTGACCCAACACACATCGACACGGTGGCAGAAACATTCGGTCTTGATCCGGGCATATCTAGTGAAACTAAATTTAGAACGAGATCTAAATATACACCACAAATAGCCAAAAACAACATTGATGTCTTCCATGAGGCACTAAACCAGGATATTTTAAAACTCAGTAAGAATACACCCAAAAGGAAGAATTTATCAAAGAACCAGTGGGATGCCATTACAACACTACAGAAAGATGATAGCATTATCATCAAACCCTCAGACAAGGGCGGGAACATCGTCCTTATGTCAAGAGACAAATATACACAGGAGGCATTGAGACAGTTAGGTGACACTGTAGGCAAATCATACACCTGTAACCTACAAGACAGATTCTTTGACTTATTGAAAGGCTGGTTTGAGACCAAACTACTAAACTGTGACGAATACCACTTTCTCAGAAATGAGAACCCAACCATACCAACACTCTACCTTCTTCCAAAAGTACACAAAAACTTAGTGAATCCCCCAGGACGCCCCATAGTTTCCTCTAAGGGTAGTTTATTAGAAAACACCTCTAGTTATGTGGATCACTTTTTATGCACATATGTAAAAGACCTTAGCTCATATGTAAGGGACACAAAGGATTTCCTACAAAAAATACAGAGCATACACTGGGGACAGGAACATTGGTTAGTCTGTTTGGACGTGGAGAGTCTCTATACAAGTATCAAACATAGGGATGGCTTGACAGCCTGTAAATATTTTTTGAAGTCTAGAAGTATACACCTATTAGAGCACACGCACATGCTGTTACAAATGATCGAGCTATGTCTTACAGAAAATGTCTTCCTTTTCAATAATGTACTGTATAAACAAATACAGGGCACATCGATGGGCACCTGCTTCGCTCCGAGTTACGCCAATCTTTTGGTGGGATGGTGGGAGGAGCAGGTGCTTTGGGGTGATGCCCTTGCGAAATGGACAGATAAAGTCAACCTATGGCTACGTTACATAGACAATGTATTCTTTGTGTGGGAAGGTAATGAAATTGATCTAGTAAACTTTGTTAAAGAACTAAATTGTAACAATGTAAATTTGAAATTTTCAATTCAACACAGTCAGAAAACAGTGGACGTTCTTGATCTGAGATTGAGTGTAGAGAAAGGGGTACTGTCCCCCAATCTATTCCAAAAGCAACTGCAGGGAACTCAGTTCTACATGCAGCCAGCTGCCATCCTCCAAGTTTTAGGTGGAGTATCCCACTCAGTGAATTCTTACGAGCGAAAAGAAACTGTAGCTCTAGGGAGGCATATGAAAAAAACAAGAATGAAATTATACAAAGATTTCAGGCAAGAGGGTACACACACAGGACATTACAAAAGGGAGCTATCAAAGCAGATGCCATTGACAGAAATGAGACACTTTTCCAACCACCGAAACCCAAAAGAAATTGTCAGGATCATGAAGGGCCCATAAGATTCATACCGAACTTTGGCACCCAGTCAATTGACCTCAGAAAGATTATACAGAACCGATGGGACATTTTAACTCAAGATCCCATCTTGAAGACTAAATTAGGTCAGGCACCTTCCATAACCTACAGAAAACCTGCATCCTTGAAGGACAAACTTGTCAAAAGCTATCTGACACCACAAAAAACGAATTGGTTAGACAGAGGGGGTGGCTTCCACAAATGTGCAAGTGCAAAGCGTGCAGCCACAGTGAGAATATAAAAGAGGCCAAACTCTTAAGAACCAATAGACAATGGAAGATCTCTAAAAACATAAACTGTCTTACTGAATATGTAGTCTACGTTATCACTTGCCCTTGTGGCAAGTGGTACATTGGATCAACAATATTCCCAGTAAAGAAACGTATCTTAGAACACTGGAGGGCAATTACCAACAAAGACTTCACCTATAGCACTGCCAAACACTTTCATGAGGCACATGATGGTGAATGGACGAGGGCAAAATATTTTGGCTTAGATTGTGTCCCCAAGAATCCCAGAGGGGGTAACCGCACACAAGCTCTACGTAGACTAGAGTCGAGATTCATCCTACAAGCCGGTAGCATTTCTCCTATTGGCATGAATAATGATGAGGAACTGCATGTACATTTATAGTTCGCTGAGAATCCTTTTGAACCTCACTCCCCTAAAGGAGTTTCCGTAATTCTGTCTGTAATAGGACTCAATTTTTTAATTCTTAACTTGATGTATCCCTTGTTCAGTTGCTTCGTTACAAATTGTTTATTTCTTTATCACCGTTATTGAGACTGTCACTGATGCTTTGATATTTGCCTATTTCTAAAATAATTGGTATTCAGATGCTGCAACCATACTTATTCCTAACCCTTTTGGTTTACTCTCTCACAGAATGGTACACAGAGAGCAACCGTCAACGAAGAGTAGTCACCATACAGGAAGTTAAAAGCACGGAGATCCGGCCTAGTTCACACAACAGCCACCTCTTCTTTACAGTTTGTATATACCAATAATTTTGACGGTACACAATGTTCTCTGCTGGGAGGAAAACAAGTAGAACCGAGTATGTTTTATTTGGATAATCAGGTAACTCCCGCTACATGATTATACTGGAGGTTTGTAGAATCGGTTTCAAGCAGAATAAACAGCAATAGAGCCAGGACAGTATACCATAATGACATGTATTATATACTTTGTGATCGCTGTAGGACAGGGTACTTTACCCAGATAACACAAATGATTGAAAAATTGATTGCTTGTAGATTGTGCACCTTTTTTGTCAGGTTATCATACCTCGATGAACTGTATTATATGTTTCACCTTTGTGATCCACTCAAGGGTACTATACCCAGATGTCGCCCATCGAGTACAGAAACTCACCTTTACCTCCTCAGTTACAGAAATACGCATTGAACCAAGCTAGTTATCTCTGCATGTCAAGGTACACATTGATTCTACTTTGTACCGAGTTGCACGCATTTAAATATGGGTACTAAACCCACAAGGTCGCGCACTGAACCAATACTTTTTGAATCTTCTTACACACTTTTTCTGTATTTTTGTTCCCACTGAGGTACTTGACATTAGTTAATGGGCATTCGAAATTGTCATGTTAATCAATTGCACGGCTTACTGTCTTGTATTTGACTGAATGTTCGCAATTGATTTATATTTATTGTTTAGCCAAAACCTGTTTTAACATGAGAATTATCATGCTCACAAAAATCACTTTATTACGAACGAGGGCAACTGCTGTAAGTATGCCATGTTGGCAGTCTTTTGTTTATGTTCATTATTGTTTAGCGCGCGTCGCGTCGGACTCTACGTTTACTTAATGATGGGAACTCTACCAATGGTCATGTGACCAAGACCCAGAGAGGAGTCGAAACGCGTCTTGTTTTTGTGCCCGAATAAATTGGATTATCATTCAAACTTGCAACCGGAGTGGCTCGTTTTTCACCAAGAATAGAGGTGGGAAGAATTTGTGCAATTATCGGTGCGGTGTCGTCCGCATGTTCGAGCCCCTACCCGCTTGGAAGGGTGTACCTTTGGCGCCATTCCCTGCCAAGGATATATATATATATATATATATATATATATATATCACCAACTCCGCAGCTGAGCAGCAGCAACTTCTCCTCGCCACCTCCACAACAGGCACGGACACGGACCAGCAGGTAAGTGCAAAAATTATTTATTAGCTATATGCCGCCATAACGTTTCGGCTCGTCCGAGCCTTGTTCACATGACAATGTGATAGTGGCAGATCACAGCTTTTAAAGTGACAGTGCATTGTTCAAATTCCACCACGTGACAATAGTTACAATGGAAATGGTAAAAATATTGCGGCCATATATAATCATTAAGCATAAATATTTCCATATTCTTGTACTACATATCTCAATATTTGCTGGATAAAGTGCATATAGTGCTGATATGTGCAAAACTGCGTTCATGTAAAATACATTATAAAATACCACAATTTAAATGATAGAAGTTGGTGGCTGGGAATGTCCATATCGAGATCCTGCGACAAATTTAAACACATAATACTCAATGTCATTATTCATAGGATAAATCCCTGGAAATAGTAGACCACCAACAAACCTCAGATAACCTATATGTACAAACCACACTATATTTTTAAAAATTCACAGTCCATTCTATTACTGCATATATTGTGCATAATGTAATTAGCCTTCCCAGTTCCATAGATGTATCCACCCGTACTGGTTAATGATGTATCCACAGGCATTAGTACAAGGAATATCGTTATCCTTACACTTGTTGGCTTTGATATAGACTGCAGAAGTCCATCAGCCCTGTTATCAAACCAATTTTCTAATTTAAATAATAAAATACTATTTGTCAGAAAGGATTATGGATCTCATTCCCCAAGGGTGTACATACATTACCGATAGATTATATGTATTTTTCTATCGTGAGAATAATTATTGTTAATGCCTGGTATGTATCATATTAAACAAAATATATTCATGCTATGGAACAAATATGGGGAAACTCATATATATATATTACACAAAACAAAAATAATAGCACTTCATTTCCAAAATATTACATACATTACCAAACAAATTAAAAACAATTAAAAAAAACAAAAACACATTTGCAAAAAATATTATAAACATTTCAAAAAAATACTATAAAATTAAAATTATAAACAAATATTTAAAAATATATATTTAACCAATATTATTAAATGTATTGGGAAACTGGGAATACTAGATATATTATACCAATTCCAGTTTATGCAACAGTAGAGAAATTGCCGGACTTCAGAGAGGTTAAATATATTATTACCACTCCAAACAGCCCAATGGTAGGGAAAAATTGGACTTTAGAGGGCAGATAAATTTACTATTCCCACTCCCGTCTATGCATTGGACTTCAGAAGGGTAAGATTTACTATTCCCACTCCAGTCTGTGCAACAGTAGGGAAAGCGTTGGACTTCAGAGGGGTAAGATTTATTATTCCCAATAAAGTCTGGCAACAGTAAGGAAAGCGTTAGACTTTGGAGGGGTTACATTTTCTATTCTCACTCCAGTCTAAGCAACAGCAGGGAAAGCGTTAGACTTCAGAGGGGTTAAATGAATGATTCCCACTCCAGTCTGTGCAACAGTACAGAAAGCGTTGGACTTTGGAGGGGTAAGATTTACTATTCCCATTCCAATCTGTGCAACATTAAAGAAAGCGTTGGACTTCGGAGGGGTTACATTTGCTTTTCCCACTCCAGTCTGTGCAACAGTAGGGAAAACATTGGACTTCAGAAGGATAAGATTTAATATTCCCACTCCAGGCTGTGCAACAGTATGGAATTCGGACTTCAGAAGGGAAAGATTTACTATTCCCACTTTAGTCTGTGCAACAGTAGGGAAAACGTTGGACTTTGGAGGGGTAAGATTTACTATAACCACTCCAGTCTAAGCAACAGTAAGAAAAGTGTTGGACTTTGGAGGGATTAAATTTACTATTCCCGCTCAGGTTTATGCAACAGTAGGGAAAGCATTGGATTTCGGAATGGTAAAATTTACTATTCCCACTCCAGTCTGTGCAACAGTAAAGTGTTGGACTGCGGAGGGGTGAGATTTACTATTCCAACTCCAGTCTAGGCAACAGTAGGTAAAATATTTCACTTCAAATACATTGCATACTTGAAAAACCCTATTAATTTGAAAAAAATATAACGCTCTAAATGTAAACATTATCACTTAAGATAAAATAAATATATAAAAATAAAAAAATCAACAATTATCCAATTTACAAAATTCATTAACAGTGTAATAATTAATAATGCTTATTTAATTATTACTTAATTAACTTTCCACCCTTTACCCCTAAAAATCAGAGCATCCCACACCTAAAATGTAATGACAATAAACAAGTAAAACAAAATGTACATAATTGATATACAATTACATAATTAATTAACAACTAATAGTTAATTGTTAATTAATTATTACTTAATTAACTTCCCACCCTACAACACTAAAAAAACCAGCAGCCCACACCTAAAATATAACTAAGGTATATAATTATTACACAATTTACATAACTATTACTCAATCAAATATTTCTTTATACATTACTAATTATTTTTGAATTATTATTTAATTTATTTCCCATCATATACTCCTACAAACCTAGCAACCCACAACTCAAATATGACTAAAAGAAATCAATATTACATCATGTACATAATTAATAATCAATTAAATAATTAATAAGACATTATTAATTAATTATTAATTGTTACTTCATTAACTTCCGAGCCTATAACCCTACAAACACAGCACAGTCCCCCTAAAATATAACTGAAGTATACGATTATAACATAATTTACATAATCATTAATCAATTATATAAATATTAATACATTATAAATTATTTGTTAATTAATTAATACCTATTTAACTTCCCACCATATACCCCTACAAACATAGCAATACACACCTAAAATATAAGTACAATAAATCAATATTACATACTATACATAATGAATTTCAATCACATCCTTACTTACAAATTATTAATGAATTAATTATTACTTAATTAACTTCCCACCCTATCTCCCTACAACCCCAACAACCCACAACACTATAAATTACTATTAACAATTGCATTAAAAATTCAAAAACACTTAAAATTACAAAATGTATTTTAAAAATTCATAACAATTATACAAACAATACTTACATATAAAATTAAAATATAAACAAAAACACATTAAATTAATACAAAACTGATATTCTTTACAACTATATTATCGAAAACAATATTTACAACAACGGTATTCCTAACAACGATATTACTTACCTGAAAAAACTGTATTCTTGACAACATTTCTGCATCATGATATTTTTGCATCACAATATTATTTTTTCAATATTTCTGTCTCCCCATATATACAACTTGATATTTTGTCCAAATACCAGCAAAACGTATCCAAGGAAGACAGCGTAAATTTTGAGACGTCGAAAATGAATGGGACATTTTGGACCAAATAACATGAAAACTGTGGGGGGTGAAAATACACTCATTCATTTTTGGTGCTTGAATTTGGTACTCAAGTCTATGGATATTGAATAATCTAATATCCCTTTCTATTTTAGCACTCTAAGGACTTTACAATCTTTCTGTGAAACACATGCTGATTATATATGAACATTACGACATTAAGATCCTGTAAGGTGTGCCATTGTTCTTTTCATGGTTTATACCTAGTATATTATCAAAATAAAGTCAGATCAAGGAGGTGAGGGCCCAAAAACTGCTTCAACACAAGAGAAGGTTGACCGGACATCAAATATCATATATGAAAAGGTGAAGATGATAGGCCAGGAATACTTGCAAACAATTATGCCCTTGTTTAAATTCACAGGTGTACATCTGGCATACAATGTTAGCCCCGAAAAGTGAATATCCATCGCCCAGAAGTTGTCCTGTGGCCTCGTTTAAAGGAACATTAAGGGGAGTGAACAATTAAAGGATCAGCCTCAAGGGAAGGTTCTATCTGAATGCTGATGACCTTATGAAGAAAAGATCTACATCCACAACTGAGGAAACGGTCTAGACTCAGGTGACTGCACTGCATGCCCAAGTCTTCAGTGACATATATCCTGACTGCTTTGGGAAAACGTCTTACTGTCAATGCCATGTCAGTACATCATGAGTTGTGCTTAAGGTAATCAGTTGTAACTAAAAGCAGTGTCAACAGAATGTCCCCAATCAGTAATTAGGGGTGAGCAGGTACATTTCCTAGACAGCCATGATAAGCTGGCTTTGGTTGGGTTTGGTTTTAGAGGCATGTTGATGGTGTTTGACCTTTCATATACATAAAATAAAATAATTGAAACAGATTTTTTCAATCTTTAGTTCTTCAGTAGTTTAGCATGATGAGAGTACTTCCTCCTAAACTTAGGTTTTGTGTGCATGTTTTGTTGTCTATAAGATTCATTGTTCCAATGTTACTTTTGTTACCATTTACCGTTACTCGTGCTGCAGCCCACTTTATTTGAAACTGCAGGGATTTTCATGCCCATTCCTGATGTGAACTTTGTCATCATATGAGTGATGTTTGTGGGCAGCTCTACAGGCATAGCATGTGTTACAGCTTCAATGGGTAGCTATGGAGTGAGCTGTTCTGTAATCTCTCAGGGGGCTCCCACCTGTGAGGGGAAGATTGAAGGATGTGATCTTCCAAGGTAGTACAGCACTTTTACACCCCTTCATCACAGAGTTCACCTAACTGAGGCGACTGGTACATTTGTAAATCTGTTGTGGTAAAGGTTATGTTTATTGTCTTAAGTGTACCATGGTTTCTGTTTCTCAGAAGCTGTGCTCCCCCTTGATTTAGAAAAAAATATGTTTACATTAATGTGTATCGCGAGTGAGCACTCAATTAATTAATTTTAAAACTTTTGCATTAAAAATATTACATCGAGATTCATCAGTAAGTTGCACATACACGATTAGTATTCACTAAATGCAATATAATTAAATTTCTATCATGTAATAAAATAATAATGCATAAAAAATAACGATGGGACACATAACTGGATCGAACAAAAATGTTAAATCTCACCAAAAAAAGAAAAAATATATAAATACAAAATGAAGCCACTAAAAAAGTTCAAACTGTTAACAAAGAATACATTCTGGAAAGTCTAGTCAAAATAAAAAATATTTACAAAATTGAAAATGAATTAAAAATGAACAGTGTAAATTGCTGCTGGATTTGAATCCCATAGCTGAAGTGCTGGTGCTGGTAGGTCCTGATTGTACAACACATCTTTAGTTTCTATAGGAAAATTAGATCCTTACTCCGCGTAATCCACAGTCTGCCAGCCAAATGGATCTTCTCCGCTATGTACATCAGGTGAGAACGAACAAGTCCCTTCAAGCTGAAGAAGCATAACTTGTACTCAGTTATGGAGTGAAGATGTAATTGGAGCAGTTTAAAACAAGTAGTTGTAATGATCTCAAACTTAATTAATGAATTAAGAAGTTTGTAAAGCGCAATGGTTACTCCCAACGGAGTGTCCCCGCGCTAGGACAACTGAGAGCCCCAACCCATGCCACACTAATCGACTACCTACATAACCTCTAAGCAAGGAAGGCAGCAGAGTTATTGACGACCGCCCCCTGAATCACGGAAGAGCCAGGTTTTCAATTTCTTACGGAACCAAGGTTCTGACTCAGATATCCTCAAGTCCACAGGAAGCTTATTCCAGGCCTTAGCTGCCAGGAACCCAAAAGATCTTCCCCCAGCCCTGGCCCTCCGCACCTTAGGCACAGTCATTCTCATACTGCCAAGAGATCTCAAATTCCGAGATGGTTGGTAAGCCGTCAGAAAGGGGGTCAGAAAGCGCGACCCTTTTTCCTAAGGATCCTATGGCTGATACAGAGAGCCTTAAATGTAACTCTAGCCTGTATTGGGAGCCAGTGTAGTTTTTTAAAGCTTCTCCTACCGGAGCCCTCCTGGGAATATTCAGGATAAGCCTAGCTGCGGCATTTTGGACCTTCTGCAAGATGTTCAAATTTTTAGCAGTCACCCCTAGATACAGAACATTGCAATAGTCAAGACAAGATGTGACCAAAGCCTGTACAATAGTTCTTTTAGCATCCAGGGGAGAAGGTCCAGAATCTTCCGCAGCATTTTCAGAATGCCAAAGCAGGTTCCGGCCACAGCAGAGATTTGCTGAGTAAAGGAAAGTGCTTCGTCGAACCACACCCCCAAATTTTTCACCTTAGCTTTCGGCACCGGGCAAGGTCCCAGTTCCTCAGGCCACCAATGCTGTGACCAGAAAGAGGGCTGTTTTCCCACAACCAACACCTCTGTCTTCCCTGCATTCAACTGGAGGCAACTCAGTCTCATCCAGTCCATAAGCTCCCTCAAACATGTTTTGAAATCAGCAGCCCTTCCTGATTCTTGTTGTTCTAGGGTCACGGCTAGCTGAGTGTCGTCAGCATAGGATACCAACTTGATTCCATGTCTCATCACAATATCTGCCAGCGGGCGCATATATATATTGAACAGGGTGGGGCTCAGCGCAGAACCCTGCGGCACCCCTGGTTTAAAGGACAGACTCTGGACTTGAATGGATGTTGCAGAACCTGAAAGGTTCTGTTCTCCAAAAGTTCTTCAGCCACATCCACGTGACACCCCCGACCCCGACCTCTCCTAGCCTCTCCAGCAGGAGGCCGTGGGACACCGTGTCGAACGCGGCACTCAAGTCCAGCAAAACCAGAGCAGTTGTTCTCCCTTCATCAGCTGCAGTCCTCAACACTTCAGCTGCTAGAAGAAGGGCAGACTCCGTGCCATGCATTGGCCTAAAACCGGCCTGGGTGTCATGAAGAACCTGCCTCTCTTCTAAAAACCTCGACAGTTGGCTATTCAGATGTTTCTCTGCAATTTTTGCCACATAAGGAAGAAGAGATATGGGTCTTAAATTTTCGGGGATAGCGGGGGTCCAGTGATGGTTTCTTCAGCAGAGGGACCACCATAGCGTGTTTCCATCTGCTAGGAACCAGTCCAGTACTAAAGGACAGGTTCATAAGTGAGAGTAAGAACAGGGGCAATTATATTTTTCCCTAATTGGAGAAATTTAGGGGGATCGGGTCCAAAGGTGATCCCGATTTCACAGCCTCCATCAACCCCAAAACCTCATTTTCCACCAGAGGACAGAGGATAAACTTATCCTCGGTCAAAGGTGCCTCCGTATTAAACACAGGAGCATAGCTCCTACTACTATCTGGGAAGGAGGCAGATATCCTGTCGATCTTATCAATAAAATAATTGGCGACCTTATCACAATACTCCGTGGAGGCAGGGAGTGCAACAGTCACTCGTTCTAGAGAGGACAGTTGTTTCACTACCTGAAAGATGGTCTTAGAAGAGTGTTTGGCTAACTCAATTTGCCCTGTATAATATTCCCTCCGCACTCTCTTAATATGGCGATGGTAGAGCTTCAAGGCATCAAGATATTTCTGTCTATTTACATCCTGATAGTTCTTCCTCCACTGGCGCTCGAGATGCTTACATCTGGTTTTCATTAGTGCCAACTCTTCCGAAAACCACTTTGCCGAAGCGGATGTACGGGCATTTTTACATTGTTTGAGCGGTATCAAGGAGTCAACCGCCTTCGTCATCCAGCTAAAAATAGAGTCATCGGCTACCTGGCTGTTATCCCCTAATTCAGGAGGACAACTCGCCAGAGCATCTTCAAAGGCAACCTGGGTAAGTGCAGACCATTTCCGAACCATTATAGGTTTACAGCCCCTGCCCTGCAAGTAAGGGGTCTGACCTAATATCGGTATATTAAAAAACAATAAAAAGTGGTCTGACCAGGCTACGGGGAGGGGTGGTAGAGTAGCTGACTCTGTACAGTTAGTGAAAATGTTATCTAACGTGTGGCCTTTGTTATGAGTAGGGGAATGTACCAATTGAGTAAGGCCGAGTGCCTGAAGACCCGATACAAACTCAGCCGATTCTTTACAGCCATTGTTTTCAAGATACAAATTAAAATCTCCGACTAGAAAAAAGTTAGAGTGACGAAGGGCATACTGAGGTAGTAGTTCCAAAAGCTCATCAATAAAAATTCTCCCCGAGCCGGGAGGTCTATAGATGAGGAGCCCAGAAACAGATCTGGAGCTAGTAATAGTTAAGTTAAAAAATGCTGCTTCGCAGCTAGACAGTTGCAGTTTATCTAATTTAAGCTGAAGATCTCTCCTAAAGATCACCGCAAGGCCCCCCCCCCCACTGGCCAGCCCTATCCACCCTAAGAATCGCATAGCCTTCTGGTAAAGCATCCAGAATATCTGGAGCGGATGCATCATTAAGCCATGTTTCAACCAGGAAAAGTCCATCAGGTTTTAAATCAGTGAGAAGATCGTAAACTTCAGTGCTGTGTCTACTAAGCGATCTACAGTTAAGAGAGAGACAATGCAAAAGGGTGCTAACAGTTCTTGACGCTTCCCTTTTTTCCCTTGGTACTACGCCAGGTGTCACCCAAAAGCCACAGTGCTCGCAGTCTCTTCGAACGCCATCCGCTCTCATGGAGTGAAGGCATGCACTACCCCCCATACATCTAAGAGCCAATAGCTCATCAGAGGTGTACATCTTTCTGCAGCTTAAGGGAGAGACAAGGGTCCTGGCCCCTGGCGCCGTCCCGGCACGGACGGGCGCAGACGGGCTTGCCTTAGGCGCGCCAGTGGCGCGCCAGCGGCGCGTCCGCTGCGCGTCCGCTGCGCGCTCGCTTGATCATGCGCTTTAATAGCGTGAGCGCTGGGAGCACTAGACCGCTCCGCCCGTTCCACGCTCGGCCCCGGAAGTGAGTGCCAATGTGGTACAGCGCAACGCCCTCCGCACCAAACGGCACATGCCGCGGCAGAACGGGGCGGAAGTACCTTCAAACAATGGCCACACTCCCCCAGGCTTTCCCCCCACCTTATTCCAGCCCAGCCCAGTACAGACTCTGACGGTAAGGCTAAAAATAGTTCAGATTATGACAATAAAGCTAAAAATAGTTTAAGACAGCTAAAACAGGGCTAAAAGGAATGTACAATAGCAGCATATGAGATCGGCTTTTTTTAAAAAGACTCGAAAGTCATTCCACCACAGCAGTAAAGAGAAGGTGGCAAGGCGATAAGCGAGGGCAGTGCCGGACTCACCAGTGTCCGCTGCGCGCTCGCTTGATCATGCGCTTTAATAGCGGGAGCGCTGGGAGCACTACCCCAACCACCAACTATGTCACCAAATAAAATAGACTCTTCTTTGCAACAAACATAGCCTGAGGAAGAACTATCACTGAAGCATTTTCTCCTTCCAGTCTTGAGGTAAAAGATACTGAACAGAAGAACCAGCCAATCACACAAAGGAATGGAATGACTTGGGGATTGATTTAAAGATTGGTGGATGGGTTACTCCATCACAAACATGATGTCTGCCTTATTACAAGTACCATGGGATATAATGCAGGTGGACAGGATACCTGTCATGTTTGTGACTGAGTAACCCTTCTGCAAATCTCTAAATCAGGTCCTTAACTCTCCTCAACAATAAACGCTGAAAGGTACAAGCCTGAAGTAATTTAGAGATGGGTAAAATAAATAACGCTGAAGGTTTTTTCCACTGCTACTTGATGAAGGGTTGCACATTGGAGTATTGTCTGAAATACTTTTCAAACAGTGATATTTATCTTGTTTTCAAGTAAGCTGGTGTTGGGGCCATGCTTTGAAATTAACAAAAGTGTCAGATGACCTGACAGCCGAATTACAATTGCCTCTGGCACTTGCAAAACAGTGGAAGGAATTTCCGGCACTTTTTAACAGAGTGTCCCATTAAACAAACTGTAAATAAGGCCCTTAATGAATTTATTTCAGTAGTCACAGGTTCACCAAACATGGTGCAGCTGATACATGCTTCGCAGAGCCTCCCAGATATGTTTCCTTGTTTGAGAAAGGAGGATTTCACGGCACTGTGGTATGGTCGGCTAAGAGTGGGTCTTTAGTATACATCGACATTCAACAACGCGATACATGTATTTTAGGTTGATATAACCTGCACCTGGTTGAGCCTTTTGTGCAACGAATGTAGACAAAAGGTGAAGAATAAAAATAAATAAAAAAAAAACCCTACCAGGGAAATTCCTGGGTTACTTCAAGATACGCAGCTTGAGTTGAAAGGGACATACCCGCTCGCGCATTCGCCAGGATTGCAACACAGTACGTGACGGTGCAGGACTTTGGTTTGATGAATCGCAGGCTGGAAAGTCCGTGAATTTCTCCTGAAAGACAGCGCATCTATCACGCCTGGACATGCATTCCTTGTTACTAAGACTTTAACATGACACGGCTTGTTACATAAATCCTGTTGCAAGGCCAAGAACTAAATCGATAAGATTCCCGAAGCCAGACATCCCCGCTGCATGTAGCTGAAGGAAGTTTTGCATATGCCAAGAAATAAGACACCTGTTTTTCTGCAAATGTTTGTCTTTCATCGCAACTATATCTACGCCCAAGTTCAGCGTGGCCACATTTACCTTCACTTACGAATGTCAAAAACTGCTAACAGAACCAAGTCCTGGTCCACGCATGCATTAGGTCCTAGTCTTTAGCACGCGCTCTCACCATATCCTGGTGTGCACTGAATTGGATGTCATTTGTGAATTTTTTTAGGTGTGGCTTGACAGCGCAGTTGCAACCATGCCATATGTAATCAGCAGAAAATGAGCTTTAAGAAGCATTATTGGGAGAGTGGCTTTGCCTCTGTCCAATTGTTGATTTGTCTTAAGTGCAGATTTTGATTGCTCAGAAATTGTGTGCTTCCACTGAAAAAGAGTGCTTGCATTGTACTTTTTGTCTTTTGTAAAACTTTATGCTCAATATAGTAGGACCGATTTGGGTATGGTGATAAGTCACTAATTAAGGCTATAGGCCTGACCTGATTATTATGAAAAGTTCTGACAAAGACATTAGACTTGATGTATGTATTATGAAAAGTATATGTTAAAGCCAAGAGGCCTTCAAGAGTGAATTGTCATTACAGTAGGTTTCGGTTTGAAGACAGATACTTTATCACAGGAAATCTCACAGATTACTATAATAGGCAAGGGTTTTGGTGTTGGTTGGCCCCGTGACAAACCCATGGGTTAGAAGATTGTTTCCATGTGGAGAATAGAGCAGGTCTGAGTAGCTTATGAGGATAAAACAATAATAAAGGTTATAGGCCCGGCTGGTTCATTGGAGAAAGCTGCACCATGGGCTGTAAGTGTAATTATTCTATTAGGAAAGTAGAAGCTTTGCCTTTTAGGGATGATTGTTACCACACTGTATTAAGATATGTAAATGGGTATTGCATTATATGTATTGGAAAATGGACATCTCTGAAGGGTAACCCCAAATGTGTTGCCTTCCTCGTCCTCTTTTTCTGACCTCGTTTTTGTTGGTTTTAGGACTCTGGGCAGTTTACCGCGGCTAACCAATGTTAAAGTGCATGAGCTCTCTCCCTAAAACATGGTAACATTGGCTCATACCCAAATGGCATTTTTAATTTGGTTATAAGTCCCTAATATTGTGCACTACATGTGCCCAGGGTCTGTAAATTAAATGCTGCTAGTGGGCTTGCAAACACAACAAGATGATGGACGGAGTGCTGAAACTTTTCAACCACTCACCCCCTGTCAAGAGATCTGGTTTTAATCCATCATTCTTTTGCTCACTGTGCTACCCCAGTTTGGACCCACCAATATGCAAATCAGTCTTGACCATGCTCCTCATGGGAACAGTCCAACCCGAACTGACACGGGTCCCGTGCTGACCATGCCACTGGAATCAAACTAGCCTGGCTGATGAGGGGTGATACCCTGAAACCGGACCCAGGATGCTTGTTTCCGGTCCAGGGAGGATCTGGCCTGGTAGTTCGGGCTGGACTGTTTTATGTAGAGCAGGGTCAAGACTGATTTTCATATGGCTGGGTCCAAACTGGAATGGCGTGGTGAATAAAAAAACTATGGATTTGGGCCCAGATCTCTGTACTGGGGGTGAATGTTTGACATTGTTCAGCATTCCGTACATTAATTGTTCTTTTTGCTAGTGGGCCTGCAGCACTGCTTGTGAAACCCACCTAAGTAGCCCCCTGACCATGTCTCAGGCCTGCCATCGCAGGACCTGTGTGTGCAGTTTACTGCCACTTTTTCTTAGCATTTAAAACGACTTGCTAAGCCTTAATCTCCACTTTTATTACACCTAAGTCACCCTTAAGAAAAGACCTAGGAAGCCCTAAGGGCAGGGTGCTGTGCAACTAAAAGGTAGGACATATACATTTATATTTTACATGTCCTGGTAGTGACAAACAGCTAAATTTGTTTTTCACTACTGTGAAGCCTAGTCCTCTCATAGGCCATCATTGGGAATTCCTTAGTACATTTTTAAGCTGTAATTCATCAGAGAGGAGTAGCTTTTTCATGTTTCATATGTTTGGAATGGTAATGATAAATCCTCCTTACTGGTGAAGTTGGATTCAACATTACTGTTTTAGAAATGCCACTTTATGAAGTGGACATTTATCTGCACTTACTGCTCTGTGTGCGTTGGAGTCTGTCTCCAATACACGTCTGGGCTGGGTGACAGTTACACTTTGTGCATTCCCTCTAGACAGCCACAAACACAGGAAGGCTAGGTGTGGCTGAATACCCATCTATGTACATCTGCATTCTGATGGCCCTTCCTGGGCAGGAAGGGAGGAAGGGGCTCACACTTACACTTCAAAGGATAATGGCCTGACCCCACACAAAGGACTGATTACCCCCCCCCCCCACACACACACACACAGATAGCTTGACAGACAGGAATGGGTTGAAAGGGATATTGGTGCACTTCAAAGTCATTCTTTGAAGTTTCACCCCCTTCAAAGGCATATTTGAGTATAAGTGCTGGGTCTCTGACCCCAGCAAATCAGACACTGCTGAACCTACATTGAGCCTCTGTCAGAAGAACTGCTGTGCTGCTCAAAGGACTCAACTGGACTGATGATCTGGAAGGCCTGCTTTTCTGTTTGTTTCCCTGCTGTCTGCTGCTCTCTGATTCTGCTGAAGGAAAGCTGGACTCTGCCTTCCTCCAAAGTGATCTCTAAGGGCTTGTTGTCTTGCCTCCTGTTGCTTGTGACTCAGGGAAATCAAAATCTGTACCCCTGCTCCTGTGCTTGACTCCCTGGAAGTGGCCCAGGTACTTGCAACATGGATTTCAACGCATTTTTTGTCTGTGTGTAGCAGAACTGGCCCATTGGTGCATCGCCTCAAAATCAGAGCTTTGCCTCCAGAGATTGCTGTATCAGACAGCGTATCACCGTCGCTGCAGCTTGGTGAGATCGATGCTTTCTTCGGCAGTGTGGCAGAAACCGGTGCATCGCTTGACGCCTCTCATCTCCGGCAACCTTTCGGAACAGATTCATCACCTTCACTGCGTGGAGAAGATCGACACATCTCGCTGCTTGCGACCAGGAAAGGTACTTTGTTTACTGGGGCCTGCGTGGGTACTGTAGTCGGCCGGCGCTCCATTGCAGTTGGCCCAAACATTGACTTTGCCCTGGTCCAGCACAACCTAAAGTAACCTTTTTAGAGCTACTTGCTTCTAAGCGCTTTACTGCATTTATTTCTTCAAAATGCAATATCTCAACTTCTACACATTGGCTGTTTGTCATTTTGGTCTTATTTTACTCAGACAAATACTCTATTTTTCTAAACTGTTGTGGAGTCTTTTTGTGGTGTTTTCACTGTGTTACTGTATGATTTATTGCACAATACTTTACACATTGTCTTCTAAGTTAAGCCTGTGTGCTCTGTGCCAAGCTACCAGAGGGTGAGCACAGGATAATTTAGGTAGTGTTGTGACTTACCCTGACTAGGATTGTGGTACCTACTTGGACAGGGTGCATACCTCTGTGAACTAGAGACCCAATGTTCAACATGTATCCTCACAGATTATTGGAGTAGGCAAGGGTTTTGGTGTTGGTTTCTCCCTTTGACAATCCCTGAGGGTAGAAGGTGTACAGTTTGATAATCCTTGTTAATCCTTTTAGGAGGGACTGAATATTATATTGCAAAATGTAAAAAATGTAAAAGTATCTAATGGACTCCGCCCATTTAGTCCACCAGGGAATTTCATTTATGACTACCCGGTTTTTGGACCTTTACTTTGGGTGAGTCTCACTAGCTGAGTCTCTCTCATGATAATTTCATGGTAATTGGACTGAGTGTGTTTACCACCAGTGTCTGCCTTTTAAGATAAGTCTAATGCTGCACAGCTTCGAT
The DNA here is from genome assembly GCA_963921515.1 of Calotriton arnoldi. Lineage (NCBI taxonomy): Eukaryota > Metazoa > Chordata > Amphibia > Caudata > Salamandridae > Calotriton > Calotriton arnoldi. Next base: position 1,200,848 of record CAWUFW010003473.1, read on the forward strand.
AAGGGGCACAGGGCTGGTTACACATGAATACTTGTACACACATGTGCGCACATGTGCGAGCTGCATGTGTGAGACTACGGACATGCTCAGCCCTGTATCTGCGCACAGGTAGCCTGTCGCAGAAGGGACTATGCAAGGATTGGTGGTGACTTAGGGTAGACCTTATAATATGAGTGGGCATTCATACTGTAAGCCTATAGAGCTTCCTGGAAAATCTCTAGTGCTTTCACTACATTATACATATAGGCGAAATCAGCCCTAAAGTGCAGTTTAGCTCCACTTATGCCTACTTAGTCTGGAAAGGTGTCAAAGTGAGTGAGTCAAGTGCTACAATGGGGTACTTAGTACCCAGTAATAAGACAATTGGAGACCTATTACTTGTGAAGTACTCACATCCTTCACAACTAATAACCCATTTTTTTACAGTAACTTTGCATATATTTATAATCTTCTGTCTGTATGCCTCAGGATTGCCTTGTGAGACAGTTTGTGCAGAAGCCCGTATGCCTGAATTGGTACATGATAGGCCAGTGAGAAAGCCCATTGGCCTGATTGTTTCTTGGAAAACTTAAGACAGATGCCATAGGTCTGAGGTGTTTATTATGAAATGGTATGACAAAAGGCAGTAAGTGTAGTGTCTTGCAATATTTTATGACAGAATCCTTTTGACTCCTAAGGGACTCCGTAAAGCTGTAACATAGGCGTGAGACACTGCATGAAGTAGTTTGTCATCTAAATCATCGTCAAACAGTTTGTCCGCCTCAATTTCCAGTAAAATGTCAATGTTTACATGCGCATGTCGGACGGATTGCATACCAGGAAAAATGTCAGTCAAAGAAATGTCGACATCCCATCAAAAGTCAAGGTTAATTTGTAGTGACTTTGAAACACAAAAAAATGAAGGTGCAATTACCCATTCATGTGATTCAAGGTACAGCGGCAAGTGCCTGTCTGCTCAGTTTCAGAACTGATGCTGATATGGGACTGATTTCTGTGAATTACAACCTAAATGCTCAACATGAAATAGTAAGTCAATTTCCTTCATTATTTGGGAAAGCTAAAGACTATGAAAGTAAAGTTATACATTAATAACAATGTCCATCCTGTTGCTCAGAGACATAGACGAGTTGCTTTTCATTTGCAAGAAGCTGTTGAAAAAGAACTTGAATCATTACTTAAGCATGACATCATTGAGCGTTCAACTGGTCTGATGCCATGGGTTTCTCTCATAATGGTAGTGCCCAAAAAGGACACTGAAGGAACTGTGCGCATATGCGTTGATCTGCACCAAGCAGACAAGACAATTCAATGAGAACAACATCCAGGTCCACATATTGATGACATGATAACGCAGGTAAATGGTGCAAAGGTTTTCTCTCACCTTGATTTAAATAAAGGTTATCATCCTTTGGAACTCGAATAAGATTGCAGGTATATTACAACCTTTTCTACACACGTCGGTCTGTTTTGATATAAAAGACTCAGTTTTGAAAGTTTGTTTTAGAATGTTGAGTTTACAGTTATATGCAGCAGAATAAAGACATGTAATACTAAGCTCTGTGTATGGTATGGTCATTGGAGGGTACCCAAGCTGGGAAGACGTTACAAATGGCGATGAGGCATGGTTCAAGCCAACTGCTTGTGCGTGCCACATGTGTCACTGTCAAAGATCGGAGTCAACGCTTCATGAAAGTGGAGTCAAAGTAAAACACCAGCTGCTGTATAGCAAATGAATACTACGGAAGCGTTGCAAAGAATTTACACGTTGATGGTCGAGCATCATACATGAAGCTACTGCGCTGCCACCCAAGATAAAGTTGTACATTATATGGAGTGATACAGTAAAAGGTGGTTACGTACTGATACAGGAAGAAGTGTGGGCTAACCTAATAAGTAAGAAAGAAGTACATTATAATTAGGGCTCCTGGTTTTATGGTATTTAATTTTTTGCCATTTCCGTCTGTATTTATCCATATTTAATTTTTGCTAATTTTATCTGTATTTATCCATATTTATTTTGGGTTTTTTGGAAAAATTAAGCTGAAATTAGTATATTTCCACATTTATTTGACCGATAAATATGCGCTCATGCTTGAATGTGTGACAGGTTTCAGTGCTGTGAACACCCACAGAAGATAAATCAGGGCACTTATATGAAAATATGCAAATTTCAGTACCGACCTTGTGCATATCTACTGTTGTTAAAGGCTCTTTACTAACATTTCTTTCTTTTTTAACCCCTTATCTATCAATCCACGCATCTATTGGTCTGCCAGTCATGGCAGAAAGTATTTAGAATTACTCAAAAAGCAACCCAATTTCCATTTTTATCCACATTTAAAAATAGATACAGACAAGAGAATGAATGTTTTTTGTCTGTATTTATCTGTAAAAATCAGTAAAAACGGAAAACAGGGAGCCTTAATTATAATTGCACTTACCAGAGCCTCGACAAGCTGAACTTTATGACCTCTAAACAGGGCGAGCAGACCCAAGAAGAAGCACGAGGGTTGTACTTATTAAGCTGTCTGATACCTGAAGTGGCCCACCACCAAAGCTGCAAGTGTCTGCTCAGAACAACTCCAGAGGTCTCCGGCAAGTGAAGGGCTCCGATGGACACTGGGGAAAAAGTCATTGCTTCCCCGCCTGTCCATGATGACTATGAGACTGGTCTGTTGCTAGGTCTCAGAAACAGAACGAATGATGCAGGCTCAAATGAACAGCTGGCAGGAGCAGAAAGAGCTCCACCCTCAAGGCCCACCACTCCCATAATTAGTTACCATGCTACCTCCCTTTTGAAACAACCACCACCTTCCAATACCGCCAAAAAGACGATAGATGGTCTGTATGGATAGAGACATTTAATAATTTAATTGATGCACTTGAAGAGACTGATAAAAAAAATATCAATATCTCAACACTCTTCCTGGTGATGGTGTGAAAGAAGTCATTAAAACAATGCTGCAAACCGCGAAGAAATTACCTATTGTCAGATTAAAGAAATGCTGAATCTAAAGTTCAATCCAGTGCCAAATGTTGATTACAAAAGATACATTTTCAGTCAAGCATTCCAAAAAGTTGGTGAATCCATTGATGAATTTGTGGAGAGACTTGATACACTCATCAAACACTGTAAGTTCTCTGAATTTAATGATGAGAAAGCTATGCGACTTAAAGTTATTAATGGATGCTTGTCAGATTCAGTCTGACGACGAATGCTCAGAGAAACTCTTAGTCTGGAGTAAGTGTTGATTGCTCCTAACATGGAGTTGCCCAAAGCGAATCAGTCATGAGCATAAAAAGTAAGCCAGAGCAAAAGACTGAAGGACACAAGGTGCTGTCTCCAAGTAAAATAAAGCTATGTTTTAGATGTGGATTTTCGTTTCCACATGAAGGTAAATGTCCCGCCATTGGACAGAAATGTAAAGGCTGTGGTAAAGAAAACCATTTTGTGGCGGTTTGTAAAGTGAAGGAAAAGCAAGTGCATCACGACGTGAATACAAAATGGCCACCAGAACATTCCATAGGCAACGTTCAATGAACCCTTCAAGGCCAAGGAACAACATCAATTGAGGCAAATTGACACTGCATGAAATCGATTGCCATTTAAATCACCGCCAAACAGTTCGTCCACCTCAATTTCCAGTAAAAGTGAGGAAGACGGTTGCGCCATGTCAATGTTTACCCCAGAGAAACTTGCGCCTGTCAGACTGGTTGCATGCGAGGAAAAATGTCAGTCAGAGAAAAGTCGACATCCCGTCAAAAGTCAAGGTTAATTTGTAGTGACTTTGAAAGACAAGAAAACGAAGGTGCAAGCACCCATTCATGTTCTTCAAAGTACAGCGGCAAGTGCCTGTCTGCTCAGTATCAGCAGCGCTGCTGATATGGGACTGATTTCTGTGAATTACAACCTGAATGCGCACAATGAAATAGTAAGTCAATTTCCTTCACTGTTTTATGGTTTGGGAAAGCTAAAGAATATAAAAGTAAAGTTATACATTAATGACAATGTCTGTTCTGTTGCTCAGAAACATAGACAAGTTGCTTTTCATTTACAAGAAGCTGTTGAAAAAGAACTTGAATCATTACTTAAGCATGACATTATTGAGCGTTCAACTGGTCTGATGCCATGGGTTTCTCTCATAGTGGTAGAAAAGGACACTCAAGGAACTGTGTGCATATGCGTTGATCTGCGCCAAGCACACAAGGCAATTGGATGAGAACAATATCCAGGTCCACATATTGATGACATGATAACGCAATTGAATGGTGCAAAAGTTTTCTCTCCCCTTGATTTAAATAAAGGCTATCATCATTTGAAACTCGAATAAGATTGCAGGTATATTACAACCTTTTCCACTCATGTCGGTCTGTTTCGATATAACAGACGCTGTTTTGGTATATCATCAGCTGCAGAGCTTTCCCAAGACGTCATTCGACTCATTATACAGCCGGTGAGGAATGTTTTCAACTATAATGAGGACATATTGATTTTCAGAGCCACACAAAAGGAGAATGATAAAGCTCTCACCCAGGTGTGTCGCTTACTGACTGATGCAGGCCTGACTTTGAATGCAGACAAGTGTGAGTTCCACAAGACCAAGTTAAAATTCTTTGGCCATATCTTTTCTGATGGGGTATGACACCTGATCCTGCTAAAGTACAAGCGCTGTCAAATGCTAAACCCCTATAAGATGTTTCTATGATATGTTCATTTCTTGGCATGGGCAGTTACTGTTCAAGATACATACGAGACTTTGTAACCATAAGTGCTCCCTGACGAGAGTTAACGAAGAAAAATGTTTCCTTCAAGTGATCACAGAATGTGAGAGAAGTTTCAAGAAAATCAAACAAGCCATTGAAACTGCTACTGAAATGACCTATTTCAATCCAAAGCTTCATACAGAGGTTGTTGTTGAAGCTAGCCCCAGTTTGGGTAGGCGCTATTCTGGCATAGCACAGCGGACAGCCCCATGCTCAAGGGCATATTGTGGCATATGCCAGTATGTATGGCCCAAACAGAACAATCTTACTCTCAACTCGAGAAAGAACGTTTGACCATGGTATAGGCTTGTGAACACTTCCATATATTCCTGTATGGAAAGCCTTTTACGCTGGTAACTGATCATCAAGCCTTATTGAATATCTTTGGCAATCCAAAAGTCAAGATGCCTCCTTGCATTGAACAGTGGGGAGTCAGATTATAAGAGGATGATTACACCAGTGTACCTCACCTATACAAGGTCAAGGTACTCCATCCAAGACAGCTGAAGCCTACATTAATTTCATTGTAAAGTCAAATTCGCCAGCTGCAATATCGTTAGCTCGGATCATCACTGCCACGATCCATGACAGTGACATGCTGAAGCTGAAAAACATAATTACACATCAGTTGTGGAACTGACACGTTTGACCTCTCACCAGTGATGATGAATACCAAAAGTACAAAAACGTTAAAGATGAACTGTCTATAACTAAGGAAGGAGTTATACTGCGTTGGTTGAGAATCCTAATTCTGGAGATTTTAAGACAGAAAATATTTGAAGTGGCTTACGAAGGACATCGTCGTATTGTTGCCACCAAGAGAGCTCTCCAAGATTGAGTTTGGTTTCCATATTTAGATGAGGGAGTTGAAAAGGAACTCAAGGCCTGTCATCTATGTAACTGCCTCTCTACAAACATTGCTCACAATACTCTTACCATGTCAGAACTCCCTAAGCATGCATGGAGAGAATAGCCATCGATTTCTTTGGTCTACTTGACAATGGACATCACCTGATAGTAATTGTTGATGAGTACTTTCAATTTCCATTGATAGGGGGATCTCTCATCCACAACTCATGAGCGAGTCGTTAAGAGACTTGACAGCATTTTTGCAACATGGGACGTTCCAGCCATTTTGAAGTCTGATAATGGCCTGACGTTCAACAGCCAAGAATTCAAGGATTTTCTGTAGCATCTGAACCTAAAGCATCAGAAGAGTACACCTTTGTGGCTGTAGGCCAATGGACACATTGGGCATTTTGTGAGTACGCTAAAGAAAGAAGTACAACATGCAACTCTTGAGAGGCTCAATTTACAAACAGTGTTGAATTCCACCCTACGAGCCTATTGTTCAACACTTCACTCGACCATGGGCGAAACTCCTGCAACTTTGATGTTCGGGAGAGCAATGACAACCAAGTTACCTCAATGGACCAACAAAAGAGAAGGAGAAGATAAGACAACTAGATTGAAGGACTTGGTTCATAAAGAAAAGATGAAAGCCTATCCGGGCAAGAGGCGAAATGCACAGAATATTGAGTTAAAAACAGGAGATCAAGGGCCATATGTAGGTAATTTTTATTTACCGATTCTTAAATACCGAATTTTACCGATTCGGTATTTAAGAATCGGTAAATAGAATGTAGGTAAAAATTCGGTAAATGTTACCGATTCGGTAATATTCTGTATTACCGATTCGGTATTTACCGAATCGGTAATAAGAATACCTTCCCATTCATTCCTATGGGCCTGGAGGCCCATAGGAATGAATGGGAAGCCATTCACTATTACCGATTCGGTAAATACCGAATCGGTAATAGGAGAACATATTCAAGGGTGGCAGGGTGTCAAATTGACACCCTGTTGCACCCTGAATCGTGCATGTGTGCACATGTGGCGCACATACATGCCTAAGGGCATGTATGTCTGCCACATGGCACTTTAAAAAGCACAAAATTGCTTTTTAAAAGGTATTCAGTATTTACCACCAACTTGTAGTTGGTGGTAAATAACGAATCCTGTAACCAAAAATGCACTCACTTGAGTGCTCCCTACATAGGATTTAAGGAATCGGTAATTTACCGATTCCTTAAAATAACGAATCAGTAAATTACCGATTCCTTAAATCCGGCCTCCTACATCTCGATTGCTTAAATACCGGTCGGTAACGGGAGATTTACCGAATTTCGGCCGTTACCGACCGGTATTTAGCTACCTACATATGGCCCCTAGTGATCAACGCCAACTGCGAAGGAGAAAATCTGATGCTCAATATGATGCTACAACTTTCCACGTTTTGTCCAACAAGGCACATAGGGCGACTGACCAACGTCCTTGGAAGTCTCTTACCAGAGACTCTTCTCAGTTTTGGCATTTGATTCATCAGTCTTCTAATGAAGATGGTGAAAGAAAGACTGAACTTGAGAACCCAGTGTCTGCTGCTTCTTCTTCACTGTCTTCGAAGATCTCTGACAGTGAAGATGACAGCTCCCAGCTTCCAGTAAAACAGATCAGGTCGAATAATTAAAGCACCAAGAAGGTTGATTGAAGAAATGTGACTGTTATATATACATATATTTGTTGATTTGTAAAAAATGTAAATATTTTATTTAACAGAGGGGGAGATGTCTCCTAAAGCACTCCGTAGAGCTGTGTCGCAGGTATCAGAGCGCAATGCCATGAAAGCTTGTTAGTTGAGTTTGAAGTTACATGCAGCAAAATAAAGAAATGTAATACTAAGCTCCGTGTGTGGCGTGGTCATTGGAGGGTACCCAGGATGGGAAGACGCTGCAATAAGCATGACCAATTTATTGTGGAAAGAGTTTGTTAAAGCCAGTGGGGCCTTTAAGGGTGAATTGTCATTACACTGTGTTAAAGGATGTAGACAAATATTATTTTAGATGGAATCGCACAGATTACTGTACTAGAGATGGGTTTGGTCTTTGTTACCCCTCTGACAAACAGTTGAAGCTGAAGATTTGCAGTGTGACAGTCCGTGTTAGGCCCTTTTCAGAGGGGCTGTATGCTTTTTTGCCAACTTTAATTTTGCATATATTTGTAATTTTCTAACTGTGTATCTGATTGTTGCCTGCTTATGTGCAATATTGAGGACCTCAGTTGGTTATGGTGACACATCAGTGATGAAGGCTATACACTTGATTGGTTCACTGAAGAAAGTTGTCAGATGCCACAGGTCTGATCTGTTTATTAAGAAATGTTACAACAAAGAATTAGGTCTGACTTAAGTATTGCGAAATGCATTTAATATTGTCAATATGGCGCAGATTTATGTACGTTTCACATAACAAAGAGCAGCAAGTAAAGTGCCTGCTCTGCATTGCTTGAAAGAGAGAGAGCAGAACAGGACCATATCTACAAAGATGTGGTGCTGTTCTGCTCTCTCCCTGTGTTGGACCTCTTTAAGCAGGCGTGCACCAATATAGACACCCTTGTGCCATAGTGCTTGCTTGTTTGCATCATGGTAAGCATATTTTTGTTTGCAAGAAGGGATCGCTTCCTGTATAAAAACTATGCTTTAAGGCATTTCCCTCTTTGTTTGTATGTGGTAGAATGCAACACACATGCAAAGAGGAAAAAACAAGAAGAAATTAAAAGATAACATTTCTCCTAGTTTTGCCTTCCTTGGGGAGGCACAAGATTGTGTAGATAAGGATTTGCATCAAAAACCAAGAGTGGTTGAACAGGAATGCCAATGCACTATCCATGGCGCCTCCTTAATGCAAAGTAACCCAAGGCAGTGCATTGTATATACCAACACAACACTTTTCTTCTGGTTTGTATTAAAAAAGTTAATGCAGACCCAACGTAAAGTCTTTGTAATTCTGCGTCTGCTTGTTGAAGCTTGGATTATTATTGCACTTTGTTAAAGGCCATCAACTGGCTTTTGTTACATTGAATCTCAAAGATTAACTTACTATGTAAGGGTTTTTATTGTCGATTATCCCCTTGGATAAACCCATAGGATAGAAGACTTGCACTATGATAATCCTTGGTAGAACGTCTTAAGAGGGGTTGTATATTGTTTTGCTATCTGTAATTGTATGCATATTTGTACTTTTACTAATGTTTGCCTGATAGCTGCTTTATGAAAAAGCTTACACTCAGAATGGTAGGCCTAACAATGTGATAATGAAAAGGCAGCTGTAAAACTTGTAGGCCAGTATGGCTCATTAGGTAAAGCTTCGTCAGATGTCATAGGTTAGATCTGTTTATTATGGAAAAACTACAGCAAGGGCTGGATGCCTGATATATTTATTGTGCAAATCATATATTAAAGCAAAAATGCCTTTAAGAGTGTACAAATATAGCAGTGTTAATGTCTACAGACCGGCATTTTGTTACATGGATTCTCACAGATTACTGTGGATATCACTGATTTGCCAGATTTGCTTTTCTTTCACGCAGACAACACAGCAAGACAACTTACTGTGCTGCGTTGTGTGAAAGGGAGAGAGCAGAAATGTGCCATATCTACAAAGATATGGCACACTTCTGCTTTCTCTGCCAGCGCTAGTGCACTGTATGCTGACTAACGCCAATACCATAGTGTAAGGGTGCCTACATTATGGGCAGGATTGTTTTTGTGCAGGAAAGGATACCTTCACACACAAGCACAATCCTTAGAGGCATGATCCACTTTCTTTTTGAGCTGCAGAAAGATAGTTCTCCTTGTTACACCTCTGTAGGATAGGCAAATGATTTTTGCACGCAGCCAGATTTACAAATCTTTGTAAACCTGGGTTTGCATCAAAATATATGGGTGGATGCATGGAAACAACCATGTAATACCTACCCAACACAAAGTAACTCAAGATAATGCTATGGCTTGTGTTGCGTTACTCTGTATTTACTAAACCCAGTAAAGCGACACAAATTCACTTTGCATGACTTAGTAAATGCCAAAAAGGATTTTGCTTCAGGACTGCGCCACAAAAAGTGATGCAACCCGATGAAAATCATAGTAAAGCTGGACCAAGTACTTTGGTGTTGTGTACATTCTTTGACAAATCCTGGCGGGAAAAAATTTGCCATCTGATAATCCTTGCTAGACCCTCTTAAAAAGGACTAACAGGTGTAGTTCTCTGCTAGGCCCTTTTAATAAAAATTCCAAAACTCTAGATATGTATACATACAGAGAGGGTCATAGATGGGAAAAAATACTCCTGCTTGGCCTTTGGTGAGGGAGAAGTTTCCCAGTGCACAATTTGTTCTGGGCACCAGAAAACTCCAGAATGAGGCAGCCCATTGCTTACTTCTAGGCTGTCTATTAATATGTGTGTGATGCTGATACATTTTCTAGATTTGTCTGAAAATACAGACGTTGGTTTTCTAGACCCAAGGACTTAGTCAATGTGCCAACCTGAATGATGAAACCAGTTGTACTGATATCATTCTACAACCCATTGACCAATATTTGAGTGTGATGTATTTCAGTTAATTATCAATGGCATGAAGGCATAACAAGGATAGTTAGCAGCATCCCAAACCTTCTTTCATCAAAGAATTATAAACAAGAAGAATACTAGAACATGAGGGATACGTTTTAAATAGTTATTTAAAAACAACATCCTAGCCTAGTGTACAAGATATGAATCATAACCTGGATAAAGTTAAATAATACAGTGATTGCAACGTTTACGAAATTTGTAAATAAGAAGAACCACTCTAACATGGCTGTGGTGATAAATCTAAAGCAATACAGTCCTCATTTTGCTATTTCTAAGCACTTATCTAATTCTAGCATAACCGAAAATAAAGCCTATTTACGAGATGGTACACACCCTCATGCCTATTTGAACAATAGATCTTGTATTCAGTGCAGTCACAAGATTAGCCATTCTCGTCTTACAAGACCCGCTGCATTGACAACTCAGCGAGCAAAGGCTAAACACCTCTTTTCACAGTGGCCTACAGTTGGTACCAAAGATATTATTTGGTACGGCCTGTAGAGTGTTGCCTGATGATTCCACTCTGCCCTTCATGCTCTGGCTCAACGTTTATAACATAATCTAATTTTTGTTAGAAAACCTTGCAAAAACAATTAACAGAAAGTGTCCTGAAGCTCTTTAAATATTTTTATTCTACAAGATTGTGCTCCGTGAAATGCCAACAGTAAATGAGAAACATAGTTGTCGACCCTCTGGAAACTCTTAGAAATCAATAACAAGCTAATGTAAAACAGAGCAATCAGCATTCAAAGTAAAAACTGCAAATACATCCATAAAAGCCTGATTATCACAGAACTTAATATTATAAACTAAAAGTGTGCAATATAAATCACATGGATTCAGCATTTTACTAATCATATATATTCAGTCTTCGATTGATTGACTGTCAAATGTAACTCAAGCATGGGAATACTGAGAATAGAAAAGACATACTATTTATAACAATGTCACTTGTGACATCACATAAATATTGGTAGCACCTGGAAAGGAATACCTATCTGCTTCTAGGTCCATCGAAGTATTGAGCCGGTAGGCAAGGAAAAGGAAGGGGCAAAGAGCAGTTAGTGCTTTCCATAGCTCCTCCAGAGCCATGCTCACAAGCTCAAGCCATTTTCTTTTGCTTGTGAGAGGGAGGGAAGAGCAGTTCAGCTCCTCCCACCCTCGCTCCAGCTACCCTACCCAGACCACCAACAGGAGAATTGAACCAGATGATGGAGACTGAAAGGAGATGTACTTGGATACTTTCTAGTTTCCCGCTTCTAATCCCCACTCCATGATTCAGTTTCAGTTCATCCCTTACTCCCCCAGAAGCATTAAGATAGGAAGGAGCTGTGAGTCTGTGCCCCTTCTGGGAGTTAGATGCTGAATGGATTTTTTTTAGTGTAAGATAAAGTCTGAACAGTGTCTGAACTCTTCCTGGGGTGCAGACAGACAGTTTTGCTCTCCAGCAAGGAGCTAGAAACTGTTTGGATTTTATTGTAGGAAAAAGCCACACATTACCTAGCTCCTTGCTGGGATGCAGACACACACACATCTTTTCCACAGCAAGGGCCCCGGGTGCTGTTTGTCTTTCTCTCTTTTTCTGATTTTTCTATGCCTCTGAAAAAGTTCAAGCAGTACGCAGCTCTTTTCTGAGGTGCAGATATGAACCCACCCCCACACACACACACCACACATGCACATCTGCTTCCCAGTGAGAAGCCCGGATACTGTCTGACTTGGTCTCAGAAAGAATCTAAACAATGCCCAGGTCATTGCTGGTGTCCATATACATACAAACACATCTGCAGCACAGGAGAAACCTGGATGTTGTTTCAGTTTTTTTTCCCTCCTCATGCAGATACAAATGCATACATCAGGTCCCCATACGAGGACCCCAGACACTGATGAGATTTTCTCACTCTCAGGAAGAATCCAAACAGTGCTTGGCTGCTTACTGGCATCTAAACCCACAAACGAAGCACGCCTATGCAGCAGTGTCCTCATTATTAGGCCGATTCAGACCTAACCCTTCTAATTGATATAGTGACCGCGCACGCGGCGCCATCTCCACCAACCTCTTGCAGCTCTGACCGCACCAGGTCCGGTCGCTTAATCTGCCCCAGCCCGGGTCGCTCCCGCTCCCGTGGCGTATCCATGCTGCTCTCTTCTGGACATTAGGCAAATGTACCCAGGCATGCTTATGTAAATGTCCTGATGATGATCCTAATATGTTTTGTAAGGATCGAAACGCCGTCGACTTAATGCACACCATATACACTTCTCAACTAAATATCACTCATGTGTAATGGTATCCCACTATATTTCGTTTGTAACATCAGTATGTGCTACATACAAACAACTTACTCTGCCTGAGCCTTTTCTGTTACACGTTGTTCGTCCTATTTTGCTGAGTTGGATGCAGGCTTGTGTCCCACTTTAAATGTCTTTCGTTCATTTTTTGGAAACTAATTGAATATTAAAGTATCTGTCCGGCTGGACAGCTTCAAATATAGTACTGATTGAGTCTATATTTATTGTTTGTTTAATCTTCTGTTTAGGGACCACTGTGTTTGAAACTAGGAGACTGAAGGAAAGGCATGTTTTGGAAAAAATGCAAAGAATCTGTCAAATGTCATGTTTAGCGTGATATACCAGCCAGCCAATCAGGGTGAAGGACATTGGGCACCCAGGATAGATGTGTAGATGCTAAAACTATATGGTTGTGATATGTTTTTATAGAGTCTAGAGGTGGTATCTGTAAACAAAAGACAGGTACCCTGAACTTGCTTCTAGCTGCTTTCCAAATGCACTGCACCCAGTTTATCACAGATTAGCACATTAAATCCATAGAAACCCCACCTATATCTAATAACCCCTCACTCAGAAGAGAAACACAGACTTTGGTCAAGCTTTGAGAGAGTTATATTCCTGTATAAGGAAGACAAAAGGAAACTAGCAAGTTTTGGGGAAAAATATTGAAAATCTGACAAATGTCTTGTTCAGCATGTTGTCCAGGCCAGGCAACCAGAATGAGGATGGGCTGGCACCCAGCGATAGAAACCTTTTGATGTGTACATATGAAAAATATGTGGTTGCAGTATGCCTCCGTACAATCTAGAGTCACATATGTGACCAAAAGAACTTGTACTCTAAACCGGTGTTTCACTTTCATATGCTTTTCAAATTTCCAAAATGCACTGCACCTAGTTTTTCTCTTGTGGGGATCCTGAATCATGTTCAGAATGTTCTAATGGCCAGCCAAGTCAGAGCAGGAGAGATCTGGCTTGTCCCAATAGATTCCTTAAGTCATAAAGAAATAGAAAATATATTTGTTTCATACATTTGATATAAACCTTGAGTTTGTTATCTATTATAAAAATGAATCATGTATCATAAATAGAGATTTTACACAGCTTCATGAACTGCATTAAGATTACATAGTGATTGTGCAGACAAGGGGGCAGATTTATCAATACTTTGCACAGGTGCAAAGTCACCCAAATTGATGCAAACCAGCTCAAAGTGTTGATTTGGGATGGGATTTACTTTCCAGAGCAAACCTTGTTAACTAAAAGTAATGCAAAGAAGCGCTAAGGGCTAAGGCCGTCTCATGGATGGTGTATGGTCATTCCCACTCTACTACCCTTGTTTCTTGATGCATAACACTATCTACTAACATTTGCAGACAAAGCTTTGCTCTGATAAAATACACCTCCTTGAGGCAGGGTCAAGGTAGACGAAAACTTGTTTTTTCTCCAAACCTTTCTCAATTTGCATGTGTGCTGCACTGTACAGTGTGAAAAGTTTAAAGTTAGTGACAACAAAGTGGTTTGTACTGATAAAGTACCCTTCCAGAACATATCCTATTCTAGACTCACACACACTAATTTGAACTATGGTGCAAAGATGTGTACAATGCGCAAGGCAACCAGAAAATGCACCCAATTTTGGGAAGAAAGCATCAGTGTCATATCTTTGTATATATAGTGCTGCTTTTCTCTACCTTTCATTCAACACAGTGCAGCAACTTTGGTTACTGTGCTGGGTTGAATGCAAAAATGTAAAGTGCCACTACATCTGTTATGAAAAACCTACATAAATTTAGTATTGCCAGATTTCAGACATTCAAGGCCACATTTCATTTGTTAGCGCTTCTGAATTGTCCACTTAAAAGTTCATTAAAATATTGAGTAAATTTGTTAAAAAATGAAAAATATTCTTCATATTACATCATATTGGTACATTATATCTGCAGGCTGCAATGAGCTATTGATACAGGATTTGCACTAATACAAAGTCCTGAATGTGCTGAAAATACCACAATGTGCCTGATTCACAAAGGGCTTCCTCACTTGTGGTGGAGGCCCTCAGTCGTGGGAGAGTCTCAACACTCGGTGCAGAATCTCTGCAATGAGTATTGTCATTGAGGAGATTCTGCCCGAGTGCGGGGACTCCCCCACGACTGCGTGGCCTCCGTCACGAGTGCAGAGGGCCACTGTGAATCAGGCCCATAGTTTGCATGGGTGCACAAAGAGACCAAAAATAGATGTACAAATTAGGGGCAGGCATATCTTTCATACTTCTGTGAAGTGTAATCGCATAGAATTACCTTGAAATTCTGCACGATTACTCTTCAGTTATTTGAGAAGAGTAATTTTGCGTTTAGTGCTATTTCATAGTGCGAAAATGCCCCCTCGCAGCCAAAATGGACTCAAGGATGCATTTTGCACTAAGAAACAGCGCTAAATGCAGCAGAAGATGAATAGTGAGCACCACTCGTGCTCAATAAATGTCCTCTTGCAGTAGGATTTTCCCTCCTAAATTACTCCTAATTACGCGAGTAGGAGTACTTATCAGTAATTCCACGACAAAGAGTAACATGTAATTACTGAAATTCCTTTGATTACTCCAGCGTAAATCATGGTTCTGCCCAGGCCTAGTACATATGCTTGAATAACCTAATATTGATATATTTAAAAAGGTTCTCACACAGTGATGGCCAAACCCCCTTGCAGTTTAAGAGTTAATAACAGACCAAATGCATTTTATATTGCCGCACATTAGACAATGTTAAATCATGCAATTATAAAATATGTAATTTCTCCACACCCATTCTTCTCTGCCTAGACAGGTTTTATGTCTGGCTAGAGGCATCTCTATAGCAATAGCCAATACAAAGAGAGGGGCAATAGCTTAGCCACCCTCATTGGTTGTTGTAACAGTCATTCAAATGTTGACAATTATCAAGTGATGCTTGCTGTGGCGGCTGCCTCAGAACGGGGGTGGTTGGGCGGGGGGCGGATTAAAAAAATAAAATAAACTTACATTCTCCGCTGCTCCATCGCACGCCTCTCCCGCCGCCGTGCAACTCTACTCCGTCTGCTGTGCTGGAAGCACCCAGGCTTCCGCACTCTCCCAGCCAATTACAACACTGCAGGAGCAGTGTCGTGATTGGTCTGAGCATCCTGTTTGGACGCTCAGAGAGTGCCTTGGGAGGCTAGGCATGTACTCCACAGGGCTGTGCAATACAGCCCAATTGAGACCATGGCAAGTGCGCATGATGGTTTGGCGGGTCCAAGAGGGCCAGTCAAACCGCCATGTGCACTTAGAGGATTGCAAACCACTCCTTTCGCTCTGTGGCATCACAGAGCCCAGCCCCGCCACGACTCCCGCATAGAAAACTAAAGTGATAATAACGTCCCATTATTATCATTTTATTTTTATTTTTTGCACTGCTGAAATAGCAGTGGGGCAACGCTCCTCCGTCTTAGAGGAGGAGCTACCACTGGACGCTTGTGCAGCAAGTAGTTCAATGTTTTCAGTGGATGTACAAGCCTTGGTAGGAAGGGGTGGACTCTGTTGGGGCTCTCTCACTGCTATGCCTTGTATGTTATGACTGAGAGCCCACAGAGAGGCTTTATGGCTCTACAGTTTTCACCCCCTCCTCCTTGAACTCTCTTGTGAAGGTCTAAACCAAGTCCATTTGAGAGCCTACAACAGCGTGATAATGGGATTGAAATGACTGCCTTAACAAATACCAGAACATAGAGGTAGTGGTGACAGCTGTACTACCATACATGCACAGGACTCAGAGGAGTCACCCCTCTGCTTTAGTCAACAGGGACCAGGGACTGGGAGTAGCACAAGCAAGAATTGTTCGAGCCGGTAAGCTATTTTAGAGAAGATGAGACTAGAGTATTATTACTAATAGCAAACTATGAAAATGAATATTTAGTTGTGTTTACTTTGAAATAAATGCACCAATATACTGTTAAGTTGTGTTCAGAAAGATCAAATTTAGGGCCAGATGTAGGTAAAATCAAATTTGCGAGTCCTTAATAGCGAATTTTACCGATTCGCTATTAAGGACTCGCAAAATTGAATGTAGGTAGGAATCGCTTAAATATTAGCGATTCCTTAATATTCCTTAATAACGAATCGCAAATTGAGATTCGTTAATAAGGAATACCTACCCATTCATTCCTATGGGCTAGGAGGCCCATAGGAATGAATGGGAAGATATTCACTATCTGCGATTCGCTATTAAAGAATCGCAAATAGCGAGAGCTATTTCAAGGGTGCCAGGGTGTCAAAAGGACACCCTGTTGCACCCTAAAATGTGCATGTGTGCACATGTGGCGCACATACATGCCCTAAGAGGCATGAATGTATGCCACATGCCACTTTTAAAAAAGCAAAAAAGTGCTTTTTAAAGGAAATCGCTAATTACCACCAACTTGAAGTTGGTGGTAATTAACGATTCATTAAAGCTAAAGTGCACTTTCTTTTGTGCTACTTACATTGCATTTAAGGAATCGCAATTTGCGATTCCTTAAATGCAAGAGCAAAATAAGGAATCGCAATTTTGCGATTCCTTATTTTGCTAGTAGGTTTAAACTCACCTACATTGCTCGCAGCCAAATAGCGATCGCAAACGCTGAAATTCTGTGAATTTCAGCGTTAGCGCTCGCTATTTGGCCACCTACATCTGGCCCTGAGTTCATAAGATATTCATTAAGTCGTTAGGATGTTCCATTCAGGGAAACAGTAAGGCTTAGAAGGTAATGTGTGACTGCAGTGCTGACCGTTATTTAAAAAGGATCGTTTCATTACAATAGCCCTTTCTTTTGACAGGTTTCTGCTCTAAGCCGTATACACTCCACTTAGAGACATCTAAACTCTCTCTGATGAGGCAGGGGCGGTCGTGAGGCTAACTGTGCTGCCATGTTGGAGTTAATAAGGTATTCGTTCAGAACACGTGTTTAGAATCTTCAAGCCACAAATCACCACCCATTTGCTTCTAACATCTAATAACAACTACCACAACAATCACAGAGACATAACATTAGGCTTCTCCAAACTCACAGCACCAGACATTCATGAAGGCATCCCTCCTTTCTGCATTTTAACCGATTCTCAGTATTGATTGTTTCTGTTAAACTTGCTCCTCTAGCTAGTAAACACAATTTTAATGTGTTTTCCTAATGCTCTCTTTATTCAATACTATACAAACTCTTTCTCAGGCATACAATTTGCCTCTTTCATTTTTAAAAAATGATAACTCTACTACTTGGCAACATTCTTGTCTATTACTCTATTTCCCTTTTCCCTGATGTATATCCCAAGTTCTGGCTGTTGCCAAGTTTTTAAGGTAGAACACAGTTCCAAATAAGATATAGTGAATGATTAAACAAACATTTTTTCATGCAGTTCAGACTCAGTCTTTTTGTTTTATATTTTCTTTGACTGTGCACAGTACTGGTTGCATGTAAACTGCTGATAATATCAATCCCACTATAACTGTTGCATGCACCAAGTGCAGAAAAACATAAACAAGCACAGCAAACTATCACATTCCACATTTTTAACATCTTTGCCCATGACTAACAACATCTATGTAAATGAAACTGAAAAATATCACATTGAGATATGATACAAAACTTGTATAGGATGAAAATGTTTCAGCGGGATTAAGATTTGCATTGTGCAGATTGTTGGTGCAAACTCAAGGACAAGCGCATTCAAGTGGATGAGTGTTTAGTCGTAGGCTGAGGTTTAACGTCAACAAATCAGCAATACATCAATGATGGTGAAACACATTGGCACCCCACAAGGATGACAGAGAGTAGTAGATATATAAACAATGAAGGTTTATTAAATATTAGTAAAGTTACATAGTCAAATCATTAATCACTCATAAATCAATGATCATCATCCCAATGTGTTGGTCAGTATAAGTCAAAGCTATTCAAAATAGCAAATACAAAGGCAAACTGTTTAAAGTTAACATAAGCAAATCAAGAAAGCTTCAGTTTCTCCTGAAGGAAAATTCACTTGCATGCTAAGTTAAAATAAATCAAGAAATTTTGTGAGGGAAGACAAGCAGGTGTCAGCAGATAAAGCCTCTAAAAGGTAGAATCAAATGACGTTTCAGTCAGATAAGTGAGAATGGCTTTGGTGAGGAGTCTAAGGGCCTTATTACGAGTTTGGGGATTGGTGGACCGCTGTACCGCCGTCCGACCGTGGAGAGCTTGGCGGTCCGACCACTGTATTATGAGTTGGACAGATTGCCTTTGCGAAGACCGCGGCTGAACCGCCGAGACTGCCAGCAGACCGCAGACTGCTGGGTTCACGGTCAGGAAAATGCAGCCTCCATAGGGCAGTACAGGGGAGCTGCACCGCCATCTGTATTGCGAGCTGCCTTTTCCATTAGCTGACCGCGGCGGTCCGACCGCCTGCTTCAAGGTGGCTGACGCAAAGGATTTGGGGTGCGTACTCACTCCTTTCTTGTTCTTCCAGGCAGAATCCGACGTGTATGCCTTTCTTTAGGTCCCCCCTTCACAGCAGGATCTTCACCCTGAGGATTACAACCCTGTTTGCGATGATCTACAGGTGAGTCTTTTTCACACCATATACCCATTGCCAGGACTGCCCACATATGGGCCGGACACCGGCAATAGGTAGATGGTATTTTTCCACATGTATCATGCATATGTGTGCATCCGACACATATGCAGTCAAAATGCACACTCAGGCATCAATATATTTGGAAAAAGTACTCACCACAGCCACAAGATCTCCGCATCCACAGTGGTGTGGGCTACTGCGGTTGCGAATGCGGTTTTGAGGTGGTCGGACCGCCAAACTTGTAATCAGGCCCTAAGTCCTTGAGCAGGAGCAAAGTAAGATATCTAGTCTCAAGAGAGTGGAAAGAGGCATCTGCATCTAACTAGCTCAGCAGTGCAAATTCAAAACATACAATTCTTGACAAGATGCAATACTCACCACAGTTCCCATGGAAAGGGGACAAATCAGGATCCAACATTTCACCATAAAATAACTGCATCCTTCTTTCCAGCCATCGCACTGTTAGATTTGGGGGTCTCTAGTTGGCACAGGTAGGTACTTGTGACAAATAGGGACCCTCGCCTCTAGTCAGGGTAGGGGGGTACACTCCTAAAATAACCCCTGCTCACCCCCTTGGTAGCTTGGCACGAGCAGACAGGCTTATCTCAGAGGCAGTGTGTTAAGCATTTGTGAACACATACAGTAATCCAGTGACAACACTACAGATGGACACCACACAAGTTTTAGATCAAAAATAAGTATTCTTTATATAGATTTAACACAAGACCACAATACTGTACTTAAAATGGTAGGTTTAGCTTAGTTCTCTTCAGTTCTTAAAAGGCAACACTTTGAGTCAATGTACCTTACGATGCGTCACGCTTCTACAACGAAAGTGTTGCAGAGATGGAGATGCGGCAAAGATCCGGTGCAAAGAAATAAAGACGTCAAGTTCTTCCTGATGCGGCACGCTTCTCCGATGTTGCGAGAAGTCTCGGCTCGATGCGTCAGCTGCAGGCGGCGACACCCTTGTTCCGTGATGCGGCGACAGCGGCTTTGGCGGCGACACTCTTCTCCGACGTTGCGAGGCGCTTCCGCTCGATGCGACAACTGCAGCGGCGACACCCTTGTTCCGTGATGCGACGGCAGCAGCTCCGACGGCGGCACGCTTCTCCGTGGATGCGAGGCGCTTCTCTTGATGCGGTGCAATGCGACAGCTACAGCGGCGACATCTACGATGCGACGGCAGCGGCTGCGACGGCGACACGCTTCTTCCTCGTGGCGAGACACTTCTCTTGATGCGGTGCAATGCAACAGCTACAGCGGCAACATCTACGATGCGACGGCAGCGGCGACACGCTTCTTCGGGGTTGCGGGTCGTTTCTTGAGATGCGGTGCAATGCGACAGCTACAGCTGCGACATCCACGATGCGACGGCAGCGGCTGCGACGGCGACACGCTTCTCCCTCTTGAGTCGCGCTTCCAGCTCCTTGCGACACGCAGACCCTCAGAAGGCCCAAAACAGCAGCAGGCACTTCCAAAGAACTCTTGGGGAGCTGGGGGTTGAAGTCTGTTGTCCCTGAGACTTCAGCAGGAGGCAAGCTCTTTTCTCAAGCCCTTGGAGATCCTTCACAAGTTGAATAAAAGTACACACAAAGTCCTTTTCTCCTTTCTTTGGCAGTCAGGCAACCACTGCAGGCCAATCCCCCAAGCAGCACTTCAGCTTAGGGATAGTCTCTCCTCAGTTCCTTCTGGTTCCTCTCCTCAGCAAAGGTTTCTTCTTGTTTCCCAAAGTGATCTAATTTCCTAGGGGTCTGGGTCCCCGTTTTATACACAGTTTTTCTTTGTTCTCTGAAGGCAGAGAGGCCTTTGCCTAGTCCAAAACCAGTTCTGGTCAGTCCTGGAGCACTTTGGTTACAGGACTCCTTCCTTCCTTTCAGAATGTGGGGCAGAGTGCTCAGCAGCCCGGCAGGAGGTGGAGCCAGCATTGTGGAAGGCAGGCACAGCCCTATTCAGACCCAGGTGCAACTCCTCCCTCCACTCTGGATGCAGATCTCTCTATTCAGCCCTGGCTGCCTCACCCTGTCTCCTGGAATTTCCCCAGCCCCTGTCACTCACAAACCCAGACAATGAATACACAACCTAGCAGAGGCAGGCTTGGAAGTTTAGGCAAGAAAATACCCACTTTCTAAAAGTGGTATTTTCAAACACAGAATGTTAAAACCAACTTCACTAAAAGATGTATTTTATCATTCTGAGTTCAGGCATACTAAATTCGTTTTTCTACCATGTTCCCTGGGTCAGGTAGGATTATAAGGTGTAATAATCAAAACTGCCCATTCTGGCCTATGGAGAACAGGTAGCCTTGCAATAGTGAAAAACAAAAATGGCTGTAATTCACTATTAGGACATGCCACACACACCAGGGCATGTCCTACCTTATACTTACAATGCACCCTGCCCTTGGGCCTACCATAGGGGTGTCTGACATGAAGAAAAGGGAAGGTTTAGGGACTGGCAAGTGGGTGCACTTGCCCAGTCAGTGTGACAGTACCAGACTGCACACAGGCTCTGCAATGGCAGGCCTTAGACACACTTTTACAGGCTGCTTCTGTGGGTGGCACAACCAGTGCTGCAAGCCCACCAGCAGCATTGGATTTACAAGCCCTGGGCACACTCAGTGCACTGTACTAGGGACTGACAAGTAAACCAATCATCCAATCAGGGAGTCACTAATACATAACACGATTTATCATAGGGAGCACTTGCACTGTGGCACTGAATAGCAGTGGCACAGTGCCCAAAGCATCTAACACCAGCAAAAACAGATCAATAACATTGGAGGCATCATAAAAGAATGGAAGGGAGACCCACGCCAAGGATGCCAGGTCTAACACGTGTCCCCTCCAGCTGAAATGTGGTGAGAACTACCTTACCTCATGGGAGTTCTCTTCACTAAGGCGGAAAAATCTGGACAGACCATCAGCATTGGCGTGTTCTGTACCAGGGCGGTGTTCCACCGTGAAATCCATCCCCTGTAGGGAAATGGACCACCTCAACAGCTTTGGATTCTCACCCCTCATCTGCATCAACCATCTGAGGGGCCTGTGGTCTGTCTGAACCCGGAAGTGAGTCCCAAACAGGTATGGTCTCAGCTTCTTCAGTGCCCAGACCACAGCAAATGCCTCACGCTCAATAGCACTCCACCTCTGTTCCCGTGGCAGTAACCTCCTACTGATGAAGGCTACGGGTTGATCCAGGCCCTCCTCATTCATCTGTGACAGAACAGCCCCCACACCATGCTCTGAAGCGTCTGTTTGTACTACGAACTCTTTGGAGAAGTTGGGTGCCAGGAGCACGGGCGCCGTGCACATAGCAGTTTTCAGGGCCTCAAAAGCTTTCTGACAGGTGTCAGTCCAAATCACTTTCTTGGGCTGCTTCCTGGAAGTCAACGCCGTCAAGGGTGCAACAATGTTGCCATACCTCTTGACAAACCTCCTGTAGTAACCCGTGAGTCCTAAAAGGCTCTCACCTCTGTCTGGGTTTTGGGGGGTTCCCAAGTCAGGATGGTTTCAATTTTGGGTTGTTGGGGCACCACCTGGCCGCTCCCCACCTGGTGTCCCAAGTACACCACGGAACCCTGCCCGATCTGGCACTTACTCGCCTTGATCGTGAGGCCTGCCCTCCGCAGCGCCATCAACACTTCCCAGAGGTGGCGCAGATGTTCTTCCCAACTGGCGCTGAACACCGCGATGTCATCCAGGTAGGCGGCACTGAACGAGTCCAGTCCAGCCAACACCTGGTTGACCAACCTCTGGAAGGTGGCAGGGGCATTCTTCATCCCAAAGGGCATCACCCGGAACTGGTAGTGCCCATCTGGTGTGGAGAATGCTGACCTCTCTCTTGCCCCATCAGTCAAGGCGATCTGCCAGTACCCAGACGTTAAGTCAAACGTGCTGAGGTACCGTGCAGCCCCTAGCCGATCTATGAGCTCATCAGCTCTGGGGATGGGGTGCGCGTCAGTCCTGGTGACTGAATTGAGCCCTCGGTAGTCCACACAGAACCGGAGTTCTGGTGTGGCACCCGGTGCGGCAGCCTTTGGGACCAAGACCACTGGGCTGGCCCAAGGACTGTTAGAGGACTCAATCACCCCTAACGCAAGCATTTTGGAGACCTCCTCCTTGATGCAAGCTCTCACCCTGTCAGTCACCCTGTAAGTTTTGTGCTTCACAGGTGTACTGTCCCCAGTGTCCACGTCATGGATGCACCAATCTGTGACACCGGGAACCAGGGAGAACAGGCCAGAAAACTGTCCCAGCAACTGGCGGCAGTCATTCTGTTGCTCAGGGGTCAGGGTGGAAGAGAGGTTGACACCATCCACTGACCCATCTTGCTCTGTCGCCGACAGGAGGTCAGGAAGAGGCTCGGTCTCCTCCTCCATCCCAGCATCTGTCGCTAAGAGCATGCCCACTTGGGACCTCTCCAAGTGGGGCTTCAGGCGGTTGACATGCAGGACCCTCAAGGGGTTCCTGGGAGACCGCAAGTCCACCAAGTAGGTAACCGGACTCTTGCGCTCTACAACCTCAAAGGGTCCGGTCCACTTATCCTGGAGCGCGCAGGGCTCCACAGGGGCCATGACCCACACTTTCTGACCAGGCTGAAGCTCTACCAGAGTGGCATTCTGGTCGTACCACCGCTTCATCTCCTCCTGGCTGGCTTCCAGATTCGCCTCAGCGAGTTGCCTGAAATGCCTAGTTTAGTTCCTAAAGGCCAGCATGTAACTGTATACATCCTGGGGAGGTTTCCTGGGAGATTGCTCCCAGCCTTCTTTGACCAAACTTAGAGGTCCCCTCACTGGGTGTCCATAGAGAAGCTCAAAGGGACTGAACCCTAGAGATTTCTGTGGCACCTCACGGTAAGCAAAGAGCAGGCATGGTAAGAGGACGTCCCACTTACGCCTCATAGGTTCCTCAAGACCCATAATCATGCCTTTGAGGGTTCGGTTGAACCTTTCAACCAACCCATTTCCTTGGGGGTGGTAAGGAGTGGTGAACTTGTAGGTTACCCCACACTCCTGCCACAGGGACTTCATATATTTGGAAATGAAGTTGGTCCCCCGGTCAGACACTACCTCGCGAGGGAATCCCACTCTGGAGAAAATTCCCATCAGTGCTCGTCCCACCACGGGGACCGTCACTGTCCTCAGAGGTATGGCTTCTGGGTACCGGGTGGCATGGTCCACCAAGACCAGGATGAACCTGTTGCCCATGGCTGTCTTGGGGTCCAGTGGCCCCACAATGTCAATCCCCACCCGTTCAAAGGGGTGCTGACTACAGGGAATGGCTGGAGAGGAGCCTTTTGCTTCCTCCCACTCTTTCCACTTGCCTGGCAAGTCTGACATGTCCTGCAGTGAGTGTCTGAACTCCTGCGCATTTGGGAGCCAATAAAAGTGGGTGACAAGCCTCTCAAAGGTCTTGTCTTGCCCCAAATGTCCTGCCAATGGAACATCAGGAGCCAGCCCCAGTAGGAAGGCTCTGAAGCGCTGGGGTACCACCAGCACACGGGCTGACCCAGGCTCAGCAACCTTAGGCTCAGTATACAGGAGATCATTCTCCCAGTAAATCCAATGTGACCCAGACTGATCACCTGCAGCCTGGTCTGCAGCCTGTTGCCGCAGACCCACAAGAGAAGGGCATTCTTTCTGCTCCTTGCAGAATTCTTCCCTGGAGGGTCCTCCTTCTTGCTGCCAATGGGTCAGCTCAGGCAGGTCCCCCAGTTCAGCTACCTGTTCCCCTGTAGGCTCCAGGGCATCCCCCTCAAGGTCTGCCTCCTCCTGGACCATGGGAACTTTGGGGGCTGGTTTCCCGCACCCCCTGCCTCTTCTCGTGACGGCAGGTACCTGGGCCTCCCTCCCAGGCTCCAGGTCCTCTTGAGCACCTTTACTTGCTGCCATGGACCGGGTGGTCACACACGCCCAGTCAGGCAAACCCAACATCTCTAAATGAGCACTTTGCTCCACCTTCGCCCAAGGTGAGCTCTCCAAGTCGTTTCCCAACAAACAGTCAACAGGCATGGCGGGCCTCACAGCTACCTGAAGAGTACCAGAGACCCCCCCCCCACTCAAAGGGAACCTGAGCTACCTTACAGTGGCTCTCTGTGTTGTCAGCGGCAACAACTGGATAGAATGCATGGGGGACAACCTGCTCTTGAGACACCAGGTGACACTTGACAGCTGTCACACTGGCTCCTGTATCTCTAAGAGCCTCCACCCTATGGCCATTGATGGTCACCCACTGCCTGTATTTCTTAGTGTTATCAGGCAGCTGGGTCCTGGGGACCACCTCACAGTCTCCTAATGAGACAAGGGACATCTCTGCGGGACCCCACCCATCTTGGGCACCCATCTCCTCACCCAGGGCTACACTAGCCATCTGTCGGGGGCTGCACCAGGGGGTGCTGTCTTTCCAAACTGGCGGCACCTGGGATCATTCGCCTTATGACCCAGGTCCCCACATTTGTAGCATCTCAGGGTCCCCCTTGAACAGGTGGAGCCTGTCGGGGCCCCTGATGGTTTCTGGGGGAGGCTGGGAACCTTTCCCTTGGTTCCCTTGGGGACTACTTTGGGGCCTTCTTTGGAACTCCCTCTGTTTACCCTTGTCCCCCACTCTTCTGCTGGGGACCCTGCCCACTCTTGGCTGAGTCTCCCACGTGACCCTTGTGGACCCTGGTACTGACCCAGCGGTCCGCCTCCTCAGCAAGCTTCCTAGGATTAGTCAGCCTACTATCAATCAGGTGCTGGCGTAGCTCAGGAAAACAATTACTTGACAAGGGCTCCCATGCAATCAAATCAAGAAGCCCCTGAAAATCATCAACTTTGCTACCCTTCACCCAACCATCCAATGCTCTGCAGAAAAAAGTGACATATTCAACCCAGGTACTGTTCTCTATCTTTTGGAACCCCTGAACCTCTGTCTATACAATTCAGGAGTTAAACCATACCTGGACATTAATGCATCTTTCATGTGGCTATAAGAATTATGGACATCAGAAGGCAAATCTAGCAGTGTGTCCCGCCCCTCACTAAGGAACCGTCCCCACAACCCCGCTCCCCAATCCTTCTCAGGGACCCTATGGGAAGCCATGGCTACCTCATAGGCCTTGAACCACTGCCCAATGTCATCATTCTTATAAAACTCTCTGACCACATCCTTAGGAATATACACCCTAGATTCAACAGGCATTGACGGTGTGCTGCCACCAGAGGGAGTATTCTCTAAGCTCCTAGCTTTCAAATCCAACTCCCTCAAACTTTTCTCATGCTCAAGCTGCATCCTCTTTTCTTCCAGGGCCATTTTCCTAATCTCCAATTGCCCATTCATTTTGGCCAGCTCCAACTCATGCATCCTACTTCTCTCTCTGTCCTCCAGTTCTTCTGTGGACAGACCTTTGGCAGAAACACTGCTACCTGCTGGGAAAGGTGCTCTCCTTTCCCCTGGACCCGGTGGCCCTTCCAGCTGCACACCTGCATTCTCATCCCCTTCCTCATTCTCAGGGGTTTTCCTTGCTTCTACCCAGGCCCTCAGCGCCTTGTAGAACTCATCCCTCTTGGTGAGCCCGGTAATTACAACGTTAAATTTCTTGCAGAAGTGCTTCAGCTGTTTCACATTGTAGCATTCTAGTTTCTCCTCTTCCCAATCAAAATCAACAGATGCTATGGATGCTGGTTTCATGATGGTTGAACTTGGCAAAAATAGAAAATCCCAGAAAGAAGAGATCTACCAAAAGTATGTGGTCGCGTTTTGGTCTGCACTCACTAGTAGTGTTCACCAATCACTGTACATGAGTCACAAATGCAAGTCCAGAATCCTCACTGCTGACCACCAATGTTAGATTTGGGGGTCTCTAGTTGGCACAGGTAGGTACTTGTGACAAATAGGGACCCTCGCTTCTAGTCAGGGTAGGGGGGTACACTCCTAAAATAACCCCTGCTCACCCCCTTGGTAGCTTGCACGAGCAGACAGGCTTATCTCAGAGGCAGTGTGTTAAGCATTTGTGAACACATACAGTAATCCAGTGACAACACTACAGATGGACACCACACAAGTTTTATATCAAAAATAAGTATTCTTTATATAGATTTAACACAAGACCATAAACGACAAAAATCCACAATACTGTACTTAAAATGGTAGGTTTAGCTTAGTTCTCTTCAGTTCTTAAAATGCGACACTTTGAGTCAATGTACCTTACGATGCGTCACGCTTCTACAACGAAAGTGTTGCAGAGATGGAGATGCGGCAAAGATCCGGTGCAAAGAAATAAAGACGTCAAGTTCTTCCTGATGCGGCACGCTTCTCCGATGTTGCGAGAAGTCTCGGCTCGATTCGTCAGCTGCAGCGGCGACACCCTTGTTCTGGGATGCGACGACAGCGGCTTTGGCGGCGACACTCTTCTCCGACGTTGCGAGACGCTTCCGCTCGATGCGACAACTGCAGCGGCGACACCCTTGTTCCGTGATGTGACAGCAGCAGCTCCGACGGCGGCACGCTTCTCCGTGGATGCGAGGCGCTTCTCTTGATGCGGTGCAATGCGACAGCTACAGCGGCGACATCTACGATGCGACGGCAGCGGCTGCGACGGCGACACGCTTCTTCCTCGTGGCGAGACGCTTCTCTTGATGCGGTGCAATGCGACAGCTACAGCGGCGACATCTACGATGCGACGGCAGCGGCTGCGACGGCGACACGCTTCTTCGGGGTTGCGGGACGTTTCTTGAGATGCGGTGCAATGCGACAGCTACAGCGGCGACATCCACGATGCGGCGGCAGCGGCTGCGGCGGCGACACGCTTCTCCCTCTTGAGTCGTGCTTCCAGCTCCTTGCGACACGCAGTCCCTCAGAAGGCCCAAAACAGCAGCAGGCACTTCCAAAGAACTCTTGGGGAGCTGGGGGTTGAAGTCTGTTGTCCCTGAGACTTCAGCAGGAGGCAAGCTCTTTTCTCAAGCCCTTGGAGATCCTTCACAAGTTGAATAAAAGTGCACACAAAGTCCTTTTCTCCTTTCTTTGGCAGTCAGGCAACCACTGCAGGCCAATCCCCCAAGCAGCACTTCAGCTTAGGGATAGTCTCTCCTCAGTCCCTTCTGGTTCCTCTCCTCAGCAAAGGTTTCTTCTTGTTTCCCAAAGTGATCTAATTTCCTAGGGGTCTGGGTCCCCTTTTTATACACAGTTTTTCTTTGTTGTCTGAAGGCAGAGAGGCCATTGCCTAGTCCAAAACCAGTTCTGGTCAGTCCTGGAGCACTCTGTTTACAGGACTCCTTCCTTCCTTTCAGAATGTGGGGCAGAGTGCTCAGCCGCCCGGCAGGAGGTGGAGCCAGCATTGTGGAAGGCAGGCACAGCCCTATTCAGACCCAGGTGCAACTCCTCCCTCCACTCTGGATGCAGATCTCTCTATTCAGCCCTGGCTGCCTCACCCTGTCTCCTGGAATTTCCCCAGCCCCTGTCACTCACAAACCCAGACAATGAATACACAACCTAGCAGAGGCAGGCTTGGAAGTTTAGGCAAGAAAATACCCACTTTCTAAAAGTGGTATTTTCAAACACAGAATGTTAAAACCAACTTCACTAAAAGATGTATTTTATCATTCTGAGTTCAGGCATACTAAATTCGTTTTTCTACCATGTTCCCTGGGTCAGGTAGGATTATAAGGTGTAATAATCAAAACTGCCCATTCTGGCCTATAGAGAACAGGTAGCCTTGCAATAGTGAAAAACGAAAATGGCTGTAATTCACTATTAGGACATGCCACACACACCAGGGCATGTCCTACCTTATACTTACAATGCACCCTGCCCTTGGGCCTACCATAGGGGTGTCTGACATGAAGAAAGGGAAGGTTTAGGGACTGGCAAGTGGGTGCACTTGCCCAGTCAGTGTGACAGTACCAGACTGCACACAGGCTCTGCAATGGCAGGCCTTAGACACACTTTTACAGGCTGCTTCTGTGGGTGGCACAACCAGTGCTGCAAGCCCACCAGCAGCATTGGATTTACAAGCCCTGGGCACACTCAGTGCACTGTACTAGGGACTGACAAGTAAACCAATCATCCAATCAGGGAGTCACTAATACATAACACGATTTATCATAGGGAGCACTTGCACTGTGGCACTGAATAGCAGTGGCACAGTGCCCAAAGCATCTAACACCAGCAAAAACATATCAATAACATTGGAGGCATCATAAAAGAATGGAAGGGAGACCCATGCCAAGGATGCCAGGTCTAACACGCACAATGGAAGGTTTCAACTGCATGGCCTTCCAGAGATATTTTGTAGCAGGATGATACATCGCAGTCAGCTTATCCCAGTCACATGTGTGATAATTTTCTATTCACTCTCTATGGAACGCACACAGATAAATGATTCTTACAGAAACCAAAATATTTGTAACATTTTAATTAACTCAAACTAATGCAGCTTGGCTCCTGAAACTAGAGAACGAGAGAAAGAATGCAGTAGCCAAAAGTACATTTTCATGTTAGCGTAAGTCATTCAAACTGATGCCTACATTAACTATGGCTAATTTAACGTGGGAATCAGATTAATATACATTAAGCAAAACAAAAAATAGTGACAGAACCTCATCAAAAGGATGTTAGCCTGCTGCAGTTCAAAACCCATGCAACATATTGTACTCTTGAGTCAGCAGCATCAAGTGCTCAATTCACTGAGCTGTTTCTACACCAACCTTGCTGTCTTGTAGAGTGCATTTTGAACTACACAACGTTCAGTTCTATGGTTCAACAAA
This sequence comes from Calotriton arnoldi, assembly GCA_963921515.1. Lineage (NCBI taxonomy): Eukaryota > Metazoa > Chordata > Amphibia > Caudata > Salamandridae > Calotriton > Calotriton arnoldi. The sequence goes on from CAWUFW010003473.1 coordinate 1,230,713, forward strand.
GTAACTTCCATCAGCACATTGTACAGTTCAATATTAGGGGATATGGTTAGTGTTGGTAAAGGAATACAATTACTCCAGTATCCCATAAATTGGAGGCCAAGGCATGGCATCAAAAAGGAAGTGGAATCATTGGAGGCAGAGTGATAAGGAGTCGAAGTAAACTTGCATTTAATTTTTAAAACTCTGTCCAAAAGTAATAGATAACAAGGCCACATATGATAGTAAATCTCTTGTAGTTTACTTAAAAGGTCATAAACAGTCTTAATTTTAAAATATCTTACAGGGTTAAGGCACCTGCTGTACCCAGGCATTTCCATGATACAGTAGCGGCAAGATAACTCTGGTGGTTAATGGACTTGCTTGAGTGATGTGTGTGTAGTTTCTTCACTCTTCATAACATAGCATAGAGAATTAATGAGCCTGCTGCAAAGTAGTGTTAACATGCAGGTGATACACAGAGTTGTATTTTATGCACATAACTCAGTGGGTTACTGATTTTGTTGCAGATATCCTTATGTTACAATGCTTGGAAGATGACTCAGGTGGTTTGTAAACTGGCATCAAGCTGCTAAATACAAACTGCAAACCATAAATTTAGAGCCATACTGTTTTTGTCAATCTTTCATCATTCTAAGGTTGCTAAAAGGGTTCCTTTGGGTAGTAATAAACACTGATTAGTAAGTGGTATATCAATGTTTTTTAGCATAATTTCTCATAGAAACAGAATCATCTAACATTCTTGGAGCACATGCATAGCTCTTACATACAAGGCTTGGGAAAATTAAAACCTGCCTTGAAATCATGATTTATCTTTTAAGTTCCTGTGAAGTGCCAAGTTGAGTGTGCTCTTTCATTGAAAGTCTTGGCATTAAGGAGTTAGGCACCAACAGGGGTGCGCTAGAGAGCCCGGCTGCAAGATAGCCACTGCCTAGCAAGGCTCTACCAGCCAAAGCGACATATTTGTTATTTATTCTAAACAAACGGAGGAGTCAGGGCTAGCCCGGCGGTGCCTGAACACTTCTTCACTTGCTGCACCAGAAAAGCTTAAAATTGAGGAGGAGAAGTGAACCGGGTAACGCCTCATGGTGAGGAGTCAATCGTAGCCTATAACAGGCCCTGGAATTGGCAGCAGTGGTCCTCCACGTGGCTGTCGGTGCCTGGGAGAGGGAGGCGTCAATGTGGAGAGAGCGCCCATTGATGGAGGCCGCTTGCTGGCGTAGGTGAGGAGCAGAGCGGAAAGGAAGCCCACGCCCTGCTGGCTGAGTGTGCGCGGGCAGGCCACCTGATCCCTAACAGCCTGCACAAGAAAATAGGCATCTGCTCGGCCTGCCGCTTCAGAGCGCATCGGGCTGGTCATAGCGGGCCGGGCTCTGTGGGAATTAGTCGACAGGAGATTGCAGTGCCTCGGCCCCTGCATCCGTGGTCGAATAGAGATCTGGCCTGTGGGACGAGGACCTGAGGGGTGCAAGCCTGTGCCGGGAGGCAGATAGTCAATTGAGCAGAGGGGCCGGTGAGCCCTGGGGAACATCCTGGCAGTACTGGGCCCTGTCTGAAACGTTGAACCTAACGTGTGGGTCTTGAAAGAGAGGAGGCTCTTCTTCCCCTTGTGCCTGTGAGAGGGTGGCTGGCGAGCAACAAGCTTGGACTAGAGTGGGACCAGCGCGGTTGTCTGGCACCTTTGGGCTTAGTCATGCCCCCCAAAATTGGGCCCCCAGGGTGAGATGGGCCTTTGACCAGTGCCTGGTGCTGCTGCCTACCTGCGGACCATAGTGGTGGGAAACGGATTCACGGGCTGCCCATTTTGTGAGTGGGCTCCTGCATTTGGTGTTTGGAGCTGAGGGACTGACAGGGTCTGCTTGTGCCCCCCCTTTGTGTCCCCCAGGGGTGTGGCGGGACCCTGACAGCGTCAGTGATCAGATGGTGATCCTACAATTGTGAACACGTGCCTTATGAGCCTCAAGCTTGCTAAACTACATCTGGTGCAAGATGGGGAAAACCGACACGAGGCAATCTAAGCTTTCCTTTGAAAATTGCAGGCAGATGCGCACAATGGATCACAAGCTGAGGCAGGGAGATGAGCAGTAGTCTCATGGAGCATGGCCGGCCTTAAAAGCGTTACTATGAGCAGGGAAGAAATGTCCTACTTAGACTCTAACTACATCATATGCCTTCAGGAGACTTGGTCTCTTGCCCCTATGACGTTGCCAGGCAACAACCATAATGGGCACTTCGTTCCAGATTAAGGCTGGAACTGGGGCTTGTGTCCCAGTCACTTGATTGTCAAGCCTCTATGCTGAAATGTTATTATAGGTCCAGGATCGCCCAAACAAATTCATTAAAGGCCTAATAAAATATGTCTTTGAATCTCCAGGTAATCCCTGGTTCAACCAAGTAAGCAATGCCATAACAACTCTCCAAATCGAAAAAACAACCCATCAGTCAGGGGAGGTCCCATATTCTGCCTGGAAAAAACTGAATAATCAGCAATTGAAGGAAACCTCAAAGGAGCAGGACCTATTATCAACAGGTCACTCTGTGCTGGTTCAACCTCTAAATAAAACCTACCTTGCTGGGAAGCTGCAACCGTATCTTCTGGAAGCCATAAATGCGGAAATGCGCTGAGATATTCTGTATATGCGACTGGTAGTGCTGCCAAAAAAAGGCTTTAATCCAGTCTGGGCAGGCAAAGAGTGCACAAGCGACTGTAGGTTATGTAACTATACATAAGATTCATGGTTACATCTGTTATGCGGCTGCCTCACTCTGGCACACCAGAGGAGATTATTGATCAGACTAGTCTTCCTGACCTTAGGGGCCCGTACATGCCAGGAAGCCTCCTCAATCTGTTTTACGAACATTGCCCCTTGGGCGATGGCGAGATGTGTCAAATTTATTAAAATACTCAGGCAGCAACTCTCCCCAACTGCGGTGGGTGCTCACAAGCATGGGCAAAAATTAATAAACGAATACGCAACACGGGTACTGCTTGACAAGAGTTAATCAGCCTGCCCCGGCACTTAGCCCTGAACTGTTCTTAGTTTCACTAACTGTTCACCTGATTGTACGTTGCCTTTTTGCACAAGAATTCTTTAATACAGTGCATTGTCTGCTCACCTGATTTGCACACTGGCTCATTGCACAAGACATTTTATATATTTTAATCTTAGGGATGAACTGTTCCTGAACGCATCGTCTGCTCATCTGATTGAACATTGCCTTTTGCACAAGAGATCTGCTCACCTGATTTGCCCACTGGCTCATTGCACAAGATATTTAACAGATTTTATGTGGTTTTATCTGATTGTAATGGTGTTTATTATCCTAAACAATAAAACGTACTTACTTGAGTCAGGGAGATGAAGAGAGCTCGTCCCAGGAGCCGGACATTCGATCTATGTTTATGGACCGTAAGCAGAGCCTGACTGCCATTGATACAAAGACAGATATGGTGACTGATAGATTCGACTGACTTAAGGAAATGGTAGACAAGCACAAGAAGCAGATAAGGCAACTCGAACGTCGCACATGGAAGATGCACATTCCTCAGCTGGGTAAAAGCTGCTCCTGATGGAAAAGGTCCTGGAGGTAATCTGTAACAAAAATGAAGACCTGGAAGTATGCTCAAGGAGGAAAAATCTGTGTATATTAGGAGTCCCGGAATCAACGGTGATGGGTCAAATTGAAGAGTATGTTGAGACAATGCTTCGGACTCTATTTGGAGATGCCCTCTCAACCATGCTCATTGTTGAAAGAGCTCATAGTTCACTGGGCCAGCGGCCTTCCCCGGGCGCACCGGCTCGCCCGATAATTGCCAGGCTTTTAAATTATAGAGCTCGAGACACCACATTAAGACCAATGAGAGATCAGCGGCCCCTCCCATACCAGGAAATATGATTTCCTTCTTCCCAGATTTCACAGTTGCTGTACAGGTGTCAAGGTGGGATTTTCTTCCTATCAAATACTCACTGCAGAAACCGAATGCCAAGTACTCTCTAACATATCTTGCAAAGCTCAGAATACACCACTCTGGGAAAATACATTATTTCACGGATCCAAAGGTGGCTGCCAAATTTGTCAAGAGCATCCCAGTGGAAGGTTCTCCACTGTTGACCCAAGGCATGGGGTGGGGACATCTTAGCAATAATGACTAAAATGGAGTCTCCTCCATAAACACTGGACTATGAATGTCCCACCAGACAGTTGGTGGTAGTGCCCTCCTCGCTGATTACTCCCTGAACTATGAGATACATAAACGTTGATCGTAGGATTGCTGGTAGCAGTGACGATATATGGACACATTAATCATTCTGTTTGGGCTGTCTTTGTCCCCCTTGACTTTTTAATGCTCCAGCCACACAGCTCCAACCCAGCTGGTAGAGTGTTGGGCTTCTGGCTCGCCCCCTCAGGATGATTCCCTTGCTGTTTTCTTTGTATGCAGTATGATGGGTGGGGCGGTAACATTTGGCCAGATTGGGGGACTGAAGTGGGTGACGGGTTGTATGTTGGGGTAATGTTGATGCAAGCATCTTGTTTGCAATATGTTGCATGTTCTTTCCCCCTGTTGTCACTCAGCATGATGACGCCTGTTTCTTGGACTGACGAACCCTGCATGTGCGACCGGCAATCAAACACTCATATACAGTTCTGAATGCCACTGATTAAATGCATGACTTGGAGCATAAGGGGGGCTAAATGATAGGCGCAAAGCGCAACATGTACTGGCATATTTACAGCGGCATAGCAGAAACATCTGTTTCCTACAGGAGTTGCACCTTCCGGAGGGCATTCAGGGGTGTCTGTGGGTGGGCTGGATTGGTGAGCGGCATGTGATGTGCTACTCTAAATATGCACGCGGGGTGGCAGTTCTAATCTGCAAGGGGCTGCCACTGTGCACGCATCAAGTCCTATGTGATCAACAAGGCTGGTATATGATCCTCTCTGGCACACTGCAGGGCCACCCCTTAAGGTTATTATCCATATACGGCCTAAGCATAGATGACCCACGCTTTTTTGTGGAGATTTGGAGACTGGCGGGAATGCTTGGGCCGGGGGCACTCCTATGGGGGAGGGGACTTTAATGTGGTCCTGGACGCAAGCACAGACACGTCTAGTGACTCCCGTCGCCCGTACCCAAATGCTGCTGTGCAATTGTGAGTCACAATGACTGACAGTGATCTCACTGACCTCTGGCATCTCCACAAGCTGGAAGCACAGAAGGTACATGCATAGCACCCACACACACCACATGGTGGAGGATTGATTAATGGCTAGCGACAAGGGATATAGATGCATGGACCTCAAACATTATACACCTCCCGCGGACATTATCTGATCATGCCCCGGTCCTGTTGAAGATGGCCCCCAGACTACATAAAGCGTGGTGCTATGTGGCGCCTACCGGCTGGATCTCTTCGAGACCAGGTGTTTCATACCGAGGTCCAATCGGCAATTGTAGAATACTTTGAGCATAACACACAAACAATATTGTCTCAATCTACCCTTTGGGAGACCTTCAAGGTGGTGATCCTTGAGGATTGAATAGCAAAGCCTTCTGACGTACTGTAGGCATTGTGTGGGGAGTTCGCTTTGGAACCGCAATATTTTGCAACATGCAGTGAATCCATGATGGGAGCTATTTGCGGGAAACTCACGGAGTATGATGAAGTGGCGTACAGAGAAACCCATTATCTATGGGAAAAAGGCCTATGCTCTGCGCTAAAGCAAGGGTGATAGGGTGGGTAAGAACTTGGTTAATCTTCTGCGCAAACCTTGGACTAGGGATTACATTGCAGAATCAGCAGATGACCAACAAAATGTGCATGTTGGAGTAGAGGGAATACAGCGCAAGATAACTGCCTTCTTCTCTGACCTATACACATCCATGCAGACCATGCTCCCCGGATCTTACCTCCTATAAATACTCTGGCTTAAGGAGGGTCACCGGCGCTTCATTGACAAGCCCTTTACGGTGGAGGATGTTGTTCAGGTTATCAATGCGATGCCTGGTGACAAGGACCCCGGCCTGGATGGCCTCACTGCGCATTCTACAACGAATATGCCCAAATTCTTGCCCTACACCTCCTCGCAATGTACAAGGAATCCCTGTCTAACAGGTTACTCCACCCCCCCTAAGAGAGGCATTGATTGTGACTATATAAATACCGGACAGAGACCCCCAGCACTGTGAATCATACAGACCACTATCCATAGTTAATATGGGTAGTAAAATCTTAGCAAAACTGATAGCCTGTGACTACTTCCACTTTTATCGCTTGTAGCATGACCGGACCAGTCGGGGTTTGTACCTGGTCAGTCAATGGCCCACACTTGCGCACCTTTTTTGCCCTAGTGCACACTATTGACCCCAAACTCAGTGTGGCGGCATTCTTTTTGGATGCCTCCAAGGCATTTGATTCGCTCGAATGGCCTTACCTTTTTACACTACTGTCGCCTCTTGGAGTGAGCCACAAGTTTATGCAATTATTCAGCCTCATATTTGCCCAACCAGTCACTAGATTACGAATTTTGGAACAATAACTCCCTTTTTACAATATCGAGGGGCACCCAACAGGGATGCCCCCTATCGCCCAAATTAATCATCATTGCAATGGAACCATTGGCAGCTCAATTGAGACAACAGCACTCAAACTGGGGCTTGGCGTTTACACCTCATAGAGTCCTGGTATCCATGTATGCGGACAATGTTGCTCTGTATGTTAGGGGTCCGCAGGATACCTTGGACCCGCTCATCAGAGAGTTCATTAGATTTGGAGGTATAACAGGTATCAATATCAATTGGGCTAAATTAATTATATTCCTGTTGATGGCTGAGACCAGGAAACTCAATTTGGAGTTCCCACTGCAGTGGATGCGGGAGCCAGTCTGATACTTGGTGATCTGGCTGAGCTGAGACCTGGACGAGCTGTGGAGAGCTAACTATGGTAAGCTGATGTCCTGGCTGGGGGAGCAGGTGGGGAGCTGGCTGAAGCTCCCGTTATTATTGACTGGGAGAGTGGCCGTTACTAAGACAGTGATTCTCTCTAAATTTCTCTATCTCTTTATCTACCTACCTCTCCCTCTGCTGGCGTATTTTCACAAGTAGCTCAGGTCACATTTAGTGACATTGGTGTGGGCGGGCAGACAGCCCCGAGTGGTGTTAGAGATAATGACACTCCCCTTTGAGCAGGGAGGGCTGGGAGTATCAGATATGAACTTGTATTACTTCAGCACGCAGGCGCAATTTGCACACTACTGGCTCTAAACTACACAGTTCCAGGCACATACGGTACCTGAATATGACCATATTGCCCTGTGCCCACTCCAGATGGCTCTGTACATGCCCACCAAGTGATCGAGGACACGGATTGATAATATGGCTTGCACAGTATGGGTGTGGAATGAGCTGAGGCGGAGGGCGCGGTTGAATTACTTATTTGTTGCTTCGGTACTGATGTTCGGCCACCTGTCCTTCCCCATTACTCTTGACGCCGGCACTTGTAGTTGGCTGCGCAGCAGGCTCTAAATGGACCTGCAGTTACACCACGGGACACATTCACCTACTATCAGCTACGAGCCATCGTGCAGACGGTTTATGACTCCTTCCCGGCGGCCACTCTCACATTTCAAGTACTGGAGGCAACTCTTCTGTGCCCATTTCCGTGCAAGCTGGTCACGAGGCTCTACGGGGAAATGCAGGAAACTGCGCCGGTGCTGGTGTCCTGCACCCGGCATGCATGGGCTGCTTATCTTGTGCTTCCCCTCATTGAAGAGCAGTGGAAATATTGTTGCACTCAATCTAGGGCCCCGTCCCCCACCTATAAACTGCACTAAGTGCATTTCACATATCTGCATAGGCTGTACTGCACTCTGGAAAGGATGCACAGGATGGGCCTAGTTGATGATGCGAGATGAGTGCTCTGCTTCATGCCCCGCACCGATTTTTTGTACTTGGCGTGGGACCACCCTGGCATGCGGCACTTCTGGGAAACTGTATTTGATGCTATTGACAGAATCACTGGACATGTCCCTGAGCATTCAGAGAGAGTTGCACTTTTAGGTTATGCTAAGGCGGTCCCAACAGAGATGTGCAAACTGACAGCAGTCCTGCTTTTTCTGGCTATGCGCCAGGTTGAGATGCACTGGGGTAGAGGCCTGACGCCTCAAAGGGATGGGTGGCTATGAAATGCGGCTTACTACCAGGAACAACGGACTGCTTATTGGGAATTGATGCCCGCTAAATCCCTCCCCAAGGATATATGGTCCCCATTAGAGATGTATCTGAGTGCACTGGATGGGGCTGACGATGTCAGCAGCGCCACAAGCCTGGTAGAGAATATTCAAGAAGCGCCCCCTCTGGATACGAATTATGCCAATTAGGCCACTAAGTGGGGTGCGCCATGCGCTATGACTGCTGTGGTGAATTAAGCTGTGCTATGGGTGGATGTCGCCACCACAGGTGGATTCCTTTTCCTTGGATGAGTGGTTGTTCCCTTTTTTCATATTTCCCTTCCCCCCGCTCTGGGAAGTGTGCTGTAACGTCAACATTTATGGAAATTTTCAGACACATTGTACTGCGCATGCTGACCTTGTATTGGTTGTACGCTGTTTTTGCTTGACAAATCTCAATAAAAATATTTTTTTTTTAAATAAGGAAAAAAGGTGTTAGGCTCCAGCTAGCTCTGGGCCAGGACAAGAGTCAAACAAAAGGAGCATTGAAGGTCCTTTGAGTGAAGCATTTGTGTTGGGCGCTGCTGGAACTGAAAATAAGAGGCCTCCCTCAACCCCTACAGTTTACTGCTCTGAAAACAAAGCACGGGAAGTGCTGGCTCTGCTGAATGTGTCGCAACTGTGCCAAGACAAAGCGCATTTCACTTGGGTCGGCCCCAATCCTGTTCAATTACTACTGTTGTATCTAAGATCCGTCTGGATCCTCTCTTTTTCAGGACTGGATATGGTCCAGTGGCTGAATTGCTGATTTTTAAACCATAAACATGGGTCCTAATCCCAGCGTTGACACTACACCAAAAAATAATTGATTCTGCAAAATTCAATTGATGTCCCCCTTCCCAAAGATTGCAAATACGTGAAATTCAGTTGGGAGCTGTAATTGCTAAATGCTAAAAACCAAACTTAATGCTCACATTGAGTATGCCCCCCCCCCCCCCCACCTCCCATAAATGTGCATCGCTGGGCTTGTCCTATAGAAAGACTCACGCACAGCTGAACAACATAGCATGAAATGCGTTCTCGTGTAACTTGCAAGGCAGCACAATGCCACTTACCATCACAGCGACTTTGATTTCTGATTCACAATTCGGCTGGAATGTGACAAGCAATTGGATGCTCTTGGACAAGTGTTCCAGAAGCTCGTTCCTGAAATGTGATGGATCTATCAGACAACTGTTTCGGGGCTTTCTTTCTTGTTATTGTTAATTTGATGCGTGATGACGTGGCCAATTATAGCAAGCTAATGTCCAAGCAGCATGTCACAACCTGTGTATCAAAGTATCAAGTCTCCTCTTCAAAGCAAGACAAGGAAGTCGGAGCAACCCTAGCAACAAGGATGTGCTGAGAAAATGGCGGAGAGGACATGTTGATGAAGGGCTAGTGTTTTGATGCCCTCTGTGTTCTCAAGGACAAATCAGGAAGCTGTTGAATCATGTTTACCGAGAAGTTCGTTATCAACACGTAATTTAAATATCTCCAGTACTCTAAAATTGCTGAAAAGCTTGATAAATCGCGGATTCGTGGAATTTGCCAATAAATGACATTCATGAAAAGTTCTGTTTTTCATACAAAGGAGAGAGAATACGTTTCTTTGAACTTGAGTCTATGACCAAGTTCTTTTCTCGTGCAACAAATATTTGAAAATCTGCTATTTTCACACAATCTACTGTTCAGTGAAAATGCATGTGAAAACAACTAAAACCTGAGACTACACTTAAATCGTTTCATTATATACCATAGCGCTTTGAAGGTAGAGCAAACAGTCGGCACTTTATAGAACACCTACATGAATAATTAAATACATAAATGCAATTTTACCATGCAGTTCGTGTCGCCTGCTTTTGTTTAAACAATGACAAGCCGTCTATAACTGCACAGTTAAACACAGGATTCTCAAATAAAATAATGCAGGTCTTTCTAGAAGCTGTGGAGTGCTAGAAAGGCAAGCTTCTTTCATTGACTGAACATTTCAGGTTGGTTTGAACATTTAATGAAGGATTTGGGAGTCCTTTGCGCTGAAGGCTGAACACTTGTGGCTATGAAATAGCAAAAGTTGAGAGTGTAACCTATGCGCAAATCGGTTGCAGGTAAAGCCCTGGGATCTGTAAAGAGAACAATGACCAACAAATCTATAAAAATGCAATTGCACTAATATAATTTTATCACTGATTTAAAAATTTAGTTGACCCAAAAGACTCCTGTGTGAAACGACAGAGCAGTTCCTGTGATTTTATGGAAACCGCTCTTCTTCACCTGTCTAATTACCAGATTTTGTCACATCATTTATTTCCATGATTTTGAAATGAGCTGGACACTCAGGATTTTATAACACCACTTCATTGCAACGGAGAACATCATTTTTGCCTATTAAAACACAAGCTTGGAGATAGAATTACCATTAACTCTACACTCTGTTTCATCCTGCTCTGCGCTGCTGTACGACTTGAATTATATTAAGAATAAAAAATACTAAACTAAAAAAAAAAAAATCTTGCGCCATAGGGGATATTCTCAAGAACGTGTGATAATTATCGCAAAATTAGCTTAACGCAACTTTGCACATTGCAGTCTATCGCGTGAAAATAACGCTGTGTTAATGTTGTATTCTCAACAAGGCAGTACCATGCGATAGTCTCACGCTAACGCGTCAAATGACCGCGATAAAATTACTGTGACAGCAAAAAAACGCGTAACACGAACCCGAAAAAAGTTGCGATGTGGCCAACCGCGATAAAAACATCAGCGATAACCAGCGACAGGCCTGCAATTCCCACGCGTCATGCGGGAAAATGCACTATAAAAGCACCGAAAAACACAAACAAAATAATTCAAACTGCGTAGCACCATGGAGGAAGCCGGAGCAAGTACAGAGGACGACCAGAACCCCACAAGCCCCCAGAAGGACCAGCCTGGGACCTCAGGGTCACGGAAGGGCAAGGAGAAGAAGACGAGGAAGACGAGGTTCAGTCCGCAGGAAAACAGGATCATCATCACGGAGGTGATAGAACACCACCAACAACTGTTCGTCACCTCCAACGTGTCATTGGCAAATAAAAATGCAATATGGCAGTCCATCCTGGACAAGGTGAATGCAGTCGGAGTGAGGAGGAGGACAATTGGAGAGGTCAAGAGGCGCTGGAATGATGCGAAGCGCAAAACCAAGAAGAAACTCGCTGACAACCATCAGGCAGCAATGCAGACTGGAGGTGGCAGTCCAGCGGAACACCAGGAGCTGGATGAGATGGAGGAAATGGTGGCCACAGTCATCAGTGGGGAGACGGTGGCAGGAGTTGGGGGTCCGGACACTGCTAGACATGACCTGACACAACAGCACCAGGGTGAGTACCGAACGGGGACTGGGGCGGACGGGGGGAGATGGGCACAATGGCACACATGCACAATTAAGTAGAGCACACTGCACACCCACAATGACTCTGGATCATGTCCCTGATCCCCTTGGCACACTGCAGCACCCATACAAACAGCAAGTAGGCCCCCATCCACTATGGGCACAAAGGGGTCCCTCCCCACACAGCACCAATCTCACAACCAACCCATGCACACGTGTCAAAACCAGCAAAGCTGCGTGTCTGTGAGCCACCATGACAATGCAAGTGACACTGCATGACGAATAGCATGGCTGCAGTCCAATTATCATGACATGGTGCACGCCACGACACTGGGGTGGCTGAGTGTGGAACACATCCGGAAAGGAGCAGGTCACACTCTGACACATCCACGTGCACAAACAACCCCTGACGTCAACAAAACATCTGCGGATAAACTATGCACAAGAGTCCAAAATACGAACAAGAGCCAAAAGTAGCCAAGTCTGCAACATCTCAGCACTGTAGAAGCACAGAAGTCAAAGGCACACCGCTTCAAAGGGATAAGGGGCAGCAAAATCACAGCTGCAGGGACGACTCTCCCACAATGCAGCACATACACATAGCAATAACAGCACATCAACATTGACGACAATGTGGTACAAAGTGCAACACTTTCACTACAGAACAGAGGACACAACTGGTTCCGCTTGTGCGTAGAAACTGGCCAATCACATCTGGCATAGCAGGAAACTGTGAGATGAAAATGTACGTGTACAACCTCACATCCGTGATGTAGTTCAAATGTCCACTGTCCTGCATCAAATAGTCAGCTCCTCCCAAACAGTCCCAATGTACATTGTCATGCAGTCTGTATGTAAACTAGAACAATGCGTCAACATACATGTCAACACAATGTTAAAATGCATCTCCCCTTCACATTGCAGAGGGACAATCAACACCTCCTGCAGAGCACACCAGACAACTCATCAGTGATGATGAAGAGGACCTCCACACCTTCGACACCGACGCCCTACAACAGCTCATGGACATCTTAGGCAACCCACCTCCAGGAGCAGGGCAGCCCAGCTGCATCGAGGAGACCCCACCCCCTGCACAGACCACACAGCAGGAAGCACCCACCACCACGGCTGGCTCCCAGCACCTCACCGAAACACACATCGCATTCCAAGGCCAGGTGTTAGACTGCCAGAAGGAGGTGGCTAAACAGGTGTGGGTGGGTTTCGACCTCATGGCAGCCGAACTAGAATACATATGTGGGTGTCTAATTCCCATCAGGGACCACTTACACTCCCCAACGGACACCCACACTGTGACAGAGACACACGCATTTGCACATTTCCAGTACTGAACCACGCCCAGAGGCCCGGGATAATCATTCACACCCCTACGCTGTACTTGCGTACGCCGGCCCAGTCCACCCCTTTTACGTATAAAGGGGGGGACGACAAAGCTACATGTCCAAGGTCTTACCCACTGCCTGAGGTGACATGGTTGTGTCCGCTGTCCACAGCACAATGTAATGTGGTAGGGCCCTGGCCCATCATGCATATATAATGACCACACGGACACACTTAGTTAGATAGTTGCACTGGCTACGGGCACGTGCGCCCGGCCACCTTTTATTACCAGGGTCATATGTCCAGTGACGCCTGTGCTGGATGGGTCTGGGGTGGGTGTAAGCCAGCCCTCAGGGAGTGGTTGGTGCTGGCAACAACTTGAACAGTGATCACTATTAAAGCGGAAACAGAAAACACCAACATGACACAAACAACTGCGAAGCATCAGGGTGGTAGCCGGAGCGAGTACAGAGGTCACCCAATATTCAATCAGAAGGGTCCGTGAGTTGCAGTGCACTGAGGTAGGGGCACCAGAGCTGAGCGTGCTCATGTGAAGAAATTGTCTAGGATTGTGTCCCTTCGGGATATCCTGCTGCAGCTGCAGTGGGATGTGTTACACCTGCCTCATCATCGTCCCAGGTCTTCCCCACTGGCTGAGGTAACATGGTTGCGTCCACTGTCCACTACACTCCAAACACCAGCAGTGTATGTCGACATGGAAATGTCTGTGGTCTGCATACTCAAGTCTGTCCAGCACATCCACGCCACACTTAGCATTGTGTACATTCTCATTCATGGGTCACTTGCCTCCTTCCCACATGCCTGGTTCCCACCTCTCCTCACATTCTGCTATTGTGTGGCTGTGGTGCAATGCCATTGTTTGCTTGTGTACATGGCTAGCCCAGGTTACCACAGTAAGTTGTGTTGTCGTGTCTGGTATGTGGGCATGTTGTTTGTCATGTTGTATGTGATTTTGTAACGTGTGCATTCCCAGAGTTGTGAGTTGTATGTTGGTGGAGTTGAGGTGTGTGGTGTGTTCAGTTGGTACTTACCGACGAGCATTGCATTTGCATAGATGCCAGCCTCAAAGCGCTGGTTGATGATGGACTGTTGGAAGAGGAAGGAATCATGCACACTGCCTGGGTAGTTGGCGACGGCATTGGTGAATAGTCCCCAGTGGTCCACTATTGCCTGCACATTGATGGAATGCGTGTGCTTCCTGTTGAGGTAATTGTGTGCAGTGGCGTCAGGGGGCACGAGGAGTACATGTGTGCAGTCGATTGCCCCAACACGTGTGGGAAGCCAGCTATGGCGTAGTACCCTTGCTTGGTCCCCAGCTGTTCCTGCGCAGTGTGTGAAAAGTAAAGGTGCTGGTGTACCAAGCTGATGATGGCATCCAAGACAGGTGTGAGGTACTTGGATAGGGCTGGCTGTGAGACTCTTCCGACTCTGGCAGTTGTTGGTTGGAAGGTCCCAGAGGCCAACAGGTGCAGCACAGCCAGCAGCTTTGTCTGCGGAGGGATGTTGGTTGTCCACTGTGTTGGTACCGTCAGCCTGTGGGCAATGTGGGTGAGGATGCGGAGGATGGTTTTCCCTTTGAGCCTGTAGTGGGCAATGACACCCTCTGGTGTTAAGTCTGTGAGGCTGGTGCATTTTCTGAAGGTCTGCTGTCTTTGTCTGCGCTGCCTCCGTGGTCGTCCGGGGGGGGCAGGGGGTCCGGGGGGGTGGCGGGCCTGGGGGTAGTTGCGGTGGGTGTTGTGGCCCTCTTGGGGCTCCGAGCTGCATGATCAGTAGCTCCATGGCATCTGTTGTTCTTCAGGTGTGGCTCTGGGCTGGGCTCCCTTTCATGGTGCAGGTTGTCGTCCGACTTAACACCAGGTAAGAGCAGTTGTTAAATTCCTGCTGCTAACGCGCCTTATCGCCTGTTTTGGGATCTTATCGGCGATCTGGCTGGTCGTTGGGAATATTGCGAAGTGGTGTTATCGCGGCTTTTTGCATAGGAACGCCTCCTCTGCATCTCATTAGTGTTAGTTGCCGGTGTCATCGGTGGCGATGTTTTTTGCGGCTGCTATCGCAGGATAACTGGCGATATCGGCCGTTAGCACCAGCTTGTGAATAGGGAGATAAATCTATCGCCACTTTGGCTGCGATAAAGTGCCGCTAACTCAGCGATAAGTACTTGAGAATATGCCCCATAGTGTCTTGTTATAATTGATCAGCTACAGTGATGTTTTCAATTGCCATTTCTCAGTGTTTCTATTCACATTTAAATTCAGGGCTTAATTTGTAAAAAAAAATATATATATATATAAATGCAGGGGCGCACAGTTTTTCTTAGGAGCCTGCCACCAGTGCTGCGAAATACCAATGGTGCTGAATATCAAGTCTTCCTGCCCTTGATTTAACCTCATGCCTCTTTCTTCCACCACTCTATACTTCTTGTGTCTTTATTCCACTCCTTCAGTTTGTTGTATGTCCCTGCGTTCTCCCATTAGCTTTCTCTTCCTCCTTTTTCTTATTTTTAGGTTTGGTGATAGCCAAGACCTTTTGATTTAACTAAAGATATATATACATTATACTTACTTATAGGGGTTCTCACACAGCTGTTGTCATCCAATGATATGCTGCTGTATCAGTCACATTTTTGTTGCTCCCACTACAGCATGGGCAGTCCACTTCAGCCATGGGCTAAATTCACTGTGATTGACAGCATTCGGCTGTTCCACAAGGGGCATATCCGCTCCCAAAATAGCCCTCTTCAGTACTAAAGAATAACTACTATGGTAATGTGTATATTTTTGAGAAAAATATTTTTGCTTTTAGTCAATGTTTTCTTTTTGTACTGATGAGAGTCCAGCAGCTCCCCCAACAGTAACATTTTAGAAACATCCATGACAAAACACAACAAGCATTGACAGAGCAAAAATGCTTGCCATCAACACCAGAAAAATTGGCTTTGCCAGTGCTTGTTTGCCAATTCACTTGCTCTGACTCAAAGGCTGATGTTGAAAAAAAGTACCAATCCAAAAGATTTGTGCTGGTGCCCACCACCGGCATCACTTGCACAAATTAAGCACTACTTCTGTTAAAGTTGTTCAACACTTAACAAACATATATTCGATCTAACTGTGGGTCCCCTACATTTGCTGCACCCAGCCGCGGCACGTGCAGGTAAGAGCGGTGGGGTGGTGGGGCCGGGTGGAGGGGGGGATTTTGACAGACGACGATGATGGAAAATTATTATTCATTTAATTACCCCTCGTGGTCGTTTGTCAAACCCCCCCACCCCCCAACCTGGCCCCACCGCTCTTAAGGGCCACGGCTGGCTCCACCTCTATCTTCCTTGACAGGGATGAAAGGCTGGACTGACTGTGGTGTAATTTTAACAACAAAAAACAGAGCTAGTAACATCCTGCTTCACAACACACATTGTGATTGCACAAACACATGTACTCTTTCTGCGAGCCGCTGAGCACTCAGGAGCTAAAAGACCTGGGGAAAACTGTCACTACACAGGAAAAGTAACTGTCTGCCACTGGTTTCACCATAGGCCTGGAGGTAGCGGTGCTGGGGGTGCTGCAGCCCCCCCAAAAATAACCATGTTGTAGTTCAGAAGGCCAATGAGCAATAAAGGTGCCTTTAGATTTTGTATTTAACTTGCCACATTTGCTGTGTGTTCGAAGACAAAGGTCAAATGTCATGGTATGCCTTAGAAAAAATTGCTGCTAATTTGGAACCTGAAAGTGAGAGGGTTTTGTAACAGTGACCAAGGTGACAATCTTGCTGGGGTACAGGAAGTGAAAGGAAGCGTTTTTTTCTATCACACATTTAAATTCCTGCAAATGAACTATACCCATATTTCAAAGCATATCAGCAATTGGAAGATAACAAATGAAGCCCTTTTTGTAATTCTGAAATGTGATGAAAACAAAGATTTTAATGTGATCGAAGCAAATCAAGACACTTTACTTGGTGATGCGCACATGATAAATATTCTCTGAAAACCTCTTTCCATGCATTATGGTTTATTTCCTATATAATTTTACTAGTAAAACTGCCTAACTATGCAAATTTAGTGACCCTTGCACCCGGAATTGTGAAAAACCACAACAGTGCTCCAAAACGCACCATCGGCCACATACCACGCCCTTACCGCTCTCCTGCTGAATCGTCGTGGTACATTTGCTACACTTGTTTTTGGTGTGATGCTTGGATTTTTCACAATAGCTATCACTTTGGTGGTGTAACATTAATCGCTTCGACGCGGCTGGAATTCCCCCGCTGTGCGGGAGAATTCCACGCGTGCGCAGAACGGACGGCCCCCGGCAGTCCTCTGCACACGCCCACCGTGACGTCGGACGGCCGGGGGCCGTCCGTCGCATGGAAGAGGTTAATGGCAATACCCCCACTCTGAAAATGGTTCCAGTACCACTGGGATTTACTGCACCGTATTCCCCCTGCAGCACTGTTTTGCCTGTTTCCTCCAGGTCAAAATTCCTTCTGTTGAAAATTGCATGTCCAAAGAACTCGTACACGATTTGCAAACAAGCCATAATCCAAAAGGAGACCCAAAAGTAGTTTATACCCTTTATTAAAGTTCCTAAATTTTATGAAGAGGTGTGGCCTAATAACCAGAGCTGCCCAGTTTGACGCTGGGAAACCAGATTCGAGTCCCAGCGTTGGCTCATCATCCTGTGATTCAGTGCAAGTCACTTAGGGGTAGGTTTTCAAACATTTTGTGCTAACCAGCACAAATGTTTTTTTACCAATTTACTCTCCAGCGCAAAACTTGTTTTGCCTTGGAAAGTACCCTACAAGTAACTTAGCGCCAAGGGGGCGTTACATGGGTGGTACATGGGCGCTCCCATGCAACCATGCATGTCTTTTGATGCAAAACCCTATCTACAAACAATTGTAGACGGGGTTTATTGCCAAAAGTTAACGCCATCTGAAAGGAGGCGTTAAGAAGAGAAATGTTTTCATTTCACCTTTCTTTTCATACTTTGCATATGTGTTGCACTGTGCTGCACACATACAAAGTGGGAAAAGTGTTTGAATTTGTCTAGGCATAGTATTTTGTACAGGAAGGGTATTCTTCCTGTACAAAACCTAGTCTAGACTCAGGCAGGCACCTTAGCGCTATGGTGCCTAGGTGATTGCCTGGTGCACGGCAGCTGAAATCAGCTCTGGAGCTAGGGAAAAGGGAGCTCATCTCTGTAGATATGGCGCTCTCCTGCTCCCTCCCTGTCACGCAACGTAGCCTCTTTGGGCGCTGTGTTGCGCTGCGCTGCGTTGCGTGCCTTCTTTGAAAATCCAGCCCTTAATCTCCCTTTGCCTAAAAAATAGAAATTATTCTGACTTTCGATAACGCAATTTGGTGCTCATGTAAAGCCTTCAATGCTCTCGGGCGAAATTCTGGCTGTATACACCCGCAACAAAAAAAATTTGCGCGACACTCAGAATGAGGTCGAGTGTGCTAAGCAATCAAGGCTGAATAGGATCTTGGACAGGGCAGGTGAAAGGGTTTTAAGCGTGATCTGCACATAGCTGGCCTCGCCCCTGACTTTAACCTATCGTGCCCATTTATTAACAGCAAACAGCTTGGTTTAATGAAAACAAGAATCAGGCTGTGCTTATAAAGTTGTCAATCAGTGGTGCAATAATTAAAAGAGCCGAACAGACTGCTGTGTAAACATCGACGTCTGGCTTTTTATCAGCAATCGGAGAAGACGTGGCTTAGACACACATTGCTTCTGATCTTTTGAAGCTTAGAACACTTTAAAAAAGCGAAATGGATTCGGTTGGCACTCAAAGCACGTTAATGTTTCCTGGCATGTGACTGCCAATCTTTCATATCCTACACAACTCTTACATTTGCAGACAGATGACATCTTGTGGTGTGGGGGCTCAGCATTAAGGAAGGTTTTTTTTAGTCTACCTGTGGTCAACTCTCATGATTGAGGTTGGGGTTTCCAGACCAAACAGTTTGCAAAAGCCTGCTTACTTGTAAGACAAACAACAATTGGTTTATTTTGTATTAAGATTTTTGTCTGAAAAAGCTTTCGCTTTTGCAATGAAAAGTGGAAGTTGGCATTAGCCATTTTGAAATATCCAAGCATTAAAAAGATAATAGTACATGTTAAAGGGTTTTGCGATGGAAAAGACAGAAGCCATGTGTTAGGGTAGGAAGATACAGAGGCTCAGATTTATTAAGTCTTTGCATTGCCCTTGCATGACAACGCAAAGGCTTCAGTAATATTTACAAAGCCACGCAGGGGTGATTTGCTCTGCCTTGCGTGGCTTTATTAAGAAATGTAACTTAACGTTACATTTCAAACTGGGGGTCATTCCATGGGTGGAGCAAGGGCCGGACTGGCAGTAGCGGGCATCGGGCTATTCCCCGGGAGGCTGGACGGGAAGGGGGCCAGTTTTGCAGCGGTGGGGCCAGTTTTGTTACTGGGGGCCAGTTTTGCAGTGGTGCTGCAATATCAGCCCCCTGTAACAAAAGCAGCAGTGTCTCACACTTGCATTCACCCCCACCGCTCCCCGGGGGCTGGTCCGACAAAATTGGCAGGGCTGCTTAGGGTACCCAGTCCAGGCCTGGGTGGAGCATGGGCGTTCCCATGCATTCACACATGGATTTTGGTGCATGCCTAGATTTACTAAAGCTAGTAAACCTGGGAATGCATCAAAATGCTACACCTTCCCCAGTGAGGCTTAATGATGAGGAATATCTTTATTTCTCCTCAATATTTCCTCTTCCCATTTTTGCTGCATTCTGCAGTGCACAAAGAAAGAAGAAAATGCCTCTAAGTATTGTTTTTGAGCAGGTTGGTGTTCCTTCCTGCACAAAAACTCTTGCCTGTAATACAGGTACCCTAGTGCAAGGGTGTCGTGGTTGCTGATAGGCTTCACACCATGCGCCAGCACAAGTAAAGAGCTAAAATGCTCCATACCTTTCTAAATATGGAGTATTTCTGCTCTCTCCCTTTCACGCAACACAGAGCAGCAACTTTGCTTACCACCTAACGTTGTCTGAAAGATAAGTAAATATGCCCCAAACCGCATAGATATGAATCACAAGAGCAGAAATGCGATTTCAGTTGTGGTGCTATATTTCTGCTGCACTGTGGGACACTTGCGTGCATCTTCCCACCTGGGGGATATGATCAGGTGACTGTTGAATGGTAACTAGTGATTCTGGTCCAGTGGCTTTCTTCGCCTCTATAAAAAGTCTGGTACTGGCCAATCATTTTGAGTCTTGATCTTACAGAAGGAATATGAAACAGCTATGACATTGATTGTTATTATTATGATGTAGTCTTGAGTGGGTTTTTTAAAGAATAATCAAGCAGTAGGTGAGAAATTTTGTATTACTAAGAGGATGTCCCAGGCATGAAATTTGCTCCTGGTTGTTTTTTGTTTGTTCAATAACCTGGTTTGCTTGATTCAGCTTTATCTTTATTCTTCATGGCTTGAGTTAACTTCACAAACACTTTACTATTTGATAATCTGTAATGTGTTCTTGTCTTCTGAATGTTTTCATGGATGTTCAGTAGTTTCCTGGTTATTTTCAGCAAGTTTTAGATGTCAGTTCACACTCCTGCTTCCTTACACTCACTCGGGTGGCTTGTCCACAGAGCAGATAGTCAGAATCAATTTGCACATTTAACCTTTTTTATTTGATCAGCAGTGTTTTTTTTTCTGGTGTAGGAACCCTGCCCCCATGTAAATATGGAGACGTTTGGTTGATTTTAAAATTTAATTCTGCAATGAAGGCTTCTGTTTTTGGTACTAATGTTAAGTGCGCAAACTGGATATTTAAACGATTGTTTTACTTCGTTTACACAATACCTTAAAAGTTGCCACTTTGCTTTGTGTGCACCACATTCCATAATGGCGACCTCAATCATGGGAACGTTAATCCCAAAACATGACTTAATGAGGTATACTCCATCAAAGGAAGCGTGATTTATGGTACAATAAAATCCTAAGATCCTCATATAAATTTGAGACCCTACACCAGGTTTCTGTAGTTGTAAACTTTATTTACTTCTGCAAAGATTTTGTGAAAGAGGTCAAAAGTGTTATGACATGGGATAAATGCTGTGTGCACTTGGAAACACATTTTTCCCTTGACTTGCTTCATTGTCAGTTATGACCATTACTCAGGACTCAAATGTCATGTGGAGCACCAGATCAACTTGCCAACATCACACAGTAAATATCTGACAACATGTGTCTCTGCCAACATTCCCCAGCTTTTTAGCAACTACCTCAACCCTTTAGCTGGCATCATCAAGACCTTCAGTTTTTCTCATCATAACCACGTCAATGACTCACAGACTATTCTGAAACTGGTAAAAGCATTTGATTCAGACCTCTGTAGACTCCTTCTCATGGCTGATGAAGTTGACATATAGGGGGGAGTTCCATTCCATTGACTTCTCAATGATGATGCGCAGTGTTGCAATCTGGTCTGTTAGAGATCCATCTTTGCGGAAGCCAGCTTGCTCGACTCGTAACTGAGCATCAACGTGTTCCTTCATTCTGTTCAGATTGAGTCTGTCGAGCACTTTGCCTGGCGTTGAAAGAAGAGTTATCCCTCTGTTGTTTACACAGTTACTCAGGTCACCTTTCTTGGGGATCTTGATCAGATATCCCTACTTCCAATCTGATGGCACCTTTCTCTTCCCAGATCCTTCCAAACATGGGGTGGAGCATGTATGCTGATTTGTCAATATCTGCCTTCAGTGCTGCGGAAGGAATGTTGTCAGGTCCTGCTGCCTTCCCATTTCCCAGGTGTTTAATGGCTTGCCGTACTTCTTCCTTGGTTGGTATGCTGCAGTTGATTAGTAAGTCCTTTTCAGCTGGCTGTGTATCCAGTGGAGACAGCGGCATGGGCTGGTTCAGCAGTTCTTCAAAGTGCTCTACCCATCTTTGTTTTTGGCCTTTGTTACCCATGATTGTCTTCCCAGCTTTGTCTTTTTACAGGTCTTTCTGGCTTGCTATATCTGCCGGAGAGTTTCCTTGTTATGTGGTAGAGTTTTTTCAAGTTTCCATGGCTTGTTGTTTGCTGGGCCTCTGTGGCAAGAACATCTATGAATCTTCGCTTGTTTGCTCTTAGGCTTCTTTTTGCTTCTTTTTTGGTTTTGGTGTATTTGCCTTGAACGTTTGTTTTTTCTGCTCTTGTTCAGCTGGTGTTGACTGCAGCTTTCTTTTTCTTTCTCGCTTGGATTCTGCAGAGAATCTCTGTGGAGATCCATTCTTTATGCTGGCATTTCTTGGGACCCAGTACCTCCAAGCAGGTTAATGTCACTGTTTATTTGATCTTCTTTCACTGGCTTTCTTCTGGGTCTCTTTCATCCTCTAGTTCTTGTAGGATTTGAAACGTGTTACTGAGGGTGACTGAGTATTCACTCTGTTTCTGTGCATCTTTGAAGAGGGTGGTGTTATATTGCTGGCGATGGCTTGTCGGTTCCATCCATGCTTTCTTCAGGTTTAGCTTTAGGCTGGCCACGACAAGGTGATGGTCTAACACCACGTTTGCTCCTCTCATCACTCTCACATTCTGCAGAGACCTTTGGACTTTCTTGGCAATGCAGACATGGTCGATCTGATTCTCTGTTGAATGGTCTGGTGACACCCACATTGCCTTGTGTGTTCTTTTGTGTGAGAATACACTATCACCAGACTGTTCAAGGCACAGAGATCTGTGAGCCTTTCACCATTCTCATTCATGTCACCAAGGCCATGGTTGCCCATGACTTCTTCATACCCAGTGCTGTCGCTTTCAATCTTGGCATTGAGGTCCCCCATCAGTACGGTGATGTCTTTCTCAGGCCAACTCTGCAGGATGAACTGGAGTCTGTTGTAAAACTGTTCTTTTTCCTTTTCTTTGCTGTCATTGTATGTACATAGTAGTAGATAACATTCATGTTGATCCTCTTTTTCTTCATGCGGAAGGTCGCTGCGATGATTCTAGGACCGTGGGCTTCCCATCCAATCAGAGCTCGGTTGGCTGCTGGCATTAGCATCAGTGCTACTCCCTGAGTATGTGGGGCATGCTCTTCCTCGTATCTAGAATACAGCAGCATTCCTCCTGGAGCCAGTCTTTTCAGTCCAGACTGTGTCAATCTGGTTTCGCTGATGCCAAGCAGGGCAAGGTTGTATTTTTTCATCTCCGCTGCCACTTGGGCTGTCTTCCCTGTCTGACACATGGTCGTCACGGTCCATGTCCTGATGGTGATGGTCTTGGTCAGAAGCAGGTTTATCAACTTTGTGGCTTCCAGGGATCTCTGACTTTCACCACAAGGTGTCGTAGCTCTTCGTGAAGGAGATTTCTGTCTTTTGGTTGACATTCCAGTAGCAAGGATTTATTTACATGATGGGGCAGCTAGCTCCGAACATAACCCCTCTCTTTTCAAAGCTGGGCTTGGAATGGGCCAGTGGCATTCAACAGCGTGAATAGGGAGACCCTTTGGAAGCTCCTCAACCACTACGGTGTGCCAGATAAGCTTGTAAGAATCATCAGAAACTCTTACAAGGGAATGACCTGCAAGATAGTCTAGGGAGGACAACTCGCAGAAGCCTTTGAAGTGAGGACCGAAGTCCGCCAGGGTTGTTTGCTCTCACCTTATCTCTTCCTGCTTGCCATAGACTGGATCGTGAAAACATCCACAGCAAGGAAAAGAGATGGGATCCAGTGGACACCGTGGACGCGGCTTGAAGACCTGGACTTTGCAGATGAACTGGCCCTACTCTTCCATACCCATTTGCAGATGCAAGAGAAGACCAACAAAGTGCAGCCACATCAGCACAACTTGGCCTCAACATCCACAGAGGAAAAACCAAGCTCATGAATGGTAACACGGCCAGCACAACTGCAGTCACTCTTGCAGGTGACGCACTGGAAGAGGTTGAGGCCTTTACCAACCTGGGCAGTGTCATAGACAAGCAGGGTGGCACAAACGTCAACGTCAAGAATCTGCAAAGCAAGGGCTGCCTTCCTTCAGCTACAGAAGATCTGGAGCTCCAAGGACCTAACGCTGCACACCAAGATCAGGCTTGTTAACCCCAACATAAAGTTGGTCTTTCTGAATGGACCAGAAACTTGGAGGACAGCAGTGACCACAACCAACAAAGTCCAAACCTTCATCAACACCTGTCTGAAGAAAATACTCCAAATTCGCTAGCCAAACACCATCAGCAAGAACGACCTATGTCAGCAGATTTTACAATTCCCTGCTCATGAAGAAATCATGAAAAGATGCTGGGGCTGGTTAGGCCACACCCTCCGCAAGCTCGCATCAGCAACACCAGACAAGCCCTCATCTGGAACCCTCAAGGGAAAACAAAAAGAGGAAGGCCAGGAATCACCTGCCGTCGAGGCCTCAAGGCTAACTGCAAAGAAACGGGTTACACCTGGAGTCAGATTGAAAGAACAGCCCAAGACAGAGATTGCTGGAGAGTCCTGGTTGATGGCCTATACCCCAGGAGGGGTAGTATGCATAAGTAGGTAAGTCTGTCGACTACGTATATGCTTGCTGGCATCAGTAAAGTGAAATAAGCTAAAAAAAACTTCAAACCTAATGTAGCGAAACACTGAAACCCTCATGTGTGGGGACTGGCCAACCATTCAGGTGTGTGTCCAATGGCCAAATGAACTTTCTATTAAGCCTATGGTGGGAGAAGTGCTTAGATAATAGATAGCAGCTGTTCTGGTCCTTTCTTAGCAATCGCCATAACAGAGAGGCTGTTACTGCAATAGCCGGAGAGGTGACTTTTGGGGACAAACAGTTCTGGTGTAGGAGATCTGCCCTCCACGCAGTGCTTGAAAAATGAATTGCAACACTGTTCTTCTGGAACCTGTGTTCAGGAATTCTATTTGGTTGTTTATAAAAATATTTCACAAAATGTTCATAGAAAGTTTTAAAGATTAGTATAGCATCAGCATGTCTTGCAATACACTTCTTATGGTATACATTCAAGACATGAACTTACTGTCAACTTCCTGCAAATGTACACCCGGTTCCATATTTATCAAGAAGTTAAACAACACAAGGCAGCAAGTAAAGTTGATGTGCTGTGTTGCGTGAAAGGCAGAAAGCAGAACAGGTCCATTTCTACTAAGATGTGGCGCTTTTCTGCTCTCTAGATATGCTGGTGCACTTTAGACAGACATGTGCCAATGCAGACACCCTTGCGCTGTAGTGCAAGGGTGTCTGCTTTGTGTGAAGCATATGTTTTGCACAGGAAGGAGTCCCCTCTAGTACAAAGCCTACGCTTCCAGGCTTTCCCCAATTGTATGTCTGCTATACAATGCAGCACACATGCAAAGTGGGAAAAACTAGAAGAAATGGAAACATGCTCCTTGTTGGACCTGCCTTGAGGATGCATAGTATTTTGGTGCAAATCCCTGCTTGGAGATCTTTGTAGATGGGGATTTGGGTCAAAACCCATGGCTGGTGGCAAGGGAATGCCCATGCAACACAAATGGAAAGCCCTCTTAAAGCAAAGGAATGAAAGGCAGAGTGTTGCACAACTGTGAGCTACATTGGGTCACTATCCAACGCAAATCATGATTTGCGTTGGATCTTAAATCCCACCAGAACACTTTGCATCAGGTTTGCGTTAGAAAAGTAACACAAACTCGACCCACAATCTTGGAAATCAGGGCCCCATTGTGCATCTAAACATGTTTGGCATGGCTTGTGTTGCTGAGGAAAGATATCACTTTACATACATGTATTCATAATGTCATAAAGAATAAGATAAAATAGGACAACCCAGCCATTTCATGACCTCCCTCACCTCAAGCACAGAGAGAGACACATGTGGAATGGTTTTAAAATCTGAAATGACAAACAATAATATAAAGACTTTACATTCACTGCTGACTATTCCATTATACCATTGTTCTATTGCAAGGCAGATCATTAGGATCATCCCTTGTGGGGTCGGCATGCAGTGATGCAAATTCAATTAAAGCTAAACATCTATGCTATACTATATCAATATTACCAACCATGGTTGCATTTGAATTTTGCTGTCCCGTGCCTGCATTACTGAGTCACCTTTATGTAAAGGCAGCTACCAAGTGATAATTATTTCATCCAAGTAAGGTGTCCACATTTTCAAGTTGACAGTAAATATAGACAACAGTAAACTCCTGATGTACAAGGTTCCTTCCTTACAGTCTGTCATCTACTGGGTCAGAGGATCTCCAGGAAGTGGTCAGTTACCTCTTTGATGTTAATAATACTGTATGGTTCTATCTCCTTTCTAGAACTTAAATCTCTTTTTTTAGACAAACAGTGCAGAGGATTTCTAGTAAACAGATGTGCCATTAGTTCACATCCCTTCTTGATGTCTTGAGAATCCACAAGGCCCATTCTTTGCAGTCTGGAAGTTGTATAGTATATTCTCTTAATGTCTTAAGTTCGAAGTTTCTGTTATAATGCACACAGAGAAATTTGCCATATGTGCCAGTAGGCCATGATGTCTCTTACCTCTATTTTTATGCCCTGATGCAAAGGCATCCGTAAAGGTTTTATGGCGGTCAAACTAATTGAGCTGAAGTATCCAACACAGTGCGGGGTATTTAAGGATATCCAAAAACATTAAATGGCATTAAAAGTTCCCAATAATGTGTTATGCCCATTGTAACTTATGAATGCAAGCATCATGTGTTTAGATAAAAAAAGGGTGATTTTAAAAGTTTTCCTTCTCCTCTTAGGATTTTGAAGAGTGTAAGATCTTTGTGTCATCATGCTTGAAAATTCAGAGATGCCAGGACGTTTCCAGAGGGGAGCTCCTTTTTGACTGTAGAGGGAGGAAATCTTATGTTATAGTAGATAGGGCCAGTGGTGATGATAGCCTACCCTAATTGTGATTCGTAATTTGAACTTCATATCGGAATTTCAGGGTGTAACAGATAATGGTATAATTTAGATTTTTGGTGGGATATCAGCTGGGGCTAAGAACATATGAATCAATATGCAATGGATGATTCATTTGACTATCACTATTTTCCAAGCTGTTTAATCAATTGTAATTGCACTTCAATGCCACTCTCTGAGTAACTAGGTGCTACGTAGCAACATCCACCAATGTCTGACCACTGTTTGACTTCATTGCCCTGAGAACTTATCTCAAATGAACACTGTCCTAGCTTTCTCGACAAATTGCCCAGATGTTTGAGATTACCATTTGCCTTCACTGCCCAGGATAGCTCAGCTCAAAGGTGCACTTTCTAGTGTTGTCAGTCAAATTTGTCAAAGCTAGTGTTGGTATTACTTATGGGATTCCTCTATGGGAATGATTTGAAACAAATAATTGACGTGGGCATATTATTCATCATATCAGTAACACAATTGGACACTCATGTTGTAATTTAATCTGTGAGTTTATCCTAAGAAAATCCAGTGTGTACAACTATTGCACCTAGTTAGGTACTCAACTATCTGGTCAATAGTGGCTTTTGTGAAGCAAATAGTAGGTCTGCAATGTCAATCCATTCAGCTACTGAAGCGGTAGGTATGATCTCAGACCACTTGAGGTATCAGTTATCACTGACTACTATTCTGTAATTCATGATCACCTCTAGAACATTTTTATAAACAGTCTGTAGGGCATCAGCAAAGCAATATTTTATGTTTCATTTCCCCGAGAAAATGCCTCTAAGTCTGCATCTTGCTTTATTTTGCAGCTGAAGGTTTCTATCATAAAAGCTAATGGCTGTGAGGAATGTTAACAGTTCTCGTAAGTACCAAAGCAAAAACAAAAGGGTACATAAGTGTGTGCATCCACTGCAACTGAAGTACTGGGTATGTGAAATTGCGCTTGACCCATTACAAAATTGGTGAAGTTTCCATAGGCTTTTATATTATAACGCACGAAATACCATCCAACCAAGTCAAAAGCCTGTTTGGGGTCCTGAGAGATAAGTACGTCAGGCTGGTACAATCTGCAAATTTTTCAAATCAAATAATTGGAAAAATATTGATCTTGAAAAATGACAGTTGGATTTGCATAAATTAGCTCAAGTAGTACCACTCAGTTTCGGTTCAAGGCATATTTATGAGTATTTATTATCAATACTGGTATGCTTGAACTACAAAGGTCATGATTACAAGTGGGCTGATAATCCTCGCTTTAGCGTAAAATCTCCAGTTTGAGGCCAAAACTCTATTGCATGAGGAGTAGTAATTCTGCACACATAGTCACCTGCTAAAAGCTGGTGCAATTATACCTAGAGAATGGGCCAGAATTTAGATGAAACATTCATAATTGGAGGCGTTAACACCATTTTTACCATGTTATCCATGATTCCGGACTTGGAAACTCATAATAGCCCGATAAAGGACAGAAATACCTCCTGAAACTGGTTATACTGAGTGTGGTGTTACTGGGCCTTAGTACTGCTGCATTTTTAATCTGTCCCATAGTATTAAGGAAAGGTTGCTGCTTTTTATGTGTATCTTGTCCCACTACCATGAATACAGTGAATACCTGTGCTAGTTATGTGTGTGGTGTCTTCTCATCCTCCTCGACCTATCAGCTGCATTTGTCATGGTCAATCTCGATGCACTACCAAATATTTTTAACATAGTTAACCAAAAAATTGGTTATTAAAGGAACAATACTGAGCTGATTTTCATCCTACTTCAAGAATCAGTCCCAATAAGTTAAGATTAGGAGTTTCTCTCAGATTCTACTTCCTTAGGATGTGGCTTTCCTCAAGGCTCAATACTCTCCCCGACCCTAACATAGAACCCCACCCACCTTCTGAAATAATTACAAATATTTTATCATTCCTATACCAATGATACACAACATTACATGAACTTCTAGTCTTCACCGTGGAGGAAATTTAAGTATTAGAAAATGTTTTAGAAGATAATCAACTGTGGATGTTTTCCCATTACCTCAAGCTCAATCACCACAAGACAGAGCTCCTGATTTATATCTTGTTGGTATTAATACTCCATTGCATCGGCAACAGAGTATCTATACCACCAAGAATGTGGTCTGCCTGCCACATTTACATGCAGGCGGACCCTAGGTTTAATCACGGTGGAGACTACTCTGACGTCACTGTGATTAAACCTCTCCGATGGCCATTGAAGGCAGACCTCTCATTCCGCCCACCTAATTTAGATGGGTGGAATTAGATGCCAGTTTTTGCTGCCTGTCACCGCCAGGAAAACCCTGCAGTAAGGTGCAGTGAAAACCTCTAAATGCTCCCCTCACCATGGGAGAGGACTCCCATGGAGAGTGGGAGCATTCTCTTTTTTATTTTCCAAAAGAAAATCACGCCTCGGGATTTTCTTTTTGAAATAAAAACAAAAACAGTTTGGTGCAGGGCTCTATCATGTTGATGGAGACATGCACCAAACTTCAATAAGCATTGACAGGAACCGCTGTGATGGAGGTTCCTGCCAATGCTTTAAGAAAAGACCGCCAGCTTGCAATTTTTCAGACAGCAGATTCAAAGACAGTGTTTCCTTTCACAAAGCTTTTTTTATGAGTGTTAGACCTGGTGTCTTTCGGCATGGTTTCCCCAATCTTTTTGCTTCTGGCCGCCAGTTCTTGACTGTGTACTGAACTTAATTTTTGCTGGTTTTAGGACTCTCAGCACTTTACCACTGCTGACCAGTGCTAAAGTGCATGTGTCTGTATCTAAAATGTAATGGAATTTGATTTCTCCATGATTGGCATATTTGATTTACTAATAGGTCTCTAGTACAGAGCACTGTGTGTGCCCAGGGCCAGTAAATCAAATGCTACTAGTGGGCCTGCAGCACTGACTGTGCCACCCACATGAGAAGCCCTTCAAACATGTCCCAGGCCTGCCACTGCAGAGCCTGTGTGCGCAGTTTTTAACTGCCATGTCGACCTGGCAAGTTCACCTACGTGCCAGGCCCAAACCCTCCCTTTTATTACATGTAAGGCACCCCTATGGTAGGTCCTAGGAAGCCCCATGGGCAGGGTGAAGTGTATCTAAAAGGTAGGACTTGTGCTTTTATGTTTTACATGTCCTGGTAGTTAAAAACTGCTACATTTATTTTTCACTACATCAAGGCCTATCTCTCCCATAGGTTAGTGTTGGAGCTGCCTTGTAACACTTTAGAAGCGTAACTTCCAATTGGGAACGGATAGAAAATTGGAGTTTGGTGTCTCTGGACTCACAATTTAAAAACACATCTTTTAGTGAAGTTTGTTTTTAAATTGCAGGTTTGAAAATGCCACTTTTAGAAAGTTGGCATTTTCTTACTTAACCATTCCGTGCCTCTGCCTGTCCCTAGAATACACATCTGGGTTGGATGACAGTGGGCTTGGTGAATTCACTCTAGACAGTCACACAAAGGGAGCTGATGTGTGCCCTGCATAACCTGATGACCCAGCACCAGGCTGATGGGTCTTCCTGAGCTAGAGTGGTGGAAGAAGTTGACACTTTCACCTGAATAGGGTTGTGACTGTACCCTCACAAACAGCTGCACTACAAAGATCTTTCTTTGAAGTCTCCCTACTTCAAAGGCTAAAATGGGAATGAGTACTGGACCTCTGACACCATATAATCAGAACACTTCTGGACTGTGGGCATTCTACCGAGAAGAAGAGCTGTTGTGCTGACAGGAGGGACTGCCACTTTACTTTGCTGTGTTGACCTGTTGCCTGCTGCTTGTGTCTTGGGAGTGAGAGAACTGAACTTTGCTCTCTGAATCCTGCTGTCTAAAGTTTCTCCAAGGGCTTGAATTGAGCATGCCTCCTGTTGGAAGTCTCAGGGCCATCAAAGACTTCACCTGCAGCACCTGGGCTCCTCTGCTGAGAGCTCTACTCTGCCAAGTGGTGCCAAATCCAAGTCCTGGGACTTGGAAGTGAGTTCTATACTAAAAGAAGATGAAAACAAGACCTTGACTTGGAGCGCGTCTACGGAACTGGCGCCGCACTTGAACACACGCATGCCTGCACTGAAGCTGTGGTCCCCGCTGAAGGCAACGACCACAAGTTACAACGCAAGCTCCGCTGCCACCGCAGCACCTCCAAAGACCCACTGCAGTGGGAGTGCCGAGTACCGCATCAGTGAAATCCATGACGCCCGACTCCAACCCCGCCCAGCATCTGTGGCCCATGGTGTGATATTGATGCTGGAAAATTGACACGTAGCGGCTTGACCCTCGAAGCCTCATTGATACCGCACTGGCAGCGGAACTGATGCCTTACGCAAATGCCGCATCACCTCCCCCCCATTGTGCAACGTACCGTCCCCTGGCGTCAAAGCGCCAACGACCTGCATAGCAGTAAGGAACTGACACCACACCTTCCTATGCAACGCCTCACCTCTGGGCACCTCGCACTGTCTTTGATTCTCAACGTTTCCAAGGTACTGTACTTGGGGTCTGAATGACTCCATAGCCAGCCTGCGCTCCATCGCAGTCTGCCGTACTTGTGGATTCGCCCTCATCAAGCACGTCAGAATAGCCCCAGCTGGAGCTATTGTGTTTCTAAGTGCTATAACTTGATTTAATCTTTAAAAATTTGTATCTCGGCTTGTGTATGCTAGATTTGGTCTTGTTTTACTAAGACAAATATTGGCTATTTTTCTAAACTGTTGTAGAGTAGAGTACTTTTGTGGTATTTTCATTGTGTTACTGTGTGTGTGCACAAATCATTACACATTGCCTCTTTAATTTAGCCTGACTGCTCTCAGACAAGCTACAAGAGGGTGAGCACAGGTAAACTGAGTGTGTATTACACTTACTCTGACTAGAGTGTGGGTCCCTACTTGGACAGGGTGCCAATCATTGTCAATTAGAGATCCCATTTTTAACAATGAGTTAGTGTGATTTATTACTGTAAAAAAAACAAAATCTATGCCTGCACATCTTAAGTGTAATGCATAAAGCCAATTGAAAAAAACACAAATGATGGATGGAATGCTGAGCAAATCAAACATTCACTCCCAGTCACAGATCTGGGTTTAATCCATTGTTTTTTTGCTCACCACACCACCCCAGCCTGGACCCAGCCATATGCAAATCAGTTTTGATCCTGCTCCCCATGGGAAAAGTCCAGCCCGAACTGCTAGGCCAGGTCTTCCCTGGACTGGATATAAGCATCCTGAGACCGGTTTGGAGTATCACCCCATATCAGCCAGGATAGCTTGATTCCAGTGGCCCAGTGAGCACGGGACCACGTCCACATGAAGCCACACATGTCTAGAATGTGCAATATGGCACTCGGGATAGCCTGTTACTTATGCTATTATGCATCTACTTAATAACTTACTATCGAGGTGGATGTGAGGAAGTGAATGTGTGTGAGCAACAAAGGATGTAACGATTGCTGTAACCTTAAAAATGTGAAGTGTAAAGGGGGCGGCAAAAGACATGCAATGCACATTTTGTTAGTACCCAAAAATTGATTGACTTTAAAGGATACATCATTCTCTGAAATTAAACACTTTGTATTAAGAGGTGCCTCCCCAGCTAAAAATCATAAAATATATCTTACATGAGGGCACACCAGGGATATTGGACTTCATTTCCCGTGTATGGATGAGGCCAACGTAAAAAGTTTATATCTGATACTATTGCAATATTTAGGCTTCTTAAATATATGGGATTTTAAAGCCTGGCACTGCCAACTTTACTGTATATATCAAGGAAACGCCCATATTAAAGTCCTGATTTCGCTCTGAGTGCATCCGTGTACGTGAATGTGACCCATCAGCTAGTTAATTAGAAAATATGATCTATGAAGCAATCAGAAAGTGAGTGATATGCAGATTTGTTCGATGTCTCTCCAGATGGGATCTCTCTCGGTTCTGTCTGACTGCTTGGCCAAGACAATACAAATGGGTCCAGAGTATTTGCCTGAAGCTTGCTTGAAAATAAAAATTGTTGGTATTTGTTAGGGTAAAATGATTGATTGGATATGCAAACTGGTACTCCTGGCAACATTGATTGATTTGCAAATGCAAATGTTTAAAATGCAGCGCATGCAGAATTTGAACAACCACACAGATTTCACAAATTACACCCAGGAAGGAATCAGCACAAATTGAGACACGTTAAGTTCAAATCATAAGGCTAATTTGTGCAAGGTCGTGATAAATATCTAGCACGATATACCAACTATGCACACAGAATTTAACAATCCTAAAACTCTCATATGTAGCTATTGTCTTTAAGAAACTGAACCTTTTCCCAAGAGCAATGCAGCCGGACACTGCTTCTGGTAGAGTAGTGTCAGAGACCGCCTATTTTATGTAAAATTAAAGATACACATCAGGTAATTACCAAGATAAATTTCTATCTCGTGTTTTGCTGACAGTTATAAACCACTTGAACTTTGCTCCCGTGGTTTATGACATCATCAGTCTACCTCAAGAGAAATATATCATTATAATTACCTGTTGTCTATCTGCTATATTCCCTTTCCCCGGTCCTGCTCGGTGAGATACAGCTTCCTTTCTTTGATGAGAATGGATTTTCTTTTATTCGTGGATCTCGAGCCAAGGTTTCAAGTATTAAAACTAAAGTATTCGTTGCTCACTTAGCATTGATTACAAACCGTGCTGCTGCCCATGTGTTCAGTGCATTAACTGTGTGAATTTTAAGAAGGGAGAAGCTGTATGTTTTTAGAGGCGTTGATGTGACGCTGAAGTCTAGAGATGTCTTTTCCTTGGTGTTTAAAGTTGTCTACGTTTTTTCAAAACATATTATGGTGACATGGCAAATTAAAAGTGGCAATTTTTAATGCCAGCTTCAAAATAGCACAAGAGTGATGACCACCTAAACACGTAGTCAATAACATTCACGAAAGCGGTAAAATATGACAACATAAAAGATGTTCCCAAATGTGTGCAAGGAAGATCTCTGGATTTTTAACGTTTACATTAAGAAAATACTTAGACCGGAAAACATGATTCCCATATTAATAGACAACTGAAATAAACTTTGTACCTATTCCATTCATCTGCAAATATGTGCTAATATGTTTTGTGTGAAACAAAATATAAAAAAGAGATGAAATCGACAAAAGAGAATGAATAAGTAATGAGAAAAGACATAGGGCCAGATGTATCAAGCTAAATTCCGATCGCAAACGCTGAAATTCGCAGAATTTCAGCGTTTGCGATCGCAATTTAGCTGTGTGCAATGTAGGAAAGAAAAACCTACTCGCAAAATAAGGAATCGCAAAATGTGCAATTCCCTATTTTGCGCACGCATTTAGAGACTCACAATTTGCGAGTCCCTAAATGCTATGCTAGTAGCCATCGCAAATTGCAATATTGCTGTAAGGAATCGCAAATTACCACCAACTTCTAGTTGGTGGTAATTTGTGAATTCCTCGAAAAAAGCACTTTTTTGCTTTTATCAAAGTGCCATGTGGCACACATACATGCCCTTAGGGCATGTATGTGCGCCACATGTGCACACATGCACATTTCAGGGTGCAACAGGGTGTCCTTTTGGAGCCCTTGCACCTTGAAGTAGATGCGCAATTTGCAAGTACCTATTGGGTACTCGCAAATTGCGCATGCAATTCCCATCCATTCCTATGGGCCTCTTGGCCCATAGAAATGAATGGGAAGGGATTCCTTAATTGCGAAACGCTATTTGCGATTAGCAATTAAGGAATATGTAGGAATCGCAATTATTATTGCGATTTCTACCTACATAGCATTTTTCGAGTCCTTGATAGTGATTCGCTAAAAATCGCTATTAGGGACTCGCAAACTGCTACAATGATACATCTGCCCCACTGTCAGTTGACATAGGAGAAAGGTATAGAAGGAAAGCGGAAGGGTGAACAAAGAGTTATTTTTTGGTACAACAAGGAGATTTCAGCATTCGATGTGACATTAATCACCAGAGTAATGCCCGAGCATTTCTCACAGAAACTCAAGGTCAAAAACAACTGTTAACTCATGGAAATTAAATGTCATATAACAATCCCTTTCCTGCCCCAAGTCTCATTAACAAGGAAGTAAGGTTTGGGGAGAGTCGGCATACAAACCTTGGTGGTGTACCTCTCCCACCACAAAAATAATGCCTGGTCTTCTACTACCCTTGACTATTGATTTTTTTAAAACTGTTCTTTTTATATCTTTATCACATACCTACTTCCACATGTGCACTTTACATTTAAAAGTTATTGCCAGCCATCCTCCATCAAATTTCTCTCTACCCCCAAGAAACATCTACTGAGCCCATCGATTTTGTCTTCAGGGTGGACATCAGGACTTTGAAGTGTATATATGCCCCATTCGCTGGAGCCCACTTCCTTACCAGCCGTGGATTTGAAGTGCACCACATAGACGAAAGTAAGAACAGGCAGGTTAGATATAGCACAGTGGGAGAGTAGATCCCACAGAAGTAGAGAAATACATTTACAGTGCGGTCTCTGTAGGAATAAAGTAGTGAGATGCAACTGATTGGTCTATCTCTCTGTTTCCCATCATTTATGCACTGTAGTTTCAGTAGTCCCTAAAACAGTACACTTGCAATTACTTGCCTGAGATTTCATCTGGTGAACTGGGATACTTTTCCTGTTCATGAGTGAGATGTGTGCCATGATTTCTGTGTGAAGTGGAACATTAGTTGTCTTTTAGATTGCTCTCCAGAAGAGTACTCAACTCAGCAGAAGAGGGGATTGACCTTAGTATATACATTGACAGGGAAATAAAATAACAGAAACACTTTTCTGAGACCCCAAATAACCGAAACCCATTTAATTGAAAAACAAATTAACAGGAGTACAGTTTGGATGTAAAGAATAAAAATATAGCCGAGAAAATTAAAAACAAAGTAGTAGTATTTTCCACCCACAAATCAATGTTTTTAAGGAAAAGAAATGTGGACCTCGTAGCTACAGGGTCTCAGCCGTAGGGGCTGGGGCCATTTGCCTCTGCCTACTAAGGCTCTGCAAACTGGGCCAACAATAACGCCCTCAGAATTTGACTCTTAGTGATAGCAATGGAAAGCAGCCACAGCCTTCTCAGGTAGCTACTGTAGGAGTGCTTCAAGCTCAGACCTCAACAGTCCCCAGCAGGGCAAAAGTGGATTGTTTAACCCAGTGTTTGTCTTTGTTAACAGAAAGTATTTAATACACACAGAAAACTCAGTACTACACAGTTCAGGTCATTTATATGGAAACTTCACTGATGCAGGGTGTAGTGTATTGCGAGTTTTATGACGGAACTCTTTTGGCTCCTACTAGAATCCGTAGAGCTGTGATGTCAGTGTTAAAGTGGAACGCACTGAAGCTTGGTTTAGAATGTTGAGTTTGCAGTTACATGCAGTAGAGCAAAGACGTGTAATATTAAGCTCCATGTGTGATGTAGTCATTGGCAGGTACCCAGGCTGGGGTAGAGGCTACAACTGGCGATGAGATAGGGGATAAGTAACCCTAAGAACGAATGTGCTCTCTCAGAGAGTTTGCCATGGCAGTCTGCTTGTGTCCAGAGTAGGAAACGGAGAACCTCCGTTCCTGTCACACAGTGCACAGCAAAAAGTCCCTAAGGTTTCACTTAACATAAACAATTTACATCTTTTCTATCAAATGCTCAAAAACTTTTTGCACGAATGTAAATGAAACGAATTCTTCATTCAGTGTTTTTATATTTTTCAACACAGATTTGTGGACACAAACTTTCAACTCAAATGTGATAATAATATCCAAGGTTCAAAGTTGAACACGTGTGGTACTAGAGACAATATGTACAAAACATCAATTTAAACAACATATGACAAAAGAACCCAATGCATTTCGGGTGGAACCCTTCATCAGGGGAAAATAAATAATTTCATTCAACTGTATATTGATCTGTAGCCTCTTTCCGGAACAGTAAGAGAAAAGAGAAAAGAGAAAGAACGACAAATGAATGTTTGGTTAGGAATACAATGTATAAGAACGTCATGCATTATCTGTGCTTGAAGCCACTATGCACCGTTAGGGATATGTGATAAAACAAGTGACCAGAATACCCGAAGGTGCCGTGAATGTGCAAAATGCACTCTGCATGCATCTCTGTGATTTCACGAAAACAGTAAATGATAAATCACCAATAACTGCTAAAAAAAACACAGTATGTGATTGATGCCTGTCTGACAGCCCATCAAGTGTTCATGTAGTCAGGCAGAAGAAGTAAAATGTAACCTCTGGTCATGCTAACAAGTGATTACCTCCGGGCTCCTAAAAGTGAGTCAGGAAGGGATATAAGGAACTTCCGGTTTAAAAAAAGTGCAGTGTCTGTGCAGAAATAAGAAAACGTGAGTATAAACTGCGATCGCACGGAAGGCAGTTTCTGACATATCCAATTGCTGTAGAGTAAATCTAACCTATTACGGTTAGACGAAAACCTAATCTGAAAGAGTAAAAGTGAAAGTCCACAATTACCCTCTATTCAATGTTAAAAAAGTTACCCGTGATCTATGCGTTATCAGCCGACTGTTGTTAAATCTTACCTTCGGAGAAGGTTGAGAAGGTTCTAAGTGAGCTTTCTGTAACAGAAAAACCATCGGTTAAACTCCCGTAGTGGGCTTGACCTCCCATTGCTGTGGCGTTGTAAGAAACCAGACTCACCCGCATCTAAATTAAAACGACGTTCCTTGCCATCTGCCTACGTGAAGACGTAAGTGATGATTATGCGCCAGTGAATTTAAAGGTAAATCCTCGCGCTAGTCTAAGTTTACGTTGCTTCGTAAGCACACAAGATTATGCGTCTACGTGCGTAGGACTGAATTCAAAACGAATCTAACTTTATAGAGAACGGTGAGTGTGAAGTGACACGAACAAAATGAACAAACGTGTCATATGACTAAACGGTGATCAATCATATCCAATCCAACCCGAGCGGTATAAATAATAAATAAAATGCGATACTGATAATTAAGAAAGTGACGTCTATGAAAACGAAAGATACCATGTGTGAGTTACTAGAAAGATTGCAAAGAAAGTAAGACTAGCAAAACCCATGTGGTTATAGTGGGTACAAGCACAGATGTACACTTATGATATCATGATATGAAAACAGTACCAATACATAATGGTTGAATAATTACAAGAAACATAACATTTCATAATGGTCATTGAGACCTTTTGGGATAAAAGTACCGAGGTACTTTATCCAAAAGGTTTCTCGTTGTGCTAGTAAAGTATGGGTTTCTATACCAACACGGTCACATATTTTTTCAAGCATGGTAAATCTGAGTTGTGGGATAGTGTGAGACGTATCAATCCAGTGTGCTGCCAAACAAGAGTTCTTGTTTCTATTGCGTATCATACTTTTGTGTTCAATTATTCTTGTTTTTATTTTGCGAGAAGTACTGCCAACATATGTTAAACCACAAGGACAACTTATGGCATATATGACTCCCTCTGTGTTGCAATCTGAAGTGTGTTTCAGCCTGATGTTTTTGCCAGTATGGGGATGATGAAAAGTGTTGCCGGTGATTACATTGCCACATTGCCCACAATTCCAGCATTTTCTCATGCCTTTATGTGTGTTGATGGATTGCGGGGGTGTTGCCTTCAAAATTTCTTTTAAATTTTTTGAACGTGTGTGCCACGCTGTCGCTGTCGAAGTACAGAAGTACAGAATTGACGCTTCATGCATGTGGAGTCAAGCGCAGCTCCAGCCGCTGTGAAGCAGTTGAAGATTACGAAGACAGTGTAAAGAATCTACACGTCATTAGCCGAGAACGTGTTGTTCAGGCTATATATAAAGGTACCACACAGCAGAGCAAGATAGAATTGTACATCACATGGAGTTTAACGCTGAAGGCAGATTCAACCAGGTGTAAGCAATGCAAACTGACGTTCCAAAGAAAAGAAGTAAGTGACTTACCGAATTCTTTAAAGAGAGTCATCGTACCACAGCAAGCTGTGAAGTGGCTCTGGAAAAAGTGCCCGGGTTGTATTTACGAAGCCATCCATACCCGAAGTGGGTGTCCATCAAGGTGCCAAGTGGGGCTCAGAACAACTTCATATGTCTTAAAGAAATAAAGAGGCAAAAGCGCCTTTCGGAATAGTGACATTTATCAGTTGGCTGTAAAGAAAGTCATGTTTCCCACTACCATTAAAGATGAGTTAGAGGCCAGCACGTCGCAAGGTCTCACTGATGAATTACCCACACCAAGTCCCCATAATCCACTAGCGGTGTCAGTAAGTTCCACACTGGTCTACAACACTGCCGCCTTCCTCCATCACCACCACCTTTCGATACTGCCAAAAAGCGAAATATTCGTGATAGATGGATTGCTTGGTTAGAGACATTTGATGATTTCATTGATGCACTTGAAGAGACTGAAAACAAAAAGATTATCAAGTATCTCAAAAGTCTTACTGGTGATGGTGAAAGACGTTATAAAGAAAATGCTGCGAACTGTTGAAGAAATCACATACCATTAGATTATAGAAACATTGAATCTCAAGTTTATTCCAGTACAAAATGTTGACTATGAAAGATATACTTTCAGTCAAGAATGACAAAGAGTTGGTGACTTTGTGGAGAGACCCGAGACACTCATCAGACACTGAAAGTTCAATGAATTCCATGAGGAAGAAGCTATGCGTCTTAAAGTTATGGATAGATGCTTGTCAGATTCATTCAGACAACAAATGCTGAGAGAAATTCTTAGTCTAGAGCGATTGTTGATGGCTGCAAGAGCTGAAGGGCAGGCTGAACGACAAGTTGCTGGTATGGAGACCCGAGATGCTCCGAGTGAATCAGTCATTAGCATAAAATGTAAGCCCAAGCAAAAGACAGAAGGACACAGCGTGATGCCTACAAGTAAAAAGAAGTTGTGTTTTAGATGAGGATTTTTGTTTCCAC
Source organism: Calotriton arnoldi (assembly GCA_963921515.1). Lineage (NCBI taxonomy): Eukaryota > Metazoa > Chordata > Amphibia > Caudata > Salamandridae > Calotriton > Calotriton arnoldi. Next base: position 1,270,474 of record CAWUFW010003473.1, read on the forward strand.
ACAAAGGTAAATGTCCCGCCATTGGACATATACGTAAAGGCTGTGAGAAGGAGAACCATTTTGTGACAGTTTGCAAAGTGAAGGAAACAGTAAGTGAGTCATGGTGTGAAGACAAAATGGCTGTCAGAACCTTCCAGAAGCAAAGTTCGACACACGCCCACCAGGCCAAGTGGCGACATCAGTTAAGGCAAACTAACAGTGAACGAAGTTGATCATCATCTACAACATTGTCAAACTGTTCATCTGCCTTGATATCGAGTGAAAGTGAAGAAGAAGGTGGTGCCATATCAATGTTTACCTTAGAGAAACATGCGCATGTTGGACTGGCCGCATGTGAGAAAAAATGTCAGTCACATACAAGTCACAAAACAAAGCGTTACAGTGCACACCGTTTATTACTCCTGTTATCTTCATTTTTCATCTCCTCAAAATTTACAATTGATTTAGCGTGCAACCTGGACAGCGAGATCCACCCTAGTCCCGCACATTGCGATTGGGTAAAGAGGGAGCGAGATTTCACTCCAGTCCCGAGCACAGCTGACTTCATAATTTGTAAAATATCGACTTATGATCCATGTTTATAACAAAGGTGATTCTCAAGTACGCAAATTAAAGCAACATATGAAATTTCTTTGGAGTACTTGAGAATCACCTTTGTTATAAACATGGATCATAAGTCGATATTTTACAAATTATGAAGTCAGCTGTGCTCGGGACTGGAGTGAAATCTCGCTCCCTCTTTACGCAGTCACATACAAGTCAACATGCTAAAGCACCAAAGTCGTACAAACAGTGTCCAAAGATCACATTGAAAATAAATGGATGTTCGATACCTTTTATCATCAACAGTGGTGCCTCAAAAAACATAACGCCTGAAGAGAAATATAATGAACTGTCTCCATTACCGTGACTCACACCATCAAAAACAAAAGTGTATACATGGGCCGCATCGACGCCTATAAATCTTCATGGTTCTATTGTCGCGACGATGAAACCCAAGAAAACGAAGGTGCAGCCACCCATCCATGTGCTTTATGGTACAGCGTCAAGTGCCTGTCTACTCAGCTTCAGCACAGCTGCTGATATGGGACTGATCTCCGTGAATTACAATATGAATGCTCATAATGAAATATTAAGTCAATTCCCTTCATTGTTTCATGGGTTAGGAAAGCTTATGACTAGGAAAGTGAAATTGCATATCAATGAAGATGTCGGTCCTCTTGCTCAAAAACATAGACAAATTGCTTTCCACTTGCAAGAAGCTGTTAAAAAAGAACTTGAATCATTACTAAAGCATGACATTATTGAGCATTCTACTGGTCCGACGCCATGGGTTTCTCCCACAGTGGTAGTGCCCAAAAAGGACAGTGAAGGAGCTGTACGCATATGCGTTGACATGCGTCTGGCAAACAAGGTAATTGAAAGAGAACAACATCCAGGTCCACATATTGCTGGCATGAAAACACAGTTAAATGGTATTAAAGTGTTTTCTTGCCTTGATTAAATAAAGGTCATTAGTTAGAACTCGAAGAGAACTGTTGGTAAATTACAGCATTTTCTACAGATGTTGGTTTATTTCGTTACAAGCTACTCCATTTTGGTGTGTCATCGGCTGCAGAACTTTTCCAAGATGTCATTCGATGTATCATAGAATATGTTGTTAAAGCATTCAATTATAGTGATGACATATTGATTTTTGGAGCTTCACAGAAGGAGCACGATAAGGTTCTCCCACAAGTAAGTCGTTTACTTACTGTTGCAGGTTTGACATTAAATGTAGACAAAGGTGAGTTTCACAAGACGAAGCTGAAGTTCTTTGGCCATATCTTTTCAGATGTGGGCATAACACCTGATCCTGCAAAAGTACATGCACTGTCAAATGCTGATTCCCTACAAGATGTTTCTATGCTACATTAATTTCGTGGCATGGCCAGTTACTGTTCATCATACATAAGAGACTTTGCTACTGTTAGTGCTCCTTTACGAGATTTGACGAAGAAAAATGTTTCATTTGAATGGTCGGAAGAATGCGTTAACAGTTTTAAGAAAATCAAACAAGCATTGTAAGTGTTACCAAAATGGCTTACTTCAATCCAAAGCTTCATACAGAGGTTATTGTTGATGCTAGCCCTGTTGGAGTAGGCCCAGCACAGTGGACATCCAAATGCATGAAGGTATATTGTGGCATATGCCAGTAGAAGTTTGTCCCAGACAAGAACGTGCTTACTCACGACCTGAGAAAGAGAGTTTGGCTGTGGTATGGGCTTCTGAATACTTCTATGTGTTCCTGTATGAAAACCTTTCACATTGGTAACTGATCAAGTTTACTGACTATGGGGCATATTAACAACGGCCAGCGATAATTATCGCTGGCCGTGCGTAGCGATAATTATATTATCGCTGGCTATCTCTGGCATTTATCGCCCTGGTAGCGCGTTATTAACAACGCGTTACTCCAGGGCGATAAAAATACCAGAGATAGCGATGTTATCGCCCTTTTGCAGGGAACATCGCTGGTTTTCCAGCGATGTTCCCTGCAAAAGGGCGATAACTTGCTGATACGACCCACAGGGTCGTATCAGCAGAATCCACCTCCTATGGCTAACATAGGTAAGTCGGGATATAGCAGACGTTAGATTTTGGCGAAAACTGCAGTTTTCGCCAAAATCTAACGTCTGCTATAATCCTGTGAGCTGCCTTGTAAATATCGCGATGTGCACATCGGCGATATTTACAACGTAGCCCATCTGGGGTATGCCCAGTAACGCCCACTTTGCATCTCATTAGAGATGCAAGGATGGGCGTTGGGGGAAAGGGCGATAGTGCAGGGATTCACGCGATAGCGTGACCTTGCTGATTAGGCGATAGGATTATCGCCGCTTTCCGTCCGAAAACGGACGCTAAAGCGGCGATAATTGACTATCGCCTCGTTGTTAATATGCCCCTATATTTGTCAATCCAAAGGCCAAAATGCCTCCTCGATTTGAAAGGATCAGAATCCTGCTGACTACTTTTTCAGAGTGCCTATACTAGGCGGCTGAAGCCTATATCAATTTCATTTTCAAAACAAATACACCAGCTGTCATATCGTTAGTCCAGATTATCACTACCACAACTTATGATAGTGACATGCTGAAATTGAAAAAGATAATTACACATCAGTCATGGAACCAAGACATTTGACATCTCACCCATGAGGGTAAATATCAAACATACAAGAATGTTAAAGATGAACTGTCCATAACTCAAAAAGGAGTCATACTCCGAGAGTTGAGAATCCAAATTTCGGAGGTCTGCAACAAGGAATGATGATTGAAGTGGCTCATGAAGGACATCGTGGTATAGTTGCCACAAAGATAGCTCTTTTAGATTGAGTTTGGTTCCCATACCTAGACGAGCGAGTCATCTATGCAATTGCCTATCTAAAAATGTGACTCAATATACGTTGAATATGTCTGAACTCCCTAAACATGCTTGGGAGAGAACAGGCATCGATTTCTTTGGTCCACTTGATAATGGATATAATTTGCTAGTAATCATGGATGATTATTCTCGTTTCCCACACATAGAAGATATTTCATCCACTACTCATGAACGAGTCATTGAGAAACTGAATAACATCTTTAGGACTTGAGGCATTCCAGCCATTGTGAAGTCTGATAATGGCCTGCCCTTCAATAGTCGGGAGTTCAAGAATTTCCTACAGCATGTGAACATAAAGCATCAGAAAAGTACACCTCTGTGGCCACAGGCCAACAGACTCATTGAGCATTTTAGGAGTACGCTAAAGAAAACGGTACAATGTGTAACTCTAGAAGGGCTCAAGTTGAAAACAGTACTGAAATCTACCCTACAAACCTACTGTTTCACGTTGCATTCGACCACTGGCGAAAGTCCTTCGACTTTGACGTACAGGAGAGCAATGACAACTAAGTCACCTCAATGGACCAACCAACGAGAAAGTAGTGAATGTACCACTCATATAAAGGACTTGGTTAACAAGCAGAAAATGAAAGTATATGTAGACAAGAGGCAACGGCCAAAGAACCTCCTGTTCCAAGAAGGAGCTATCGTGATCACCCGGCAGATGCAATGATCGGAGTCTGATGTTCCTAATTACGTTGAACCCTGCCGTGTGGTATCCACCAAGGAACATATGATGACTTCCCAGTGTCCTGGAAAGTCTGTAACCAGAGTCTCTTCTCACTTTACGCACTTAGCTCAACGGCCTCCTAATCGAAGTGGTGAACGAAAGCCTGAGCTTGAAATGCCACTAACTGTTGTTTCTTCACCTTCTTTGAAGATCCATGACACTGAAAACAACAGCTCCCAACTTCCAGTAACCAAATCAGGTCATATGATTATAACACCAAAAAAGACTCATTAAAGAAATGTAAATGTATGTATATATTTATGCTGATCTATAAAGAAAAGATTGTAAGTTTTTATTTAACAGAGGGGGAAATGTAGTGTCTTACGAGTTGTATGACGGAACTCTTTTGGTTCGTAGCGTACTCCTTGGAGATGTGACGCCAGTGTTAGAACGGAATGCAATGAAAGTTTGATTTCGAATATTGAGTTCGCAGTTACACGCAGCAGAATAAAGACGTATAATATTAAGCTCCGTGTGTGACGTAGTCATTGGTGGGTACCCAGGCTGGGGTAGACGCTACACAGGGCAAATGTACATGGGGCTGGTAATCCTACCTTCCTGCCTCTCCTCATTCTCTTCCCTCTTCCTGGTTCAATTTTGTCTTGGGCAGGATTCAGGCACAGGCTTAGTTTTACCTCATCTGTTGAGTTTGTTCTCATAGTTAGTCTTATTATTCCCAACAGTCCTTATTTCACCACTGTGGAGCTTTGTCTGATCTTTGGCAGCGGCAGGAACGTATGGCATGTAACTGGTTTTCTCTCCCTCATCTAGTAGGAGAGGCGCTGACTGCAAGTGCTCCAGCATTCAGAGCATGTCAGTGGAAGGCAGCAGTAGAGGCTGCCTCACAGAATCTGTACAGGCTCCCTTGTCATCGCTGGTCTCTGGATGGTCACAAGTGCATCTCTGGGGTCTTCATGGGTTGGTGTGGTGAGCCATGAAGTCAAGGCATGGAGCTGCCTCAAGGCACTCTTCTTTCTGCCGCATGACCCCGCCATGGCTCATATTGCTGGGTTTATGGCACAATCCACTGTGTCACTGGAGCATAGCCTGCTGGGGCACAATTTCATGATGTCTCAGTGCCACAGCCTGCTCAAACACAACTTCATGATGCCACAGAGGCACAGTCCTATCAATCACAACTTCACAATGTCACTAAGGCATGGCCCGCACAGGCACAACTTGAAAATGTTGCTGCTGTGCTGGCTGGTCATAGGGAGAGACTGCGCTCTAGTCCCTGAAGCATGCAGACCACTCCCCTTTGTTTCCCTGGGTGGATAGACCATCATGCTCCAGGATCAAATGCTTCTGGCTCACAGTGGACAATCACGCCTCCTGCTGCATTGGCATGCTTCTTCCCTCTATGTTGGCAGGTTGACCTCTAGGTATTCAAGGACGGGTGGCAGTTTCTTCTTTCTGGGTTAGACTCCAGATGATGTCCCCTCATCTCTGGGAAGCTGGCTGTCAGGCAGACATGAGCTGTGGTTGCATAGCAATCCTCTTAGTACTCTGTGGAGAACTCCCAACCTTGGTCAAAGAAAACTTGGAACAGGAAACACAAGTAAGTCAGTGAGTCTCACTTTGATAAAGTCACTGAATTTCTAGAAGTGGTTTGGATCAGTTCTTCTTTCATCCTCTCCATGTTTTTCTCCAGACACAGCCTTAGTGTGGAGCGATGCTCCTCACAGCAGGGTAACTTCCAGCCTGGGGTACCCTCAACAGAGACACAAAGGTTTGCGAGATTTCTGCATCTGGCTATGAACAGCCTCACTGGACAGTGGTCAAGAAAGGGACAAAAGGCTGGTCTCACCCAAAGGTTTCTTCACTGTGAACAAAGGAGACTACAATCACACCCTTCCCCACCACCATCTACCAAGTGAGAGTGCTTAGGGATGCTAGTCAGCAGCTCTTCTCAGCAGAAAGAATTATTCCTCTATCCCCACTTCATTGTCTAGATATCCTTCCTCCATCTTACCTCAATTTTGTTCACATTAATAGGCTTCCAAAATGGAACTCCAATACTCTAGCTCACTCATAACCACAATGTATGTACCACAGAGGTCACACACACACACACACTCAAGCATAACAGACACTTGGGATATTAGTTCTAAGATACAGTTGATAGAGCGAAATGTTCTTGTGAATTGTAGGGGTGCATCATAATCTCTGATAGGCCGCACCCGCATGTAATCAGACATATATTCGCATATATTCAGTTGTGTATTCATGTATGTTTAGTAAGAGTGAATAGTTCACTAATATTAAGTGAACGCAGCAGTATAATGGTGTTATGATAATCATGTAATGTAATGCTTATTGAATTGTGTGAACATAATGCATAGAGAAATTAGTTCATCTGTAATTTAGTTGCAGTAGTTTAAACGTGCACCATATTTAAGTTGCACATGTAATTCATGTTCGCATATGAATCGTAATGGAAATGCTTATGGGGAAAAGTAAGATGTGTGTTTAAAAGTTATATGTAAAGGCCTGACTACATATATGCTTAGGGAAGGCCTGGTTTATTCTTATGTTAGCTTATTTTGTAGGCAGAGAAAAGTTTCTCTTGGTAAGGCTCTCTGGGCACAAACGGTAGATTTAATTAGCACAGTAGAAGGTTTCTGTTGAACGTATCTCTTGTTGCAGGTGCAAGGACACATGTCTCGTTAGTAAAGACTAACTCTTTGTTTTCAAAAGTTAGAGAGATGGGAGGCATGGTACGGGGAGTGAAATGGAATTTAGGGATGATACTTTCAGCGGAGAAGGTGCCTGGGACTCAAGGCCATCGCAACCGTCCAGGATGAAGTAACCGTTTCGATGGAAAAATACAAGAAAGAAGACCTGGCCAAGGAGGCGTGACAAAGGCGTGTACAATTGTATTGGGGTTTTGTATTAGGGATAGTGCCCTGAGGGAGGAGGCCAGAGAAGAGGTAGGGGAGACCAGAGAGGAGGACAGAGCTGAGCTTAGGTATTATGTGATTGCACTTCTTAGGAAGTCTTCACAGCTGACACCTTTATTCACTCTTGCCTTTGAAAATCGTTATGTAGGGATGTCACTAAGTGTTAGTGTAGGGACAGCAATTGATTTAAAGCTTGCTTAGATAAATGAAGAGCAACGTAGAAATTGGAGCAATCATAGCTTGGTTGATCCTTCTAGAACTTTCTATTCTCTTTATCCTGAGTCGGATGAGACTCCTGCGTAGGTTATTATTTGTATTAGTGCCCATCTATTTCTTTAACCTCGTGTTGAGGTGCTTGCACGTTCAGTTATTTTTGGCGATAATAAATTCTTAAACTTGAATTCGGAGTCAGTGGTCCTTTCGAACAAAATGAATGCTGTTATATAATCAGATGAGATTCTCTCCTTTACACTATTCAACAGGTAAAAAGATCTTGGCGACCAGAAGGTTCTTATAGATAATTAGATAAGAATCGGCGTTATCAGTTGGTAGCAGAGTAGGATGGTTACCTTTGATGGTAAGGGGAGATCTAGAGCAAGATAGGAGATTAAGTTGCCCCATAGAGCCCGAGTGACGCAGATCAAGAGGACCGCGGGAGAAGGATGTCGGAGGTCGTTGAAAACTGACGGAGAGTGACGGTGCGGCGGAAGTAGCAGTTCGTGGGAGAGTGAGTATGAAAAGAGTGATGTTGGGTAGATTGCGGTGTTTTATTGTTGTGTGATGTCTTGCGGAGTTGGAGAGAGAGTTGAGTGATTGAGAACCGGACCGTGAGCGCGCGCGGGACCGGGAGATTTATTGTGGTGTAGAATACACCCAGAGTTGAGAACGTTGACAAGAGGTTGTGGGGGTCACGAGACGTCATTGACAGACCCACTGAAGATAGGGAACACATGAGTGAGTGTGTGAATAACCAACGCAGGTCGTAGGTTATTGTGTGCAGAACATCGAGTGATTGAATCCTATCGAGTGTGTTAGAGGCGATTGTCCGGTCGTTTCGCGGACAGACGGTTGCCAGATTGAGGTCAACAAGCTCAAGAGGCTGATCGGTCATTGGTGGACTGACAGTCAGAGAGGTAATTGTTCGGTAGGACGGACATTATTTCAGAGTATGATTGGGACAGGTGCGAGTGAGAACGAGTGAATTAGAAAGGAGGGGAACTGCTGCGAGCGGAGGAAAAGTGACGTCAGACAAGTGCCGCGCTGCGATAGGCCGGTTGGTGTGAGCCGCGCTGGTATTGGTGGAGTGAAATCAGGAAGTAAAAGCTGACATTTTGAGTGCAAATAAAAAGTTGATTCATCATGAAATGTTTTAAAGTTTTACGGGAACTTTGTAGAGGTGATAGACATGTGGTTGTTCGGGAAGGAGAGGAAGCTCCTCCCGAGGATACACCGGCACATTATATGGCAAAGAATGTCGGAATGCATACTATAATTTGGCTTGAGAATTGGCATAAAATGACAGAAGCAGAAGGAGAATTGTCGTTCCCACGCTATGGTACTTTCAGGTTAGAGGTGCTGTACCAGCTAAAAAGTATAATGGCTTCCTTACGACCACTACCTAGACCAACACAGTTTGAGGCACTACATGCGTGGATAAGAGCAGCGTATGATAGGAAGAAAGACAGAAGCCAAGAAAGGGTGAAGAAATCGGTCAGGGCATTTCAAGACGCAAGGTGGGATGCATTGGAGAAAAGGTGGAGAGTGGAAACGATCGAAGGAGATAAGTTGTACCCATTGTTAGTACAGAATGGGAAAATAATAAGAATCGATGAGGACGACAGTGATCTAGATGACAGCTTGTTGGATAGGATGTTGGCAGAGAGGCCACCACCATTTAATCCAGACTCAGAAGAGGGAAAGCCGACCCCAGCAGTAACAATTGATGGGAGCCAGAATCAGACTAGTATGAGAGTAGTGGGAAGGATTTCCACAGGAACAGAGGGGGCAACGGCGTCTATGATAACACAGCCTCCTGTTGGGAACACAAGATTACCGGACTCCTTGACAGTACCGGTTACCATTGGCCCTATAGTACCGGTATATGACCCAGACCGAGTGAGAGAAGGGGGCTCCGTACAGATGGAAAGGGAAGAAGTAACCAGCGAAAGTGGGAATGGGTTTGGAGTACGAGTGGTTCATTTCCCCAGGCCAGTGGAGACAAGTACGCCATTACCGGCTACTGCAGACTCTTCCTTTAGACAAGAAGAGGAGAGACCAGAAAGACCAAGGTCTTTGCGTGAATCTAGGTCAGCTTTGAGGATGTGGACACCAACAGCGACAAACCAAAGTGATAGGATGCAAGGAGATAGGGCACAGAACGTCTCGGAAGACAGACCAAGTTCCAGGAATATGAGGGAAGGGAATAGGTCACAAGGACAGAATAGCGACTGTGATGAGCGGGATGGCTCGGGTTGTCGAGATGTACTGAGGAGTGCGGTACAGGCAAGGTTACTAGACGTAGTGAGATTGAAAGCAGAGGTAGACGAGATGATTGATGGAGGTCTGCCCTTGGAAAGGATAGAAATTTGTGGACCAGATGAGGTGCTGTTTGTAGCAAAAGATGTGACTCGAAAAGCTAGGACGGCACATGATAGATTGAAGGAATTGGCCAAAAGATATGAGGTGGACTTGAATAAAACTAAAGCGCTGCAGGGGCCACATAGACTACAGTACAGTGACCAGGAGCTGGAGGAGAAAAGACTAACAGGATTAAGGACACATACCAGAGATCTGATCGTAGGGATGAGGATATGGATTTTGTTGGACAAATGGGAAGAAAGGTGGTCCAAGAAGAAACTAACAAAGAAAGCTGAGGGGGAAACGCCGCCTCCAGGGGGGGCGACGGGTGTTGGAAATTTTCCTTTACGGGAAGTACAGAATGGAGGGTACGTGCATGTGCCGTGGAATAGAGGTGATTTGGCTGCATTTACAAATGATTTTCCTCGGCTGAGGGAGAAACCAGTAGAGTGGTACAAGCAGGTTGAGCGGTTTGTGAAAATTTCAAAAGTATTGTGGATTGATTTGAACACCTTGTTTGACATAGTGGTACCGGGAGATTTGTGGACAGCTTGTAAAGTCGCTATCGAGTGGCCGACTTCGGAACCGGAAAGAGAGGCGGTTACAAATGGTCCATCACCCCTAGTTATGAAAAAGTATGAGCAGGTGATTACATGGTTGAAACTGAAGATTTCACCCCAAGATATAGATTGGGTTAAGATAGATCGGACTGTACAGGAACCCAAAGAAACGGTGCATGAATATTACGAAAGACTTCTGCAAGTTTTTAAACAGTATAGTGGGTTAGATATCTTGGATCCCAAGGATATGGGACAGTTTGTCTCAAAGTTTGTAATGGGTCTGAGAGTGGAAATCAGCCTCATGATACAGCACCATTTGATCTGCTGGCAGAACAAGCCGTTAGATGAAATTTTGAGGTATGCAAGATATTGTAGTGATGAGGTGGACTCAAAACATCGGAAGTTAAAAGATAAATTGATGCTTGTCCAGATGCAGACAGCACAGGGTCAGCCTAGTGGAGGGACCTTAGGAAGAAAACAAGGAAGTTTCCAGGGGAACCAGAATGGGCAAGCCATGGGAAGGGGAAAACCCGTAGACCCCAAGACAGGAGTTGACGTGGCCACACTGAAGAAGACCACGGCGTGTCATCTTTGTCGCCAGGTCGGACATTGGAAACGCGAGTGTCCTTTGAACCCAGCTAATCAGTTGCAGGAAGAGGAAGAGGGGGCTCAGGCACCCGCGCAAGAGGTAGTTAACACAGTAACGAGGCCTAGGACGATGAAAGGTGGGGTATACAGTTCTCACGCCCAGGTTCCCCAGGCTCCAAGGATTACACAAGGAATACGAACGTACCAACAGATGCCCTTGTTCGAAGACTATGACGAGAGTAGTCTAGACCCTTTATCCTGACGGTGCCTGAGAGGGAGGAAGACTGCACGCTTGGAGCGGTCTTGGAGGTAGACCAGAGAGGACCTTTTGTGGAGGCAGATATTGAGGGTCATCCTGCCACACTTTTGGTTGATACTGGTGCTACCCGGTCTACTGTAAGATCAGCAGTAGTCCCTAACCTACCCCTCTCGGGACAATCAATCCAGGTTGTTGGAGTAGCGAACAAGAGAATAAGCAGCCCATTGACAGAACCGATCTTAGTAAAGATAGGTTCCTTCCAAACTAGACATCAGTTTGTAGTGTGTGATACGAGTCCAGTTTGCCTTTTGGGAAGAGATCTGTTGTGCAAGTTGAACTGCACGATTTATTGTACGCCTCAGGGAGTGGAGGTCCAGACGAGAGATGACGATGCTGACTTTAAGGTTACAAATCAGCATCTATGTATAGATCTGTACCCAATGGTGACTGTGGAAGAACTTCCACCTGATTTGAGAGATGCAGTGTCATCTGTGGTGTGGGATTTCGCAGGCGATGAAATAGGTTTGATCAGAGGGGTTGAACCAGTGCGGATTGAGGTGAAGCAGAACGTTGACTTCCCCAGGACACCTCAATACAACCTGTCGCCAGAAACGATTGCAGGGATAAAACCTGTGATCGAGACTTTCATTGAGAAAGGCATTCTAAAAGAGATCCGAGGTAGCCCCTGTAATTCACCTATTATGGGACTACAGAAACCGAGCGGGAAATACAGGATCGTGCAAGACCTGCGAAAGGTCAACACGATAGTTATCCCTTGTTGTCCAGTGGTACCGAATCCTTCAGTAATACTGTTCCAGATCCCATGCGAAGCCGAGTGGTTTACGGTCATCGACTTGTGTCAAGCTTTCTTTTCGATACCGCTCCACGAGGAAAGCCAATTTCTTTTTGCGTTCAGGCTGGAAAATCGCGTGTTAACATGGTGTCGTATCCCTCAAGGGTATACGGAAAGTCCATCGATCTTTAACCAGATCCTGAAGAAGAACCTTGAGAGTCTTGTGTTGCCGCAGAACTCAGTTCTCGTGCAATACATAGATGACTTGCTCATTGCCTCAGAAACAGAAGATGCTTGCAGAATTGACACGATAGCTCTGTTGAACCACTTAGCAGAGAATGGACATAAGGTGTCCCCGAACAAGCTGCAGTACTGTTTGAACGAGGTACAGTACTTGGGACACAGATTAGAAAAAGGCAAGAGGAAGGTGTCACCAGACCGAATTGAGGCAATAATGAGTATGTCAGTACCCACTACACAGAGAGAAGTTAGGATGTTCCTGGGAATGGTTGGCTACTGTCGACAGTGGATTCCTAGTTTCTCCTTGAGAGCAAAGCCTTTGCAGAGGCTTACACACAAGGATGTGAGTGATCCGGTACCATGGGACGAGGAGTGCTTGATATCATTCCTGAAACTGAGAGAGGAATTGTGCAGTGCTCCGGCACTGGGAATGCCAGATTACAACAAGGCCTTTTCATTGTTCTGTTATGAGAGGGAAGGATGTGCATTAGCAGTGTTAGCTCAGAACCATGGAGGTGTCCGTAGACCAGTTGCCTATTTTTCAGCTACTTTAGATCCAGTAGCTTCTGCGTTGCCCGGATGTCTAAGATCCGTTGCTGCAACAGGTGTCAGCATTGAAAGATGTGAAAGCATTGTAATGGGACATCCATTGACTGTACATGTGCCACATTCGGTTGAGTTATTGATGACCAGGACCAAGACCCAGCACCTAACGAACAATAGGTTAACGAGGTACGAGCAAGTCATACTTGCCGCAGAGAATGTGACTCTGAAAAGGTGCTCTGTCTTGAACCCTGCGACATTAATGCCTACACCGAACGCAGATGATGAAGATTGTGCGGACCATGATTGTCTCGATGTGACCGAGCTTTGCACCAAACCGAGACCTGACATTGTCGATGAACCATTGACTGACCCAGATGAAATTTTCTTTGTCGATGGTTCATGCTTAAGAGACAGTGTGGGGCAATTGAGAGCAGCGTTTGCTGTATGTACCATTTCAGGAGTGGTCGAAGCTGCTTGCCTAGAAGGAGTACGTTCCGCGCAGGTAGCTGAGATCATTGCCTTGACCCGTGCCTGTTTGGCCGCTGATCGAATTCGAATTACGATTTACACAGACAGCCAATATGGGTTTGGCGTGGTGCATGACTTCGGGCAGTTATGGTCTCAGAGGGGATTTTTGACATCATCTGGCTCACCCATTCGGAATGGAGAATATGTAAGACAACTGTTGGATGCACTACAGCATCCGAAAGAAATTGCTGTTGTAAAGTGTTCCGCCCATGGGAAAGGGGAGGACTTTGTATCATTGGGTAACAATTACGCGGACGAGGTCGCCCGCTTCTGTGCCGAACAAGGATGCATATTCACAGATAGATACGCAGGGGAGAGCCAAGAAGGAACCGAGCTCAGCATAATGTTGGCCATGGCAGACACTTGGGAAGAGCTTAAGCGATTGCAGGATGAAGTTTCAGACCAGGAGAGAGAGGGATGGATCAAAGCTGGTTGTGAGAAAGGAGATGTGGATGTGTGGGTATCCAACGATGGGAGAGCCGTGTTGCCTGAAGAATTGTTGAATCCGATGGCAAGACTGATACATGGACAGGCACACCTTGGTAGAGACGCAATGATGAGGGTGTTTAGACAGACGTGGTATAACCCACGTTTCCGAGCAATGGCTGAGACGGTATGTCAGAGGTGTGTTACGTGTCAGCAGATGAACGCTGGAAAGAAAACTGTAGTTACATTGAGTCACATTGGGAGGTCAGGTGGGCCTTTCAACAGAATACAGCTCGACTTTGTGGAAATGCCTAAGTGTAATGGGTTGAGGTACATTTTAGTGCTGGTATGTGTATTCTCACGGTGGGTGGAGGCTTACCCCACACGCAGGTGTGACACTCTCACAGTGGCTAAGTTATTGTTGAGGGAGCTCATCCCTAGATTCGGGATCCCGACCTCTTTGGAATCAGATAGAGGAAGGCACTTCCACAGTGAAATCATGAAGTTACTTTGTGCTGCATTGAACATTGACCAGAGGCTCCACTGTAGTTACAGACCAGAGGCTTCTGGGATGGTGGAACAAGTTAATGGAACTTTGAAGGCCCGGATGGCAAAAATGTGTTCTTCGACATCCCTGAAATGGCCCGACGCTTTGCCGCTCGTGCTGATGAGCATGCGAAGTGTCCCAGACAGAAAGACCGGGTTGTCCCCCACGAAATCCTAATGGGAAGGGCAATGAGATTGCCAGCAGTACCAGCTACAGCCTTGATAAGCATCACTGATGATTTGATTCTCGATTATTGTAAAGGACTCTCTGATGTGGTCCGTTCTGTATCCCAGCAGGTGCAAGCAGCAGTGGTCCCAGCCTCGAGTGATCTGTGCCACGACTTGTGTCCCGGTGACTGGGTGCTCGTCCGGAAGCACGTGAGGAAGAGTTGCTTGGATGCCCGCTGGCGTGGCCCGTATCAGGTGATACTTATCACGAACACAGCAGTGAAGTGTGGAGGATTGCCGAACTGGGTGCATGCCTCCCATACCCGCAGAGTTTCAGAACCCTTGGAAGAAACAGCTCCTCTCGTAAATGAAAATCCAGCTGATGTGGCAGGGCCACATGAGAGGACAAGTCAAGCTGTAAGGGTCGCTGACACAGCTGGTGGTGCACTAGAGCAAGCCGAAGGGGGTTTCCACAGTTCAAACCCTGACTCAGACTCCGAAGACAGAAACGGTGCAGTGGGCGGAGAAGAGTCAGATTCAGCAGAAAGAGGAAGTAGTGCACTGGGTATAGAAGGGGAAGGCAGACGAACGAACAGAAGTGCAGAAAGTTGGCCTGAAAGACAGAGGCGACTGAACCTGAGGTTAGCACCTGAAAGAGACCTTGCTCCAGTGTCCGAAGCATCTGAAACGGAAGCAAGTGACGAAGACCAAGCACAAGACAGTCGGCGAAGGTCAAAGAGAACAAGAGTGCCTTGTCGCAGATACTCTACCCCTGAGTGGACTTACACTGTGTTTGATGCAGGGGGTGGTGAGTACGGGAAGACTGAGGTCAGTACAGGTGGTCCGTCGGAGCCCGAATGTGGTGGTGAAGGTGGTGCTGCAGTTGCCAGGGCTCGAGATAGAAGGAACACTGACCCTCACGGTTCCGAATCCCCCGCTTCTGAGTGAAGTCCGAAACTTGGTTCTGCATCGACTCGAATTCCCACCTTTTGGAGTTGAGCCGTTTTCACATGAAGTGTTGATTTTGCGTCTTGAACTTTTGTATCACGTTCTGGTATTGCTCAATGAGGATCTTATTGTGGATCAACTATAAACTGTAAATAAAAGTCTAAAAGAAGAAGATAACCTAGGTCCGAGTGGAAGAAGAATAAACTTAGGGACTTTCCACAGAAGAGGAACGAAAACTAGGGAAGTCTTTTTCTGGACTGTGTAAATAAGATTGTGAACGAAAAGGGAAAATCCGGAGATTTCATGGTTGCTCGAGCTGGTTAAGCAAGTCACAATTAAAGGACAGAGACTTTTTACAGGGTTCTTTGCTATAACCAAGACTTTTTGAGAACTTTCGAAACCATGGAGCCGGGAGATCCCAATCGTAGATCTAAATGGATTGTAGGCATTCTTATAAGTAGTGTAATAGTTTCTATAATCATAGTAGTTATAGTCTCATACACTGGTTCGCACGAGCTAGAAGTAGAAGGGGTGACAGGGACACCTACACCTATTACACCTAGCCAGAAGGGGGTAGACAGGGCAGCTGACAGAGCTTTGCTATTAGAAGAAAGTCGTAGATTACATGTAGATTTATCAAAAGGTGATTTTAAGTTCAATGCATATGCTAAGTTGTTGTATGAGTATGTTGATGTGATGGAGGCGAAAGATTGTTATGTGTGTATGCAGTTGCCTACTTCAGTGGACGAGGGTATTAGGTATCACCATCTTCCACTGACTTATGGTATTTCATGTAGTCTTTTGCTTAGTTTATTTTATGAGAGAGATCAGTTCGAGTATTTCTTTTCCAATTTCGACGCAGTGCTTCCTGAAGTCCCAGCTTACAAGCATTTGAATAAATATGACTATTATAAGACGGAAGATAGACTCAGGAAGTACTTCATACCGAGTTTGGAATTGGACACAGCATTCGCACACAGACATAATCTGACTTGTTTGATGTCAGATGTAGAGAGAAAGTTTGTAGATCAGGTTGAGGATAGGTATAGAAAGCTGACTCACTCCCGAGACTTGGGGCATCACAGGACTGATTGGACAGAGGAAGAAAAGTTGCATAAGACCAGGGGAAGCTATGGTCCTATAGCGTTAGATAAGGAGCAGAGGGGTAAGTTGTGTATAAGGCGTTATCAGACTTACTACGAGAAGGTAGCAGTGGGACAAAGTACTTGTGATCACGTTTTCACCATGGCAGATGTGGCAAAAGATTTTCTCCAAGGTCCTGTACAAGTGATACCAACGGTGTATTACATATGTGGGAAGAATGCTTATGTGAGGTTGCCTGCAAATTGGTATGGAACATGTTATTTGGCAATAATATTTCCAAAGATTTACCATACAGAAGATTTAGATCTTCTAGAAGGTGGGGAGCATTCAAGGGCGAGAAGAGCTGCAAGTGCAGGAATTGTAGTGGGAGATATCTTTGGAGCTATGATACCCAGTCTGGGAGTAGTCTTGAATGATGTGAAAATTCGGAGGTTAGCGACAGTGGTGGATGAATTTTCAATGAACACAGCAAAGTCGTTGGTGTTGGTGGAAGGAGAGATGTTGTCGATAAGGGGAATGGTTTTGCAGAATCGCCTTGCTTTGGATGTCTTATTGGCAAAAGAGGGCGGAGTCTGTAAAATGTTGAAGGTTCAAGAGTGCTGCACTTATATACCAGACCGTAGCAAGGATCTGGAGAAATATATAAGTAACATCACTACAATCCACACAAAAATAGCGGATTTGACCGAAGAGGGGGCCTGGGAAAAGGTCGGCAAGGGTTTTGGTCAAGTGGGAGGTTGGTTTGAGAATCTGGGAAAGGGATTCCTTGGGTACTTTCTGAGACCCCTCTTTATCTTGATGGGTTGTGTGGTTGGGTTGTGGATTGCGATCAAGGCCTACAAGTGGTATCGGGCAGGCCGAGTCAAGAGAGCTTTGAGGGAAAATGAGATGAGATTGGCAAGACTGCGGGACAGTCAGTATCAAAGGCTCAAGAGCATGGAGAAACTAAGACCAGGGAAGATGGCAACAAGTTCTGTTTAGGTCGGTTCTTTCTCCAAGAAAGTAGAATGAAAAAATGATGACAGGAGTCATCAAAGGGGGGAACTGATAGAGCGAAATGTTCTTGTGAATTGTAGGGGTGCATCATAATTAGGGCTCCCGGTTTTATGGTATTTATTTTTTTGCCATTTCCGTCTGTATTTATCCATATTTATTTTTTGCTAATTTTATCTGTATTTATCCATATTTATTTTGGGTTTTGTGGAAAATTAAGCTGAAATTAGTGTATTTCCACATTTATTTAACCGATAAATATGCACTCATGCTTGAATGCCTACCAGGTTTCAGTGCTGTGAACACCCGCAGAAGATAAATCAATGTACTTATATGCAAATAAGCAAATTTCAGTATCAACCTTGTGCATATCTACTGCTGTCAAATCCTCTTTACTAAAATTCCTTTCTTTTTTAACCCCCTTATCTATCAATCCACACATCTATTGGCCTGGCAGTCATGGCA
This sequence comes from Calotriton arnoldi, assembly GCA_963921515.1. Taxonomy (NCBI): domain Eukaryota; kingdom Metazoa; phylum Chordata; class Amphibia; order Caudata; family Salamandridae; genus Calotriton; species Calotriton arnoldi. Next base: position 1,288,268 of record CAWUFW010003473.1, read on the forward strand.
AACAGTATTTAGAAGTACTCAAAAAGCAACCCAATTTCCGTATTTATCCACATTTAAAAATAAATACAGACAAGAAAATGAATGTTTTCTGTCTGTATTTATCTGTAAAAATCAGTAAAAACGGAAAACAGCGAGCCTTAATCATAATCTCTGATAGGCCGCACCCGCATGTAATCAGACATATATTCGCATATATTCAGTTGTGTATTCATGTATGTTTAGTAAGAGTGAATAGTTCACTAATATTAAGTGAACGCAGCAGTATAATGGTGTTATGATAATCATGTAATGTAATGCTTATTGAATTGTGTGAACATAATGCATAGAGAAATTAGTTCATCTGTAATTTAGTTGCAGTAGTTTAAACGTGCACCATATTTAAGTTGCACATGTAATTCATGTTCGCATATGAATCGTAATGGAAATGCTTATGGGGAAAAGTAAGATGTGTGTTTAAAAGTTATATGTAAAGGCCTGACTACATATATGCTTAGGGAAGGCCTGGTTTATTCTTATGTTAGCTTATTTTGTAGGCAGAGAAAAGTTTCTCTTGGTAAGGCTCTCTGGGCACAAACGGTAGATTTAATTAGCACAGTAGAAGGTTTCTGTTGAACGTATCTTTTGTTGCAGGTGCAAGGACACATGTCTCGTTAGTAAAGACTAACTCTTTGTTTTCAAAAGTTAGAGAGATGGGAGGCATGGTACGGGGAGTGAAATGGAATTTAGGGATGATACTTTCAGCGGAGAAGGTGCCTGGGACTCAAGGCCATCGCAACCGTCCAGGATGAAGTAACCGTTTCGATGAAAAAATACAAGAAAGAAGACCTGGCCAAGGAGGTGTGACAAAGGCATGTACAATTGTATTGGGGTTTTGTATTAGGGATAGTGCCCTGAGGGAGGAGGCCAGAGAAGAGGTAGGGGAGACCAGAGAGGAGGACAGAGCTGAGCTTAGGTATTATGTGATTGCACTTCTTAGGAAGTCTTCACAGCTGACACCTTTTATTCACTCTTGCCTTTGAAAATCGTTATGTAGGGATGTCACTAAGTGTTAGTGTAGGGACAGCAATTGATTTAAAGCTTGCTTAGATAAATGAAGAGCAACGTAGAAATTGGAGCAATCATAGCTTGGTTGATCCTTCTAGAACTTTCTATTCTTTTTATCCTGAGTTGGATGAGACTCCTGCGTAGGTTATTATTTGTATTAGTGCCCATCTATTTCTTTAACCTCGTGTTGAGGTGCTTGCACGTTCAGTTATTTTTGGCGATAATAAATTCTTAAACTTGAATTCGGAGTCAGTGGTCCTTTCGAACAAAATGAATGCTGTTATATAATCAGATGAGATTCTCTCCTTTACACTATTCAACAGGTAAAAAGATCTTGGCGACCAGAAGGTTCTTATAGATAATTAGATAAGAATCGGCGTTATCACAGTCACACCAGTGACAAAGATAAAAAAAATCTGGTCCCAGCTACTGTGTCACAAAACATGATATGCCGCCACCACCATTCTACATGCTGAACACTCTACACACAAGGTAGTTCACTGTCAGTTAAATGAGGAAAAACTCTGTGTACCCTTCCAGGTCACACAACAGTGCCAGGACCTCACTCATTTCAAGCAACAGGCCTAGACCTTCATGCACATTCTAGATTAGTGTGCCCTGGAGCCAAAGTCCAAAGCAATGATGCCAGATACTTACAGTCTAGCACTCAGGGCAGGAGGACAACTGTATACCTTGCATTGTCATCCCAACAATAGCTTTCATACTAAATAAAAAAATGGGGGAAGGAAAAGAGGGTTGAAAATTTACAGACACATTGTTCAAAATACACACACTAAACCCTAGTGCTTGCTAGGGGAGGGAACTAGAGGCTACGGGGTGTTCAGGGTAAGCTGGCCTCCAAGTAAGACATGTACAGACAAAAGAAGCTACCCTGAATAGATATCTGATTCTATATGTGAATCCAGGCACACTACGCTTACTTAAGTGGGGAGCCAGGCATCTCAAAAAATGTGAAGGATTGTCCTCATCTCTATCAAAATAAGAGGGACGGAGAGGGCTTGAGGAGGTCCAACGTACATGCCCTACATACAGTTCCCAAGAAAGAAAGTACGAAGTTCCTGTGTGATGTGTTAATCACTCGAAAGGTAAGAGTTTTAGAGGTGCTACAGGTAAAGAGGAGGATAGGGGGAATTCCTCCTGTAGGAACTAGGGCCCTCACACACCCAGCAAGCTAGGTGTCATGCTTCATCATTTGAGCCTGCTCCTCATCGGGCCGGCGCTGCAATGCCCGACGGGCACCCTTAAAGGGGCTCTTTTTCGGAGATCTTCTGTTCCTCGCCGTATGGGTGCCGTGGGTGTGTGGGGCCAGAGTGAGTGTAGATGTGTAAAGTGATGATACAACAGGTAAGGGAGTCCTCTGTGATGAATTTATTCAGCGAGGGACCCGACCTGATTAAAAGTAAATAGGGAGGGGTGACTCTTTTTGTTATAATGCAACAAAAAATGCACTCAACTCCCAAATGGTCGACATGTTTCTCGCTATTTGTTGTCAAGGAGTGATCGTTAGCGATTCTTCAGGACCGTGTGAAGTAAAACAAAACTATCTACACATAGGTGGCAAGGTGCAACGCTACCTACCACTGGTAGTCCCTCAGGGACATTTCCTTTGGGAAATGAGGTAACCTGTAGTACAAACAAGAGCACAATATTTTCTGTAAGAATCACATAAGTCGGTAATACTGTGGTGAATTCAAATTAATTAAAAGTACAATGCTGGACATGCTTTTACAATTTTAAGCAGTGTGTGACTTCATAGATAACCCCTTAAAAACATCTATGCACACGTGATGAAAACCGTGATGGTGAGTGTAATGCAGACTCACCTATTTAGGTATCGGATATTGCCTCATCAGTTGCAACGAAGTTAAAAAGACACAATAAGTGGTGTCTCTAGAGTAGTGAAAAAATGACACATAAAAAGAAAGAAACGTCAGGTGTTAGTATCCTGATTTTCTGCATCATGTCTTAGCCAGGTAATGAGTAAAGGAAACAAGGGCACAGGGTCCTGGTCAGTCCGGGTGTCGCCTGAGTGGAAGCCACTATACCCTCTCCCCGCTTCGTTTATTATAAATAACCATAGTCAAAATCCGTGGACATCAGGGGGGGGCGCACTAGGCGCGATGAGACACTGGCAGAAGTGGGTAGCCAAAGTGATTATCGCCGACCATATATAACCCCCCGAGCCCCGGTTGCTTACAGGGCCATCTCCAAGAAGATTGTGAGAAAACACGGTGGATTCCACCGGCAGGCACAATAAGGATACTGACGCTAGTTTCCCTCACCTCAATACGTCGCATATGACAGGGAGGCCTCCAATCATTCATGCCAACTTACCTACTCCCATTTGGAGCCAAACGGCCGACCTACCCCGCTTCGCTGCATCCAGGAAGGTGTTCATTCCTGTAACCGGCAGCGTTAAATACCTTCCCTGGAGAACGGAGTCGAGAGCGCGGGAGAGCCGATCGGTTCCAGCTGGTGTTTGCGAGGGTCATGTGATTGCTTCACATGCTTGTGCTACCACGTAAATATGGCGGCCATCTTGTAGTGGGTTTGTAGGATGGAAGTCCTAATGGCCATTCAAATTTGTCACGGGTTGTAATACCGCATGGGAATTGATATCAATGTTGTTAATCAATGGGATCAAAAATCAATTGATGCCCAACGTTAGTGTGTATTCTAGTACAGACAGACCAAAGTTCACAATAGCCCGTATTTTATTTTTTTAACCTTATGGACAAGATGGACGGATAGAAGGATTGGGGCCCTTGAGTACGCTATTAGCAGACGTTTTTCGAGTGAAGTGATGATTTATGAACATATTGAGTAGGTGATGTCCAAGTATGGTACACAAGTGGCTGTCCATAGATCTAAGGACTCAAATAGGCGGTCCCATGATTGCCTGAATTAAGGGGATGTGAGGGTATGACCTCGATTGATGTTATGTATCTTGGGTATAGGCTACAACGGGGATGCACACGTTAAAGTCGTTTATCATCATATATGGTGCATAACCGGAACCAGAGTTTCATTAGTCCAGCGGTTGGTAAGGGGGCTTGTAGATGTTGTGGCCCTAGTATAGGGTGAATGAAAAGCCCATTTTACGTTTAATACGGGTTTATGAAATTGGCTATCAATGGTTTAGAGTACCTCAGGGGATTTCATCATTCAGACCTCAGTGAGCTGAGTCCAGACGATAGACCCATCTTTGTTCTATCCTAAAGAGCTCTGTTTGTGTAATCTGTTGGTGTGCTTCCAGTACCACCCAGCTTATACTCTCAGGAGGATGTTGGTGTTCCGTAAAGTGAGTGTAGAGCTTTGTGTTGGTCTTCAAGCAGCGAATATTACTTTTGTGTTCTGTTATTCTAGTTTTAATGGTTCTCATGGTCATGCCTATATATTTTTTCTCACAAGGGCGTGTCAGTAAATATATGCAGCGTGGAGTATTGCAATTTGTGTGTTTTGTGATCCTCCATGTGAACCTGTCTGAGAGTTTCAATTCTTTCGTTGGTTTGGTCTGGGGACACACAGCACAAGATCCGCAAGGGAAATGTCCTGTAATTGGTGGAAGGTCCCATAAACGCCTTTGGCTAGTGGTGGATTTATTTCTGGGTCTCGTGTGTATCAGCATATCTTTCAGATTATTCGTTCTTTTAAAAGCAAATCTGGGTTTGGGGATCTCTAGATCACCAGTGTTCAGAATACCCCAGTGTTTATTTACAGCCTTTCTGATCATGTTTGATCTGGATGTGTAGGTAGTGACACAGGTGAGGACATTGTCTGGTTCTTTACTTTTAACCTCGAAGAGGCTCTCACGATGATTGTTTCTGGCACGTTTCATACATGTTCTGACTTGTTTTTTGGGATACTGTCTTTTCAGTAAATTTGTGGACAGTAGTTCAGCTTCAGTTTTATAATCCTGTGTTGAGCTGCAATTTCTCCTTATGCGTAGAAATTGACTGAAGGGGAGATTATCTTTTAGAGTCTTAGGATGGTAACTGCTATATAGTAGCAGACTGTTCATATCTGTGGGCTTTTTATACAGGGTCGTGTCCAATTTTCCTTCTTTTAATCTGATGGTAAGATCTAGGAATGGAATTTCAGTACTTGAAATTGTGTGGGTAAGTTTCAGGTATTAGTTCTTGGTTTTGATCCATTAACAAAATTCAATACAAGTTTGTTCTTCACCTTTCCAGAAGATAAGTATATCATCTATATATCTCTTCCACAGTCTCAGGTTAGCTACGAAGGGGTTGTTGGTATGCTGTATCACTTCTTTCTCAAATGCCGCCATGTACAGACATGCTACACTGGGTGCAAAGGTACTCCCCATCGAAGTACCCTGAGACTGGTGGAAGAGTTGTGTGTTGAATTCGAAAAAGTTTTCTGTTAGTGCTAAAGTAGCACATTGCATGATGAAGGAAATGGGGGTAGGTGACGACCATTCAGTATCCAACAGGGCTGTTTCTATCACAGTCAGTGTCTTTCTCTGTGGGATATTGGTGTATAATTGTTCCACATCTAAGGTGACTAGTAAGTCAATGTCGTCGGAGTCCTCCAAACCCTCAATGATCCGCAAGACATCGGTGGTGTCTCTCACGTACGAAGGGGTCTGTTTAACTAGAGGTTGTAGGTAGTGATCACAGAATTTCGACAGGGGTTCTAAAAGAGAGCCTATTCCTGATACAATGGGTCTACCTGGGACTGGGGTGGTTCCCTTGTGTATCTTTGGGAGGGTATAGAAGTACGGAGTCTTAGGATGTTGTGTGACTAAGAACTCCGCCTCTTTTTTACTAACCCATCCGTTACTTTCTGCTTCAAAAACCATTGAGGTAATTTCTTTTGCCAAACGGGTCGTTGGATTGGTTGTTATAGGGGTATAGAATTTTCTATTCTGAAGTTGGCGTAGACATTCGGTGTCATAATCCTTGGTGGATTGTATGACAGTTGCTCCCCCTTTGTCAGCTTGTTTTATGGTGATACTCATGTCTTCCGTTAATGATTTTATAGCTGTACGTTCTTGATTGGATAGGTTATGGAAGGGGACCGGACTGTCCTCACACACCACCAGGTGTCATGCTTCATCATTGGCAGTCCTTGCTCTCTAGAAACCGCGTTTGGTAGAGAGCGGGCCTTCACCTGAAGACAGGGAGGCACTTCTAAGAACTAAGTGGGGGGGGGGGCATGAATAAGTGACAGGTTCAAAATTAATGCAAACGCCAAATACAATTTATTTGTTAGGTGTTTGCTTAATATTAAAAGTAAAGCATGGGGACCTGGGGGTTTAGTACCCCATCCCCATCAGTGTCGTCAACATGTTTCTGTCGTGTAGGCCCGGAGGGTCCATGGCATTCATCAGGACGAGATATAAGGGCTCCTATCTAACCTCTTCAGATTAAGATGTGACCATCATGTAGGATGACCTTTATCAATCTCTACTTAAAATTTGGAATTTCCTTGAAACCTGTAAAATAAAGGTTAACAGAGTGTCAAAAATGGCTATTCCAGCATATTATATAGAATCAGAATGGCATCATGCATATCAACAAAGTTGCGCATGTGGATGTGAAACACTTGTCACTGCAAACGTGGTGCACATATATTTACAAATAATCATATACTGTGAGACCAGCTCACAATCTTACCCCAAGTCAGGGGTTGGAATGTCCAATGGGAAGGGGGGATTTGAGGGACCCCTGTAGTCACACTCTGAAAACAGAGTAGGGAGGAGAAAATTGTAGAGAAACATAATTGCACACAAATTGCACACAAATTATTGCACACACGTTCATTCACGTAACACCGGGTTCTGTGATCTAAAATCCTTGGTGTCTACAGCATACATCACAACCACACCCTTACTGCCTCAAGGTGCGTCCCTCGTGGATCTCCTAAAAACCGATCTTGCCTCTTCCCCGCTGGTAGTGAAGTAAGCGGGGACGTGAGGTTTATATAGGTGCCTGATTGAAGTAAACGAGGGTCAATTAGGTTGAATTGGCGATGAGCGGTGCTTAATTAGGCCGTTCGACATCCGGTGTCCGCGTAATTGCCTGGACACCGCGTGTATTTCGATCAGCTGTTTCAGGAAGCATCGCCGTGCGGCAGCGTAAGACAGAAGCCTCCAAGGGGAGGGCTCCCATCCTGCGCGCCGCGTCATTGCTACAAACATCCAGCGCTCGCGTGTCGCGTGTTGAGAGTGTCTGATGGGAGACCGAGGGCGTGGTTCTGGTACATAACAATGATTTAATCCTTTAGTACGAATTCCCCCCCCGTAGCCTTTCAATGAGGTGAATGCATTTTGTTTGAAGAACATAGCACTTGTTCTTCTTACACCTTTGCTATGTCAGCAAAAACACTGGAAATCCTAAGTTCAGGTAGTGCTGCTACACGCATGCACGTACCAGAACCACACCCTCGGTCTCCTGTCAGACACTCTCAACATGGGACATGCGAGCGCTGGATGTTTGTCGCAATGACACGGCGTGCAGGACTGGAGCCCTCCCCTTGGAGGCTTCTGTCTTATGTGGCCGCACGGCGATTCTTCCTGCAACAGCTGATCGAAATACACATGGCATCCAGGCAATTACGCGGACATCGGATGTCGAACGGCCTAATTAAGCACCGCTCATTGCCAATTCAACCTAATTGGCCCTAGTTTACTTCAATCAGGCACCTATATAAACCTCACGTCCCCGCTCACTTCACTACCAGCGGGGAAGAGGCAAGGACATTTTTTAGGAGATCCACGAGGGACTCACCTTGAGGCAGTAAGGGTGTAGTTGTGATGTATGCTTGAGACACCAAGGTTTTTAGATCACAGAACCCGGTGTTACGTGAATGAACGTGTGTGCAATAATTTGTGTGGAATTTGTGGGCAATTATGTTTCTCTACAATTTTCTCCTCCCTACTCTGTTTTCAGAGTGTGACTACAGGGGTACCTCAAATCCCCCCTTCCCATGAGGCATTCCAACCCCTGACTTGGGGTAAGATTGTGAGCTCGTCTCACAGTATATGATTATTTGTAAATATATGTGCGCCACGCTTGCAGTGACACGTGGTTCACATCCACATGCGCAACTTTGTTGATATGCATGATGCCATTCTGATTCTATATAATATGCTGGAATAGCCATTTTTGACACTCTCTTAACCATTACTTTACAGGTTTCAAGGAAATTCCAAATTTTAAGTAGAGATTGACAAAGGTCATCCTACATGGTGGTCACATCTTAATCTGAAGAGATCAGATAGGAGCCCTTATATCTCGTCCTGATGAATGCCATGGACCCTCCGGGCCTACACGGCAGCAACATGTTGATGACACGGATGGGGATGGGGTACTAAACCCCCAGGTCCCCAAGATTTACTTTTAATATTAAGCAAACACCTAACGAAAAAATTGTAATTGGCGTTTGCATTAATTTTTAACCTCTCACTTTTTCACGGGCCCCCCCCACTTGGTTCTTAGAAGTGCCTCCCTGTCTTCAGGTGAGGCCCGCTCTCTACCAAATGCGGTTTCTAGAGAGCGAGGACTGCCAATGATGAAGCATGACACCTGGTGGTGTGTGAGGAGAGTCATTCACATTTTTTGAGACGCCTAGCACCCCACTTAAGTAAGCGTAGTGCACCTGGTTTCACATATAGAATCAGATATCTATTCAGGGTAGCTTCTTTTGTGTGTACATATTATGTGAAATGTCATGAAATGTGCACTTCAGTATCTTGCATAAACATTGAAAACAGGGGCATACCTTACATTCAAAAGGGGCCCACAAAACTGGTATGAGGGTTGGCACGAGATGAAAATGTCTCCTGTGGGACCTTTTCAGCTACAACTTCTCCTGTGAGACAATTTGTGCTCAAAATAATCTCCCACAGCAAAATAATAATGCAGTTTTTCATGAATATATTGTAACTCGAATTTCACAAATTTCTGACCAGAATTAGAAAGGAGATAAAGAAGAAAGCAGGGTGTGGGAAGGGATAAGTGTATAAATGAAGGTGGAGAAGCAGTTGCCCACTAAAAAGTGAAAACAGTGGAGCATGTTGAAAGGGGTAATACATTAATTTGAAACTTGGGTAAAGGAAAGTGGCTGCAATGTGCCCCTTAAAAAATAAAAGGAGGAGGGAGGGAAATGGAAGAGGAATGTGGCAAAAAAGCAGTGGAAAGAAGGCATTGTTCTCGGGACTAACATTAATGTAAAAAAGCAAAACATCACACAGCTACATCCCCTACCTAAAACTAAGGTAGACTAATCAATCCCTTAATGGACTTCCTTGCTCAGGTGATAGAAAGTGGACAATTTGCTGATTCTACAGTGGCATTTGTCTGTTCTGTACCCCTTTGAACCCGCCTGCACCACTCTGTCAACATCCTTTCCAACCACCAATTCTGTCTTTGGGAAATCCTTCTCACTTGCAGCTCCTATCTGTGAGGCGACTAACCCTAGCTTGCTCACAGGTGCATCTCAGCGGGCAAACAGTACCACCATGGCCAACAAGGTGATGTGGCACATTTTGGCCCCTAGGTCAGATTTCTGTACCCAACTCAAGGCAAATTCTGTCCAAAAGGCTAACAACCAGCAGAGGCCTCTGACAGCTGCAAGTATCAAAAGCTAGGCCACTGGCTATCTGCTGACAGGTGGATACCTCTGTACAGTGCCTGGGGGAGGTCTCACTTCCAGCAGTTGAGCTGACAAGGAGTTGTCCATTTCCTCCTGCAGTCCGTTAGGCCTTTTAGGTTTCTCTTAGGGGAGGGGGCTACAACTTCTGGCTGCAGACCCCCTCCTTCCACTCTTACACCACCTATCTCGGGGGGGGGGTCCGTGCGAAGGCTGGCAAATGAGCTCAGGGTCTGTACCCTGAAATAGAACAGGTACCTGGCAGAGCAGGACTTTTAGGGTAGACACACAGTCCCCCTCAATGGTGAGACACTATGTCAGTTTCATGTAGGGGTCTTCCTGGCACAGGTCTTCTGCCCTCTGTCTCTGTGACAGCACAGGCAGCACCTCCAAGTCAGAAGGGGCTTCACCAGAGTCAGTCTTGGGTTACTACACTGTCAGAGCAGGTAACCTCTGGCCCTCTGGTCCTACCACTCTGGATGGCATCCACCTTCTCCCTCTTACTTTTTGTCTGGACCTCCGTACCCCAGAAATGTGTGCTTTCGGCACTCCTGGGGGCGATGACGGCGGCTCTTTTTTTTGCCAGTGGGAGGTCATTGCCAAGAATACAGTCAATGGGCATCTGGGGACTGACAATTGCCTTCCTCTGGGCAAATTCCCCTTCCCATTCTGAAGATACCATGGCCACTGGGCAGACATGCTCCTGCCCATAGACCTGCATCATCCTACAGACATGTCCTGGCAGATAATTGTCCTGGGTAAACCAGACGTGCTACAACCATGATCTAGCTAGCACAGGTATCCCGCAAAGCAGTAGCAGGGACCTAATTCAGGGATTACCTTGTTGGTCCACCTCCCATTTAAGAGATACTAGGGCATTTCTTGGAACTGTGTGAGCGAGACCAGGATAGAATTCACTCTGCCTCACATTGTCTTAAAATCGTGTCTTTTAGTATTTTAGTATTTTAATTGCATTTCTAATCTGTGTTGCACTAATTGCGTATTTGCACTGTGGGAAGAGCTGTGTTAAAGCTCGGGGGAGAGACATTATTCTCGAGTTAGCGCTCTAGTCTCTTACGCTAACGCGATCACTCGGCTCTACAAATTTGCCGATGACGCGACCGCGCAGCGGCGCCTTTCTTGGAACTGTGTGAGCGAGTCCAGGATAGAATTCACTCTGCCTCACATTGTCTTAAAATCGTGTCTTTTAGTATTTTAGTATTTTAATTGCATTTTTAATCTGTGTTGCACTAATTGCGTATTTGCACTGTGGGAAGAGCTGTGTTAAAGCTCGGGGGGAGAGACATTATTCTCGAGTTAGCGCTCTAGTCTCTTACGCTAACGCGATCACTCGGCTCTACAAATTTGCCGATGACGCGACCGCGCAGCGGCGCCTTTCTTGGAACTGTGTGAGCGAGACCAGGATAGAATTCACTCTGCCTCACATTGTCTTAAAATCGTGTCTTTTAGTATTTTAGTATTTTAATTGCATTTTTAATCTGTGTTGCACTAATTGCGTATTTGCACTGTGGGAAGAGCTGTGTTAAAGCTTGGGGTGAGAGACATTATTCTCGAGTTAGCGCTCTACTCTCTTACGCTAACGTGATCACTCGGCTCTACAAATTTGCCGATGACTCGACCGCGCAGCGGCGCCTTTCTTGGAACCGTGTGAGCAAGACCAGGATAGAATTCACTCTGCCTCACATTGTCTTAAAATCGTGTCTTTTAGTATTTTAATTGCATTTTTAATCTGTGTTGCACTAATTGCGTATTTGCACTGTGGGAAGAGCTGTGTTAAAGCTCGGGGGAGAGACATTATTCTCGAGTTAGCTCTCTAGTCTCTTACGCTAACGCGATCACTCGGCTCTACAAATTTGCTGATGACGCGACCGCGCAGCGGCGCCTTTCTTGGAACTGTGTGAGCGAGACCAGGATAGAATTCACTCTGCCTCACATTGTCTTAAAATCGTGTCTTTTAGTATTTTTAATTGCTTTTTTAATCTGTGTTGCACTAATTGCGTATTTGCACTGTGGGAAGAGCTGTGTTAAAGCTCGGGGGAGAGACATTATTCTCGAGTTAGCGCTCTAGTCTCTTACGCTAACGCGATCACTCGGCTCTACAAATTTGCCGATGACGCGACCGCGCAGCGGCGCCTTTCTTGGAACTGTGTGAGCGAGACCAGGATAGAATTCACTCTGCCTCACATTGTCTTAAAATCGTGTCGTTTAGTATTTTAGTATTTTAATTGCATTTTTAATCTGTGTTGCACTAATTGCGTATTTGCACTGTGGGAAGAGCTGTGTTAAAGCTCGGGGTGAGAGACATTATTCTCGAGTTAGCGCTCTAGTCTCTTACGCTAACGCGATCACTCGGCTCTACAAATTTGCTGATGACTCGACCGCGCAGCGGCGCCTTTCTTGGAACTGTGTGAGCGAGACCAGGATAGAATTCACTCTGCCTCACATTGTCTTAAAATCGTGTCTTTTAGTATTTTAGTATTTTAATTGCATTTTTAATCTGTGTTGCACTAATTGCGTATTTGCACTGTGGGAAGAGCTGTGTTAAAGCTCGAGGGGAGAGACATTATTCTCGAGTTAGCGCTCTAGTCTCTTACGCTAACGCGATCACTCGGCTCTACAAATTTGCCGATGACGCGACCGCGCAGCGGCGCCTTTCTTGGAACTGTGTGAGCGAGACCAGGATAGAATTCACTCTGCCTCACATTGTCTTAAAATCGTGTCTTTTAGTATTTTAATTGCATTTTTAATCTGTGTTGCACTAATTGCGTATTTGCACTGTGGGAAGAGCTGTGTTAAAGCTCGGGGGCGAGACATTATTCTCGAGTTAGCGCTCTAGTCTCTTACACTAACGCGATCACTCAGCTCTACAAATTTGCCGATGACGCAACCGCGCAGCGGCGCCTTTCTTGGAACTGTGTGAGCGATACCAGGATAGAATTCACTCTGCCTCACATTGTCTTAAAATCGTGTCTTTTAGTATTTTAGTATTTTAATTGCATTTTTAATCTGTGTTGCACTAATTGCGTATTTGCACTGTGGGAAGAGCTGTGTTAAAGCTCGGGGTGAGAGACATTATTCTCGAGTTAGCGCTCTAGTCTCTTACGGTAACGCGATCACTCGGCTCTACAAATTTGCCGATGACTCGACCGCGCAGCGGCGCCTTTCTTGGAACTGTGTGAGCGAGACCAGGATAGAATTCACTCTGCCTCACATTGTCTTAAAATCGTGTCTTTTAGTATTTTAGTATTTTAATTGCATTTTTAATCTGTGTTGCACTAATTGAGTATTTGCACTGTGGGAAGAGCTGTGTTAAAGCTCGGGGGGAGAGACATTATTCTCGAGTTAGCGCTCTAGTCTCTTACGCTAACGCAATCACTCGGCTCTACAAATTTGCCGATGACGCGACCGCGCAGCGGCGCCTTTCTTGGAACTGTGTGAGCGAGACCAGGATAGAATTCACTCTGCCTCACATTGTCTTAAAATCGTGTCGTTTAGTATTTTAGTATTTTAATTGCATTTTTAATCTGTGTTGCACTAATTGCGTATTTGCACTGTGGGAAGAGCTGTGTTAAAGCTCGGGGTGAGAGACATTATTCTCGAGTTAGCGCTCTAGTCTCTTACGCTAACGCGATCACTCGGCTCTACAAATTTGCTGATGACTCGACCGCGCAGCGGCGCCTTTCTTGGAACTGTGTGAGCGAGACCAGGATAGAATTCACTCTGCCTCACATTGTCTTAAAATCGTGTCTTTTAGTATTTTAGTATTTTAATTGCATTTTTAATCTGTGTTGCACTAATTGCGTATTTGCACTGTGGGAAGAGCTGTGTTAAAGCTCGGGGGAGAGACATTATTCTCGAGTTAGCGCTCTAGTCTCTTACGCTAACGCGATCACTCGGCTCTACAAATTTGCCGATGACGCGACCGCGCAGCGGCGCCTTTCTTGGAACTGTGTGAGCGAGACCAGGATAGAATTCACTCTGCCTCAGATTGTCTTAAAATCGTGTCTTAGTATTTTAGTATTTTAATTGCATTTTTAATCTGTGTTGCACTAATTGCGTATTTGCACTGTGGGAAGAGCTGTGTTAAAGCTCGGGGGAGAGACATTATTCTCGAGTTAGCGCTCTAGTCTCTTACGCTAACGCGATCACTCAGCTCTACAAATTTGCCGATGACGCGACCGCGCAGCGGCGCCTTTCTTGGAACTGTGTGAGCGAGACCAGGATAGAATTCACTCTGCCTCACATTGTCTTAAAATCGTGTCTTTTAGTATTTTAGTATTTTAATTGCATTTTTAATCTGTGTTGCACTAATTGCGTATTTGCACTGTGGGAAGAGCTGTGTTAAAGCTCGGGGTGAGAGACATTATTCTCGAGTTAGCGCTCTAGTCTCTTACGCTAACGCGATCACTCGGCTCTACAAATTTGCCGATGACGCGACCGCGCAGCGGCGCCTTTCTTGGAACTGTGTGAGCGAGACCAGGATAGAATTCACTCTGCCTCACATTGTCTTAAAATCGTGTCTTTTAGTATTTTAGTATTTTAATTGCATTTTTAATCTGTGTTGCACTAATTGCGTATTTGCACTGTGGGAAGAGCTGTGTTAAAGCTCGGGGGAGAGACATTATTCTCGAGTTAGCGCTCTAGTCTCTTACGCTAACGCGATCACTCGGCTCTACAAATTTGCCGATGACGCGACCGCGCAGCGGCGCCTTTCTTGGAACTGTGTGAGCGAGACCAGGATAGAATTCACTCTGCCTCACATTGTCTTAAAATCGTGTCTTTTAGTATTTTAGTATTTTAATTGCATTTTTAATCTGTGTTGCACTAATTGCGTATTTGCACTGTGGGAAGAGCTGTGTTAAAGCTCGGGGGGGAGAGACATTATTCTCGAGTTAGCGCTCTAGTCTCTCACGCTAACGCGATCACTCGGCTCTACAAATTTGCCGATGACGCGACCGTGCAGCGGCGCCTTTCTTGGAACTGTGTGAGCGAGACCAGGATAGAATTCACTCTGCCTCACATTGTCTTAAAATCGTGTCTTTTAGTATTTTAGTATTTTAATTGCATTTTTAATCTGTGCTGCACTAATTGCGTATTTGCACTGTGGGAAGAGCTGTGTTAAAGCTCGGGGGGGAGAGACATTATTCTCGAGTTAGCGCTCTAGTCTCTTACGCTAACGCAATCACTCGGCTCTACAAATTTGCCGATGACGCGACCGCGCAGCGGCGCCTTTCTTGGAACTGTGTGAGCGAGACCAGGATAGAATTCACTCTGCCTCACATTGTCTTAAAATCGTGTCTTTTAGTATTTTAGTATTTTAATTGCATTTTTAATCTGTGTTGCACTAATTGCGTATTTGCACTGTGGGAAGAGCTGTGTTAAAGCTCGGGGGGAGAGACATTATTCTCGAGTTAGCGCTCTAGTCTCTTACGCTAACGCGATCACTCGGCTCTACAAATTTGCCGATGACGCGACCGCGCAGCGGCGCCTTTCTTGGAACTGTGTGAGCGAGACCAGGATAGAATTCACTCTGCCTCACATTGTCTTAAAATCGTGTCTTTTAGTATTTTAGTATTTTAATTGCATTTTTAATCTGTGTTGCACTAATTGCGTATTTGCACTGTGGGAAGAGCTGTGTTAAAGCTCGGGGGAGAGACATTATTCTCGAGTTAGCGCTCTAGTCTCTTACGCTAACGCGATCACTCGGCTCTACAAATTTGCCGATGACGCGACCGCGCAGCGGCGCCTTTCTTGGAACTGTGTGAGCGAGACCAGGATAGAATTCACTCTGCCTCACATTGTCTTAAAATCGTGTCTTTTAGTATTTTAGTATTTTAATTGCATTTTTAATCTGTGTTGCACTAATTGCGTATTTGCACTGTGGGAAGAGCTGTGTTAAAGCTCGGGGGGAGAGACATTATTCTCGAGTTAGCGCTCTAGTCTCTTACGCTAACGCGATCACTCGGCTCTACAAATTTGCCGATGACGCGACCGCGCAGCGGCGCCTTTCTTGGAACTGTGTGAGCGAGACCAGGATAGAATTCACTCTGCCTCACATTGTCTTAAAATCGTGTCTTTTAGTATTTTAGTATTTTAATTGCATTTTTAATCTGTGTTGCACTAATTGCGTATTTGCACTGTGGGAAGAGCTGTGTTAAAGCTCGGGGGAGAGACATTATTCTCGAGTTAGCGCTCTAGTCTCTTACGCTAACGCAATCACTCGGCTCTACAAATTTGCCGATGACGCGACCGCGCAGCGGCGCCTTTCTTGGAACTGTGTGAGCGAGACCAGGATAGAATTCACTCTGCCTCACATTGTCTTAAAATCATGTCTTTTAGTATTTTAGTATTTTAATTGCATTTTTAATCTGTGTTGCACTAATTGCGTATTTGCACTGTGGGAAGAGCTGTGTTAAAGCTCGGGGGGAGAGACATTATTCTCGAGTTAGCGCTCTAGTCTCTTACGCTAACGCGATCACTCGGCTCTACAAATTTGCCGATGACGCAACCGCGCAGCGGCGCCTTTCTTGGAACTGTGTGAGCGAGACCAGGATAGAATTCACTCTGCCTCACATTGTCTTAAAATCGTGTCTTTTAGTATTTTAGTATTTTAATTGCATTTTTAATCTGTGTTGCACTAATTGCGTATTTGCACTGTGGGAAGAGCTGTGTTAAAGCTCGGGGGGAGAGACATTATTCTCGAGTTAGCGCTCTAGTCTCTTACGCTAACGCAATCACTCGGCTCTACAAATTTGCCGATGACGCGACCGCGCAGCGGCGCCTTTCTTGGAACTGTGTGAGCGAGACCAGGATAGAATTCACTCTGCCTCACATTGTCTTAAAATCGTGTCTTTTAGTATTTTAGTATTTTAATTGCATTTTTAATCTGTGCTGCACTAATTGCGTATTTGCACTGTGGGAAGAGCTGTGTTAAAGCTCAGGGGGAGAGACATTATTCTCGAGTTAGCGCTCTAGTCTCTTACGCTAACGCAATCACTCGGCTCTACAAATTTGCCGATGACGCGACCGCGCAGCGGCGCCTTTCTTGGAACTGTGTGAGCGAGACCAGGATAGAATTCACTCTGCCTCACATTGTCTTAAAATCATGTCTTTTAGTATTTTAGTATTTTAATTGCATTTTTAATCTGTGTTGCACTAATTGCGTATTTGCACTGTGGGAAGAGCTGTGTTAAAGCTCGGGGGAGAGACATTATTCTCGAGTTAGCGCTCTAGTCTCTTACGCTAACGCGATCACTCGGCTCTACAAATTTGCCGATGACGCGACCGTGCAGCGGCGCCTTTCTTGGAACTGTGTGAGCGAGACCAGGATAGAATTCACTCTGCCTCACATTGTCTTAAAATCGTGTCTTTTAGTATTTTAGTATTTTAATTGCATTTTTAATCTGTGCTGCACTAATTGCGTATTTGCACTGTGGGAAGAGCTGTGTTAAAGCTCGGGGTATGAGACATTATTCTCGAGTTAGCGCTCTAGTCTCTTACGCTAACGCGATCACTCGGCTCTACAAATTTGCCGATGACGCGACCGCGCAGCGGCGCCTTTCTTGGAACTGTGTGAGCGAGACCAGGATAGAATTCACTCTGCCTCACATTGTCTTAAAATCGTGTCTTTTAGTATTTTAGTATTTTAATTGCATTTTTAATCTGTGTTGCACTAATTGCGTATTTGCACTGTGGGAAGAGCTGTGTTAAAGCTCGGGGGGAGAGACATTATTCTCGAGTTAGCGCTCTAGTCTCTTACGCTAACGCGATCACTCGGCTCTACAAATTTGCCGATGACGCGACCGCGCAGCGGCGCCTTTCTTGGAACTGTGTGAGCGAGACCAGGATAGAATTCACTCTGCCTCACATTGTCTTAAAATCGTGTCTTTTAGTATTTTAGTATTTTAATTGCATTTTTAATCTGTGTTGCACTAATTGCGTATTTGCACTGTGGGAAGAGCTGTGTTAAAGCTCGGGGTGAGAGACATTATTCTCGAGTTAGCGCTCTACTCTCTTACGCTAACGCGATCACTCGGCTCTACAAATTTGCCGATGACTCGACCGCGCAGCGGCGCCTTTCTTGGAACCGTGTGAGCAAGACCAGGATAGAATTCACTCTGCCTCACATTGTCTTAAAATCGTGTCTTTTAGTATTTTAATTGCATTTTTAATCTGTGTTGCACTAATTGCGTATTTGCACTGTGGGAAGAGCTGTGTTAAAGCTCGGGGGAGAGACATTATTCTCGAGTTAGCTCTCTAGTCTCTTACGCTAACGCGATCACTCGGCTCTACAAATTTTCCGATGACGCGACCGCGCAGCGGCGCCTTTCTTGGAACTGTGTGAGCGAGACCAGGATAGAATTCACTCTGCCTCACATTGTCTTAAAATCGTGTCTTTTTAGTATTTTAATTGCATTTTTAATCTGTGTTGCACTAATTGCGTATTTGCACTGTGGGAAGGGCTGTGTTAAAGCTCGGGGGAGAGACATTATTCTCGAGTTAGCGCTCTAGTCTCTTACGCTAACGCGATCACTCGGCTCTACAAATTTGCCGATGACGCGACCGCGCAGCGGCGCCTTTCTTGGAACTGTGTGAGCGAGACCAGGATAGAATTCACTCTGCCTCACATTGTCTTAAAATCGTGTCGTTTAGTATTTTAGTATTTTAATTGCATTTTTAATCTGTGTTGCACTAATTGCGTATTTGCACTGTGGGAAGAGCTGTGTTAAAGCTCGGGGTGAGAGACATTATTCTCGAGTTAGCGCTCTAGTCTCTTACGCTAACGCGATCACTCGGCTCTACAAATTTGCTGATGACTCGACCGCGCAGCGGCGCCTTTCTTGGAACTGTGTGAGCGAGACCAGGATAGAATTCACTCTGCCTCACATTGTCTTAAAATCGTGTCTTTTAGTATTTTAGTATTTTAATTGCATTTTTAATCTGTGTTGCACTAATTGCGTATTTGCACTGTGGGAAGAGCTGTGTTAAAGCTCGGGGGAGAGACATTATTCTCGAGTTAGCGCTCTAGTCTCTTACGCTAACGCGATCACTCGGCTCTACAAATTTGCCGATGACGCGACCGCGCAGCGGCGCCTTTCTTGGAACTGTGTGAGCGAGACCAGGATAGAATTCACTCTGCCTCAGATTGTCTTAAAATCGTGTCTTTTAGTATTTTAATTGCATTTTTAATCTGTGTTGCACTAATTGCGTATTTGCACTGTGGGAAGAGCTGTGTTAAAGCTCGGGGGCGAGACATTATTCTCGAGTTAGCGCTCTAGTCTCTTACACTAACGCGATCACTCAGCTCTACAAATTTGCCGATGACTCGACCGCGCAGCGGCGCCTTTCTTGGAACTGTGTGAGCGAGACCAGGATAGAATTCACTCTGCCTCACATTGTCTTAAAATCGTGTCTTTTAGTATTTTAGTATTTTAATTGCATTTTTAATCTGTGTTGCACTAATTGCGTATTTGCACTGTGGGAAGAGCTGTGTTAAAGCTCGGGGGGAGAGACATTATTCTCGAGTTAGCGCTCTAGTCTCTTACGCTAACGCAATCACTCGGCTCTACAAATTTGCCGATGACGCGACCGCGCAGCGGCGCCTTTCTTGGAACTGTGTGAGCGAGACCAGGATAGAATTCACTCTGCCTCACATTGTCTTAAAATCGTGTCTTTTAGTATTTTAGTATTTTAATTGCATTTTTAATCTGTGTTGCACTAATTGCGTATTTGCACTGTGGGAAGAGCTGTGTTAAAGCTCGGGGGAGAGACATTATTCTCGAGTTAGCGCTCTAGTCTCTTACGCTAACGCGATCACTCGGCTCTACAAATTTGCCGATGACGCGACCGCGCAGCGGCGCCTTTCTTGGAACTGTGTGAGCGAGACCAGGATAGAATTCACTCTGCCTCACATTGTCTTAAAATCGTGTCTTTTAGTATTTTAGTATTTTAATTGCATTTTTAATCTGTGCTGCACTAATTGCGTATTTGCACTGTGGGAAGAGCTGTGTTAAAGCTCGGGGGGAGAGACATTATTCTCGAGTTAGCGCTCTAGTCTCTTACGCTAACGCAATCACTCGGCTCTACAAATTTGCCGATGACGCGACCGCGCAGCGGCGCCTTTCTTGGAACTGTGTGAGCGAGACCAGGATAGAATTCACTCTGCCTCACATTGTCTTAAAATCGTGTCTTTTAGTATTTTAGTATTTTAATTGCATTTTTAATCTGTGTTGCACTAATTGCGTATTTGCACTGTGGGAAGAGCTGTGTTAAAGCTCGGGGGAGAGACATTATTCTCGAGTTAGCGCTCTAGTCTCTTAAGCTAACGCGGTAACTCGGCTCTACAAACTTGCCGATGACGCGACCGCGCAGCGGCGCCTTTCTTGGAACTGTGTGAGCGAGACCAGGATAGAATTCACTCTGCCTCACATTGTCTTAAAATCGTGTCTTTTAGTATTTTAGTATTTTAATTGCATTTTTAATCTGTGTTGCACTAATTGCGTATTTGCACTGTGGGAAGAGCTGTGTTAAAGCTCGGGGGGAGAGACATTATTCTCGAGTTAGCGCTCTAGTCTCTTACGCTAACGCGATCACTCAGCTCTACAAATTTGCCGATGACGCGACCGTGCAGCGGCGCCTTTCTTGGAACTGTGTGAGCGAGACCAGGATAGAATTCACTCTGCCTCACATTGTCTTAAAATCGTGTCTTTTAGTATTTTAGTATTTTAATTGCATTTTTAATCTGTGTTGCACTAATTGCGTATTTGCACTGTGGGAAGAGCTGTGTTAAAGCTCGGGGGAGAGACATTATTCTCGAGTTAGCGCTCTAGTCTCTTACGCTAACGCGATCACTCGGCTCTACAAATTTGCCGATGACGCGACCGCGCAGCGGCGCCTTTCTTGGAACTGTGTGAGCGAGACCAGGATAGAATTCACTCTGCCTCACATTGTCTTAAAATCGTGTCTTTTAGTATTTTAGTATTTTAATTGCATTTTTAATCTGTGTTGCACTAATTGCGTATTTGCACTGTGGGAAGAGCTGTGTTAAAGCTCGGGGGAGAGACATTATTCTCGAGTTAGCGCTCTAGTCTCTTACGCTAACGCAATCACTCGGCTCTACAAATTTGCCGATGACGCGACCGCGCAGCGGCGCCTTTCTTGGAACTGTGTGAGCGAGACCAGGATAGAATTCACTCTGCCTCACATTGTCTTAAAATCGTGTCTTTTAGTATTTTAGTATTTTAATTGCATTTTTAATCTGTGTTGCACTAATTGCGTATTTGCACTGTGGGAAGAGCTGTGTTAAAGCTCGGGGGAGAGACATTATTCTCGAGTTAGCGCTCTAGTCTCTTACGCTAACGCGATCACTCGGCTCTACAAATTTGCCGATGACGCGACCGCGCAGCGGCGCCTTTCTTGGAACTGTGTGAGCGAGACCAGGATAGAATTCACTCTGCCTCACATTGTCTTAAAATCGTGTCTTTTAGTATTTTAGTATTTTAATTGCATTTTTAATCTGTGTTGCACTAATTGCGTATTTGCACTGTGGGAAGAGCTGTGTTAAAGCTCGGGGGGAGAGACATTATTCTCGAGTTAGCGCTCTAGTCTCTTACGCTAACGCAATCACTCGGCTCTACAAATTTGCCGATGACGCAACCGCGCAGCGGCGCCTTTCTTGGAACTGTGTGAGCGAGACCAGGATAGAATTCACTCTGCCTCACATTGTCTTAAAATCGTGTCTTTTAGTATTTTAGTATTTTAATTGCATTTTTAATCTGTGTTGCACTAATTGCGTATTTGCACTGTGGGAAGAGCTGTGTTAAAGCTCGGGGGAGAGACATTATTCTCGAGTTAGCGCTCTAGTCTCTTACGCTAACGCAATCACTCGGCTCTACAAATTTGCCGATGACGCGACCGCGCAGCGGCGCCTTTCTTGGAACTGTGTGAGCGAGACCAGGATAGAATTCACTCTGCCTCACATTGTCTTAAAATCATGTCTTTTAGTATTTTAATTGTATTTTTAATCTGTGTTGCACTAATTGCGTATTTGCACTGTGGGAAGAGCTGTGTTAAAGCTCGGGGGGAGAGACATTATTCTCGAGTTAGCGCTCTAGTCTCTTACGCTAACGCGATCACTCGGCTCTACAAATTTGCCGATGACGCGACCGTGCAGCGGCGCCTTTCTTGGAACTGTGTGAGCGAGACCAGGATAGAATTCACTCTGCCTCACATTGTCTTAAAATCGTGTCTTTTAGTATTTTAGTATTTTAATTGCATTTTTAATCTGTGCTGCACTAATTGCGTATTTGCACTGTGGGAAGAGCTGTGTTAAAGCTCGGGGTATGAGACATTATTCTCGAGTTAGCGCTCTAGTCTCTTACGCTAACGCGATCACTCGGCTCTACAAATTTGCCGATGACGCGACCGCGCAGCGGCGCCTTTCTTGGAACTGTGTGAGCGAGACCAGGATAGAATTCACTCTGCCTCACATTGTCTTAAAATCGTGTCTTTTAGTATTTTAGTATTTTAATTGCATTTTTAATCTGTGTTGCACTAATTGCGTATTTGCACTGTGGGAAGAGCTGTGTTAAAGCTCGGGGGAGAGACATTATTCTCGAGTTAGCGCTCTAGTCTCTTACGCTAACGCGATCACTCGGCTCTACAAATTTGCCGATGACGCGACCGCGCAGCGGCGCCTTTCTTGGAACTGTGTGAGCGAGACCAGGATAGAATTCACTCTGCCTCACATTGTCTTAAAATCGTGTCTTTTAGTATTTTAGTATTTTAATTGCATTTTTAATCTGTGTTGCACTAATTGCGTATTTGCACTGTGGGAAGAGCTGTGTTAAAGCTCGGGGGAGAGACATTATTCTCGAGTTAGCGCTCTAGTCTCTTACGCTAACGCGATCACTCGGCTCTACAAATTTGCCGATGACGCGACCGCGCAGCGGCGCCTTTCTTGGAACTGTGTGAGCGAGACCAGGATAGAATTCACTCTGCCTCACATTGTCTTAAAATCGTGTCTTTTAGTATTTTAGTATTTTAATTGCATTTTTAATCTGTGTTGCACTAATTGCGTATTTGCACTGTGGGAAGAGCTGTGTTAAAGCTCGGGGGAGAGACATTATTCTCGAGTTAGCGCTCTAGTCTCTTACGCTAACGCGATCACTCGGCTCTACAAATTTGCCGATGACGCGACCGCGCAGCGGCGCCTTTCTTGGAACTGTGTGAGCGAGACCAGGATAGAATTCACTCTGCCTCACATTGTCTTAAAATCGTGTCTTTTAGTATTTTAGTATTTTAATTGCATTTTTAATCTGTGTTGCACTAATTGCGTATTTGCACTGTGGGAAGAGCTGTGTTAAAGCTCGGGGGAGAGACATTATTCTCGAGTTAGCGCTCTAGTCTCTTACGCTAACGCGATCACTCGGCTCTACAAATTTGCCGATGACGCGACCGCGCAGCGGCGCCTTTCTTGGAACTGTGTGAGCGAGACCAGGATAGAATTCACTCTGCCTCACATTGTCTTAAAATCGTGTCTTTTAGTATTTTAGTATTTTAATTGCATTTTTAATCTGTGCTGCACTAATTGCGTATTTGCACTGTGGGAAGAGCTGTGTTAAAGCTCGGGGGAGAGACATTATTCTCGAGTTAGCGCTCTAGTCTCTTACGCTAACGCGATCACTCGGCTCTACAAATTTGCCGATGACGCGACCACGCAGCGGCGCCTTTCTTGGAACTGTGTGAGCGAGACCAGGATAGAATTCACTCTGCCTCACATTGTCTTAAAATCGTGTCTTTTAGTATTTTAGTATTTTAATTGCATTTTTAATCTGTGTTGCACTAATTGCGTATTTGCACTGTGGGAAGAGCTGTGTTAAAGCTCGGGGGAGAGACATTATTCTCGAGTTAGCGCTCTAGTCTCTTACGCTAACGCGATCACTCGGCTCTACAAATTTGCCGATGACGCGACCGCGCAGCGGCGCCTTTCTTGGAACTGTGTGAGCGAGACCAGGATAGAATTCACTCTGCCTCACATTGTCTTAAAATCGTGTCTTTTAGTATTTTAGTATTTTAATTGCATTTTTAATCTGTGTTGCACTAATTGCGTATTTGCACTGTGGGAAGAGCTGTGTTAATGCTCGGTGGGGAGAGACATTATTCTCGAGTAAGCGCTCTAGTCTCTTACGCTAACGCGATCACTCGGCTCTACAAATTTGCCGATGACACGACCGCGCAGCGGCGCCTTTCTTGGAACTGTGTGAGCGAGACCAGGATAGAATTCACTCTGCCTCACATTGTCTTAAAATCGTGTCTTTTAGTATTTTAGTATTTTAATTGCATTTTTAATCTGTGTTGCACTAATTGCATATTTGCACTGTGGGAAGAGCTGTGTTAAAGCTCGGGGGAGAGACATTATTCTCGAGTTAGCGCTCTAGTCTCTTACGCTAACGCGATCACTCGGCTCTACAAATTTGCCGATGACACGACCGCGCAGCGGCGCCTTTCTTGGAACTGTGTGAGCGAGACAAGGATAGAATTCACTCTGCCTCACATTGTCTTAAAATCGTGTCTTTTAGTATTTTAGTATTTTAATTGCATTTTTAATCTGTGTTGCACTAATTGCGTATTTGCACTGTGGGAAGAGCTGTGTTAAAGCTCGGGGGGAGAGACATTATTCTCGAGTTAGCGCTCTAGTCTCTTACGCTAACGCGATCACTCGGCTCTACAAATTTGCCGATGACGCGACCGCGCAGCGGCGCCATTCTTGGAACTGTGTGAGCGAGACCAGGATAGAATTCACTCTGCCTCACATTGTCTTAAAATCGTGTCTTTTAGTATTTTAGTATTTTAATTGCATTTTTAATCTGTGTTGCACTAATTGCGTATTTGCACTGTGGGAAGAGCTGTGTTAAAGCTCGGGGGAGAAACATTATTCTCGAGTTAGCGCTCTAGTCTCTTACGCTAACGCGATCACTCGGCTCTACAAATTTGCCGATGACTCGACCGCGCAGCGGCGCCTTTCTTGGAACTGTGTGAGCGAGACCAGGATAGAATTCACTCTGCCTCACATTGTCTTAAAATCGTGTCTTTTAGTATTTTAGTATTTTAATTGCATTTTTAATCTGTGTTGCACTAATTGCGTATTTGCACTGTGGGAAGAGCTGTGTTAAAGCTCGGGGGAGAGACATTATTCTCGAGTTAGCGCTCTAGTCTCTTACGCTAACGCGATCACTCGGCTCTACAAATTTGCCGATGACGCGACCGCGCCGTTGGCGCGCCATAGGCGCGCCTAAGGCAAGCCCGTCTGCGCCCAACCGGGGACAGGGGCAGGAACCCCTGCCGGTTACGGGAGGGACAGATTTGTTTATGACTCAGCACAACTCTATGATGTTAGAAGAGAGATGGACACTAAGTGTGTCCATACTATGCGGCCAGATAACACCAGCGCGAAATGAACACACTGCAAATTTAATTTACAACCTACTTTTCAAACCTTAGCAGATATTCCTAACAAAAAACAAATCATGATGCTTCTACTCAATTGTCGCTCACTCCCCAAACATTATGCTGAAATCTATCTACTCTTGGAAGAGAGAAATCCTGATGTTTTATTCTTAACAGAGACATGGTTAAATAAAGAAACAGACTTTGCCATTGTCCAATCCCTCCCCCCAAACTATGTAATTCAAAGGCTTGACCGCAATATAGGCCGTGGAGGTGGCTTAGCCATAATTCATAAAGACAAGTTCAAATGTAGAACATCCACAAATCCCATTCCCGACTGTGAAAGCATGTCTTTTGTAATTGATTTAACCCCTACGTACACTTTTGCAGGGATTCTTGTCTACCGTCCCCCAGGCCCTCTCGGCCTTTTTAACAAAGACCTACCTGATCTTGCAGCTAATTTCGCCAGCTCCTCCCCTAATTTTACAATTTTAGGGGACTTCAATTTGCATTTTGATGATGCTCAATCTGCATCATCATTAGAACTTGCCAATGAACTGGCAATGTTTCAACTTACTTTAAAAGTGGACGGTGCTACCCATACTAGAGGTCACTTGCTTGACCCTATATTTTCAAATATAAACAACCTATCTGTAGATAAAGCTGTTCCTATCCCATGGTCAGACCACTTCTTACTTCCCTTCGCATGGGCGCTACCGGATGCCATTACACCGACTGCTAGAGCTATGAAATTTGCTCGTAAGTGGTCGACACTCCCCTAGATGCCCTGATAGGTAACTTAAACGTTACTTCTCCTCCATCCCACTCAAACCCCACTGTCGCTAATGATAATTTTAACAACTGGATTGAGTCAGCACTTAATTGTGTTCTTCCAAGGAAACAAATCTCAGAAAGGGTGGGAGTAAAAAAACCCTTGGTATTCCCAAAACTACGTCAACTAAAGCAGATATGTAAAAAACATGAAAGAAGTTGGAGGAAGGATTTCTCTGCTTCTAGCAAAACTAAATATCGAGAAGCTATTAAAATTTACAAAGATGAAATAAAAAATGCTCAGGCCCTCTACTACCAAGACAAAATTTTAGCTGTAAATTCCTCTCGTGAGATATTTAAAATAGTCAAATCCCTTCTCACACCCCCGACACCTTCTAAAGTCTTAAATAACGTTCAACTGCGGTGCGATCAAATCGCTGAATATTTTTCAGAAAAAATATTAACCATCTATAAATCATTTCCTCAAAATATAGATTCACAGTTTCCCCTATCGACTGCTACACCTACCCCTGAAACTTCGATCTTGCTCGAGGAATTTCCGCCCCTTGATCTTACCACTCTTCAAGGGCTTCTGAGAGAGCTAAAATCTGGCTCTCCCCTAGATCCTGCCCCTCCTACCATTCTTCATCAAATCTCAGAGGTTGTGTCACCAGTTATACTGGAGGTGATAAACACCTCACTTAAGACAGGTATTGTGCCATCTCAATGGAAACATGCAAGGGTCAAGGCACTCCTAAAGAAACCTAGCCTAGACCCAGAAAACTGGGGAAATTATCGACCTATTTCCTTACTGCCGGGAATAAGTAAGCTAGCCGAGAAACACATTAACTCCATTCTATCGGCCTTCTTAGAAAACAACGATTGTCTCCATCCTACACAGACAGGATTCAGACCCCAACAGAGCACAGAAACTGCTCTTTTGGCCGTAGTAGAGGAAACAAGGAAGACCCTTGATAATGGAGGCTGCGCTGCCCTTATTTTATTGGACCTCAGCGCAGCCTTCGACACTGTCAATCACCGTCTAATGATACGAAGACTCAGAGAGGCCGGAGTGACTGGATTAGCCCTAAAATGGTTACAGTCTTTCCTTCATAACAGGGTTTTTACAGTTTTCGAAGATGCATATTCTTCAAAACAAATCCCTTTGAAATGTGGGGTCCCTCAGGGATCCTCCCTCAGCCCCACTATGTTTAATGTTTACATGAGATCGCTAGCTGAAACAGTACGCCCATTTGGGGTACATATCGTCACATATGCGGACGACACTCAGTTAGTCATCTCTATGAAACATAACAATCAACATGACCCCGATTTAGTTACCTGCCTGGAGAAAGTCTTTTACTGGATGAATAACTCATTCCTGAAACTCAACGGATCAAAGACTGAACTCCTGCTGTTGGGGAAGTCTGCTCCCCTAAACATAGACCACCTCTGGCCTAGTGTTTTAGGTCCCCCCCCGCCCCTAGAAAACAAATCAAAAGTCTCGGGGTCTGGCTTGATTGCAACCTTGATTTTAAGGCACAATCACGCATAGTGGCAGCTTGCTGTTACAGCCTTTTAAGAATGATTAGAAGGATACTTCCCCTGTTACCTTTTATTGCTAGACGGGTGCTAGTCCAAGCTCTCATTTTATCACGATTGGACTATTCTAATGTCATGTACCTGGGAGCCCCCCAGGGCACCATCAAAACTCTCCAAACAGTACAAAACTGTGCAGCTCGCATGTTGATGAATATCCCCAGACGCTCCTCCGCAAAACCCGCTCTCGCTACCTTGCATTGGCTTCCTGTTCAGGAAAGAATCCAATTTAAGGTGTTATGCATCACCCACAAGTCACTCTCTGGCAAGGGCTCGTCTTTGATCCGTCCCTGGATCCAACCTTATGCGCCTAACAGGGCCCTTAGATCCAAGAACAAAGGTTTAATCCTAGTCCCTAAGATTAAACGATCACGTAGTGGAGGCCGACTGTTTACGTACAATGCATCCATACTTTGGAACGGTCTTCCCCTCCACATACGCTCTGAACCTGATTACCCCAAGTTCAGAAAATTGCTGAAAACTTTCCTCTTTCCATGATCTCTTCATATTTACAGTTTCATACGGTGTCATAGCGCTGGGATGCCTCCGGGTAGCCATGCGCTTTATAAATGTTCCCTCATTCATTCATTCATTCTTTTCCCTCTCCACCCGGAAATACTCTAACCCTAGGGCTACACTAGTAATCCATATGGTGTGCCCACCTGTAGGAGAGTTCAGGGTACATACAGAGTCCCCCCTCTTCTGCTCTGTCTGTAGGCATTCATAACACCTGGCCTGATGATAGGGCATTATGGGTTTTTTCCCTATCAAATCTCCTCTTCTGGTGCTCAGAAGTGATCTGGGAATCCGACCCTGATAGTGCAGGTCCAAGATAGTGAAGGTCTTCGGACATACTAAACATGGTCTCTAAGTTTGTTATTATGTATGAGGGGGTATACCATGGTAATCCTATTGTCCTCACACATCTAACATTAAGATCCAGTTTGAAGCAGGCATTGTATCCACAACAAACCTATATTTTTACACCTATTCAATGCTGAGCAAAGGCTGAGAGCTGACAGAGGCTTCTGGTAATTGGTCTTCTGACAGTTCAGGCAAGTAAAGTATAACTTTCTTTAAGTTACTTTTCCTTAAATTTATTGAAAATCCATTATCGCCATTGAATTGGATTTGTAATAACTATTAAAAATAGTTATTTATTTATTTTTCTAACTCATCCCATTCCTGAGGTATTAGTATTTTAGTCTGAACTCTTTATTTACATAGAACAACTAGGTCTGCCACAGTGACAATCGAAAGCTTTTTGGGCCTTGTCACTATATGGACATGCTAATATTAAAACCCATGCATCCCACCTTGTGTGCTGCAAGGCCTACATGGGGTGACTTATTAATATTTAAAAGAAGGTTTTCTCCTCTCAAAAAGGGTTATTCTGAAAGGATGTACTCTAGGGTTTACATCCTTTACATCCTGGTATTTGAGTTCACTGTGATTACAAATTTCCCGTTTATTCTTCCAAGTCTGTTGGAATCTTTCACGTGTGTCTACTGCTGGTGCTCCTGAGTCTGGTGAGGGTTCATGGAACTCTCTGGGGTCATCAACTGCCCCAATATTGGAGCATCAAGTAAGCATGCATCCTTAACAAGTAATTCCCCAAAAAGCTCAAAAATGTGTGATATTTTAATATGATTTGTGTGTTCTATTTAAGACTCACACTTGTGAGAAGCCAAAGTAATGTCCTCAAGGGAGAAGATTGGATTTGCAACAATATTAGATCATACCACTGTAACCAACTCCAGTCTTTCTCTTTCTCTCCTCCCTAACCCCCTTTTCCTCAACAGCAAATGCTAACACGGCAGTTACCCATCTGTGTTTCACTTTCCCTTTCATCCAGAGTGGTAGATTAGCGTCGGTGACCAGTGGCACAATATCTCTCCATAGTGGTCAGCTCATAACAAAAATCCCCAGGGTGAAAGGATCATTAATATTTTGTTTTACAACACAAACCTCCTGCTTTGGGAGCATGTTTTTGTAAAACAAAAAAATTGCTGAGAGGCCACATGAAACTTGGAAGGCACAGATATCTCTGCCAGGCCAGCGCAGATCTGTAAAAATGGCAGGCGGTAGTCCACCAGATAGGAGGTTAAGACCTCCTCTAACCTTGCGTGTGAGCGAGCTGTCCACCAAACTGTATATGAGACCGATAGTTATGACCGAAGTGTATAATGTGGTTACCTTAGTTCTAGCACAGAAGGCGGCCTATCTTTGTGCTCTACCGATGGCCCTCACCTATCATATCATGGTTGTAGGAGGGCTGACAAAAATCAGGGGGTGGGTGTAGATGAGTCTCACTAAGCAGTGTAAGGCTAAGTAGGAGAGTTCAAGTAGGGACAGGTGTCATGCTTTGGATGAATGGAGGAGGGTGAGTCCCTGACTTAATGCATGAGTGATGGCATCTAGGCAGAGTTACAGTGAAGCGAGAAGAGGGTTGACTTGTTGTGCTAGAGATGATCTCAGGAAGGGGGGGTTGGTGTAGTGACAGCAGAGATGATTCTTGGGAGTCTCAGCTGTCAGTGATCACGAGGAAAATCTCAAATGGCGCTAATTTGTGTGTTTTTAGGGAGGAGAGAATTTGCTGGATTTTTATCAATAAAGCTCCCAATTCAAGATGGTGATTCTTGCAACAGCACCCCTTTCTGTAAGTAAAGGATACTTTCTACTTTATTCATGAAATCGTAAATGCCCAGAGCCCACAGAAGGCATTATCATAACCTTCTATTATTGATGAACACTGCGTGCTGTATTATCGTACAATGTTTATTGTGCCTAGTAACAACTGATTTCCCACCATTAAACACTGTAATTTAAGATAGGATAATAGCACTACTCTGGTCATTCACACACCACACCCTACATACTTCTACATAGCCCATAATACAACACCATACCAACCAAACACTCCCACTGTGTAGCACAATACCAGTCAGTTAATGCACTTTGGTCTTGTCAGGGGTGTGCAACTATATTCAAATGAAACTACTACTAGTACTTCTACTACCTGTGCTGTACATCTGCATGTGTGAGGGATGTTTGCATTACTGATGCCCGTGATGTACCTGTTGTCTCTGAGTGTGTGTGTGTGTGTGGGGGGGGACTCCTGCACACACAAGCAATCTCCATTAACTGGCAGCCAGGTCTATGTCCCTGCTTTGCAACACGTCCTCCTGCTTTCATAGTGCTAATCGTTTTGGGGTTTGAATAGAGAAAATGTGTTCACCAAGCTTCACTAATACACAACTCAGGGCATTGACATTGTCATTGCAAGCTTCTCTAAGACGGAATTTAAATGACAGACATGCAAGCTTCTTCTCTTTCCAACACACCCAAAAGCACACAAACTCACACACACATGCTTACATGTGTGCACACGCAAAAAGGTTCATGTGCAGCAGCATGACAACATTTATTATGTGTGGACATAAAAAACACCACAGCTACCTATGCGCTGTCTATTACTTAGTCCATTATATCAGAGCCAAATGATTGGCATTTCTAAATCTTCTGGTAAATGTGCCCATCTCCCAGTTAAAGTTGCCCAGACCCCCTCACTGGATAGCTTGCCTAGGACACCTTGCCCCTCCGAAAACAAGCTTTAATTTAATGGACGAAATGGCCAGTAAGTACCTGGACATGTGGATTTTAAAGAAGAGAACACTAAAATAGACAAGTTAATGCCTATTTTAAGGATTTAACGTACGACTGTTGCTCTTCATTGCATCCCTGACATTCCAGCCCATGCATATGGGTTTTTAACGAGTATGGTAAATGTCACCTCTTTCTCCAAAGCACTCTTATTCAAACCTGTAGACTTTCTTGGCCCTCAGTAGACTCTACTGCTGTCGTTGCCACTGCTTGCTCCTGAAACGAAAAACATTTCTCCATGTTCCACATTTGCAACTCTTTTTCCGTTTCTAATACTAGTTGCTCTATTTGTACATCTTTTTACCTGAACCTTTTTTTTTAAAGGCAAAGATGTCGTGAACTATTTTGTTCTACTTTTTTCATTAGAGTGACCATTCCTTCACTCTCTCCGAATTAAAAACAATTCCAAGACTGATCCTTAAACTTGAACTTTAGTCATTTTGGTGCAGCAATAGAAGGAGGATCAGAGGGATGGGGGAATCCAGAGGCAGGGATGAGATGTGGTTGTAACTTGTACTAACCCAGGTTATTATGTTCATGGCCCCACTAAAAGCCTAAAAGCTCCCCTTGGTGAATGTTAAACCCACAAGCAATCATTCTTACCTCAATCTATGCACATTCATAATTGCTTACAAAATACAACACAACCAAATACCATAGAAGTTTAGAATAATATATATGGATATAATCCTATCACATACAAACAATACATTTAAAATTACATATACATAACAACACATATACACAAATAACACATACACATAACAGAAGAGAGATCTTCTAAGACAATACAATTAGTCTTTTCAATAAAAACACATCTACTCTTTGTGTCACTGGGTATCCGTGAATTCATTTAGTAACATGTAGGGATCACCAATGCACCCTGGATCGTGCCATCAAATTCAGTCAATGCATTTCAATGGAAACTACTTCTAACAAACACCTTCTTCAGGACTATCGTATAAATATCTCCACCCTAGTATATTTTCATACAATATCTATAGGAAAAGTAATAAAAACACATTAAAAGTAAGACTTACAAAAATCATATGACATACAAAATACATCCATTATATTGGCACATAAAAATCAGTCAAAAGAGCCTACAAAAAAACCCTAACTATTGCATTGAAGATCCATTCTACAACTAACGCCAGTGTTTAATTAAAGCCATAGACATCGCACCAGCATCCCATGGTATTCTTTCAACTCACCATTCATATAGTCAAATCCTCCACATAGATCCACAAACTTACTCTCATATTTATTATATTACAGCCACATGCTTCCAGGAGTAGCAAACACGCACTCTCTGGAATTGCCAAGTGTGACCATGATCACTCACCAGTTAATAATGTAATCATCAATAATTTCAGACACTATCTGGACTCCTTCTTCTCACTAGGAATTATCTTGGGTCCTACATGCTCTGCTCTATCCCATTTCAGCGATATAAACCTCAACGGTGTGCTAAAGAAACAATATAGCATCACTCTAATAATCCTTTCCATTCCGTACAAATTGTATTATACCATCATTCTCATAATCTCACCTTAGCTGGGCCGAAAAACC
Organism: Calotriton arnoldi; assembly: GCA_963921515.1. Classification (NCBI taxonomy): domain Eukaryota; kingdom Metazoa; phylum Chordata; class Amphibia; order Caudata; family Salamandridae; genus Calotriton; species Calotriton arnoldi. Next base: position 1,321,025 of record CAWUFW010003473.1, read on the forward strand.
CACCATTTTACTTGGGACTTTGTTTTCTTTTGAGCACACTAATCTCTCAAGGAGCTTACCAGGTCTCCTTTACTATTTTGTCAACATACGGGGCAAGGGAACAGCTACATTTCTCATATGTCTCTCGGGGTACTCCGTTCTTAATTGGGCTTCTCTACCACGGATAATTGATATCACTGTGAACTGACCCCACTGAAAATTCGTCCAGGGATATCTTTCTACTTGGAGTACCACCATAGCTCGGGGTTATTACTTCATTCTAACGATTTTACCTGACAGGCTCCCTGAACTACACCCAAACACCAGATGTCTTTACCTTGTGGTTCTTGTATAGTATACAAGTCTCTGGCTTTGTCATCAATTGCATTTGGCTCTTGGGACCGTTTCACATTGTTTCAACATTTACCTTCCCTGGCATCCATCTTGCAAACTGAAATCCTCACACGTTTTTCTGGACCTGATCATTAGTACTAGGAGCCTTGAAGAATTTACCTATGTAGCGAAACACGTGTCGGTTGTTATTGTATATACTGTATACCGATGAAACACTTTTCATCAAATCATGATCGAATTGGACTCAATCTACAAGAATCCTTACTTTAATGGATATGATACATTTTTCTTGGACTGCCTAGGAGTGCAGTCAGTCAGTCAGTCAGTAAAATCTTTAGTCGGCTGAATACCAGCCATAAAAGAATACATCATAAAAACATTCGATGAAATTAACATGAAAAAATGGATAATTAGTGAATAATGATTCCAAGGTAATATCAATTGCAAATATCGTAGTGTCAGTCTCTTAAGATGACTTGTCCACAAAGAAAAAGAGACATCTATATACCAGTTCTCTACAGACAACAAAATTCAGTTATCTCTATTAATCATTTTAACCAATTAATTCCACATAAGTAAATCTTTAGGACCTGGACACATACGTACCATGAACAAGCATATAAATCATTTTCCAACAATGTTCCGGAGCCGAACAGCAGAGGAAATATACTTATAAATCATTAAACAAATGAATTCATCTTTTAAAAGGAGTAAATAATGTAACGCAGCCCGACACTTTCTTATGTAAAGACTCTTAACAGTGGTATTAAAAAAGCACGTCTTGGGTTGATATAGAGTTTACAAAAAAACATAAAATGCAAGGTGCTCTGAACTGACTCTGAATCACATGGGCACAAATCCAATTTGGCTTCGCAATACTCGTCACGTGGATATGAAACCAGTAAATGGGAAATACCCATCCTGAATCTGATGAGATAAAACATTTTAACATGGGTGAAGTAAAATGAGAGGTAGGGCTCAGTGCCAAGAGAGCAAACTAACAATGAATTGGCAATGACCCTTTTTCTTGCCATCTCTCGGTTGTCTCTAGTCAAGTTTAAGTGGGTTAAAAAATCTCTTTTCAACTTTACGTTTGGTATGTTGGCTATGTTACCGGGGGTCTCGAGACAGTCCAACAGTCCCAGTTTCTCCAGCTGGTCATATACATAAGTGATCCAGGGGATTTTTTTAACACAATCCAACCTTAAGCAATCAGAGATTATAGCACGATTCAGAGCTGTTTCTTCTTTTGCCCAAATATTGTGCCATAGCAAAAGAGGTGCTAGTTGTGCGCGAAAGGACAGCGGGATCACACCAAGTTCGGTATGGCAAATAGTTGCAGCAGTGCTTTTGGGGACTGTCAATAATCGTTTCAGGAAGGTGTTCTCAACTCTCTGTAATCCCGTAATATTACAAAATCCCCAGAATCCAGCGCCATACAAGGTAACAGCGCACGTACGGGCTTTATAGATATCTACAATGGGTTTAATAGGCCTGGAGCCTAAGTTTTGATTAAAACACCCGATCCTTGCTTCTACTAATTGACACCAGGAGTTTTTTGGTTGAAAAGAATGCCTAAATAAGAAAAGGTAGGCACATAAAACAATTTTTCATTGTTTATAAAACACGACTTATGAATCGTGGGAGATCTACCCACCACCATGCCTAAGAGTGCTTTGGTATCCATTCATTTCTATCCACCAACAGGTGTTAAAATAAAATTTTCAACGAAACCCTATTCATCAGGAAGTCACTATAATTAATCCCTCCAGTCAGTGTATACTCGACAATTGGTAATGCCCCAACTCTGTAGAACTTAACATAACTCCTAGTAGATGCAGTGAGGCACAGGTCTATTCCACCATAAAATTCCTAAAGAGCCCCTTACCTTTAAGTAATGGTCTGCTCCTTACAACAAAAAATGCTTTTCACTCAACCACTCACTTGTGTCGGAATATTACATCTTCGAACACCTAAAAGTATAAAAGAAATATGATCTTTCGCCATCCCCTAAAAATCCTAAAAAGTGAATAAAAACATGTATGATATTAGCACAAGTCTGGTAATATTGCTTTTTTTATGTCATGTGCACCCATAGTAACATACATTAATCTAAAGCACACAAAGCAAAGGTTTGAAACCCAGTCTGAAATGACATACGCCCTTTATGAGCTCCCTAGATTTAGGCACAGGGATATTTGGGGCTGGTAGAGTCACAGAATCTCAGATAATCTTTAGTTATAGCAGGTATCCCCACATCTAAATACAGGAATTATGCATTATTAGTTATTTCTCTCACGATGGGGAATAACATGCAGACTTACAGATGGTAAATGGATGCAGGGGCTATTTTGAGGACCAGTGTGTGGGTGGAAGTGGCATGATGATGCAGAATATGTGAGGAGTGGGATTGGAGCATTGTCTGCTCCACTATTGTTCAGTAGAAGGGAGTGGGGGTGGCAAGTCCAGCATCTGCCATCAGCCCCAGCAGCTTGGTACAAGGCTTCAAATCAAGGGCTTCTGGGTCCAAAGTTACCAGGTCTGGTATTTTTGAACATGGTGATCTTGAGCCTGTAATCACGAGCTACTCAGAATGGCCCAGAGAAGTACCCCCTGGGCAACTGCTCAGAGCCACTCATAATGAGGCCTTAGTCTTTTGCCTTTCTGAGGAGCTGCAAAGAAACGCCAATAAATGTAACTCATATTACAAATGTGGAGTAGGGACCTGAATAAGCCATTTAGAGTAGAGAAAGAAGTGAACAGACAAACATTCACAATGTACATACTGTGTAAGGGGCGCTGTGTGATGGGGCAGACAGCATGTGCTGAGTATGTGCTGACAAGGTGATACTGGGGAGGGGATAGAAACAACATGCTTACACTTTGGAGGGCACAGCACTGGGGACTCAACCTAATGAGGTTTGTTGCCTGACTGGGATTGGTCTGCCCCCAGGAGAATATGCCCTCTGTTTTAACTCCCCAACAACTTCACCACACGTTTTTCCAACCAACTCAATAGTTCACCTTCCATTTTGTTGTACTTTGCCCCACAGCTTTTAAATTAAGTTCATATGTGCTTGCAGATCTGTACGCTTTGCAGGACCTCCAGCCAAGTTAAGCCTGCGAGTAGGCCCAACGCTACCATAGGTGAGCCGAAGTGTCCTGCAAGGACGACTACGGTTCCATCTCTTTAAACTTCTAGATTTTGACACTGGGGGTGCTCAGCTAAAATCTCTCATCCATTTAACCACCCTTCCACTCATGCCAAGCTACGCGGAGCCTGACAAGTCCCCTTTCCAATTCAGTCACGCTGGTTTTGTATTTTAGACTCATTATAGTTTGATGGCCTGCTGGTTCTTATTTACTTTTTGTGGACGTGTGCCGGTAATATGCACTGAAAACACACATTGTTGACAAATATTCAACTATTGTAACAGATGCCAGCTTATGCATATGCCAAAGTCACTGCAATAATTCAGCATGTGTTGGCATTTTGGCACATACACTCTGCATGCTGGAAATAAACCCGATTCATCATGGCGCGACTAACGTAAAACCTGTTACATATCCCATAGCCGTGTACTCTGATCAGAATACTTCATTCAGCCGCTTTATTATTCACTCTAAAGGCTGTGGCAATGTTTGTGAAACAGCAGCATATCTAATTATTTCAACCAACCATTTAAAAAGGCGCGGACTTTCCATTAAAGAATGGAATTGAAAATAAGGCAGTTTATAACTGAAACTTGGCACAGTGATGTATCCCTTGTTACCTCAGAAACAACCACTTTGGCGTTTTTATCAACAACTTTTCATTTCGCGGCAACAGAAGGGGAAATTCTCAAACATAACTAAGTTTTTACACCATTTTGAACAATAATAAAATTGAAAAGCTAAGGGTCCAGTCGTTGAAAAAATATAAAACCAAGGTAATAAACATTGGCACAGGGACTGTGCATAAATACTGCATAGGTCCTGTGCACAATGCCATAAGATGACCAGCTTCAATACTAGTACTTAAAGCACTGAATTAACCTAGATGCCAAATGTCAACGTAAGGAAGAACGTTATTTAAAAGAACACCATTATCAACTATCAAATATACACCGGCCAAGAAAAGATGAAACGACTGTCCCCAATTAAGTCAGAGACGTTGAACGCTGACTGGCTGGTGGGGATCCAGCTGGCTCAAGATGAATGGCGACAAAACAGGCGTCTGTTTGCTGCTCACCATCCGGCACCAGTCAGCCCTCGTGCACGCGCCCGTCAGTCGCCTGTGTGTCTGGCTGCAGCACAGGAGGTCGTATTAACCGATATTGAAGAGCACTCTGAAGCCTCCATGTGGGAAGCAGGACCCAAGCGAGAGAGATTGAGTAGTCCTAGTCTTGTAGCGTGTGTCGACTAGCGGACATACGTCAACTACCTCAAATTCCGCCAAAGCCTGCTCTGCACTACATCTGCAATATCTCAGCTCAGGGTCCTTGTCCTAAGAGCTGTTACATTCTTCCACTGGAATAAAAAGAAACCACTATTAGAGCCAAAAGTTGATCTTTATTTGTTAGGTTTTGAATAGTTCTAAACACATTGCCTTAGGTCCACTTCAGGAAGCTTTCCACAGTTGTGGGTGTCAAAGCTGAAGTCATTGATGAGATCTAAATGGCACTCACAGGTAAATTTGACCATCCTGGACTCTAAGAAATGCTACAGCTGCCTTATGTTTGGTGCAGAGTAACTGGAGCATCTGGACAGGAGTAAATTAAAATCTACTTATAGAGGCAAATTCTATGCCGGGGATCAGTCGCTGTTGATAGGTGGGATGAGTAGTTGCCCTATTGTGACGCTATGACTCCCAAATGGCGGTCTAAATATGTCAGATATAAGGTTATTCTCAAGCCTTCAGATGCTTCTTGTGTCTATAGAACCCTGATCACATTGTCTACCAGCGCAAAAGTCCCAGAGCTTTTAGAATTATTCTACACTCTCTCTCTTGCACTTTGCCCTAAAATGGCAGATTATCACAGTGCTCTTTGATCTTAAGTCTCTGATGGGAAGTTAGTATGATAAGTCTCTGATGGGGAGTTAGTATGAAAAATCTCTGATGGGGACTTTGTATGATTTTGCATGGTGCAAAGTAGCTTAAATTTAGCCTGGACTGTGGCTGCCTTCTACTATGCCTTGTCCATTCTGTGTGTAAGTGAAACTCGCTTTACTATTGCACATGTTCTCTTAGCCGTAATGAAGGTTGGCAAAAGATTTTTACTATCCCAATACCAAATTCATAGACTGTATGATTGCTGCTATGTATATTTCTGGGTTAAGGTTTTTAGGTGCCTTTATTGCACACAACATAAAATAGTTTATTTTTATTAGTAAGATTTTATTATTTGTTTCCAGACATGCAAGGGTTTTTAAATGCAAATATTAACAGCTGCAGTGTTGCTTGTGCACACACTCGCTGAAAGCCTTTGAAAAGCATATATCAGAGGTACATTGAAAAACTATTGGCCGACTAAGAATGAAAAGAAAAAGTACTTAAGGAGTAGGAAAAAGAAAAGCAGCATCAAAAAACTTAAAAGACATCAAAAGAGCAGATTTATCAAAATTTACTAAGAAATAATATGGATATGACTTAACTCTTTAAAGATTAATATGCAATTTTGAGGTCTAAACAAAAGTTTTGGGAGACTGGAGAAAAGAGTAGGAAGATACTGACATGTCACCTTAAAAATTAGGATCATCTAATAACATTCATGAGATCAAGAATAGAAACAACAGTCTACTAGATGTGCAAATAGTCATTTTGTTGCTTAATAGAATACGTTATATCAGCCAGAGGCCTCAGTAGATTGGCGAGTTATAGATACCTTTCTCTCTGATTTGTAATTTCCCAAGATTTTCTAGGAAAGATGTTGAATCGCTATATGAGGCAATTGCAGAAGGGGAAAATAAAAATAAAATAAGAGCTATAGGAGGGAAGATTCTCTTGGTTCAGGTTGGTTCGATAATAATTTTTACTACCTATGTCAACAATTGATGGAATTGCATGAGAGTAGTTGGTGCCCTGAAACACATGTTGTGGTGTTGCCGCAATTTAGGTCACAACTGTAGAATAGCTGACTGTTACATTAGATTTTGCAGAATTTAGCTACACATTTAAATAATATAACCAGAATTTCACAGCAACATGGACAGAAATGGAGCATGTGTTCAGATTTATTTCATACGATTGGCTGTCTTGTTGGCATGGAAGAGGTGCTCAAAGCGCTACCCTCATGACTGGGAAAGACTACTGCCTTTAATCGGAGTTAGGTAGCACGAGTGCAGTGATGGCAGATACAGTGTAGTGATCAGAAAGAGTGAACAGGCCTTTTTTACCCGTGTCCCTGAAGTGAGGCCTACAGGCCCACTCATGGACTGTTTTGCTGCTGTGTGCTTAACTCATCCTTGACCTACATCAACTTAGTATGCAGTGCTGTGCAGCATGCATGTGGTTGCATGTGTATGCTGTGTGTGTGTGTGTGCCTCTGAGTGATACAATACATGGAAGATTCTGGGTTCCATGCTGGGAGACCCAGGGCTGACTGGAAGAACATAAGGATGTAGAGGATCTCCTCCCCCACTGGAGGAAGGAGGAGTCAGGAGCTAAGGTAAACTTCAAAGGGTGCTCTATCATTCTGAGAGAGGTCACTGGAAAGAGGCCTGTGCACATCTTAGGAAGGAGAGGGGGCTGATAAAAAAATCTTAAAGAGTAAGGAAGGGGTCCTGGGGTAACCTTTTGATGCACTTATTACTATAGTTGACATCCAGGTGTGTACCTCTAGTCACTTCCATGGCATGTTTTGCAGAGCTATCAGATTTGGAGGTACTCCTACTGTGACAAACTGCTTTCTGGAGGAAGGGCAGAACAGAGGAATGGGCACTTCGAAAGTAAGTAGGCACTAAGCACAAACTTCAAAGACTCAGACGCTAAATCACATTTGATGTCTGGAAATGGACTTTAAGAAGAGAGTTTGAGGCATACAAAATTGTGAACTGTTAAGCAGCTATTTGGGTTGTATGTTGAGGAGAAGTTTTGCAAGACTTCTACCTGTGACCAGGACTGGGGCTAAGGCCTGCCAGTCTTCCAGCTTGGTGAGGGGACATCACCCAGAGAAATCTAAGACAACCTGTCCTGAATCCTGGAGCACCAGTGCCTGCCTGCTAGCCAAGACCAGTGCACTCTGTGAGGAAGAGGAAAGCGCTTGGCGGGAGTGAGATCCAATGGAAGATCCTGGCGTGTGAATCCCCGTAGTGAGTTGTGAGGAAACGGCTGCTGTACCGATCTGGCTGTCGCCCGTGTGTAGATTCAAGTCACCCACCCCGTATGCCATAGGGGGCCACAGGGAAGAGTGAATTACTGCCACGTTGATTGGGCTGTAGCCCATGTGAAAGGTAAAGTCCAGGTGGGCTGCCATGAAGAGAAAGGATTGTGACCTGGTTTCACTAGTGCTGAGATAGAAGGCGCTGTGGTGACTTGCAAATGCTCGCTGTTAGAAATGGAGGTCTCTAGTTGGAAGACGTAGGGGGTACTTTTGTCCAAGTAGGGACCCTTCTTCCTAGTCAGGGTAAGGGGGATACACTTCTAAAATAACCCCTGCTCACCCCCTTGGTAGCTTGGCACAAGCAGACAGGCTTATCTCAGAGGCAGTGTGTAAAGCATTTGTGAACACATACAGTAATACAGTGAAAGCACTACAAATGGACACCACACCAGTTTAGAAAAAAAAGTAATCTTTATCTACACCAAACAAGACCAAAACGACAAAAAACCACAATACAGTACTAAAAATATGATTCTTAAAAGGTAGAAACAGTTCTGTTCCAAGGAAATGTGGGATGCGACACTTTTACACAAAGTACCTGGGACGCATTGAAAAAGGCAAGCAAAAAGGGTCACAGGGAAGGTGATGCGTAGGTTCCTTACACTCAGGGAAGGTGATGCGTCAGTTCCTTGCTCCGGGGGAGGTGATGCGTCTGTTCCTTACTGCTGTGCAGGGGAGGTGATGCGTCGGTTTCTTACTGCATCCCCCCAACGATGCAACAGACCTGATGCTTCGATGCTATGCGTGATGATCCGGTACGTTGCGATGCGTGAAGACCCGGGATGCGCTGCTATGATTTCAGCCATGTCCCCTCTATGCGTCTTTTCTTCTCCAACAGGGCCTGCGTCAGAATTGGTGCGGTGATCTCGGACGTTGGAGATCGGTGCAGAAGGTTTAGTCGCACGGCAGACACTTTAGCCACCAGCAGGTGCTGCGTCGCTTCTTCGGTGGCGGCCATGCGTCGGGGAATTCTTCTTGCACCGCTGCGATGCGTCGGAAACAGGCGATGTGTCGATTTTCACAGTTCTTGCAGTTTCCAGTCCCAAAACAACCTCCAGAGGTCCAGAACACTGGCAGGCACCTCTCAGCAGGTCAGACATCCCAGCAAAGTTCAGGAGGGGACTGAGGGTGAAGTCTTTGTGTCCCTGAGACTTCAGAACAGGAGGCAAGCTCTATTTCAAGCCCTTGGAGATCTTCCTCAAGCAGGGAACACAGCACACAGCAAAGTCCTTCTTTCCTTGGCAAAAAGTAGCCACTGCAGGCCAACCCCAGACAGCAAACAATACAGGGGCAGTATTCCTCCTCAGTTTCTCCAGCTCTTCTCCTTGGCAAAGGTTCCTCTACTTCAAGCCCTTGGAGAAAACTTTAACAGCAGGATGATGAAAGCACAGTCCAGTCCTTTCCCTGCCCAAGACAGAAGCAACCACTGCAGACCAACCCCAATAGCACACAACACAGGGGCAGTACGCCTCCTCCAGCTTTCCCGGTTCTTCTTCCTGGCAGGTTCCTTAGTTCAGCAGTAATCTAAAGTTCAGGGGTCTGGGCCCCACTTTTTATAGCACAAATCCCTTTGTTCTCTGGTGGCAGAGAAGCTCTTTGCCCAGCCAAAACCAGTTCTGCCCTCGCAGGTCCAGCTGCCCGGCAGAAGGTGGAGACAGCATTGTGTAAGGCAGACAGGGCCTATTCAGGTGCAAGGGAAATCTCCTCCCACCACTCTAAATGCAGACCGGGCCTACTCAGGTGCTAGTGAGAACTCCTCCCCCTACGCTGAATGCAGCCCAGGTCTATTCAGCCTAGTCCTGACTCATTCAGGAAAGGCAGGACACACATCCACCCCCCCTTCGGTGGCTGTGTGAGAGAATGCACATCCCCAGCCCCTGTCATGCCAAAGCCAGACAGTCAATACACAAACCAGCAGAGGCACACAGGATGGCTAAACAAGAAAATACCCACTTTCTAAAAGTGGTATTTTCAAACACACAATATAAAAATCATCTTTACTAAAAGATGCATTTTTATATTCTGAGTTCAGGCATACTAAACTCTGACCTTCTATGTTGTCCCAATGCGAAGTTATTTTTCTAAGATGTTACAAATAAACTCCTATTCTATCCTATGGGACAGATAGCCTTTCAATAGTGAAAAACGAAATACACTGTATTTCACTATCAGGACATGTCACACACCTCAGTACATGTCCTACCTTTCACATACACTGCACCCTGCCCATGGGGCTACCTTGGGCCTACCTTAGGGGTATCTTACATGTAAGAAAAGGGAAGGTTAGGGCCTGGCAAGTGGGTGCACTTGCCAGGTCGGCATGGCAGTACCAAACTGTGCACAGACACTGCAGTGGCAGGTATGATGTACATTTGGAGGCTGCTCATGTGGGTGGCACACTCAGTGCTGCAGGCCCACTAGCAGCATTTGATTTACAGACCTTGGGCACACACAGTGCACTGTACTAGGGACTTACCAGTAAATCAAATATGCCAATCATGGAATCACCAATCCATAAATACAATTTACAGGGAGAACATATGCACTTTAGCACTGATCAGCAGTGGTAAAGTGCCCAGAGTCCAAAACCAACAAAAACAGGGTCCAAAACAGGAGGCCAGAAAGCAAAACGTCTGGGGATAAACCCGCTGGACAAGCCAGATCTAACACTCACACAACGACTGAAGCATCTGAACCTGTGCGAACGCCTCTTACCTCCTGGAGGGATTGGAGGAACATATCACAGCACTGGAGATAGCACTGTGGACAACCAGCCACAGCCTCTGCAAAACCGAGAGTGCTACTCACCAACAGCAGCCGCTGCAGACCTCTGTGACTTCTGAGTGTGGAACACTCCTGGGGCTCCGGTAGAATAAGACTGATCATAGGGCCGAAGGGCCAAGGGAAACTTGTTCTGCCTCATTGTGCTATAGGCACTTGAACACTTTTGACATTAGACGAGTAAAAGGAGGACTCCTAAGACTCGGACTGCTAGTGGGTCATACCTGAAGTTTGCCTATCATGAATGGGCAATAACCACTACCAATAGAAAAGGAAGTGGGACTCAGGGAACTGCCTATCTAACACAAGAGTACTGACCTCAGGAGATCTATGTGCATTGTTTGTGTATGCCATATTTCACTTTGTGTTCATACATATAAATACTTCTTTTTTCATAAAAGCAAGTATTTGACTGGACATTCATTTATTGCTGCTATTGAACGTGCTTTGCGTTGTGGGCTATGTTCACCCCCTGCATCTACCTCTCCCTCGAGAAGCCTTAGACTGCTTGACCCGGGCTACCACTGACAGTCAAGTGCTAAAGGTGTACTTGGTCCAGTTGCTCAGGACTCATAGTAGTTTGGGCCCTGGGACATTAGGAGTAAAAGGCCTCAACCCGCTAGATTGGGCCAAGTATCTCCTGCGTGCTCCATGGCCCTCTGAAAGAGGTTCTGACATGAGTATTACAATTCCTGTACTGTGCTTTGCAACAGACATTCATTAAAATATCCCCCAAAATTGAAGCATTCAAAATAAATAAACTTTGATCAAGAGAAATAAGCACTGGTAAAGCCAATTTATCTCCTCTTTGGGACCTGCTGGCTTTGCCAAAGGTTTTTAGCCATGCTGCACAGTATTCCCGATGCTGTGCAGCATAATTAGAAAACATTAGCCCTTGGCACAGTCGTTTGAGTAATTTGTAAGTGAGTATGCCCTCAAAATGACACAGGCATTTTTTTTTCTGTTTAGTTACCAATTTGAGTTAGGTCGGTAACTGATAAGTAGAAAAACACGCAAAAGTGTTTCCTTTTTAAAAAAGTGGGTAGAATGGAACCAACAGTAGAGGAAGTGTCAGGAGGGACAAGTTGGCAACGGAGAAGCAACAGGCGAGATAGCAATGTGGAGCAGGCGGGAGCGAAGCATACGTCTGAGCAGGCAATGTGGAAAGGATGGGGTGAGGAGCAGAAGCAAACGGTGAGAGAGGAGGGCGGGGTGGTGGGAAGCAACACAAATGAGAGGGCTGGGAAAGAGAAGAAATTGGCAAGAGAGCAACATGGAGCGGGTGAGGGAAAAGCACACACGAAGGAGAGCAACAGGGTGAAGTATGCAAGGGTGAGCGCAACATAGAGGGGAGTAGGGAGAAGCACACAGAAAACAGAGAGAAACATGGAGTGCAGGGGGAGGGAAGTGCACAAGGGTGACAGCTGGGAAAATATGTACTCTCATGGAGTGCTTAACCGAAAAGAAAAAAGTAGTACGTGAAAAATCAAGCAGTGGCAGCATAAAAGGCAGTCAATCACAAGTGATGGTAAACAGGTGATGCTCCATGGGAGGGACAAACAAACACAAGATGCTTGTTTCCAGTCCAAGGAGGACCTTGCCTGTCAGCTCGGGCTGGACTGTTCCCATGAGGAGCAGGGTCAAGGCTGATTTGCATATGTCTGGGTCTAAACTAGGGTGGCTTGGTGAGCAACAAACAATGGATTAAACCCAGATCTTTGTGACTGGGGTGAATGTTTGCATTGTTTAGCATTCCATCCATCATTTGTGCTTTTTGCTTGTGCTGCCCTAAGTGGGAAGGATATGCCCAGATGTGGTTCCCTTGCTCACTGTGCCACTAGATTCAAGCTAGCCTGGCTGATGAGGGGTGGTACCCCAAAACCAGTCCCAGGATGCTTCAAGACTGATTTGCATATGGCTGGGTCTAAACTGGGATGGTGTGGTGAGCAAAAGATTGATGGATTAAACCCAGATCTTTGTGACTGGGGGTGAATGTTTGCATTGTTCAGCATTCTGTCCATCATTTGTGCTTTTCGCTTGCCTCGCAATTAATGGCAAAAATGCTTGCTAAATTGAGCTTGCCTGTCAGGTACTATAGTTTAGATTACAATTCTAACAGTCATTTCTAAAAATCAAAACGGTGAAATGTCTATCTGAGGTTTCTTCTCCTTAAACTGGAATGTTTTCTATTGTGCAAGATAAAGTGCTTTTAAATAAAAGTTTTTTTTACATTTCACGTTTTACTTACTCTTGCATTTACTAAGAGTATTGCCTTTTTCCAGGACAGTGTGTTTCTGTAGGTTTTTCATGAACCATGTTATACATGTATAGGGCATAGTGTGAGAAGACTTGTTTGTATGTAGCTGTGTGAGTTCATGCTGTGGGAGGGCCACAACTGAAATCTGTGGGGTTCAGGCCAAATGCAGTGCAAATTTCTTACAATGCCTGTAATGGGTCATAAAGGGGTTCAGACTACATGCTTATGCAATCATTGGCCACTCTGCAGATCGTACAGAGCAATGGCCTAGTGTGCCAGATGTATTTGTGTTTATATGCGAAAGTGTGTGAAGGAGGTACACAGTTGTCAAAATATTGACTGGGCAAATATTAAAGAAAATATAGTGTGTACAGGTTAGTGGGTGCAGTGTGTGTGTGTGGGTATTTTGTGAAGTGAAGGAGATGCAAGGAATTATATGCTCTCCGAGACATGCTGTATTCAGGTTTGGACTTTAAGCTCCACCCATTTTCCAACCATCTCTTCAATTGGCTCCTGTTACTATCCTTTGTAAATGTAGGCTTTTGATTCATGAATAGCCTTAGTAGTCCCTCCTTAGTACCTAGTTTTCTCCTGTTGTAACCTCCCATGATGTGTTGTTACTCTGGATGCTTTAATTACAGTCTGTGAGCACTATTTTCTAAAATGTCTTTCTTCTGCCTGCTGTTGCAGGAAGGACAGGCTCTCCCGCAACAGCTTTTTTTTTTTTACCAGTGCAGCACTCCTTGCGCCTGCGCACCGTTCTTTATGCCCGGCTCGCTGTATGTACCTTAACAAAGAAAGTCTTCTTTTTTTTTTAAAGTACCCCATACTGCGCTTTCACTTTAATGGCGGCTGTGCACCTTTCTTTATACGTGGCTCGCAGTATTCATGTTAACAAACAAATGCTTTTTTTTTACAGCACCCCATGCCGCGCTTTCACTTTAAAACGGCAGCCGCGCGCCTTTTTTTATACGCGGCTCGCCATATTCATGTTAACAAACAAATGCTTTTTTTCTAAAGCACTCCTTCCTGCACTTTCACTTAAACAATGGCGGCCAGGCCCCTGTCCCTATGCACTTTGGAATACAGACAACTCTGTAGGTTTGCCCATTGTTTTTAGCTGTGGCAGTGCGCAGTGTGTGCGTCATTTCCGTGGGCAATGCTCAAAGGTGCAGGTACAGCTCATTGTTTTCATATGCTGTTTGCGGCACCTGTTTCACGAGCGCCACACTCCTTCTTTTCACTACACGGCTGTTTTTCATTACTTTATCCAAGCGGTGCTGGTTTGCGCATCTACCATACAATGACCCGTTGACCAGTTACATAGAAAAAAAATGCTTCTTTAAGAGTGCTCATTCCTTCTCACATACATCTAGAATATCGGTAGACCAACCGGCAGTGAGCTGACGATACCACATGTCGGAACAGCTGGCATCACATCCAGTTCCTTCGGACACACAACAACTACGCACACCAAATCAACATACCGATCCGCCTGCAGTCAATGCAACTATACTTTACTAGTGCGAGTAGTGCACTAAACAAGAGCTAGTTAAAAAAATTCTACCGATGTCTCCCATGGCAGCGACAAGTGAACTATAGGTTTATTTTCAGTGCGAGGTGGTCTCCCACCACCACAAATATGAAACAAGCATTTGCAATGCAATAGGTCTCACGTTACTGATAGTTTGAGCTACTGGCGTTGCTAATAATAATGCAACGCAAATAGCTCAAACTTTCAGTAATGTGAGACCTATTGCATTGCAAATGCTTGTTAGCTATGGGTATCATGCACATTGTATGCATAAATAGGTTTTCTGGGGTTGTGTCGCTTTCAGGAGCCTTATCATGATCAACTTTTCTGTGCTGCACCAGCACAGAAGGCATGTCTGTGTTTCTTTTTGGTGTCTTTTACGGATACATTAACTCAATGCAAAAGAATTGGTTCATGTTTAGAGACAAAAAAACTTGAAAACACAGGCAAACAGGCCAGTAATTGCCTCTTTGTACTGTCAGCCAAACAAATACTAACCTGGAGATATTTTGAGTTAATGTATGCATTCAAGGTGCCAAAAAGAAACACTTAGACCACTTGTGCATTGAAGCTGTGCAGAAAATGGCATCATAGAATGGCCACCGGTGCACTGGAAACAGTGAGCATAGATTGCCTCTCTATGTATCCAGCTCGTCCGATCTAAAGCTCATGCATTGACTAAGAGAAATTCTGAGGTATAATCTATGAACTTTAGATGCCTCAGTCACAAAACACTGGTGCTCAGCTATGCGCTGAGCTGCCACAGCTCCTCACGATGCGACCCCTGGATCTAAAATCCGTATTTGTAAAGCGCGAACTACTCACCCTTACGGGTCTCAAGGCGCTGGGGGCCGTAGTGGAAATTAAGTGAGCTATTGCCCAGAGTCACATGGTGCTGAGCTGAGCTGCCGCCGGAGCCGGGGATCGAACCGTGAACCCTGCTGCTCCGAAGTCAGCTGCCCTGGCCGCTGCACCACACCTCTCCACTGGATGTATATTATAGCATACACAATTTTCCCTAAAGTATATCGGACCTCTAAAGCATACATGGTCCTCATACTAATAAAGTGACTGTTCTATCATCTCTGAAAAGCTAGATATATGTGATGGGTTTTAGTTCTAGGCTCACAGTCAAAGCATCTTTTGGGCATTAATTGTTGTGCACTCATACAAGGTGCTAAATGAATGATTCACAGAGCCGCAGAAGTGGTAAACCAAATCATACATTTAATGCTACTAAAATCTTTGTGGGCTCATTTTTTTCTCAAAAACAAGACACACATACCTCGTAAATGGTGGGAAATGGTTTAAAATGTGCTTAAATTTAATAGCAACAGCTAAAATGTGTTTGAAAGTAGGTTGGAAGTAAGGAAGCTAAAATTTACTTTTTTGACAAGACAAGGTAAATTATTTTAAATGACACCTTTTAAAACATTAACACCATGTAGAGAAAGGTGTTTGCATGGTAATATAAAATACTCATATCCCCAAAGATTTAATTTTAGAACAAAATTTTGTTTCTTTGTTTACCAGGGAAGCAGATTAAAAAAACTTTGCAACTAAAAGCTTCTCCTTCTTTTCAAACCCAATGCCTCACTAAGTTCAGTTTTTTGGATGCGATCAATGTTTTTCAATGACAAGTTGAAAAAATCTTGTTGTTGACTACAAAGGTGATCATCTAAAGAACTGTATTTTTGATCTTGAGTCAAAATAAACCTATATCTTCGTTTCTACAGGTATCCGTATCACCGAGATTTACCGGAAAGAAAGCAATATATGATGTACGTAAAGATGTCCTATGGCCTATTTCTTTCTGTTGGGGAGACAGCAATTTAGAAATGCTGCTTTGAAACAGTGTGTGGAAAAACATATAGATAGCTAAATATGTTAAGGCCTGTAATACAATGTTGAGATCACAAACATATCACTTAAACCTACTTGCTTTCATCCCAGTTATATCACCGAGGATCCACTGACGTAACGAAAGTTGAGGGGGCCCCCCCTGCAAGGTACGTAGAGGGGCCCCCGCTCCAGATTGAATCCGGAGCTCTCAGGCCTGACTAATGTGCAGAGGGGCCCCCCCGCAGCTCGGCCACCCCGCACCGCGGGGGATGCGGGTGCCTGTGTTACGCCACTGCCAGGATCTCTTTGCTTGGAATAACATTAGAGCCTTCATTTTCCATGGTTCTGCATATTATTAAAATTGTCAAAAGCCTAATTTCGGCTTAACCAACTGCTACACTGGGCTAACTCCCCCACAGTGAGGGCCAATGGTGGTAGAGCCAAGACACCCCTCAAACAACTTTTTGCGCAGGAATCCAGTAGGAAAGGCATTACCTGCCTGTCGTTGGTCTTCTGTGAACTCTTTCAGCCACAACAACATTCATACCAGTTACGGTGTGGAACAGGATTTGGACACTACTATCTCTGACGATGTCTGGCAGCAGTTGTGGGATTGAGCGGCCAAGATTTCTATTTCGCTGCAACACAAGGTCAATTTCTACAAACTTCTGACACAATGGTATTTTACTCCAGTTCGGTTGCATGCCACGATGGGAACTCCTGACCCCTGTTAGCGGGGTTGTGACTCTAAAGTCACATATTTGCACATGTGGTGAGAATGTATATATGTCAAACGCTTTTGGACTGAGTTACTTCTATTGATCTCCCGGATCTGTTCAGTGACTCTACCAATGGACCCATTGATGCTTTTATTAGGAGCTACTGGGAAAGATTCTGTCTACCATACACAACTCCTATAGGTCAAATTACTCACTTTCTTCCTACTGGCAGCTAGGCTTACAATAACTCACACCTGGAAGGGCCCTCTCCCACTATGTCTGGCGTTGTGGTGGACTAAGGTATGGCACATTTATGCTTTGGAATGATTGAACTGCTTTGGTTGCGGACATGATGCCTAAATTTGAGTGCATCTGGTCACCCTTTAAGATGTATGTCAAGAGAGACAGGGTGAATGCGAACCCCACCATCGCTGTATCCACCATCCTACAATGAGCTCGTGTGGAGGGCCTGTAGTCATCCGACAGTGAACTGGAGCAGGAGGACTTACGGATGACTATAACCAAACCCGCCAATGTTACTGTGTAATGATGACTTATTGGATTGATGGCTCTCTTCATGTCCGAATTACTGATTGTAATGCATTTCCCCATGTACCGATGTGGTGCTGTTGCCCTTTGTGCTTCAGTCTCTTACTTGCCTTCTTTTGGTGTTGCGATTACTCTGGACTTTCCTCCTCATCCTCCCATCCTTCCTTTTCCCGCCTTTGTTTCTTTTTTTTTTTTTTTACATGTTTTTAATATTTTACAAAAGACGAAAAAATAAAAATAAAGTCTTGAATAAAATTGTAAAAAGCCCAAACTTCTATTTTAGATGTTAAAAAAGGTAAACCCGATCTTGCAATTGACCACATGAAAACTGCAGTGCAAGCCCTAATTCTTTCTCGTCTGGACTTCGGTCATGCTGTTTTG
The DNA here is from genome assembly GCA_963921515.1 of Calotriton arnoldi. Taxonomy (NCBI): domain Eukaryota; kingdom Metazoa; phylum Chordata; class Amphibia; order Caudata; family Salamandridae; genus Calotriton; species Calotriton arnoldi. The sequence continues at coordinate 1,338,782 of CAWUFW010003473.1, forward strand.
ACTGGAGCATCCCAGTCCACTGTTATTCCTCTAAAAACTGTCCACATTCCACAGCCATGCTGCTATCTTCATCCTCTGAATTCAGCCACATCGCCCCAATTCTCATTAAGCTGCACTGGCTCCCCATCGAGGCCATCAATTTCATACTGGGGTACCTAGCTTTCAAAACTTCATTCCAAAGCCCCACCGGTTTTCACCAATTTGCTTAAAATCCTGGGAGGATCCAAGGAACTTAGAAGCAAAAACAATCTTCTTCTAGAAATGCCCTTATTCCGATCATCACATGCCTTTCATCGATCATTCTCAAGGGCTGTCTCCTTATTTTGGATCTCAGTGTCCATGGAATTCGGAACTGCACCAACTTTGTTTCCTTTCTGCTTTTTTCTAGACTTCTCTTTAGACTATACCTGACTCACTAATCCGAATTGAATTGGAGAGTCACTGTCCCGTTATCTGTTTTTGCTCATTAACCCATCCTCTATGCTCTGCTTCCCTTCGTCCCACATTTTTACCCCTTCCAACCTCTCTTCATTTCTGCTCCTGCCCAATCCTAACTTATCTCTGCTTCTACCCTCAGGGCTCACTCCTCTACCGTCTTCTTCCTTGCCTCTAAGCCCGTTTCATCTCTCTCGGTCATCCTCCACCTTCCAACACTCATTCTCCACCTTCCTCTCTTTTCTATATAGCGCCCCTTCTCACCTTCCTTCGGCCAGCTAGATAGGGGTATTATGTAAGATCATGCGTCACTTTGATTGTTTGTGTAAAGTGCATCAATACTCTTTGTGTCCAAGCGCTATATAAATTTGTATAAATAAATAAATCCTACCGATGTACATTATTAAGTGAAAGCTAATCACTAGTTATGATAGTTCACATTTGTACGCTATCCACAGACGATATTGTGTTTTAAATATCGTACTCCAAAAAATCCTGCAGACTGTTTATCGACTAGTAAAATATTGCTAAGGTAAGTATATATAGATAGCTATATAATAGTTATTCTAAATACCACATATACGTACTTCGTGGTATAAATATTCAAATTATGTAGATATGGAGTATGGAATTGTAAATCTATACGTTACATATGTATTTATCTTCACTTTATTGCAGTTGATATTCTACCTACAATATATTTGTAGAATGATATTTGGGCACTCCATGTTCTGACCTGCATCACCATGCGCACAATTGTAGAAATCACCAAAGTTAGCCATTGAAGATGAGCTTTCTTGAGTTCAGGCAATGCATCCACGCATCAGTTTTTGATGCAAGAAGGCAATTCATGCTAATAAAAATAGTGCAAAAACTGCAAAAGCACAGTGAACAATGCATTTTTACAGCAAATGCTGCATTCATTGTAAATTGTTACTACAAATGGCGTGTAACTAAACTAAGAGGACGATTACGATGCTGGTCGGACGCGCATCTGACTGGCATCGTAGCAGAAGCGAGTCCGCCCGACAAGGAGTCGGAGTTCCCACTTCCCAGATTACTATCTGACCGCCGTGTAGGTGGTCGGATCCTGTATTTTTTCCATTGTGGCTTGTGCTGCTGCTTGCAGCACAAGCCGCAATGGAAAACATACAGAGTTTAAACACCCCTGCACTGTGTGGCAGGTACCACGCAGTGCCTGTCACATGGTGCAGGGATGTTTAAGGGGGCACCGCAGGTGCTCCCAGGGCCCAAAGCGGAGGGCCAGAGGGTAAGGGGGCCCAAAGCCACATTCTGCTTGACTTTTCATGGCGGGCAGACCGCCATGAAAGGACAGGCAGAAAGCAAAATTGTAATCCCGATGGCGAAGCCGAGGCTGGCTCTGCTGCCATTTGTGGATAACATTTCCGACCGCCAGCATCGTAATACAGCAGTCGGACGGAAACCTCTGATATCGGGCAGTTAGCCTCCAACGAGCTGTCGGATGGCTTTCTGCCCGACATCATAATGAGGCCTAGTGTGACAGAAATGACGTAATTTCGGGAATTTTGTGATACAAGTATAATGTTAAAATCTGGGAATTATGTGAATTACACCAATATAATTTTAAACAAGTCTGCGTCCAGCCGCGGTCCCTGCAGGTAACAGCGGTGGGGCCGCATGAGGGGGGATTTCGAGGGACGATGCCGAGGGGAAATTAATTATTTATTTAATTTTCCCCTGGCATCGTCCTTCGAAATCCCCCCACGCCCCCACGCGGCCCCACCGCTGTTACCTGCATGGACCGCGGCTATCTGCTTCGTGTTTTGTTTTTGAATTTTTTTTAAATAATGGTGCCCAGCTTTTTATTGCATGAAAGGCTGGCCAGCATTGTATTATTTGCCTGAAAATAGACCCGCCATGTTGGTGGAAGCACTTTTGGCAGAATTTTCCCACCATTTGGACAAGAAACTCTAAGGACCTGATTATGACTACAGACCATGGTAGCCACGGTGGTGGTGTGGGCACAGTCGCACCGGTGGTCTGACCACCCTATTACAAGTTGGGTGGTCGGACTGCCATGGAACTGCTGCAACCACCAGGGATCAGAGGTCTTGAGGCCGCAATATGCTTGGCCGTGCCGCTGCAGCACTGCCAAGCATATTACGAGTTTCCTCTCCTCCACGGTTTTCATGATGGTGAGCCCGTCATGAAAACTGTGGTGATGAGGAAACTAAGAGGGCCCTACAGGGACCCCTGGTGCCTCAGGGCCATGGGGTGCATGCAGGGGGCACATGTTCTGCCCCCAGTGTGCGTGCCCCCCAGTTCCTGCATGGCATGGACTGCAGAGTACATGCAGTGCGAGAACTACCTTTGACGCTCCCATTGCGGTGCCCTTTTTCAGAGGCACCGCCAATGGACTACCAATGAAATGCCCACCAGACACGAGAAAACTCGTAATCTGGATGGAGGTGCTCACACAACTTTGGCGGTGTGGGAGCGGGGTGGTGGCATGGCGGCCCTGCTCCCACACTCCCAAAGTCATAATCGGGCCCTAAATATGGTGGGATGGAGTGGTGAATGAGGCGTTTCCCTTGCCCAAGCAGCTCGCTTACTGTGTGTTATGCCCTAAATGATATCCTAAGCTCAGCTTGGTTAGGTTTGATAATGAGGAAATCTGTAGGTCTGTTTTCCACTTTAAGGTGGACTGCTTGGAAAATAAACCTACATCTTGGTTGATATCAAGAAACAGGACTAATGTAGGCAGCGGTGCATAGTAATGCAGTGTACCCATCCATTGGGGTGAGCGGGAGATCGGTAAGAGCATAATTGGTAGGGTCATGGAGATAAACAATAGAATGTCTGAGAGGTAAAACAGAGCAAAAATGAAAGGGGACTGTTTAGTACTACTGATTTTACCTCTTTTTTGAAGAGGGTCATTGAAGGGTTGGTCCTGATCTCAGGGGAAGAGAGTTCCAGATTCTAGGGCCAATTCTGGAGAAGGATCGCTTGTAGGTTTTCTTTTTGCTTATTTTTGGGAATTTCAGCAGTAGGGAGCTTGTGCTAAGAAAGGATCTATTTCCACCACATAGAAGCAAGCAAATTTTAGATGAATCCTAGCCTCAAATGGTAGCTAGTTCAGAGTATGTAGGACAGGGTTGATATGATCACTTTTTTTGGTTTGGTGCCTGTGATGAGTCGAGCAGCTGCATTCAGGGTAGCCCTCAGAGGTGCTAGGTTTTTTTTTGGTAAGCGATGAGGGTAGCATTTCCATAGCCGAGTTTTGGGATTACAAGTGATTAGACCACTGTTTTGAGATCTGCATTGGGCAGGAAGGGTTTAAGTTACCTTGATGCATGCAGTTGGAGATTGTCCCCTCTAGTGGAGATGCTGATGTGGTTCTGCATGGACAGGTTATTGTCCAGTATTAATGCTAAGGATTGTGTGGATTCAACGATATGTGGGGTACAATTCAAGGCTGTAAGAAGTGGGAGCCAGTCATTGATGTTAGAGTTGGTGGAGAAATTAATAGGAATTCAGTTTTGAGGGCGTTAAGTTAGAGGTGGTTGGAAGTCAGCCAATGTTGAGTTTTCATCAGGATGATGTTGGGGTGCTGATGTTTTCAGGTGAAGCAATGTTCAAATAAAGTTGCATATCTTCAGCATACATATGGTGGGAGATGTTAGAGAGTTTGAGGATTTCAGGCAAGGGTTCCATGTACTGGTTGAACAAGGTGGGAGAAAGCGTAGAGCCTTGGGGTACACCGAGTGAGAATGGCATCTGGTCAGATAGGGTGTGGTTTATCAGGACTCTGAGATCTGTTTTGTAGGAATGAAGAAAACCATTTTAATACAATGTGGGAGATACCCATCCTGTGTTCTAGGAGGTTCACAAGAGTATCATTTTTAATTGTATCAAACTCCGCTGACAGGTCAAGTAGGATTAATAAGTAGTACTCGTTTTGATCGAGTAGAAGTAAAGCGTCATCGACAATGTGGACCATGGAAGTTTCAGTACTGTGACCAGGTCTGAAGCCAGATTGGTATTGATCAAGGATTTTGAATTGGGTAATGTAATTGCAGAATTGATGATAAATTCATTTTTCCAAGAGCTCAGCTAGGGCTGGAATGCTGGAGATTGGGCCGTAGTTGTTGGGATCGGAAAGGTCTGAGTCAGGCTTTTTTAAGATAGGGGTGACTTGCCCACTTTTTAGGCAGTCCAGAATTGAGCCTTGTGTAAGAGAGGCATTGATAATCCTGGTCCATGAGGGGGGCGTGGCTTGCCGCCAAAGGAAATGGCTGCTCTTTGAGAGAGCTTTGTGCCACCCGGAGTTAATCCCCAGATATCCGTCACATCTATCCATGAAATTGGACCTGCCAGGGCTGCCGCGGCTCAGTGTGGCTCCCCTTGGTGATCCAGCTATACCCGGCAGGCCTGGGAACTGGCCCGGTGACCGAAGGGAATGAGAGCCAGCGAAGACTGCTTGCAAGATGGCGCCTGGGCCGTGATCACCTCGGGAGCTGGGTGTGCTTCCCTCCCCCTCCCTCCCCTGACCAACCGAGACGGAAGCCGGCACGACTGTTAGCGCTTTGCCGGACCAGCGGTAGGGCTTGATTTGATGCTCCGACCCAAGTAAGAACCAAACAGCGGGAAGGCCGTTGATTTACGAGGAAGCAGCTGGGTGTATGGCACGGGCCTTGGCGTGCAGGAGTGCGGCGGCTGGGAACTTGGCCACGGAGGAGACCGGCCTGTACCCACTCCCTGCCACCGACCCGCTCCATAACTGCGAGTTGCTGCCCCTTGCGGGTGAATCGCCCAGCCTGGTGGACAGTGAGAGGGGTGGGCTGCCAGTGGGTCCTTCGGAGCGGCAGTCCACTGTGTGGAACTTGAAAGCGGTTGAGGAAGTCCTGCGGTCCGTGCTGGGCGGCGGCCTAGTTAGCCCTTCTCTCTCCCTGGACATCAGCGTCAGCATGTGGGGGCCACGGCCAAGATCCTCGGGGCCCTGAAGGGAGGAGCAGTGCCCCATATGAAAGGCCCCCAGGGGGGTGAAGAGTGTTGAGGAGCGGCTGGGGAAATGACGAAGGGTCGCACACAGAAGTCTACACAGCAAACCAGCTAAGATAATTACGCGGTGAAGATGGCGACGCCCGGGTTGATGGCCCGGGAGACTGAGGCTTCTGCCTCACCAGGGGTCCATGAACCGGAGGGAGAACCCTCCTTATGAACAATAATGGCGGCCATTCAAGAGCTCAGGAGCTCAATAGTACCCATAGAACCTAAGCTAGACGCGGTGACAGTGGAAGTTAATCTACTTCAGGCAGACTTTATAAAATTTCAGAAAGGGTGACAGTTGCAGAAACCCAAATGAATGGGCTGCTCTCCATAACTAAACGCCTAGAAGAGCAGGTACAGAACTTAACAAAACAAAGTGTGATTATGTCGGCCAGACTGGAGGACCAGGAGGGAAGGGTAAGACGCAACAACATTAGAGTGGTGGGGGTCCTGGATGGTTCCATGGGCCACAGCGTAGACCTGTTTTTGGAGAAATTGATTCTTAATAAGCTCAAACCAAAACGCTTGTCGAACATTTTCTCCATGGAGAGGGGGTGACAGGGCTTTTGGTCTGCAGTCGAAGCCGGGCCCCCCGCGCATGATCATCGCTCAAATATTGAATTTCAGAGACCGGGACATTATTCTACAGACTGCCCGGACACACGGGGACTTACACGTTGACAACGCAGTGATTCGCTTCTTTCCGGACTTTACCTTGCAGGTTCAGCACCAGCGCAGAAGGTTTGACGAAGTTAAGAAAGCTCTACGTGCAAAGGAACAGAAATACATGATGCTCTACCCCCTCCAAGCTAAAAGTGATTGCAGATGGAAAGACATTACATTTTGTCACTCCGGAAGAAGTATGGGACTGGCTGGAGGGGTGGAGAGTGGTCCGAAAGGGGGCCACTGGTGAAAGACGAAGGGACAAGGTTAAGGGCCCTGGTAAGAAGAGGGCCGCTTACTCTGGACTGCCTCTGAGATCTGCGTCCCCTTGAGAGGAGCATGTGAGCACCTATTCGGGGAGATTAATGGGGGGTGATTGTTGCTGGGTCTGCACTTGGCTGCTGTGGTGGGGCGTCCATGCGAGGAGGGCCGAATGATTGTAAGACAAAATAGCATGGCCAGGGTGGGCGTGGGGGTGGGACTGTACTGGGTGGGGGCCGGGAGGGGCTGAGGTTAACTCCTAGGTCAGAGGGGATTGATTTTTAATATAAACAAAAGTTCTTATCCGACAAGCTCTAGACTGGGTGGCTGCACCATGTCCCACCACCGTATGCTGAGTTTGGGGCGACAGGCACTCTGCATGCTCGGGAAGAGGGAAGTTCAAATTCCACTAAGCAGGGTAGCGGGGTGGGGGAGTTGGGGGTATTACTGTTTACACTAGTTGTTACCAAGGCTTCACAGCACTCTGCCTCTTGCGAGTGCCTTAAAAAGGGGTGGAGGGGACCAGACACATGGATTCTCCCGGGGGTGGTGTGGGACGGCACAGAACCCCAACAGGAACTAGAGATACATTTCTCAGGCGGCAAAGATGGTTACCACACATGAGACCACACAGAGCTTAAAATATGGTCCTGGAATGTCAATGGACTGGGAAGCAGGATTAAACACATGTTGATCCTGCAACACTTAGGGGCATATTCACAAGGATTCAACTCCGATTTATCTCCACCTTAACGCAACAAAAGTGGAGATAGATTTAACACCCCATTCACAAGCTGGTGCAAACTGCAGACAACGCCAGTATTCCCGCGATAACTGCCCCAAAATCTAACACCACGGCGGACACCACCAACTAACCCTAATGAGATGCAGAGTAGGCGTTCCCGTGCAAAAACACACGAAAAACAACAACACCACTTTCACAACGAACTGACAGAACTGCGAAGCAAACCAAAAACAGGCGATAAGCCGCGGTAGCCGCAGGTATTTAACACCTGCCTCAAGCAGGTGTAAAGACGGACGTCTACCTGCAGTAGGCAATGGAGCCCCGCACACAGCCATACCCGAAGAACAAACTACGCCATGGAGCTTAATCATCATGCAGCTCAGAGCCCCAACAGGGCCACAACACCCACCGCCACCACCCCCAGGACCGCCACCACCCCCAGGACCCGGACCCACCCCCCCCGGACCACCACAGATGCAGCATAGAGTAAGACAGCGGACCTACCGAAAACGCACCACTCTCACAGACCTAGCGCCTGCGGAAGTCATTGCCCACTATAGGCTCAAAAGGACAACCATCCTACGCATCATGACCCACATCGCTCACAGGCTGATGGTCCCAACACAGTGGAGAACAAACATCCCTCCACAGAAAAAGCTGCTGGCAGTGCTGCACCTATTGGCCTCTGGTACCTTCCAACCAACAACTGCCAGAGTCGGAGGGGTCTCAGAGCCAGCCCTATCAAAGTTCATCACACCTGTCCTGGATGCCATCATCAGCTTCATACCCCAGTACCTTCACTTCCCCAACACTGCGCAGGAACAGCTGGAGACTAAGCAAGGCTTCTACGCCATAGCCGGATTCCTGGCCGTGTTGGGGGCAATCGACTGCACACATGTCCCACTTGTGCCCCCTGCGGATACTGCACACCACTACCGCAACAGGAAGCACACGCATTCCATCAATGTGCAGGCAATAGTGGACCACCCGGGACTCTTCACCAATGTTGTCGCCAACTACCCAGGCAGTGTGCATGATTCCTTCATCTTCCGACAGTCCATCATCAACCAGCACTTCCAGGATGGCACATATGGAACGGGAGTGCTCGTTGGTAAGTACCAAATCAACACACCACACATCCCACAGCCACCAACGCACAAAGCACAAGTGTGGGGATGCACACGTGACCAAACCACATCCGACATGTCAAACTACACGACCACCTACCAGACATGACTACACCACTCCATGGTCATCCTGGGCTACCCCTGCACCCAATACAGACTTCACATGGCACCACAGCCACACAACAGCTGAACGTGTGGAGATGCGGAATGCAGCCATGACACATGTGAGGCACTGCTCTGCCCTCATGACCCTACCCCAGTCTCCCGCAGGTCAGCGTCCCGTGGCGGTGGGCCCGTGTCGGCCGCTGTGCATCCGGGGCGACTAGCCCTGTGCGACTCGAGTCATCCCCCCTTGTAGTTCTGACATTGCATGTCTGTGTGCCTGATGACTGTTGGTGTAGTTGCCAGCACCAGCTACTCCCTGAGGGCTGGCTTACACTCACCCCACACACAGCCAGCACAGGCGTCACTGAATTGGTGGGCCTGCCATCACATCCTGCCGAACCAAGTATTGACTCTTTTCTCCCTGCACTGTCACAGGTGATCAAGGATATGCACTCTGCCCTTGGATGATGACACCCCTCCGGGACCCGAACACACCCGCCCAGAGGCAGTACAATGCGGCCCACATACGCACCAGGGGCATCGTTGAATGCACATTTGGTGTGTTGAAGTCACGTTTCAGGTGCCTGGACGGCACTGGTGGGAAGCTCCTGTACAGCCCGGATGTTGTGTGCAAGATGATCGTTGCATGTTGTGTGTTGCACAACATCTGTGTTCGCACCAGGGCCCCATGGATCCCAGTTCCAGAGGTACCGGACGATGATGGTGATGATGGGGCAGGTGGCCCACATCCCACTGCAGCTGCTGCAGGAATGGCCCGTAGGGACTCCATCATTGACACTTACTTCTCATGAGCACGTCACATTGTGACCGTCCGTGGCATTCATGGGACAGTAGTAGATGTCCAATTGCACTGCATGTGTGAATAAAACATATTTGCAGGTTACAGGTTGGAATTGTACATTGTCATGTTACATATCCCTGGGGTTTCAGATGTGATTTGCCAGGTTGTGCACATTTTCCGAACCAGTTGTGTCCTGTGTTCAGTTGTGGAGGTGTTGCTGTTTGTACCGGGATGTTGTCAATGTCGAGGTGCACTTCTGCTTAATTGCGTATGCTGCACGGTGGGTGTGTCGCTCCTGCGGCTCTGATTTGTTTGCCACTGGTCTCTTTCATGCGGTGTGCCTGTAGGTTCTGTTCTTCCACGGTGCTTGGATGTTGTGGTGTGCATGTTGTCCTCTGCAGTTGGCCAGGGTGCATCCGTGGTACTCCGCTGTTGATGTATTTTGTTCTGTGGCATTTTCCGTATGCTGTTCTTGTGGTTTTTCCCGCATTGCGCGTGAGTATTGCTGCCCTCGCGCTGGTTGTCACTGTTTTCTTATCGCGCTTTGGCCCATCGCAGCTTTTTTCGCGTGGTGGGTTGTGTTTTTATCTCCGTCGAGGTGGTTGTATCGCGAGCATTGGTCGCGGTGTCGGCCAACTATCGCATGCTACCGCCGTGTTGTGAATTCCACGTTGTCACAGGGTTATTTTCCCGCGATAGGCTGCGATGCTGAAAGTTGCGTTGCGCTACTCTTGCCGTAATTATCACATGTTCTTGTGAATATACCCCTTAAAACGCCACGGTCCAGACATCATACTTATGCAAGAAACACATCTGATGGGACATCACTATAAGTCATTGGACCGAATGTTCTGATAGCCCACGCAGGATACACATCAGAATCACAGGGTGGGAATACTGATTAAAAAAACGCTACCCTTTAACTCCCGAAAAGTGTGGGGAGATGACCACGGATGATAAGTAGCCCTTAGCGGGACCTGAAATGGGGTAGATCTTAATGTCTGCTCTGTCTATGCCCTGCCCCGCCTTGAATCCTGCCCATGACCCTCCCCGAACTGGGGGAATCTGCTGCTGGGGCTACTCACAGGAATACTCCTGATAGGGGGCGAGTTTAATGCGGTCCTTGACCCCAAATGGACAGAACTGGTATTGGAACTGGGGGGCAGGGAGGAGGGGCCCCACTCTCACAGTTCACCTCGGCGATGGGTCTAGCGGACCTCTGGAGAGAATTACACCCAAACACTCGGCAGTACACATATTTCTCGGCACCACAGGGGAGTTTCTCCAGAATCAACTATTTATTCACTCTCCGTTCCCATCTGCCGCGATTTATGGCAGCGGTACAATTGGCTAGAGGAATATCAGATCATTCTCCAGTTTAGGTCCAATTACAGGGCCCGATGATAGATCATCAAAGCCCGCCCAGGCTGGATGTCTGGTACCTAAAAAACAAAAACACGAGATACAAAATATGCAAGGAGGTGGACTTGTATTTCCAAGAAAATCAGGGGTCTGTCGACTCAGCACTGACCCTATGGGAAGCCTTCAAGGCTGTGTTGAGAGGAAATACTCAGGCAATAATAGGGGGGAGAAAAAAAGAATCCAGACGGCAATGTGCCAAACTGGAGAAGAAGATATTAGAAATAGAGAGTAAAGCACAAGACAAGAAATAGACAGACACCAACTGCTGCTCTGTCAGCAGGAGTAGAGAGCATTGACGGAAGACCTAGCCCGCAAACATGCTCTGGCAACGCAGGGACATCTCTATGATGTTAGAGATAAGGCAGCGAGACTTCTAGCGTGGTTGGAATCACGCGATAGGGAGAGGTCCTGGGTATCTGAGGTGAAAGACAAAAATGGGACGGTTCATTCAATCAAGGCGGGAATATCTGAAACCTTCGCCTCTTACTACGAGGCTTTGTACGCTTCACAAACCTCAATGACTGACACAGGCTGTGTTGACTTTCTAAGAGATGTGACCCTTCGGACGCTAACCGGGGAGGAACAAGAGGCCCTAGAAGACGACTTACCTGCGGAAGACCTGCAAGGGGCACTAAGAGAGTTGCAATCGGGCAAAGTGCAGAGACCCAATGGTTTGCTGATTGAGCTATACAAAGGCCTAACGGGAGTGGTGACCAAACCAATGTTGGCAATGTATCAAGAAGCGCTCTTCACAGGTTGTCTTCCACTTGATCAGAGGATGGCATTGACAGTGAACATACAAAATGAAGAAAAGAAGGAAAGCCCCCAACCGAACCCAGTTCGTATAGACCAATATCCTTGCTTAATGTGGAGGTTAAGGTACTGTCCAAAATCTTGGCAACTAGACTGCGGGTGGTTCTTCCCTCGATATTACACCCCGACCAGTCAGGATTTATTCCCTTCAGGAGCACGTGACTGAATCTGAGGCGCCTATATGGGTACTCCACTTAACCAAATCCTGCAGAGAGATACAAACGGTGGTGATGGCCTTGGACGCAAGAATTGCATTTGACTCGGTAGGGTGGAACTATATGTTTGCAGTCCTGGAAAGACTTGAATTTGGCCCCAAATTCAGAGCCTGTGTCAAACTACTCTACATGACCCTTATGGCTAGGGTCAGGGTGAATGGAACAACCTCACGCAGCTTTGAGCTTCATAGAGGCACCCCAAAAGGGCTGCCCACTGTCTCCTATGATGTTCGCTCTGGCTCTCCAACAACTAGCAGAATGAATCCGCCGTGATCCTGTAATCTGGGGTATACCCGCACTGGGAGGATGGGAAGAAAGAATCTCCCTATATGCTGACGATGAGTTGATATACATTGCTCGAGCCCAGAGCTCCATAGTCAGAGTAATCCAAATCTTTTGAATATTTTGAGAACATTCGGGCTACACAATTAACTGGACTAAATCAGTGATACATCCCCTACCGGGGGACGCCTCTCGCTTACCACATGACTGCTTGGCCCCGTTCAGCCCAAACGGGTTCAAATACATATGTCATGTGAGACCCACAAGAATCCCTGAGACAAAACCTTGGCCCGCAACTCGAACGGCTCAAAGCAGACGTGAAGCACTGCAAATCTTTGCCACTGATGTTAGTAGGCAGACTGCCCTCTATAAGATGGTGACCCTCGCAAGACTGCTTTATGTAATGCAGAACACACCCTACAAGATTCCACCAGCAGTTTTTACTTGAATCAACCAGGCAGTCCACAAACTGCTGTGGAAAGGGGGCTCCGAGAATTGCACTGGCCAAAAAAGGGTATGTGACGTAGGACTGGCGATCCCCGACATTGAAAAATATTACTGGGCCTTGCATTTGCTTATAATCAATGACTGGGCTTTAACAGACCACCAGGACCCAGTGTACAGGGTAGGCAAAGGGTGCATGGGCCCGGTAGGGTGGGAGAGACTACTGTATGGTAAAATGGGCAGAAGTGATTGGCCACAACACACACAAGTGGTAGTGCACACATGTCATAAGGCAACCAAATTTCTGGGTTGGAGGACGAAACTAACGACCCATACTCCACTGTGGTACAGTGCACTCCTGCCAGAGGTAGCAGGGCTACGTGGATTCCAAAAATGGAAACTTATTGGCATTGAACACCTGGGGGACGTCTGGAGAAACCGGTCTTACATTACGTTTCCCGACCTGCAAAAAGAATTCGACTTAGCAGAATCTGAATATTTCCGACACCCCCAGTTGGGGCACACATTGCATTGTCACCTGCTACTGGGGGAGCAGCTGCCTGACACCTTGCCACTAGTGAGCAACTAAGCAGAGGGTTTTAGTGCATAGGAAGTTATGGCGCTCAGCAAATTTGCGTTCCGTGTGTCTGGGTGAACTAGTAGGTATGGTGCTGACCAGGAAGGGGAGACCCTTAAAACCCCTCAATGTGTGTAGGGAGAACCCTACAGCAAAACAGTCTAGCTAAATCCTGTGCACACATACAAGGTAATACAATTATTGATGTAAGCAATGTATACAGAGTTCTTGAGTGTAGCTGAAAGTTCTTTTATTATGATGAAAAACGCAACCAGCCGACACGTGTTTCGTCAGGCATGAGTGGTCCCAAGACTCTTCAGGGCTGTAAGGAGTTGCGTGCACTCTGTAACGTCCCGTAGCCGGAGATAATTCCAACCCAGCGGGGCACGCTTGTTACAAGGTAAAAACTTCAAAACCACAAAACTGAAAAACGTCTGTCATAAGTCGGAGTAATGCAACAAGTGCGGAAAGCCGGTGATAATTCCAACCCGGCTATTCTGATGCGTATTCAGGGATAAAATGTGAGTGGATAATGATACTCTTAGTTAGAATATAACATAAAACAGATGCCGCTAGTAGGACACGTCAAAATCCAATTTCAATATGATTCAAATGATTCGGAGTACTTGATTCCAACGGGTAAAGTCTGTATAAAACTTAAGGTATGGCCTATGCACGTGTGTGTGCTACCAATGTCCTTGGTAGAAAGAATATTCGCGCGTCCTAGCGGCGCCGGTTTCGTGGTGGGTGACGCGCGAATATTCTTTCTACCAAGGACATTGGTAGCACACACACGTGCATAGGCCAGGGTAACGAAGGTAGAGATCACGGTCAAACCTAGATGGCTACTCCTGGAAATAAAAGGGGACCAAGATTGGCCCAAGTCAAAAGAATCCTGACTAAGAATGGCAGAGGGGGTTGCAAAATGAAATATCGCAAGGACATGGGGGGCCGCGGTCAGCCCGGCAGACGTAGATTGGTGCCAGAGGGCGGAACAGGTGGTCTACACTGTGGTCTACACTGCTAGACGCTGCCCCAAGAAATGGGAGAAAGTGTGGGGCGATTGGAGAGCTTACATGGGTTAGGGATATGGGGCGGGTGGAGGGTTACTGGTAGAGTGAGGGGATAACTAGGTGCACTATGCAAATTGAATTGGATGGCCGTAAAAGCACCTTACCAATACGTTAGGATCCTGTAACATATGGGGTTCTGTGACACCAAGGCAAATACACATGTGCACTGACCTCAATATACCACGGCATAATGATATGTTAAGCCTATTGTTTTGTTTACCAATAAAAAGATTTAAAAAAAAAAAAAAAGATAATCCTGGTCCATAAGGGGAGCAGGAGGTGTATAGATTCATTGAGGAGTTTGGAGGAAAGAGGGTCAATGAAGTGGTTAGAGTGTTTAACAGAAGTCAGTAGTTTCAAGATGTAATTTTCGTCTTAAGTCTGGAAGAACGATCAGGAGGCATTGTTTTTAAGTTCGGGGAGGTGACTACCAGGGCATTTTTCAAGAGCTATGGAGGTGCGAAGTGGTGGTGCTTCAATCGGTAGGAGATTTACAGCATTCCAGAGATCAGTGCCAATTAGCTTAGTTTTTTTCGACAAAGAAGGTGGCAAATGTTTCACAATTTGGTACAGGTTTAATGAATGAAGAAGGAGAGTTACTTTTTCCATTGATTTGATTTTTGACAATTTCAAAGAGTTTTTGGGGTCAGTTAATAGCCATGTCTAACTGCTGTCGAAAGTAAGATGATTTGGAGCTTCTAATGCATCTATTATATGTGCTCCGTCTTTGCCGCAGAAGTAAGAGGTTCGTTGAAGAATGAGTCGCTCTCCATGCTCTTTCAGCTGGTCTAAGGGAGCGGCATTCCTCATTAAGGCTACAGTTGAACCAAGGGTTAGATCTTTTTATCTGGACTCTCTTTAATTGTTTGGGGGCAATGGAGCCAAAGAAGTTGGACATAGAGCCAAAATAATGCTCAGTGAGGTCTTGCGAGTAAGACATATCAGTAGGAGGAGACAAGAAATTGTGGCTGAAAGCAGATAAGGTGCCTGGATTGAGATTACATGTGTCTCTCATCCACTTTTTGTTTTTTACTGGTTGACCTTTGCGGATGGTGCCTATTCGGCTATGGAGAAGGTGATGCAGTAGTGGTCCATCCAGTCGCAAGGTAAAATGGAGTCAATTTGGATGGTATTCTCTTTAGCTATGATTAAGTCTAAGGTGGCCCCTTTAATGTGGGTAGGGCTGTTGCAGGCTTGAACTAGATTGAGGTCAAGGGGAAAGGCCTTGAAACCATTTACGAACGGATCACTCACATCGAACCAGTGAATGTTGACATCACCACAAAAAATCAGGTTCTTGTGTTGATCATTCTTGGTGGATATTATCTCCATGATTTGTTCAATGAAAGTGTGATTATCTACAGGAGGTTGGTAGATTTTGTTCAATGTGCAGGTTGAGCTATCTTTGGTTGAGATGTTGATCCTCAAATATTCTCAAGAAAATATTGGCATAGTGGGTGAATGTTTTACTGAGAGGTTATTCCAATATATACAAGCTACACCACCCCCATGGCGGTCTGCGTGGTCTAGACGGAGGATGTCATGGCTGGGTGAAGCTAGGATGTCTAGAATAGTGGATGAGAAGTCATTTAGCCAGGTTTTGGTAAGAATTAGGTGGTCTAAGTCCAGATTGAGTATAAGGTCTGTTATGTCGGCGGCGTGTTTCACTGCTGACCGGCAATTGAGTAGCAAACATTTTAGGTACGTTTTGGTAACAATGGTAGAGGAGTGTGCGATGGCGAGACGCTTGATGTTTGTTTTATTAATGGATCTGGGTCTAGGATGGGGTTTCCTCAGTGGATGGGTGATAATAGTTTGAATCTTTTCTGAGAGCAAAACATCGTCAATTTGGGTGGGGTTATATGAGGAGAGAAGGGAGAGGATATCCTTGTAGGATAGGTGTCTAACAAATCTGTTGGCCCGGGAGGAATGGTCGAGATTCGGTTTGCATCTCCATCTAAGTTGCAAGGCCAGAGTGTTAAAGGAACCACCAGCAGGAGTGTGTAATAGGGAAGGGATGCTGCGGGTCTGATGGTGGATCAAGCGATTCAACCAGTTATGTTCCAGGTTAGAGGTGATATGCAGAAGATTAGGGATATCAGCTCTTATCAGCAGTAGATCTGATTTTATTGCATGAAGCATATAATAGAGCTGGGAGGTACTATTGGGGATGGAGTGACTATTGAGTTGATTAGGGTGGGGGGAATTGAGTGTTAATTTGGGGGTGAGGGGAGAGGTCCTCCATTCGAGGCAATGGATGGTAGAATTGGGGGTGACCCGAGGTAGGGACAGGGGGTTAAGGTCAGAGTTCGTACTTAGAAGTGGGGCATGGGGGTAAGAAGGAAGGTGGTCATTAAGAATAGAGGTGAGGGGATCGCTGTTGGGCTCCTGTCTGGTGCTAGCACTGTCAGAAAGGGAACATGTAGAGTCGGAGGAAATGGGAGATAGGAAGTTAGTGGGAATCACTAACAGTGTTGTAGTGTTAGAATGCTGATTGGACGAGGTGTAGCCCCTAGTCTGAGATAGAGCAGTAATGATAATGTATTCACTAGCAAGTTGGGTAGAAGAGTCGTCAGTATGGTGGTTAGAGGCAGGGTCTGCGCTCTTGCTAGAGTAGGTTGTATGATGGTGAGTGTAGATGTCAGGGTTGGGAGAGTAGGTTTCTATAATGGGAGAGTAGTGCGGTGAAGTGGGGGGATTAGGTGGGAAGTGGTTATCCCTGGGAAGAGGTTTCGTGGGGTGTAGGGGGAAGGGGTGGTACCCTGTCTAGCTTAGCCGTCAAATAGGGGAAGAGTTTGCCAAAGAGTTCCAAGTTGCGGTTAGAGGACGGAATGAGCACAGTGTCATTATTATAGATGGAGATAGTAGTTTCCGCATTGTATACAGGGGAGAGCGAGAAGGTAAGTTTATGACAGTGAAGTATTCTCTTGGTGGCGGTAGTCTTGAGTGCGGAAGATATCACCATTCTGCACAACGTTTGGTGAACAAGACATGGTCATTAAGTATTTTACCATTATTACAGCAAAAGTAGGGGTCTATTATAAGAGTTTTTGCATTCAATTTGAGAATTTTTTGTTTGAGAGTTTTTGTAGCATGTTTGGTTAAATTTGAAGGATAATTGATATTGAAAGAATTGTGTTCTGCGGGGGAGAAAAGGGGGTTCAAGCTGCTGATATAGGCTGGATCCATGATGAGAGTCCTAAGCAGGGAGAAGTAGATTAGAGAGGTAGAGGTTGTTGTATGTCAATAACCATGGGAAGGAAAAGCAAAGGCTGAGTCACTTGGCTGAGTCGGAAACCAATCACCTTGTTACTTGTGTGCAGTGTCTTAGTGCATGTTTTCTATCCTCCTGTAGGATGTTTAGAGCGGTGCGACTGTAGACACCTGGTGCTTGGACATGGTGATGAGCATTTATGCTGAAATATCTGCTTGTGTATGAGGTGAGCCAGCAGAGGTCCTTGACATTTGGGTTTTTCTAATGAGGTGTGTTATAGGAATTCAACAAATACAGAGGCAGTGAAGATCTGGCAGCCTCTAATATATTATCTTCTGTTGTTGTTGGAGGTATTTGTAAAGATCAATACCTGTCACTGCTGTCACTGGGTTCAACTTTCTGGGCCTAGAGTTTTCCAGGTGCCATGCATGTGCTGTCTGGTGTGTTTTATATGAGTGCCTTCATATGCCTTTGTAAATGTCTCCTTGCTCCACAGATATTTCCCTATGCCCATGCATGTGTATAACCAGTGCTTCATTTGCAAAAGAATGTGTCAGGGCCCAAAGCATTGCCAAATTTCCGTGTGGCAGAATGCCAAGTCTATCTAGTTTTGATTCTACCACATATCTATTTTATCCAGCACCATGCACATCCTGACCCTTTGTGCCACTCTTGCAGGCTCTTTTTTATCCTTGCTTTTTCCCTTCGTCAATGTTTCCCTATATTTCTCTTCCTCCTTTCCCCCCTTTTCTGCTTTCTCTTTCATGTTCTAGGTCAAACTCCGATGATGAAGAATATGTCGTGGACTCAAAAAAAGAGTGCCGGTGGAACCCACCTTTAACCACCGGCTCAAATTAAGCGTTGAGAATGACTGTTACAACATGTGTTTTGCCCTGATCCTGTGTGTTTCACTTTACCAGTGGATTTATTTTCCGGTCATTACGCATGTTTATATCTATTTTGCATGTAATAACATACTGCTGAATTAAGAGCGTGATTTAATTAAAGCATATTCAGTACTTTCTAAATTGTGACAAATAACGATTCGCAAAATAGGAATTGCTAAAATGATTTACGTGCCTTTCCTATATGTAATTAGCCAAATAGTAAGCATTCAGTATTTTTAAATAACGAATGGGAAATTACAAATAGGTATAAGTTGCAAATTGTCACTGTCACATTGGCAGAGAGTGATTACCTCAGCCATTTCAGGAATTACATTTACTGTCAGCTGCACAGCAGGGAGAACATTTCTCACTACAGAGGCAGCATGACCATCCAGGAGGCGCTTGAGGAGGTAGGCAGGAAGAGAAAGAGAAAGGTCCTCAAAATATTAGTGGAGGAGTGTGTCGCGGAACCTGACAAGCTCGTAGGGATAACATCAGTGTCTGTTCCAGAGACAACAAAAGTCACATTTGGACAAGGAGCCAACAGCGCGTAAATGCAGTGGATGTTACCAAGAGGTTGGTGGAAGATCGTGATGCAGCGCGTACAATAAAAACTATTCTCCTCCCAGGTCACTTATAGGTCATCCAGGGGCGAACTATATTTCTCATATCCACATGACGATGGGGCCCATAAACATCGCCTAACACACACGCACACTCCTGGATTTCCTTTACACCCTTATGAAATTCTGTACTCCTAGGAGAAGCATGAGAACTAAATGGAGAACACCATATATGTACCGCTGGAAGAGCCGGGATATCTTATTACCTTAATTTGTCACTTTCTTTTAGTTATTTCTTAAGATATTCCTGCTCATTGTTTTGTCGATGAATCATTCATGTAAAAATTAGTTCATAGTGATTAAGACCAGCTGAATCACAATAACCAATTACTGATGTCACAATCATTTAGGAAAATAACCACTGAGTCATTCTGGGTTTAAAGAATCTTAAATTTTATATAATTTTTAAAAGCATGAGAAAGAATTTAAGCTTTATTCAATCAAATCATTCATTATTAATTCAAAATTTTATTAAGCATAATCAATTTATTGCGGAAAGGAAATTTTTGTCATGAAGCCAAAACCCTAATTACCTGCCTAGCTTCCTAATTTAGCCTAATGATTTCTAACCTAAGTTAAGAATTAGAAATAGCCTGATTCTCATACTCAACTGGAAAATTAAGACAGCAACAGCAACTTCAGCTCGTCAGCATCAGCTACCTGCAACCCGTCTCATCTAACAGTCTTTCAGCATCTCCCGCTCAGTAAGGGATCGATCAGGACCACCCAGCACTGGAAGCCATCAACACGACTCTCCAACTCCTCTCCTGACTGTGACTGCAACCACGACTGCGACTCTGGACATTGACCCCCTCCCACTAAGAGTAGGCCCTCTTATACCCTAATTCTAACTTTGCTAACTAATTGTTGCAACATTAATATCACGCTTTTCTTTCATTGGTCCATGCATGTCATCTTATTCATTCTTTTAATCAAGTTCTCTTGGATTCAATGGTCCTTGGATCATTTCCTTTCCCATACGCTCAAGACATGTTTCCATCCGCTTCGATCAGTTCATTTGTAACTTCTTTTGATACATTCGAGAACTCCGTAGTCATTGTCCTTTCTCTTAAACTTGTTTCCCACGGGTCTTCTGCTGATCACCAAGTCACACTATCAGATCAATTAGGTCACATCAGCCTTGACCATTTCTTGCATCCTAGCCTCTCTGCAACACCACGAGGTTTAGCTTTCTCCGATTTCATCCCGTGTCATGTGTCCCCTTGCGCCTGCGCACATCTTCCCACTGGCGGCCATTTTATCTCGCCACTCGGTTATACTTATAGAAGCACTAATTTGAGGCAAACAAAACATAATTAAAATAGAGAAAAATAGCCCTTTCGTTTCCCTCCCGTCATCTATGTACCCCAATTAGTTATTACCTAGCAGAAAGCAACATTTAAGCTGTTCCTTACTTACCATCACTATTGTTTTTGCAACGACACGCTTTATTTCTATGAAGCACAAACATGCATTTATTTTTAATTAGTACGCATTTATTTTTACGTTATAATTAGACACACGGACATCCATTAATAGATTATTTAGCACACACTTTGGCATGTTACCATTCCCACACATACAGTGTTGATTAATACATTTAAACGAACATTTTATTTAATTAATTATAAAATTTGTTAGGGGTTAAAAAACATTTATTTTCCCTGCTCCATCAACTCCCCCCTTTGGTGATTTATAAATCACCACATAAAACCCAAGTCATACTTCTTTTCAGGCAGCATGTCTTTCATCCTTTGCCTTCTGTTATCTACACATCTGTTTCTTCTTCATCTTGCCTTTTAGTCTCCTTATACATGCTTTCTTTCATTTTCTCCAACTCAATTTCACCCATTCTCTCTCTCTCTCTTTCATTATTCTGTTATTTCTTTTTATCTTATTTTGTCTTACTTTTCTTTTTATACATGTTATTACTATTTTCAATACCATGGCTAACAATATTACTACAGTTGCTATTATTATAACTTTCCCTATCATTAGTCTACTCATTCTGGTCAACCAATTTGCTACTGAAGAAAACCCTCTACCAAGTTTTCCCAAAACACTTTCAACCTCCAGTGGAACTAGTTCTTTGTGCAAATTTGTAATATTTGTAATATACTTTTGTATATTTTCACTTTTATCAGGAATGTAAGTACAACAATGTTGGACTTTCAACATTCCACAGACTCCACCCTCTTTTGCCAAAAGAATATCAAGGGCAAGCCGATTTTGCAGCACCATAGCTCTCATGGCAACCATTTCGGTATTTACCATTAAGAACCCTCCCGCAGTATCTGTAGACAAACGATCTACTACTGTGGATAATTTCCGAATTTTAAATGCATTCAAAGATATTCCCACTGCTGGTATTAATGCTCCAAAAATATCTCCTACAATTTCTGAAAAACTTTCCCTCTTTCTACGTGTAAATCTATTAATCATCTTGTATGTTCCCTTTTCTTCTCTGTCCATATGAAATTTTTTGGAAAGACCAGGCCTACATAGCAAGTTCCATACCAATGGTCCGGTAACCTGTAATAAGCTCTATTCCCACAAATATAATAGATACCTGGAAATATTGGATCTTTTCCACCTTTGAATCCCCAACCTCCCAGAATTTGATAATTGTCATGGCAGATACTGGAACCTACAAAGTAATTGTCATAGACTGTCTTATTTCTCCTAATACACAACTTTCCTGTTTGCGGCCAATCTAATGTCATTGCTGCATTTATCTTTTTCCCTTCATGATTTCCTTCCTCAAACGTCCATAAGCGTTTTCCTTCCTCTTTATTGCTTCTTTTTGAAATTTCATTCTTCTTTCTTCAACCATTTCTAAAAATACTTTTTCTTCTTTCTTTAACTCACAGGTAAGGTTGTTACTAACTATTTCTTCTAAGGTTAATTTTCTATGTTCTAGAAAAAATTCTCCTAAAACTTTTGCTGGTTTTACTTTGTTAAGTTCTGGTACTACTGGAATGTTTGCAAAAATCTTATCTATGTCAGTGTAATAAGATTTTAATCTACCTGTTTTATAAAATAAACTTGCTATTACACTACATGTTATTCCATAGGTTAGAGGTAAGTGATGATAGGTCACACCTTCTGACACTGATGCAGGTAACTGCATACAAACATAACAATCTCTCACATCCATTGTCTCTACATATTCATACAACAATTTTGTAAAAACATTTTTTGAAAAGTCTGTTACTGACTTATCCTTATGTAACTCTGCACTACTTCTTAGGATAACTGGTTCTTTAATACTAGTCTCTTTTTCTGGTTTAGTATCATTCTTTGCTTCTATCACAGCTAAACTAATAGGAATTGTGATTGCTAAAACTATCCATATGGTCATTAATAACCCTGTACAAAAGCAGCACATTTTGCACCATCTTTTTATAAACTCACATTTATCTCTTCTATCCCTATTATTTTCCATTTTTCTTTTTCTATTTGTTAAGTTTCAGAAAATTGTGTCACTACACCTCAGAAATGACTTAGATGCCACTCTGCTTTCAAAAAGTCTTTGCTTGGTACTTTCTTTTAATTCTCTCCAGAATTCTTTCGTTGTCACATCCGGTGATTTGTCACATCCAGTAAAATTGTCATGTCCGGCAGAAGCACTATAAGTTTTCACTTCAGGTTTGTTGCATCTCACCTTTTCCCATTCGACTTCTTAGTCTCTGGTTCTCGTGAGTGTTTTCTTCTTCTTTGTAATCTGTTAGTGCAATATACAGCCACTCAGGTGACTTATACTTTGCATTCACTTTCTTTGTCCTTTTGGACTTTTGTAATCTTTTTCCACTTGGTTTTTCTTGTCCCTTTTGACTTGTTACTTCATTTACTTGTTCAGCACCTTCGTCTCCTGCTCTTATTATTCTATATCTCAATTTTCTTATATAGCTGTTGGGCCAATTATCTCCTTTTCTTGGCCTTTTGGCTTCACCTTCTCTTTCTTCTCTTTCTGATTTCCAATTTCTTTTTCTTGATTCAGTTTTTGCTTTTTCCTCTTCTCCACTTTCTTCTGTTTCTGTTTCAACTGTTTCACTATTGTCTCTTATTTTGAAACTTATGATCTCGTCATCTCCTACTGGTGGATCTGTCTTCTCCTTCTTGTTTTCCCTTATTACTGTCCCTCCTCGGTGTTCTTCCGATTTGGTGTTTTTCTCCCTTTCTGCTTCTAAATTTCCCTGTTCTTCTGTTTCTCTATCTGTCCCTATTGCTCCTCGGGGTTCTTCTCGATTTTCTAACTTTTTGTGTACTTCTTTCCCTACTTCATCTATTAATATTGTTTCTGAAGGATTTCCACCATAACTTGTACTTGGTTGTTCATCTAACTCAATTTCTTGCTCAGTTTCTTCTCTAATTGGTTTATAACCCCAAGTTTTCCTTAGAAATTCTTCCCAGTTTTCAACTGAATCATCAGATCCTGAAGTTGTGTCAGATATTTCCAGATGTCGACTTACAGGTCGATCTTCAAGTTCTGGAATTTCTGAATTTCTTTCTTCTTCTTCTTCTTTCTCTTCCTCTCTAGAGGTGTTTGCAGTTGGGGTTTCCAGATGTCGACTTTCAGGTCGATCTTCAAGTTCTGGCACCCTTTCACTTATCCTTGTTGTCCCAGCTGTTAAACTTTTATCCCACACTTCCAGACGTCGACTCACATGTCGATCAGTTGGTTCTTGAACTCTGATTGTGTGGCTGGCATGAACCCAGTTTTTCACTCCTGCACACTTGACAGCAGTCGTTGTTACCAGGATTACCTTTCGTGGCTCGTCCCAACGAGGAACTAGACAGTTTCTTCTCCTGTGGACTTTTATGCGGACCCAGTCTCCTGGATTCAAGTCGTGGGCTGGTTTTCTTTCAAGAGTGGTCGCATCCGGTCCAACCTGATGAAACACAGAACGCACCACATCAGCCAGTCCCTTGCAATAATCCAGTACTAGATCATCAGTTATAGTTAATAACTTGTTGACAGGTACGTGTGCTTGTCTCATTGCTCGTCCCATGATCATCTCATGAGGACTGAGTCCAGTTTTCTTTTCAGGGATGCTTCTGATGGTCATCAGAACAAGAGGCAGTGCATCCGGCCATTTGAGTCCTGTAGCTTGACACATTTTTCCTAACCTGTTTTTAATTGTTCCATTAATCTGCTCCACTACCCCAGAAGCCTCTGGTCTGTAAGCACAATGTAGTTTTTGTTTAATACTCAATGCTTCACAAATCAATTGGATCAACTCATTTTGAAAATGTGTTCCTCTATCTGTCTCAACCGTGACTGGAAAACCATACCTTGGAATGAACTCTCGCAGCATAAGTTTTGCCACTGTTGTTCCATCATTCCTTCTAGTGGGGTATGCTTCCACCCAACGAGAGAACAAACAGACGACCACCAGAACATATCTTAGTCTGTTACTAGGGGGCATCTCGATAAAGTCCAACTGCATTCTAGTGAATGGACCTCCTTCTCGTCCTATTGTTCCTAGACTCACTACTGTTTTCCTTCCTGGGTTAAACTGTTGACAAATAAGACATCTTTGACAAAGACTTTCAGCAATGGCTCTGAATTTTGGGTTATACCAGGTTTGTCTAAAAAGTCTGATCATTGCATCTCTCCCAATATGAGCTTGTCCATGGTACATCCGTGCCATGTCTGCAATCATGCTATCAGGCATAACTGGTCTTTCATCTCTGTATACCCACACACCATTATTTTCCTGTCTTCTACATCCTGCTTTTATCCAGTAATCTTTTTCCTCATCTCTTGCAGTTTCTTGTAACTGCCTTACTTCATCCCATGTTTCGACAGTATTAGTGAAAAGCAAAGGACAAGAGACATGCTCCCTTTCTCTATTTTTGTTCAGGGACACCATGTTCTCTGCACAATATTTGGCGATCTCGTCAGCATAGTTATTGCCAACGGCTATGTAATCGTCGTTTTTCTTATGCGCTTTGCACTTCACTACAGCTATTTGTTTAGGCAACTGTATCGCCTCAAGCAGCTTTTTAACAAAATCTCCATTTCTGATAGGTGTTCCTGCAGATGTCAAAAATCCTCTTTGTGACCAAATCTGACCAAAATCATGTACAATGCCGAAACCATATTGGCTATCGGTCACAATCGTGACTCGTACATTTCTTCCTAATTTACATGCTTGAATCAAAGCAATTAGTTCCGCAACTTGTGCAGACCTTATTCCTTTCAGACAAGATGCTTCCATCACAGTTGCCACTGTGCATACTGCGTACGCTGCGCTTAAAACTCCTTCTTTTGTTCTCAAACATGAGCCATCCACGAACATGACATAATCAGATTCCTTTAACGGTTCATCTTTTATGTCAGCTCTTGGTTTTGTGCAATATTCTAGCACGTTCAGACAATCATGATCTACTTCGTCCTGTTCAATTATATTTTCTTCATCTGGCAATGATGTTGAAGGATTTACATTCATGCATCTATCTATGGTCACATTTTCAGCACTCAAGATGACTTTTTCGTACTTAGTCAACCGACTATGTGTCATGTACTGTGTTTTTGTTCTTGTCAAAAGAATTTCTACTGAGTGGGGAACATATACTCTCAGTGGATACCCCATCACTATACCTTCACTTTGTTCCAGACTTACACAAGTAGCAGCAACTGCTTTCAGACATCCAGGCAATGCTTTTGCTATAGGATCTAAAACAGCTGAAAAATAAGCGATTGGTCTTTTCATTGTGCCATGTTTTTGTACCAGTACTGAAAATGCACATCCATCTCTTTCACTGCAGTACAACTCAAAATCCTTCTCATAATCAGGCATGCCTAAAGCAGGGGCCTCACACAGTTTCTTTTTCAATTCTTTGAAAGATTTCATTTCTTCTTTGTTTAACTCAAAAGGGTCTTTTACATCTTTCTTGGTCAATTTTTGTAATGGTTTTGCAATCAAAGAGAAACCACTTATCCACTGTCGACAATATCCAACCATTCCCAAAAACATTCTTACCTCTCTCTGAGTCATTGGTGCTCTCATTCCTTGAATCATTCTTACTCTTTCTGTCGCTATTTTTCGCACTCCTTTCTCAATTTTATGCCCTAAATACTGGACTTCTTTCTGACAAAACTGTAATTTTGAAGGAGACACTTTATGTCCTCTTTTCTCTAAATGGTTCAGTAAAGCAATTGTGTCACTTACACATGCCTCTTTGGTTTTCGATGCCACCAATAG
The DNA here is from genome assembly GCA_963921515.1 of Calotriton arnoldi. NCBI lineage: Eukaryota > Metazoa > Chordata > Amphibia > Caudata > Salamandridae > Calotriton > Calotriton arnoldi. The sequence continues at coordinate 1,364,712 of CAWUFW010003473.1, forward strand.
GTCATCAATATACTGCACCATCACTGATTTTTCTGGCATTTTCAAATCTTCCAGAGATTTCTTTAGAATCTGATTAAAGATTGAGGGGCTTTCTGTATACCCCTGAGGAATTCGGCACCATGCCAAAATACGCTCTCCAAACCGGAATGCAAATAATGGCTGGCTATCTGGATGCAAAGGAATAGAGAAAAATGCGTGACACAAATCTATCACAGTGTACCACTCAGCTTCGTGTGGAATTTGATATAGAATTACTGCAGGGTTTGGCACTATTGGACAACATGGTACAACTATTTTGTTGATCTTTCGCAAATCCTGTACTATTCTATATGTTCCATTCGGCTTTTTCAGTCCCATAATAGGTGAATTACATGGACTGCTCATGATTTCTTTTAGAATTCCCTGTTCAATCATCTTATTTATCACAGGAGTTATTCCTTCAATTATTTCTGGAGTTAATTTGTACTGTGGCGTATTCGGGTAAGTTGTCCCTTCTTTCACTGTCACTTTTACGGGATCAACTTCTCTCATTAATCCAATGTCTTCTCCTGTAAAATCCCACACACTTTCTTTTACTGCACTTTTTAGTTCTTCTGGAAGTTTTTCTGCATCAAATGCAGGAAACAAACCATTCGTTTCAGGTTCCTGATTCATCAAAGTTACCTTATACAAAACATCTTCATCTGAAGTCTGAAAACCGATTCCATCTGGCGTACAATAAATTGTGCAGTTCATCTTGCACAAGAGGTCACGACCCAAAAGATTTACAGGACTACAATCGCACACTACAAATTTATGCATTTTGCTAAAGGAACCAATTTTTACTTCCACCAATTCAGTAAGTGGGGTTTTAATCTGCTGATTGGCTACTCCTACTACTTGGATGTATTCACCTGAGAGAGGAAGGTTTGGAATTTCCACTGATCTAACAGTAGAACGGGTAGCTCCAGTATCGACAAGGAATGTTACGTTTGCACCATTCACTTCTCCATCCACAAAGGGACCAGACTGATCTACCTCTAGAGTTGCGCCAAGCACGCACTCTTTCCTCTCTCCTGCGCACCGTCAGAATCTTTCATCCGGGTCATCCTCACTCTGACGCAACAAATACTGAGAAATGTTAGCTGCTCGCGGCAACTGTGTTACCTGCTCTCCTCCGTAGAATCCTGTTTCTGTACTGTATCTTTGCTGGTTAACAGTGTTGGGAAGTGGTGGTTGTGGCACCTGACTTTGTTGAACAACTACCTCATTCTGCACCTGTGGAGTTAATGATTGATGTTCCGGATTAGGTTTAGGTGGGAACTTACACTCATTTCTCCAATGCCCTAATTTTCCGCAATTATGACATGGCCATTTCTTCTTTGCCTCTTCTAGACTCACTTGACCCTTTCCTTTACCTATGTTAGGTCGCATTTTATTCTGTCCTGTTTCATTTCCATTATTATTGTCCAATTGAGCTTCTTGTTTTTCTGCCACCTTCACCTGTGCCCACATTGCCTTCTCTTTCAACTTACGCTGTTTACTCTCTATTTCATCACTACAATACTTAGCATATCTCAGCACCTCATCTACACTTCCATTCTGCCAGTTTATCATGTGTTGTTTAATCATATCACTTATTTCTTGTTTCAGGCCAAACACAAATCGGTATACAAAATGACTCATGTCTTTTTCACTCAATTCTTCATAACCACTATACTGCTTGAAAACTAATAACAATCGCTCATAATATGCATGTACAGACTCCTTACTTTCCTGTGTAGTTCTATCGATCTTTACCCAATCTGTCTCTTTGGGAGGAATCTTATTCTTCAAAAAGGTAATCACCTTATCGTACTTCTTCATCACATCAGGACCTGGAGCTCCTGTCTTAGGATCTCTTGGATATTCTGTAGTTGGCCAGTCAACTGTAATCTTACATTCTGACCACAAATCTGTTGGTACCACTATGTCAAACAATCCATCTAAATCTATCCACAACACTTTTGAGACTTTTACAAACCTCTCTACTTGTCGGTACCACTCAACTGGCTTCTCTCTTAACTTTGGAAAGTCATTGGTAAATGACAGTATGTCCTGCCTAGTCCAGGGAACATGCACGTAACTACCACCTGGAGTTTCTCTCATGGGGTATTCTTTGGCAACAGATTCTTTTTCAGTTATCATAAAAGCCAATGAACCTTTGTCTGTGGTTTTCTCATTCTTCTTTGTCCATCTAACCTTCCATCTGTCCACATCACCCCATTTTCTCAACAACACAATTAACTCCTTTATCTGTGTCAGCCTTCCTGCCGTATTCAAATTTTCAATATCCTTTTCACAAAAGTCTACTCTGTATGGTTTCTGCAACGTTTTCACTTTCGCAAAGTCTATTCCAATCTCACTGGCCACTTCTTCTAGTTTGTCATGTAAATTCTTTGCCCTCCATGTAATACTTTTGCACAGAAACATTATTTCATCATCCTGATAATTTTTTATCTTTTCGGTACCAATCGTTCCTAGAATTAATTCTTCCATGTCTATTTTTAATCTGATTACATCTAATGGTTTTTCTTCTGGTTCCTTTATTTTAAATGCCTTCATCCACTCATTTAACTCATCAGGAGTCGGACCTATGGGTGTATTATTTAGTTCTATCCAATTACCACTCTTTTCAGGGGTTTCTGTTGCAGATTCTGTTACCATATGCATTTTCCTACCATTGCACTCATTCACCGTCAAATTTGTAGGTGGACTTGGTCTGTAAGTACTAGCCAAATTACTTGTACTTGCACTTTGTTCCATCCTTTCTTTTTCTCTCTGAAATTGTGAACTCATGGGAATTACCAAAGATCGTTCATCAATTTTCTGATTCTCAAAAATGGGTATTACTGGACCTATGGTTACAGGCACAGTAACTGCTTCCATATTTTTCGTTAATTCTCTAATCTTTTCAGTTAGTTCTTTTGTGGTCTTTGCTAATTCGCTTGCATTGTCGCTTTCTATTCCTTCATTTTGAAAAGATCTCACTTGTTCTTGTGACCTATTTACTTCAATTCTCTTTTCCGGGCTTTTATTTTGCATAGTCTCTATTAGCGGCGCACTTGGTGTCACCACTGTAGAACTCTGCTGATACGGAGGTGGATTTCTATTTAAAATATCTTCCAGCAACTCGTCATCCGTTTCGCTCTCATGCATATACTTTTCCCTCTCCATATGTTTCTTTTTCTCAGTCCGTTTCTTCTTAGTCCCTTCCTCAACCGTAAAAGCTGGAAACAAACCTCCTGTCATGTTAGCACATCTCCATCGTTTTATTCTGTCTTCATGATTTACTCCCCACAATCTTCCAGGCATAAACTCATGATCTCTCATTCCTCTGAATCTCTCTCGTTCATACATCTCATCTTCCCATTCCGTCAAAGCCTCAAACTGTGTTGGTCTAGGTCTAGGTTCTAGACTTGCACATCTTTTCTCGCAAATTTCGCAAAACCGCTACACTAAATGAACCATTCTCAGGGAAAGCTAAAGCACCATCATTCTTCGTATACTTTGCCCAGTTTTCCAACCATATGCACGTATGATATCCATATTTCAGCATCATATGTGAAGCTGCTGATTTCGGCGGAGGAATTACTTGTCCCTCTCTAGTCACAACCTTTTTGTCTTTCTTAAAGAAATTCTTCAATTTCGTCGTCCATGACGTTCTCTCCCTTTCATACTCGTAATACGGCATGTTTTCTATTTGTTTTCTCTTTACTCTAACGCTGTTCTGTGTACGGAACTTCGACCAATTACAGCGCGACTCACACTAACGTACCAATCAGAACAATTCCCACCGTCCGCGAACCAACCAATCCTAGCGCGGCACTTTTCTACGTCACTCCTGCTCTGTGTTCACGTGACTAGCGCACTATCCAATCCTAGCGCGGCACTGTTCCACGTCACTTCTACTCTTTACCCCTCCTTTACAAAATTTATCGGCAATTTTTCTTTTCGCTGTTTCTTCGTTAGTTACAACAATTAAAACAATTCCATAGTCTGATTCGCTAAACAAAAGTGACAGCTTTGTCCTTTTACACAAGAATCCTGTTTTTCCAGTAGGCAGCGCTTACCTCTACCCTACCACAGAATTATGTACTCTCGCCGATAAAGTAGCACTTCCCTCTACCTTACCCTTCTTTCAAACAAACAATTTACTTGTTTCTCTGGGGATAAGACACATGTGGAGACTAGGCTCCTGAGAATTAAGGCCAAAGTTTCACAAGTAAACGTGATTTGCTATTCCAATTACACACTTTTCGCACAGAAATCCCTAACATAACACAACCTGCGTTATTACCAAAATGAATTCAGACCATGTACCAAATTCCATGTGACTTCTCTTGCCACACGTGTTCCACTTCCTACATCCCAGAAGCGTGAAAACTCACATATAACATAACACGACTCAACATATAGTGTTAGTCATCAAAAATAATCAATAATCAATAAACAATAATCACTAAACTAATCTATAGAAAACCATAACTCTGCTACCAAGAAATCTGATGCAGCGCGTACAATAAAAACTATTCTCCTCCCAGGTCACTTATAGGTCATCCAGGGGCGAACTATATTTCTCATATCCACATGACGATGGGGCCCATAAACATCGCCTAACACACACGCACACTCCTGGATTTCCTTTACACCCTTATGAAATTCTGTACTCCTAGGAGAAGCATGAGAACTAAATGGAGAACACCATTTATGTACCGCTGGAAGAGCCGGGATATCTTATTACCTTAATTTGTCACTTTCTTTTAGTTATTTCTTAAGATATTCCTGCTCATTGTTTTGTCGATGAATCATTCATGTAAAAATTAGTTCATAGTGATTAAGACCAGCTGAATCACAATAACCAATTACTGATGTCACAATCATTTAGGAAAATAACCACTGAGTCATTCTTGGGTTTAAAGAATCTTAAATTTTATATAATTTTTAAAAGCATGAGAAAGAATTTAAGCTTTATTCAATCAAATCATTCATTATTAATTCAAAATTTTATTAAGCATAATCAATTTATTGCGGAAAGGAAATTTTTGTCATGAAGCCAAAACCCTAATTACCTGCCTAGCTTCCTAATTTAGCCTAATGATTTCTAACCTAAGTTAAGAATTAGAAATAGCCTGATTCTCATACTCAACTGGAAAATTAAGACAGCAACAGCAACTTCAGCTCGTCAGCATCAGCTACCTGCAACCCGTCTCATCTAACAGTCTTTCAGCATCTCCCGCTCAGTAAGGGATCGATCAGGACCACCCAGCACTGGAAGCCACCAACACGACTCTCCAACTCCTCTCCTGACTGTGACTGCAACCACGACTGGACTCTGACATTGACCCCTCCCACTAAGAGTAGGCCCTCTTATACCCTAATTCTAACTTTGCTAACTAATTGTTGCAACATTAATATCACGCTTTTCTTTCATTGGTCCATGCATGTCATCTTATTCATTCTTTTAATCAAGTTCTCTTGGATTCAATGGTCCTTGGATCATTTCCTTTCCCATACGCTCAAGACATGTTTCCATCCGCTTCGATCAGTTCATTTGTAACTTCTTTCGATACATTCGAGAACTCCGTAGTCATTGTCCTTTCTCTTAAACTTGTTTCCCACGGGTCTTCTGCTGATCATCACGGCACACTATCAGTTCAATTAGGTCACATCAGCCTTGACCATTTCTTGCATCCTAGCCTCTCTGCAACACCACGAGGTTTAGCTTTCTCCGATTTCATCCCGTGTCATGTGTCCCCTTGCGCCTGCGCACATCTTCCCACTGGCGGCCATTTTATCTCGCCACTCGGTTATACTTATAGAAGCACTAATTTGAGGCAAACAAAACATAATTAAAATAGAGAAAAATAGCCCTTTCGTTTCCCTCCCGTCATCTACGTACCCCAATTAGTTATTACCTAGCAGAAAGCAACATTTAAGCTGTTCCTTACTTACCATCACTATTGTTTTTGCAACGACACGCTTTATTTCTATGAAGCACAAACATGCATTTATTTTTAATTAGTACGCATTTAATTTTACGTTATAATTAGACACACGGACATCCATTAATAGATTATTTAGCACACACTTTGGCATGTTACCATTCCCACACATACAGTGTTGATTAATACATTTAAACGAACATTTTATTTAATTAATTATAAAATTTGTTAGGGGTTAAAAATTTTTTATTTTCCCTGCTCCATCAATCGACATCAGGAAGCGCTGGTACAACCTGCTATTGTGCACCAAAGAAAAGGTAGCCACCAAAAGAAAGGAGTCTGCAGCTACAGGTGGAGGATCAAGCACACATACCCCTATTGCAGAATGAATAGAGGCAACATTGTAGCCTGAAGCCATCTATGGAGACTTGAAAGAATATAGACACTTCAGCCCCTGTATTCATGCTCAAGGTTAGTCACTTACAATTTACTTATATAAAAATATCTAGGTTGTAAATAAACATAACATCAGAAGTTTTGATAAAATGTTTTTTATTTTCAAAATACTCAAAGGAGTATTTCTTACAAAAGATGCAATAAAAGATGAGAAAAAATAAATTTCAGGGCTTCATAGTGACCAAAACAATGCATCGTGGGCAATGTAGGCCATAGGCATAAAACCAGCACTTACATACAACACATTTATCTTTACATTTCTACCTTCATGGCCTATATAAAATATCCTATTAATAAAACGTATTTTTATATTGATATGGAGTTACTACAGATGCTACAGGTAATTTATAAAACATGCTGATCATTTACATTAAATTATTATTTTCATTGTCATTTACCTTGCAGCAGCTCAAACTACTCCTGAAACACCACCAAAAACAGAATTTGTTGGTGAAAAATCCTGTTGCAAAGAAACTGAAACAGTAAATACCATTCGTACAGAGAGTGAAAGTGCACTAAGGAGCCTAAACGACTCCCCCTACATTAGTGGACCCAACTACAACTATCACGTCCTCTGCAGCTGCTCCACAATAACCATCACCATCAATTTCTATTTTAGAAAGAGAAAGAAGGGTTTAAGGAAATTTTGTAGGGGGTCGTATCCAAGATGGCAGCCAATATGGACGCACTGTAGAGAGCTCCGAGTCCTCGCCGAAAATCCTACATCAACATGACCACAGTCAACCGGCACCCCAGGTAAGACGGAATTGATGTAGCCCTCGAAAGAGGGACCATAGCCTCCTTCGAGAGAAGTGAAGAATCCGGGCCCCATCAGTGAAGAGCATCCGCAGTGTCATAGTGTGGCCAGACGAGGGCCAGGGACAGGCCCGCAGGAGCAGGCAGAGCTGAGCACCAGAACTGGGGCTATAAGGCACTGAGTGAGTGGGGAGCACAGGTGCATACAAAGCAGAAAGCCCCAGCGGGGATAACATATGTATGAGATGAGTGGCCCCTCGCCACCAGCGGAGACCCAAATACCCAGTGCATGGGCCTAGACTCTGGTTGGAACCAAGGCAGGCATTGAATATATAAGGCGGACTGAGTCGCTTCCCTGCCAGTGTGCTAGAAAGGGCCCCACAGCACTACAGTAAAGTGAGGAGATCCAGGGAATACAGGAGTGTCCTTGCTGCATAGATGCTGCAGTACCCTATTAGACCCCACTCCTGATGGACATACTTTTCCGAGGCAAACAGGCGCAAACCCAGTGGGCTACCGGGTGGGTGCAGGAGGTTTGCCTGTCTCTCCATGGGGGCAACGACTCGACGAGCTCAAAGAAGATGAGGGGGCCTGGTGCGAGGGGGAAGTGGCTGCGACGTACTTAGAAAAGAGCCTTGTGCATCAACCCCCCCCTATAGGATATAGCACCAGGAATGGATGCCCTGTCAGGTGAACCACACTCAGTACAGAGGAGAGTGCAGCAGGCCTGAACACAGCAATACCCTGCCATGACCAACCCTCCCCCACGATGGCCAAACTCAAGGGGCCCAAGCCACAACCTACTCCTTCGAGAGGTATAGTAGGGATGCTGTCGACCCAGCCAACTTGGAACAACTCTCTGCACCAATTAAAGTCCACTCTAGATAAACACACAGTACAATTTTAGTGGGTCCTCCAAGCGATACAAGGGACTAAAATGGCATTGGAAAGAAAAATTGGCTCCTTCACCATAAAGGGAAATTAGCTACAAGCCAACCATAAGAAACTGGTAGACCTGGTGGATGACATAGAGTTGGCGATCACCTCAATGCACCCCACGATGAAAGAGATGGAAACCCAATTACAGGATATGAAAGAAGTAAGGGAACTACAGAGGCGAGTGGAGGACGCTGAAGGCCGATCTAGGCACAATCATTTTTGTCTGCTGGGAATGCCGTAACAGGCTGAATGTCTGAATCTGGAACTTTTCCTTGAGAAATGGCTGTCGGAGATGGTACCAGCTGGTAGACTCACTAAGTTTGTCTCCATTGAACAGACATACAGCACATGTATGAGGGTGCATCCTCTGAGTGTCCGAGATCTGGGCAACCAAATGCCAGAATTTACCATATTGATTGGGGATGCTCGGGGTTGCACCAGACATGGGAGACATTGACGGAAATAGAATCCGACCTGGTAGACCGAACATACCAGGCACCCCAGAACTGTGCTTGCCTGGCTTGATGCTGAGAGCAAAGATGGACAAATACTCAAGCAGGTTTATTGACCTAGCCTTTCTCTTATTTATGAGACATACAGCTATGGCTTGAAAAGCCAGGGAGCCACCAGACATAGAAAGCTGGCTGTGAGATCTGCACAAATGGGCTAGAGCCATGACCCAGACTCGACAGAGAGGTGGGAAGGGACCACATGCCTCAGTATGAAATGGCTACATCACTAGATTGGAAGCAAAGAATTTTATGAGACCACCTTGACCACGCATGACAGGGCTAACCTTCACTTAACGAGCGGAGAGATAGTATATAAGAAAACTAATAGAGGAGGAGACCAAGGGTAAGGAATCAGCTCAAACCCTTGCTCGGTACAGACTATAGTAGCTGCAGCTCAACTCTACCCACGAACTGCTCCCTGCCACCAACACAGGTTTATATTCACTAATATGCTAAAGGTAAAGGACAGCTAAAGTTTCCAAGCAACGCACAGGAGGACAGGGGAAGGTGGCGATATGGAATGAATTAATATGTAACAAAATAGTGGATGTGGTGAACCTATGTAACCAACACTTGTGTTACAGAAGAGTGGGTATGGACCAGCACTATTCTTTTGTTTGTTGAAAACCATTAAAGAAATATAAAAAAATGTCTTCTGTAAGGTCCAGAATGTGATAAGTCCGGAAAAGCTCTTCTGCTCCTGCTCAATTCATTGGAACATTCAGGGTTCAAAATTCAAAGAAAGCAGCACAGGGCTACATCTGAATTAATGGGTAGGAAAATTAGATAGAACCATTTCTGAAGGTAATGAAGAAATTAGATCAGGATTTGAAGGGTTAACTATGGCTATAAAGAATCTTGCCACACAAATAGATGAAGACTCTGCATCAAATAGGCATACAGAGAGACACATGAACACTCGCCTTCAAACATTTGGGTATTCTGATGAAAGGTTGGCTACAGTCTCCTCAGATATGTGTCAGAGAACTGCTAACATGTAGGTGGAGTAAGTCCACTGCAGAGGTGCTGTAGCATGGAATCTAGCCCAAATAACCAACACTTTTGAGAAAATGCAAACTACTAATGCAGGAATTAGGGAAACAGAAGATAGCTGAAGTGTGAGCAGTATTTCCATTTATTAGCCAGCTGCATCAAGGAGCACTAGAAGCCAGATTTGAGAAGGGCAAGGATGGGCCACATAGCATTCAACTCAAAGACCAATTACTAGATGTCAAAAGTGTAAATATTAAAAACATACAATAACATTGTTTTAAAGAAAAGAAAGCAAAAACTGTTTATGTTTTATTTAAACTTAAATAACATCTCTATTCCAGGATAATATGTTCATAATGTATATGTTCTTCATCTTCGAATCAACCTGTGAGTACACAGAAGAAATATGTTTAGTACTCAAAACACTTAGGGGCTGATTACCAGTTGACGGTGCGGAGGCAGGACCGCCCACCGCCGCACCGCCAAACCCTCGTGAGAACCGCCTACCAAATAATATTTTTTTTGTCAATGGTGGGCGATTCAGTTCCCATGGCAGTGCCTATAAAATAGGCACCACAATGGGAATGTCAAAGGAAGTTCCAGCACGGCATGGACTCGAAAGTCCATGCTGTGCTGGAACTTCTGTGCATGCACACAGGGGGGCGCATGTTGTACTCCCCTGTGTGCATCCACAAGGCGTGAGGCACAAGGGGGCCCTGCAGGGCCCCCTTTCTTTCATCTCCAGCACTGTTTTCATGAAGGAAAGACCTCCATGAAATCAGTGGCAGAGATGAAAGTCGTAATATGCTTGGCGGGATGGCAGCAGTCCCGCCAAGTATATAGATGCCTCTTGACTGCCGCGCAACCACCAGGAAACGGCGGTTCCCTGGTGGAGTCAGTGGTCCCACGCCGGCTTGACCATGTAATGTGGCAATTGCAATACCGCCACCGCCGTGCCACCACGAGTCTGGAGGTCCGATGACCGCTAGACTCGTAATTAGGCCTTTTGGTTAGTACTTATTTAGACATTTCTGTGATATGTACCATAAAAGTAGTTATTTGTGACATCACCTATATGCCATTGTCCCTCTGCAGACCTTGTGGCCTCAGGTCCTGGAGGTGGCAAAAGAAGGGGATTTCCTACATCATCTTCTTAAGAATCATCAATTGAGAGTCTTTACAGATTGCTATATTATGCAGCATATCACAAGTGACTATTGTTTTGCAGCACATCCTGGATCATGTTCAACGGCACCCCCACTTTTGTGCAGACATCAGAATCTGCCTTCAAGTAAACTGAATGTTCAGTCCATAATGCTCCTTGTTTCCCTACAAGCAGCATTGTATCCCCATTGCCAAGTGGGTTCAGGAAGAAAGTATGGGCTCATGACTGATACTCTTAATGCATCTGTACTGTCATCTGAAAATTAACCAAGTTGGTTTGGAATTTATGAAGTACAGAAAAGAAATTATCCAACAACCATCCATCTCGGAGCTCTCCTTTTACTAGCCTCTCATATAGTCCTTTGTGTCTAAAGATGTAAAATCATGAGTGCTCCCAGGTTATCAAGCAACTATGTCTATGAGCACACATGTGGCATTATATACTTTTATATTTAAAGAATGTTGGTTCTTTCTATTGTGATACACATACTCTGTTTCGGAAGGTGGACACCTTAGAACATATGTACCATCTACATATCCAATCACCTGGGGGAAATGTGCTAGTTGATAGAATTGGATTTTTGTAGCTTCCAATTTCAGCAGAGGTACTTGAAAATGCAATGTGTCACTATATACTAGCCAACATTCCATCAGGAAAACTTTAAAAAAAAAACCTGCATAACGCACTCTACCATATCCCTCCTGCAACCGCAACAGTGCATTGACAGCTTCCAGAAGATAAAAGGTGTAAGCTCCACAAAACTTGAATGTGTGTAGGAATAGCATCACAGCTGTGTGTAGGCCTACTTAGTACAGGGACCAAATCATTAACTAAACTTTGAATGACCTCTTTGGTAAACTTGCACCTAGCATAAACCTCCACATCTATTTGTTGTCACCCTCTATCTGAAAATCCTTACTCTCCTCCTCTTCATACTCTGTTGCACTCCAAGAATCCACATCCTCCTCACTACAACATATGCCCAGAGGCCCACCCTGACCACCTGGCACACCATTAACATTCTAGAAACTGCAGCGATTATTTACACCACAACCTCCGGAGCACCATAAGACCCCTGTCCTCATCATGTAATTACTGAGCAACTCGATTAACAGAGTCACCTTCCTGGATGCCTAGCAACACGCCACATTTCTCAATCTTCTAAAGAAAACCTCATCAAGCCATAAAACATTAGCCAACTATCAGCCTACTACCCCTTCTGATGAAAGTAATGGGGAAGATCATGGGTATTCAGACAAAATATTGAGTAAAAAATATTGAGATGCAGAAACATCAAGTTTTTAATATCGTGATACACTAATATCCTGATGCAGGAACATCGTTAACAAGAATAACTATTTTCTAAGGTAAGTAATATCAATGTAAAAAAATATACATTGTTAATATCGTTTACAAAAATATCTATGTTGTTAATATCGATGTTAAAAATATCTATGTTGGTAATATCGTTTACAAAAATATCGTTGTGAAAAATATCATTTTTTAATTATATTTATGTATTTTAGCGTATGTTTTAATTGTATATGTTATGAATTGTTTGTATAATTATTGTTAATGTTTTTTAATATAGTTTGTAAATTTTTAGTAGTATTTAAATTTAATTTAATTGTTAATTGTAATTTTTAGTGTCGCAGCAGGTTGTGGGGTTTGTAGGGGTACAGGGAGGGAAGTAAATCAATTATAATTAATTACTAATTAATTTTTAATTATTATTGATTATTTAATTGATAATTATGTAAACTGTGTGAATAATTTCTTTTTTAAGTTAAGTAGTAGGTGTGAGTTGTGGGGTTTATAGGAGTACAGGGTGAGAAGTAAATTAATTATAATTAATGAATAATTATTTTTAATTAATCATTATTTAATTGTTAATTATGTAAATTGTGCAATTAATTTAATTTTTAATTTATATTTTTGGTGTGGGTTTTGGGGTTCATAGGGGTAAAAGGTGGGAAGGTAATTAATGATATTTAATTAATAACTAATTGTAATAAATAATAATTATTTAATTGACAATTAATTATGTAAATTGTGTAATTAAGATATTTGTTAAGGTATATATCAGGTGCAGGTTGTTGGGATTGTAGGGGTAGAGGGTGGAAAGTTAATTAAATATAATTAATTAATTATTAGTTAAATAGTATTAATTGTTTAATTTATAACTAATTAGGTAAATTGTGTAATTAGAATTTGTTAGATATATTTTAGGGGTGGGTTTTTTGGGTGTTTAGGGGTACAGGGTGGGAAGTTAATTAAGTAATGATGCATTTAACATTATTTATTCAGTTATTAAAAACTGTGGTATTTATTACGTTATAAGTTAATTGTGTTATGCTTTTTAATTTCAATTACATTTTATTTGTTGATTCTTATTATTGAGAGAATATATTGTGGTATTTAATTACATTCATATTATTATATTTAGTTGATAATAAGTATTAAACATTGTAATAATTATGTAATTTGTTTAAGTTTTGTTAAAATTTAGACAGAATTTTTTTATTTAAATATTTGTATTTTTTAAATATTTAATAGAGTTGTTAAAATATGTTATTGGTTTGAAGTGAACTACTCTCTCTCTACTGTTGCACTGACTGGAGTGGGAATAATACATTTTACCCCTCCTGAGTCCATTACTTTCCCTATTGTTGCACAGACTGGAGTGGGAATAGTAAATGTTACCCCTCCTGAGTCCATTTCTTTCCCTACTGTTGCACAGACTGGAGTGGGAATAGTAAAGTTTACCCTTCCTGAGTCCAACGCTTTCCCTACTGTTGCACAGACTGGAGTGGGAATAGTAACTTTTACCATTTCTGAGTTCAGCGCTTTCCCTACTGTTGCACCGACTGGCATGGAAATAGTTCATTTTACCCCTCCTCAGTTTAACACTTTCTCTACTGTTGTATGCATTGGGGTGGGAATAGTACATTTATAGAGTTGAATCTTTTTCAAGTATTGCTTAAATGTATATTATTATTATGTGATTTTGTATTTCATTTTATATTTTTATGTCTATATTTATGTAATTATTAAGATATTTTGGTAAAACGTATTTTTATATATTGTTTACTTTTTATGTAAAATGACATTGTAAATATTTTTAATTTTTGGAGTTTATTTGTGGTTGTTTTGAAATTTTTATGTGTATGTAACTATATATATATATATATATATATATATATATATATATATATATATATAAACTTCACACAGCAGTAGTGGATGTCTTCACTACTAAATTGGTGGATATAACAAAAAGAATTGAAAAACATGAGGAGGAAATCATTGCAAAAAAAGAAAGGAAATTTGCAAGAGATCAAATTGACTATCAAGTTGGAAGAGTATTCATTTCAGTCGCAGATATGATAATGCAAGTAATAAATTGCAAGTTGTATCATGTGAAGATTCTATTGCCGTACATGACCTCGAAAGCGATGCCAGTGAAAGTGACGTTTCGGAAGACGGAACGCCAGTGGGTGATAAGGTTTCCTCTTGCCCAACAAATTTTGGGGAGGAATTTTGCCTACTAAATCAGAACAAGAATCAGCAGAACTGGCAGAAGGATCGAGGGCGAGGGCAGAGGAAGGGCCCAAAGCGGGAGAGCCTAACTGGAAGAGGAAAAACAAATGGAGACAAAACAACATCTACAAGAAAACAAGGAGAGGCCGATGGAGCAAGAACAGCAGCAACCCCAGTGGGAATGTAGACAAGGGGTCAGAAGCGACGAGGAAAATGAAGAACAACAACAATGTGGTAAATCTTTCTAGACGTTCGCTAAATAACATTGAATTGAAAGTCTTACAGTACGGGCTTTCATTTTGTCCAACAACCCCCTTTGGTTACTCACAAGGTAGAATTGATTTATTTTACTTTGTGCGTAAATTGAAATTACGGAAGTGGCATAAACTGAAAGCCAAGTCGGCCATAGTCCCTATTATCTCTGCCCGACCCACTCCTAATGTTTTAACTATTAGGGAGGTAGATACACTGATTGCACTGAATGAACTGAATACGGAAGATCCTGATGATACACTTTCCGATGCACAATCTATGGGCTTTGTTGTGGATGTAAGTTGCCCGAATGATTTCAAACCTAAATCGACCTTTAATCCCTCTCTCCCCCCATGTGCCATCGACACATTTGAAACATTAGTGATCAAAGATTTAAAAATTTTGGCCAAAAGGAAGAATTGGAATAATGACAATTTGACCAAAAAAGAAAGACCGGCCGTGAAAACTTTGCAATGTGATTATTCGTCAATCTGATAAGGGGGGTAATGTTGTGCTATTAAATATTGAAGATTACCTACAGGAGGGTATGCATCAACTAAACAATGTTGAATGTTATGAGAGAATTCCCAAAGAAAAAATTGAGGGTTCCAATACATTGTACTTCGAAATGTTGAAAACATGGCACAAAAATGGTCTTTTAGAGTGGGATGAGTATGCTTATCTGTTGAACAGGTCTCCAAAAATAGCTTTATTATATCTTCTACCCAAACTCCACAAGGATCCACTTAGACCACCAGGGAGACCTATAGTGTTCTTCATGGGATCATTGTTGGAACACACCTCGAAATATATCGACTATTTCTTGAGTCCTTATGTAGAGAAGTTACCATCCTACATACAGGACAGCAAGGATTTTCTTAATAAGATCAAGCGTGTAAAGTGGGAGGACAACTTTCTTCTCATAACTTTGGACGTGTGCAGCTTGTACACCTCCATAAAACATGTGGATGGCATCCAGGCCTGCGGACATTTCTTAAAATTGCGTTCCATCTCTTTTCTGCAGCGTACAGAAATGTTACTATCCATGATTGGGTTTTGTTTGGAGAATAATTTTTTCATCTTCAATGACACATTTTTCAGACAGAAACAAGGTACTGCCATGGGCACCTGCTTTGCTCCCAGTGATGCCAACCTTCTGATGGGCTGGTGGGAGCAGCAGGTGCCCAAGGTCTTCAAGCAGTATGGCGACCATGTAAAACTTTGGTTACGCTATATTGATGACCTTTTTATTATATGGCAAGGAAGTCAAGAAGAGGCCATCAATTTTGTTTCTTTACTCAATATCAACGAGTATAATCTGAAATTTGAGGGGAACATCAGTGACAATTGTATACATTTTTTAGATACTCAGATCACTGTGATGAACAAGCAAGTCATCTCTAGACTGTTTCGCAAGAAAACTGCTGGCAATACTCTGCTTTATGCAGAAAGTAGCCGCCTGAGGAATCTGATAAACAGTATTCCGTATGGTGAGTTCCTCCGGGCTCGGAGGAACTGCAGTTCTGATTCGGACTTTCAGGAGGAATGTGATCGTATAACTGCCAGATTTAAAGATCGGGGCTATACTGAAAATATTATTCAGAAAGCTTGTCTAAAGGCCACCAATCTTAGTCGTGAGAGTGTGCTCGCTCCCAAAATGAAGGATGCTATCCCTAATGAGAATGTTATCAGATATATTTCAACGTACAATACCACCTCGAAAGACTTCAAAAAATGTCTTACAAAGCATTGGGGGATTTTAAAAACTGAACCCACATTGATTGATGTTTTAGCGGATTATCCCAATATCTCTTATAGGAAGGGGAACTCCTTGAGGGATAAATTGTGTGTTAGTGATATATCAGGTGCCAAACAAATAGGCTCTAACATACAAGGGTTTTATACCTGCATGTCTTGCAAAGCTTGCAAGTATAGTACTAATGTCAAGAGAGTCTTTTTCCCGGTTATGAACACTGAGAGAGAGATTCAAAAACATCTTACATGCTTATCAGATTTTTGCATTTACGTTTTGACATGTCCATGCTCCAAACGTTATATTGGCAGTACCATGTTTCCTGCAAAAAAACAGATCCTCGAACATATGCGTGCCATTCAGAATAAAGATAAGGCTTATCCTGTGGCACGTCATTTTGAGGAAGAACACAAGAGCAATAAAAACCTTTTGCGTTTCTATGTAATTGATCGTATCCCTCAGAATGTCAGGGGGGAGATCGGATCCCCAAGTTGAGACAACTGGATTCCAAGTACATAATGGAATTAGATACTAGAATACCTCAGGGGCTCAACTTTGAAGAGGAATTAGCATGGTACTTGGGGGAATGAGTCACATGGGTATGTACATATGTATTTCCTTGGCTGTTACATTTTAACAGTTATGTATATAGTGCTGGCTCTATATGAAGTAACAGGAGTCTTCTGCTGCGAGGTTTTTAACATATCAACTTGATTGATTTTTATAGTTTAATTCTTTTTATTAAGAGTTGTAAAAGAGAAGTGCATAGTAGGAGGGTCACGCAGGACCCGTGAAGTGGAAAGCGACATATCAATATCACAAAATAAACAGATTAACAAACGCCCCCACCCGCCACCCGAAGAAGCAAAAGGGGGAAAGGAAAGAAGAAGAAAAAAGACATAGTCCACCCCCCCACGTCCCGGAATGGGAGAGCCCACTAGGCCCGATAATGCGTCAGTCCTGTTATTCGTGCATTTTAGGAGGCGGATTCTGGTGCCGTCAGGCGTAGGAGACGTAGATATCTCAGGCATGTCAGCTCCCTAAATTCTTGTGCGAGCAGCGTGAGGAATGGCTGCCACAAGTCGCTAAAAGAGGATCCCTTCCCGGCCAAGGTAAGAGAGATTTTTTCCATTCCCAGGACATGCCATAGACGTTGGTACCACCCCGTATGTGCTGGAGTGCGAGGGGTCTGCCAATGAATCAGTATATTTTGGACGGCTGTGCCTAAAGCTATAGCTATCTGTTTCCCTCGTCTGGATTTTAGGGGATAGGTGAGGTGGTTGGGCACCCCTAGGAGGACATATGCGGGGAATCTAGGGAGTTCGGTATCAAGGTGTTTGTCCACTTCGTCCAGTAGGTGTTTCCAGTAGGTCCGGAGGTGCGCGCAATCCCAAAGTAGGTGAACCAGTGTGCCTTTCTCTCCACATCCTCTCCAGCAGTTAGGACTCTGTGTAGCGTCAGTTTGATGGAGTCTCTCTGGGGTGTAGTACCAGTGATAAACTAATTTTGTGAATGTTTCGGTGAGACCTACATGTGTCGCTGTGTGACGTGCCCTATAGCATGCCCCTTCCCATTCCTCGGGGGTGAGATTGCGCCCTAAATCCCGTTCCCAACGGGCCCGCCCCGCATGGTAAGTGTGGGTGTATCTGGATTGTAGCATCTTATAGAGATCCGAAATCAATTTTTTGTACGAGGACCGTGTTATGAGCCAACGCTCATACGGCGTAAGAAGTCTCGCCGCATGTGTACGGTTGTCGGGGTGCATGGCCCAGTGTCGGACCTGAAGGTAGCGCATACGTTCCGTCTCCGGGAGACCATAGTCGGCCCGGAGCTGCGGGAAAGATATGAAGTCTCCTTTAGCGAATAATAGACCCATCGCACAGCATCCGGCCTCTCGCCAGATGTGAAAGGATTGGGAAGCTGTCCCAGGGCTGAAATCGGGATTATCCAGGATCGGCGTAAGCGGCGAAGGGAAGGTCGTAAGGTCGTGACGTATGTTCGTCTGGTCCCAGACCGTTAGGATTGTGCATGTCACCTGCGAGGCATAGAGATTAGGGGGGCGGTGGGCCCTCAAGAGAAAGGGAACCTTCATGAGAGAGGTGCCTGCAACTGCTCGATCCTGGAAGAGCCAGTTCTTCTCAGACTCTGCCCGGCTCCATTCGACTAGGTATCTGAGCTGTGTAGCCCTGTAGTAGAGCGTGAGGTCCGGAATCCCGAGTCCCCCTTCGTAGGGCGGGAGGAAGCTGACTGCTCGCTTAAGGCGCGGTTTCCGTCCCTGCCAGATAAAAAAGGAAAGGTCCGATTGTACCTTCTGGAGCCAGCCAGTGGGAGGTGGCAGGGGAAGCGTTTGAAATAGATAGAGGATTTTAGGAAGCACTGTCATCTTTATCGCAGCGACTCGCCCCAGCCAGGAGATCTGGTGATGCCTCCACCTCTGGAGCTCAGAGCGGATGTGAGTGTGGAGGAGCGAGAAATTAGCTAGCCTCATATCCTGTAGGTTTGGGGCCAGATATATACCCAGATATGGGACGGTGTCATCCGACCACCGCAGGGGGTAGCGGGCCTGCAAATCCGCCCTCTCCTGTGGTAATAGGGAGAGGTTCAATGCTATAGATTTGGTCAAATTGACCTTGAATCCAGAGGCTCCGGCGAAGGCCTCCAGCTCCTCCAGGAACGCGCCCAGTGCTCTCTCGGGGCTCTCTAGAGTAACCAGCACGTCGTCCGCGTACAGGCTGATGGTGTGGGTGTCCCCCCCAAAGGGTATGCCTGTAATCTGAGTGTGCTCTCTGACCCTTTGCGCCATGGGCTCCATATACAGAGCGAAAAGTAGGGGTGACAGAGGGCAACCCTGTCTCGTTCCCCTATAAATTGGGAAGGGGGCGGCGGTGTGCCCGTTAGTTCTTACTGTCGCCGTGGGAGACCGGTAGCAATTAAAAATATGAGTCCGCATTTTCTCCCCAAAACCCATGCGAGCCAATACCTGCTCGAGATATGGCCAATGGACCCGATCGAAGGCCTTCTCTGCGTCGATCGTGAGAAGCATATACTTCCCCGGTATACGGGAAGCTTTTTCAATGAGATGAGTGATCCGTTTCGTGTTGTCGCTCGTCTGCCATTGCGGTATAAACCCGGCTTGGTCGGGGTCCACCAGCCCCTGCATGTAGGGGGCGAGCCTACTCGCCAGAATGCTAGTGTAAAGCTTCAAATCGATGTTCAGGAGTGAGATAGGCCGATATGAGCCGCATTCTGTCCTATCCTTCCCGGGTTTGGGGAGGACGACTATCGCCGCCTCCAGCATAGAAGGGGGAATGGCCCCGGGTGCCGCGAAGGAATTAAAAAGCCGGGTGAGCAAGGGAGCGAGTATCGCGCAAAATTGTTTATAGAAGGCCGCTGTGTAGCCATCAGGACCGGGAGATTTACCCAGTTTCAAGCGGGCAATGGCGGAGATAACCTCCTCCGGCCTGATCTCTCTTTCGATATGGGCTGCCTGATCTGATGTCAAGGTGGGGAGGTGGGCCTCAGTTAGATAAGAATCGATGGTCGCCTCGTCCAGGGGTTGGTCATCGTAGAGTTGAGCATAAAACTTGCGAAAGACATCGGCAATAAGCGCGTCCTCGGAGCATACATTGCCCGTTTCGCCTCTGATTTCTTGGATGCCCTCGCGGAGTCTGTGCGCGAGAAGGTGGCCACATTTGTCCCCGCCAGTGTAAAAGGAGTGTCGCAGCCGCATTGCAGCATATTCTGCCTTATCCTGGTCCAAAGCCGTCAGTTGTTTCCGAGCGGCCGAGAGCTGTCGCCATATACGGGGGGCTCCGGTTCGCTGGTGCATCTGCTCCAGTTCCCGCACCTGCTGTGTCAGCTCCTCTCGTTTTGCCTTGTGATCCGCATTTTCTGCGGAAGAAATGGCAATGACCTCCCCCCGGATGACCACTTTAAGGGCCTCCCAACGTGTGGAGAGAGCAGTGTCTGGGTTGTCATTGTGCAAGAGATAATCTTCTATTGCGCGTTGTATCTGGGTGACCGTGGTTGGTCTGTGTAGGAGCGTGTCACGAAAGCGCCAGTGTCTGGCCGGTCGTCGGAACTTTGGGAGCGCCAGCGTGATTTCCACAGGATTGTGATCAGACAGGGAGGCTGTCAGTATATCGATTGAGAGTGTGGCCTCGCGGAGGGTTTTAGTACCAAGAAAATAATCGAGTCTCGCATAGGTTTTATGAGCGTTGGAATAGTACGAGAATGCCCGTGAGTGAGGGTGTTGGTATCTCCAAAGATCTGTGAGATCCAGGTCGTGTAGGCTTGTGAGCCCCGCGGGGGAAAGAGCACCCACCTGGCTCGCGCGCTGTGCTGATCTGTCAAGGTCATTGTCAAATACTATGTTTAGGTCCCCCCCTAGTAATATGTGGCGCTACTGAGTGGCAGTGGCGGCCGTAAGGACATCGTGCAAAAAGTGTTCCTGTCCCTCATTAGGGGCATAAACCGAACCCACAACCACAGTGTGACCCCCTATAGTAAAGTGATAGGTGAGAAGTCTGCCCTTAATCTCGACTCCCTTCTGGATCGCCTTCCCCTGAAATGCCCTGGAAACTAAGATGGCTACCCCTGACGTTTTTAGAAGATGTGGAAGAGAAGAATTGGGTCGGGAAAGCGCGGGACCGAAGTCGGTGGCAGTCCTTAGAGAGGAGGTGGGTCTCCTGGAGTAGGCAGATGTCTGCCCGTGTACTCTCTAAGTATGAGAGAAGTGCTCTGCGCTTGATGGGATTGTTGAGCCCTCTCACATTAAAGGTGAGAACCTTAAGTGAAGGTGGTGGCATCTGACATTGAGACGGGGGTTATCGCCAAGCAGGAGCAGTAGCGCTACCGGGACTCCTTAACGCTAGCACGAGCATAGAGGCCATATGGTGTACTCTGAATCGTGCCCCCTCCTGAAGTAAAGGACAGTGAGGAGAGGTCAGCCCAAGGGCCTCTCCAGGCACGAACCTGAATAGAGCCACCAGAGAGCACTGTGCCTCATCAGAGCAGGGGTAGAGAGTAATGACGTTCCGTGGACCGGGTGTTCCCAGAAAATAGAAAAGAAATAGAAGGAAAGAGGGAGAAAAGAAAGAGAAAGCCCCAAAATATCGAAAACCAAAGAGAACAATAAGGTGCAACAAGCGCCGATTGAAGTCTAACGCAGTGTTGTAGTCCGTCATCCCAGGATGATCAGAGGAAAAGTTCGTTGGGTATTTGCGTGGCGTAGTACAGCCCCAACTCCCCCCCCGTCCCCAAAGCGATGAAGGAAGGGTACAGTGCCATGACCAGGTTCAATCACTCGGTAGACATCTTCGCTAGGGCATCCGGCAGGGCGTCCAAAGCGGCCTGTTGTTCCCTCTTGACCACCGAGGGGTCCGGGCGCCGAATGCGGCGTCGACGACCCCGCTGCTGCCATCTCGGTCTGTCATCGCTAGGCCCGGGGTCGGAGCGTTCCTCCTCGTCTACGTCCTCTGGGAGGGTGATCCCCAGAAGTTTGCTTGCTTCAGTCAGGGAGCGGAGCTGGTATAGCTTGCCATCGTGCTGGAAGACCAGGCGGAATGGGTGTCCCCATGAGTAGGTGATATTGCGTTGGCGGAGGGCCTCGGTGATGGGCCGAAAGTTCTTCTGTTTCTGGAGCGTGATGGCGGCGAGATCCTGATAAAGGGTGGGGGTCTGGTTGCGGAACGAAATCTGCCGTAGCGAACGAGCTTTGCGCAAGATTTCTTCCTTGGTGTGAAAGTCTTGAACACAGACCAGGATGTCAGCCGGTGGTGCAGTCGCCGCTCTGGGTGGGCCCACCCTGTGTGCTCGGTCTAGCTTCAATTCGGCGTCCGGAGGGTTGCCCAGTATATGATTAAAAAGTTCACGTACATACTTAAAGATATTGCCAGCTTCTTCGTTGGTACCCACCCCCTGACCCTAATGTTATGGCGACGGGAGCGATTCTCGAGATCCTCTAGATGTGACTGCACGTCAACCTGTTGTTCGTGTATCCGAATCACCTCCTGTTGCATGGCTGCCATTTCAGTGTCTCGGGCATCACTCTTGTCTTCCAGCGTCGCCACCCTCTCGCCTACCTCGTCTACATCCTTGCGGATATCCTTGATCTCCGCCGTGAGATCGCGTTTCACAGTTTGAAGGTCGTCTCGCAGGGTAGCAAACAGGGATTCCAGAAAGGCCCGTGTCACTGGCGCGTCTGCGGAGTCAGCCATCTGCGTTGCCGAACTCTGCTGCCCCGTGGCCCCTCCTCCCTGGCAAATAAGTCCTTAAGCGAGTTCTCCCTGGTGGACGACTTGTCTTTCTTACCTCTGGCGGATGTCATGCTCAACAGCTTGTAGCCCAGGGTCCAATAGCCAGAGGATGAGCTAGGGCCGAAGCAGCAATCCGATGACCTTCACCCCAAAGAAGCCACACCGCCCCCTGGGGTATGGCTGCGGGCGTCAACAGAAGGTGGCACCAGGGGGTCTCCCACTGCGCGAAGTGGCAGCTCCAGCCCCAAACAGTTAGGCCCCTCGCCAAAAATGTAGCGCCAGCGCCTCCTGGGTCCGGGGAGAGGGTCTAGGTGAGGATAATGACTGCCACCGCCGGCCGGCCTAGTAGGAGAAGAGCAAGGCGGCACCCCCACGCCGTATAGATCAGACCGCCCAGGGATCCAAGTGCGAGGAGCCCGGTCTGCCACAGCTTCCGAGGCCCGCTCCAGCCGGGCCCCCTCTCGCGGACCACGTCTAGGGGCGTAGGCAGGAGTCCATCCCTGAGTATGCCCACTGTGCGGCAGAGAAGGTACTGGGTGCCCCCAGGGGACTCTGTTCCAGGAGGGTGGGCACCGAAGAGCGGACAACAGCTGCCACCGGCCGGCCCCGGTGAGTCCCGCTCTAGACTAGGCCGGAGGCCGAAGCGCCCCCCGAAGGCCCGTGCTGCACCGCGTCAAACACAAGACCTCAGCGCGGAATCGCAGCCCGCAGATGGAGTCCCAAGATGGCGTCCAGGATGCCACCATCCGTGGCAGACCACACCCCCTGATCAGCAAAGGCAGTGAGCCGTTAGTCCAGACCCAACTGGTGCGGCAGGTAACTGGAGTCCATTGCCACAGGCGTCGGGTGGGACCGCAGCCAGGAGCCCTGGGCCCGGGGAGGTCCGATGCGCAGCTGCGGGGACGATCTGGCTCGGCCGATAGGCCTTGTGAAGGGAAGAGCCCGGTGGAGCGCAAAGCCGTCGGCTGTACTCACCGCCGCCACCCAGTCAGAGATCCGGTGTGTGTGTGTGAAGGCCGGTGTGCCTCCTGAGGTTCTGTCCGCCGGTGGAGATGTGCCCGTGCTCGGGGCCCGCAGAGAGGAGCGTCCAGCAGCCTGCTCCGGTACGCGGGGACCTGCACCCGGTCACCGCTATCCCTCAATCCAGCGCCGGTAGAGGAGCTCCGGTACGGCACCGACGCCGCAGGTAGGCGGCACTCTCCGCTGTTATGCGCGCAGGGCGACGGCCCCGCCGCTGCGATCACGCTGCTCCACACCCAGCACCACTCCCGGCCCCGCGACCGGAGCAGGCGAACAGCCACGGGCGGGAGCCCAGAAGTCCGAGAAACACCCCAGTGCGTCAGAACGGGAGCCTGGTTGGGATGAGAGGCAATTCACCCGTCTTCCGTGCGACAGAGACCCGAAGGCCGGTGCATTAAGGTGGCGGGTGGAGGAGCAGAGACAGAGCACGTCCTAGCTCTCCGCCATCTTGGCCACGCCCCCTTGATTGATTTTTAGTGCTTACTTTTGTATTATCTTTTCACTTGGACTGTTGGCACCAATGGTGATTTTTTGTCATTTTGTATCTTTTTTATAGGTTCAATCGTGGAGCTGATTGTGTACAAGAGCACTTTTAGTGAAAGTTATCTATGAGACGATGAAATATGCCACTTGAAGGTGTATATTGTACATTGCAATTTATATCATTTAGGAAACAATAGTGGTATTTAAGTATTTAAGTATTTATCAGAGGTTTGGTAATACATACTATAGGAAAGCCCACTTGGGGAGGATTGTCTTGGATATATTCCTTTAAATGTATGTTGCATGTATTCACATTATGTTATATATCATGTTATAGATATCAACTGACTGCACTCCTGTATGAGCAATATTTGCTGTTAGCATTAGGCATGTCCCTACGCCATAAGATACATCTTTAAAGATGGATTCAGTAGCGGTCTGAGGTACAACCCTGATGTGAACATGTTGGCAGACATAGTCTCGAACATATGTGGGTATTGGTGACCTGGACATCACAGATTGCTGTGTGGAAAAAAGGCTTGAATGTTCAACGAAGCGGCCCGCCGTGAAGCGGCCTCGGATATTTTCAGAACGAGACCAGGGTCTCGCACTGTGGGTGATGGAAGGACCCCTAACCAACCCCAGCAAGGTTTGAAATTCAAATATTCACAGTTAGAACGGCTGTACGAGAGAGAGATGAGGAAGTGGTGGGAGGCCACTTCCTTACAACACTACATCGAAGTCAACAGAGTGCCTAGGGGACTTAGGATCAACACGGTCCCGGCCTATGAAAACTCGGATCCCAAGCTCCTAGGCGAGTGGGCGGAATATACAGCTGATTCTTCAAAGGGGATGCTGGCAATCCTCGTGAAGTTTGCCTGGAGTGACAGAGACAAGGCAGTAAAAGAAATAGAAGAAGCCGAAAAAAACATCACCGGTGAGGGTGACAAAGCTACATATGATGAGTTGCGGGCAGAAATGAAAAAACGCCGGGAAAACTACGAAATTAAAATCAAACAAAGGAAACAGCAAAGGTTTGACCACGACGCGTGGGACTATGAGCAGGGTAGAATCCTCATATTTGCCAGGAAGTACGACGCGCCCAGATGAGATCTGAGAAACAATAGGTCCCGCAAGGCGGTTGAACCAAGAGACACGTCGGAATCAGAAGTTTCCAACGCCAAGCAGTCTGAGGAGGAAAGTGGTGGAGCGAGAGCAAGTGGTCCAGCACCGCCCCATTTTCACGAGGAATTCAACCTCATCCGGCAGACATGGCTACAGGGAGGCAAAGGAAGACCCCCGGAACAACCAACAAAAGACGGACAAGAAGGAGCGGATGGCAACCGACGAAGGGGCAACGCAGGTAGGAACACCCGCCCCCGCCAACACTGAGGAAGGCGTACCGCTGAAACGCGTTTGTTTTGT
Organism: Calotriton arnoldi; assembly: GCA_963921515.1. Lineage (NCBI taxonomy): Eukaryota > Metazoa > Chordata > Amphibia > Caudata > Salamandridae > Calotriton > Calotriton arnoldi. The sequence goes on from CAWUFW010003473.1 coordinate 1,390,226, forward strand.
TAATTTGTGTGCCATTAAAATCCGGACAAGGATTTACCCCCTACGAGTGCTGGTAATTATTTGTGGGAGCGTGGAGATTTGCGCGAGACTGTCCTCGCGCACCGAGCACCCGTTTGTGAGTGCGAGAGTGCTTTGACAGAAAGTGGAGCGTGAATATATATATATATATATATATACACAATTTTCCTGATGAAGAGATCCTAAATCTGGAACTCGCAAGAAGGAAACGGACTCCAATTATTCAGTGCAATGCTGGTTTATTCAGTGCAAATGTCGCCATGACGCGTTTCGGGCTATGCAGCCCTTGATCACATGACATGACTACGCATTTTTCTCCCCCTTTAAAGTGCTAGTGCATCAAACGACCAAGAAGACAGACTATCGTCCTGTCTTTAAATTTCACCGGCCATACAACACCATTTGAAATAATTTTGTGGCAATACCATATTCAAACACAATGTTACAATGTCATATAGTCACATTATATCTGTATAAATACATGTTGTTAAACAGTCCATTTTGGAAATCCGTTGTTTTTTTGTAAAATCAAACACAATCACAAATTACAAAGAACAGGGTAAATATAAATATATAAATAGATATAAATATGGTATGTACAATTAAAAATTACTCGGTGTGTTACGCCAATTGGGACTTAACCTTATGTTAAAATAACATACTTGCACTTTTGTGGATATTGGCTTATATCCCTGTATTGTACATAATCAAAGTACCACAAAACAATATAGCCCCAGTGGGCCAAGTCTGTTGTTCCATGTTGAAGGCGTGTATTACAGTAACTCGGTCGTGTGAAGAATTAAATATAAAAAGTGCTGAACTGTGCATAAGTGCTAAAACTGTTTAAAAATCAGTTTAAAGTGTAAAAAAGAGTTAAAATTTAATAGAAAAATTTGTTTAAAAAGCAGGTATGTGCAGAGGTTTAATTAAAACTACCATCTTATTTTTGGAAGTTGTTAATTATGCGATAAATATGTTCAATAAAGTGTCTGAGTGCATTGTATGGCTTACGTTTTAATGTTGTCTATTCATAGCCATGTATACAAATCCTCAGTCGTATTAAGACCCCTAGGACTCTTACTGTTAAACTCTAAAATGTATTGAGTTTCCAATTTCCTAAGGTTGGCCTCCCTATTCCCACCCCGTCTGAGTGGGGGTACCGAGTCCACCACAAAATACTTCAATTCCTGTATTTGATTACTATGGACCTCTTTGAAATGGCGTGCTACAGGGTAGCTGGGATCTGAATTAGTAATAGCTCTGATGTGTTGGAGAATTCTCTTGTGAACCTGCAACTTTGTACTGCCAATATAGCAGAGTCCACAAGAGCACTCCAACACATAGATAGCAAATTCGGTTTTGCAGGTCAAAAATTTAGAGATCTTGGTGGGTACAGGTTTAAAGGGTGTGACATAAGATGTTTTATTTACACCCAATTTACAAGCCTTACATGTTGAGCATCTTACAAAACCTTTTTGTCCCGATAACCAATTTGTGTTAGGGATTATTTCGGGACTGCTGCTCACCAAGAAATCACTAGTTGATGGAGCTCTTCTATAGGTTATGGTGGGTTTATTAGGAAACATCTCACCTATGACGGGGTCACAGCGGATAATGTGCCAGCTTTTCCTAATGATCCGACTTATATCTTCTCTCTGTGTATTATATGTTAGTATAAGTCTGGGATTGTTGGATTCATTCATTGGTTTAATTACTTGTACATCCAATTTACAAGGGGGTTTAAATAATAAATCCTCCCTACAGAGTTCTCTTGTTTTTCTTATTGCTGCATCAACTGTTTGATTAGAATAGCCCCTGGCTAAGAAGCGCATTTTACAATCCTGTTGGGCTATATTGAGATCTTGTTCTCTGCTGCATAGTCTGCGTACCCGAAGCATTTCCCCATAGGGGATGCTATGTATTGTATGTTTTGGGTGGCAACTAGATGCATGCAGTAAGGTATTGCCTGCCGTGGGTTTACAGTATAGTCTTGTTTCAAGATTGTTATTAATCACAAATACTTCCACATCAAGAAAGTAGACAGAGTGTTCACTGATATTGTACGTGAGATGCAAGTTAATATCATTAGTGTTGAGGTTAGTGATGAAATTAACTGCACTTTCTTTGTTTCCTCGCCAAATCAAAAACAAATCATCAATATATCTGACCAACTTAATCACATGGTCAGAAAATATTTTGCCATATAAGCCTTTTACGATCATTTCCTCCCACCACCCCATATGGAGGCAGGCATAACTTGGAGAAAAGCTTGCCCCCATAGCCACTCCTCTAGTTTGCTGGTAAATTTGGGTTTGGAAGAGGAAATAGTTGTTATTCAGGCAGAATTCCGTTAGATTGATGATCATTTTGTTGTGATTATAGAACTGAATAGCTCGTTTGTCTAAAAAATGTTTAAGCGCCCTAATACCATCTCTATGGTGTATGCTGGTGTACAAATTTGATACATCTATGGTTATCAACAGATAGTCATCACACCATTGACACTCATGTATCTGTTTCAAAAAGTCTGTGGTATCTTGTATGAAGGATGGTAAGGCTCTGACATGTTCCTGTAAGAAAAAGTCAATATATATGGATACATTTTCCAACAGGCTCTTTTTCGCGGAAATGATGGGTCTTCCCGGAGGCTTGTTGATGTTTTTATGTATTTTGGGAATAAAATAAATTACGGGCGTGATCGGAAAATCATTTTTTAAAAATGTATGTTCATCTTGGTTTAACAGGCCCGCACTTTTCCATGCCAACAGTCTTTTGAATAATTCATTTTGAGCTGTTAAAGTTGTTAACTTGTTACTAAGTTTGTAGCATGTCCGATCATTTAATTGTCCAAGTGCTTCCTCCATATACAATTTCTTGGGCCAGAGCACCACATTACCTCCTTTATCGGAATTTCTTATGACCAACGAGTCATTTGTTTTTAATTTTTTTATTAATTGATGATATTGGTGCTGACACGCTTTTTGATGTTTAGCTGTAGCCTGAGTTTTGTGATTCAGTTTTTTGATTTCAGTCACAATAGCATCATTGAATGAGTCGATTGAGTCTCTTGGTGAAATCGGGATAAAAGTAGACTTAGGTTTAAATCCCGTGTTTATGGTAGCATTGACTTCTATACATTGATTAGCGAGGATTTGCTCTGTGGTTGGTGCCTCTTCCACTAAGGAATCTTCACTTTGTAAAGCTTGGATGTCACACAGAAGGTCTACATCAGAAACTGTTAAAGGGTTGATTGTATTTTGTACCAAAATGTCTGATGTCGGGTTTGGTGGTTTTGCTTGTCTTGAATTGTAAAACTTTCTAAGTTTCAGTTTCCTTATATATTTATATATATATATCCATTCCACACTCCCTTGTTTCCTGAAGAGAGTAGAGCACACACGGGATTCCAGGTAAGGTGCGCTTTATTTCACCATCGGCATGACGCGTTTCGTTAATACAAACTTCTTCAGATGCCGCCAAGAATTACAAATGGTTCACCAGCCCATTTTTTCAAGCTACATGCCCCTCTGTGATTGGCTGAGGCACCGCTGGCGTGGTTACACAGGGAATACCCGAACCCAGGAGTCTGAGTCCGTGCGGAGCAGACACCAAAATGTAAGTACTGGCCCAAGTGGGCGGTGTCTGCTCCCTTCTCCCCATGTTTGCCTTAATCTTATTGTTGTGGGCGGCGTGGCAGCTCCCCGGGTCCCTCACCCCACCATTGAAATCCAGACTGGGGCCCTATAACACAGCTTAAGTAAACAGTGTATTTCCATGAAGTCGCAGTCCATTAATCAATGGCCGGGCACATTCCGGGTATGCGGCGATCCGGTGTTGCCAAAGAGTTTTTAGTTCCTCCAAAGTTGCCACAAAGATACAACCGGACACTTGGGGGTGGGTACTCCAAAGTAGAGGTGGGCGGAATTTGCGTAGTCGCGCTATGCAAAGTTCCGCGAAACGGTAAAAAATCTCTGCGAGCACGCAAAAGTTCTGCAAACACGCGGAATTGCTTGTTCCGCCCGTTCGCGATGCTTTTTTCCTGTCCGCGAACGCTGTTCGCGTGCTCGGGGAGAAATATCTCGCGAACACGCATTTTGAAAGCGTGAACAAGCAAAAAATTCCGCAAAGCCGTGGATCGCAGAATTTTTGGTAATTCTGCGTTCTCCGCGGAACGCGAAATTACCCAAATTCCGCAAATTCCGCGGGCGGAACGGAATTTACCGCCCAGGCCTACTCCAAAGGTGCTTGCGGCTGCACCAAACATCCATTCCACACTCCCTTGTTTCCTGAAGAGAGTAGAGTACACACGGGATTCCAGGTAAGCTGCGCTTTATTTCACCATCGGCATGACGCGTTTCGTTAATACAAACTTCCTCAGATGCCGCCAAGAATTACAAATGGTTCACCAGCCCATCTTTTCAAGCTACATGCCCCTCTGCGATTGGCTGAGGCACCGCTGGCGTGGTTACACAGGGAAAACCCGAACCCAGGAGTCTGAGTCCGTGCGGAGCAGACACCAAAACGTAAGTACTGGCCCCAGTGGGCGGAGTCTGCTCCCTTCTCCCCATGTTTGCCTTGATCTTATTGTTGTGGGCGGCGTGGCAGCTCCCCGGGTCCCTCACCCCACCGTTGAAATCCCGACTGGGGCCCGGCAACACAGCTTAACTAAACAGTGTATTTCCACGAAGTTGCAGTCCATTAATTAATGGCCGGGCACATTCCAGGTATGCGGCGATCCGGTGTTGCCAAAGAGTTTTTAGTTTCTCCAAAGTTGCCACAAAGATACAACCGGACACTTGGGGGTGGGTACTCCAAAGGTGCTTGCGGCTGCACCAAACATCCATTCCACACTCCCTTGTTTCCTGAAGAGAGTAGAGCACACACTGGATTCCAGGTAAGCTGCGCTTTATTTCACCATCGGCATGACGCGTTTCGTTAATACAAACTTCCTCAGATGCCGCCAAGAATTACAAATGGTTCACCAGCCCATCTTTTCAAGCTACATGCCCCTCTGCGATTGGCTGAGGCACCACTGGCGTGGTTACACAGGGAAAACCCGAACCCAGGAGTCTGAGTCCATGCGGAGCAGACACCAAAACATATATATATATATATATATATATATATGGTAGCAGACTGGATGGCAGCCTGTTGCCTGAAACTCAATGGAAACAAAAGTGAAGTGATGGTGGTCGGCAATGACTTTAAATGGTCGTCCATGGTTTGCTGGCCTGGTTCCCTAAACAGCCATCCTTTGCCAAAAGCTGTGATAAAAAACCAAGGCATCTGGCTGGACAATACACGTACTTTTGAGACTCAGGTACAGAAATTAGCGGCTAGCTACTATGGCCTGAGAATACAATGAAAGAGCTTAGATTTTTTTATCTTCTTCCTCACTGAGGACCATGGTCCAGGCCTTAGCTCTATTGCTTAGTAGTTATGCCAGCACTAAGTCTAAGGAGACTGCAGGTGGTGCAAAATGCAGCAGTCTGTCTGCTATTAAAGATACCGAAGCATCACCCGGTCTCGAGTTCATTTGCCTCCTTGCATTGGCTACCCAGCAAACAGCGAGTCCAATTTAAATCTCTCCACTGAGTTTATCACTAGAAGGGCCCTGCGCTGTAACATCACTTGTTACAATCTTATATACCCACCTGAACCTTGAGATCTTCAACTTTAAATCTGGTGGTGACCCCGATGGTTCGCAAGTGAGAAGTGGTGGGCGTTCTTTCACTTATCTTGTTTCTAAGTTATGGAATGCTCTTCCTGTGAGGTGATGGAAGATGAACTGAGTTTTAGAAAGTAGCATAAAACTTGGCTGCTTGTCTAATCTGGTTGAGTTTGGGTCCTAAACTAGGTCTAGTGTTGGGAGGGCCGTCCTGTTTAACTATGTAATAGAAAAGAATAGAATACAATAAAATACATGATGCTGACATTCAGGGACCAGCTCTCAGCTGAATCTGCTCTTTCCTCACAGACTGCACCCAGTTGGTTGGCCTGACTCCTTTCGACTTGGCCGCTGCCTAACTCATCTCAGGAGTTCTGCAAGGATTCTTGCTCAGTTCAACACAGTTCAATGCCTACATGGCTCTGCTCACCATGGAATCAAAATTATATCCTATGCAAATGACACCCAGCTCCTCCCTTTCCTTCTCTGACAAAACATCGAACATTGGAACTGACTTCCACGCCTGCATGGAAAAAAACAACTACCTCAAGCTCAACACACACAAGACGGAAGTAGTCATCCTCGTTAAAGACACCTCGGAATGAGACTCCACTTGGGGGCCTGCTGATCTCAGACCCAACCCAACCACAAAGCCGAAGACCCTCGGAATAATAGACGACAACCAGCTTGCTATGACAGACCAAGTGAAGGCAGTCTCTGCTTTCTGTTTTCAAGCACTCAAGATGCTCAAGAAGATTTTCAAGTGGCTTCCCTTCAACCAGAGACGTTTTAAGGCATGGGCAAAGTGGGCTCAGGCCCAGGGCCCTAGCCTTTTAGGGGGGGCCCCTGAAAGATTGGGCTCAGTTCTCCCACTTAGTCCTGGCCTGATGGCCTTGAATGATCCTTAAGCATAGATTGTTTTAAATACCACTTTTTTTTAGTTTATTTTTAATACGGTTGATGTTTAGACATTATGCAGAGGAATATTGTGTTTGTGTTTTTCAACACCATGCAACATCCATGAAAAAAGTTCCTTTTAGGTTGAAACAGGACCTCACATGTGAGAAATGGAAGTGGTTCACAGAGCTTATTTGTAATAATATTAGTGAGCTGCTGTTGTCTTACAATATTGAAAACACACATCACTATCCCTGAATATTAGATGTAAAGACATTTAGAATTTGGATCAGTGTACCTACGCACTGTCAGTGTCCTGGCCGAAGAGGACATGAAAAAGCTGCAATTGGATCATAAATTCAAAGCTGTTTCAAACAGGGGCCCCCAAACTACGTTTGCCTAGGGCCCCCAAAATCCTTAAGATGTCCCTGCCTTCAACAGCCGCAGAACCATCACTCACGCCCTCCTCATTAGGAAGCTATGGCAACACACTATATGTAAGAATCAATGCAAAACTTACCAGAAGACTCCAGACCATACAGAATTCTGCTGGCAGACTCACACTCAGACTTTCCCTACACATCCACATCACCCGCACCTGAAACACCTCCACTCACTACCCCTCCACAAACAGGCACTGTTCAAATTCCTCATGCACAAATACAAAGCCTGCACAATATTAGCCCTACCTACCTCAACAATCACATTAACGTCCACATACCTACCCACACCTCCTCTCATCCGGATTCCTACTTATACACCCCCCACATATGTGGAACCAGATGCAGTGGCTAAGCCAATGCTTACATCGCTCCCAGAGCCTGGAGCAACTTTCCCCTGCTCATTTGAGCCACCATCTCAGTTCTTGAATTTGGCCAGAAATTGAAGACATGGCTCTTCACCTAGTCTCGGACCTGGCTCTGCCAACGCCACTCCTGCTTTTCTGTGGCTTTACATTCTCCAGATAAGTTATGCGCTTTACAAATACCCATAACATAACACGAAGTCCAGCCATTGTGCAAGATCGCAGTGCATTTTGCTTTTAATTGATGGCACTTTTCACATACGAAATCTTGTATTTTAATTAATTTCCTAAATGCAAATGCTGTGTGCCTGGAAATAGATATTCACTACTTGGTAATCACATTTAACAATTCAGCATTTTCTGTCGCAAAAATAACAAATTGCTAAATATCCAGGGGCAGATTTACAAGCCCCTTGCATCACTTTTCCCATGTTAAAAGTGACGCAAAAGTGGCGCAAGGGGCTTGTAAATCTGCCCCCAGAGTGGTGTGCCAATTTAAGAACTACACCAATAGTGATTCTTTGTAGATCACAAATACCCTACTTAAGGGTCATTAACCAGTTCGCTACTGGTTAGAAACTTGATATTGTTTCCTACATCAGGCCATTAATTGCTTCTAGACATAGAGCAATAAAACATAGATGATTCATTACTCACGCACCTTCTTGCTGTGCCTCACCTTCCATTTTGGTAGACGGAGGCTTTAAGTCGACAAACTGTTTATATCCTCAAAATATACTGTTTTTCATAGGCTGCAAGAAATACATTTTCTGGTCATTTGGCTAAAATCTTTGGAGGATTTGGATCTGTTTATCAGGCAGTGGGACAGCAGAGCAAGCTTCATATTTAAGGTGGACTACAATGTGCCATAGGAGTGCCATGTCCCGCAATTGTAAATCTGCACAAGGTCACACAGATTGGGCAGCGATGTGAAGAGAGAGAGCCTTGCTCATGCATGCGCCCCGTGCTGCAGTGCAATAATATATTCAGACAGCCATCGATTTTTCATAACTCTACAAGAGAAGGGAATTACAAGGAGATATTGCAGTTCATTCCTAGCTTCCCATATGCCCCCATCGTTTATTGACATCTTATTTTTTCCATTGTGCAGTGCGTTTAAAATAAGGATGTATAGCTGCTAAGTGTGGGTTGCAATACCACTTCAGGAACAAGTGCAGGCAGCGTTCCCTTAGATGCTGAAAATATTCTTCAACGTCCTAGCATTCGTGACCGTGCTCACACAGACTTTGTACTTAGCCGGAATGTCAGCCATCAGCCAGACAATGAAAAATTGTCCAGCAAGCTCCTGGTGGCTACTTGGTAAGCCCTAATTAAATATATGAGGTTTTGCCTTGTCATTAACATAATTAATACTTGTAAGCATTACAATAAAAGATGAATGGTCAGAAATGTCACTGTTCTTATTATGAGGGCAGGGAATATCCATTAACATGATACATTATGACACATCTAATTAATCCACGGTATCAGTTCAGTAGTGGTCTAATACAGCTTATTATAGTATACAAAATAAAAGCAACATATTGAAGAGCATAATATTGTTATCAACACGTATGCTCTTCTGTAACAGGTGTTGACGCAAATTGTGTCAGGCACCCTATCTTAAAAATGTATGTTAACCACAGCAATTTCTTTTGAGACTTACTTGTAGAATATATCGCTATTTAAACAAAATAAATCCACAATTGCTAAACTGAAATGACTAACAAAGAAACATGCATTGATTCAAAGACAAAGATACCCACACATTTTTTATAGATTTGTTTTGTGGCCTTTTTCGATGCCGCATATCACCCCTGGCCGCCCCTCTTATGATTTAATTTCCTATACTATTGTTCTCTGTTACAGGTTTCTTTAAAATTGACTTTACAATTTCTTCAAAGAGGTGCTTTCATGCATTTATTTATTGTTCCACTTCCACAGACATTTTTTGGTTATTGCTGAGACTACAAGTCCCCAATCTACCTTTGAGTCCTATTGTGGCTTTGGGGTCCAAACGTAGGACCTGATTCACTAAGGTAAACTTACACTTTAGTGTAAGCTTATGAAAGTTTGCTATTCACAAGTATTTTACTAGTAGTAGCTTTACGACTGCAGAGTCTCCGCACATAAAAAGACAGGAGACTTCACAGTCGTAAAGATACTACTAGTAAAATACCTATGTGAATAGCAAACACTGGTAAACTTACACAAAGTTGTACGCTTACCTTTGTGAATCAGGCCATTACTGCTCCACTGTAATACATTGCTGCTTGAACTTCTTCTACACATGACCGCCCACCTCTTGCAGAATTTCATTGTATGAAATTCTTCTGCAACCCGTCCTAAACATTTTAGTTTCTTAAAATTCTCTTCTTGTGTCCGTCACAAACAGTGTTAACATAACGTACTTTTCACAAACAGTGTTAACATAACATACTTTTTAGGTCTGGCATTAACCAGTGTACCTGTGTTACAGGCAGGATTGGTTTTTTTGCTGGAAGAGACACCTTCTGCACAAAATTAATCTTAAGAGGCAATTCCCTCTTTCTATCTGTGATGCAGAATGCAAGACGCATGGAAAGAGGAAGTAACAAGGAGACATAAAGATATTTCTCCTTGTTATGCCTCTGTCATGTAGGTGCACCATTTTGGTGCAAATCCAGGTTTACAAGTCTTTGTAAATCAAAGTTTACATCAGAGAACATGGGTGTCTGAACGGGAACGCCCATGAGCCACCCATGTAACGCCTACCCGACAGTAAAGCAAGGCAGAGCTATGCACTGAGTTTCATTGCATTTACTAAACCATGCAAAGCCACACAAATTGAGTTTGCATGGCTTAGTAAATGCATAAATAGATTTTGTGTCAAGGCTGCACCAGAAAAGTGACGCAACCCTGATGCAAAATCATAGTGAATCTGGGCCTTTGTTTTTCAAGTACATTGCCTTTAGGAAGCCTTGGATATTCTTTCCCCTTTGGGATTGGTGTAGTACTTACACTATTTTTGTGGCAAGGAGGGGGATCGTGAACTCCCGCTTTAGCAGCTAATGTAGGGATGTAGTTCTTTATGGGTCTCAGCAGACAAAAGCTCAAAATGAACTCTATAAAGGAATACCAGGGTCAAAAGGAGAGCAAGAGGGAGCAAGGAAGAATGAAAGATGGTAAATAGAAACTGGGAAAGAAGGAATGAATATTCAACTGAAAGAAGGGTGAAATAAAGGTAGACAGGATGATGGGAAGCATGGATTAGATGAGTGGGGGAATCGAATGAGTGAGTAGATGGTTGAGTGGGTAAAAGGATAAGTGAATAGATAGGTGGATGGACAGGTGAAAAGATGGATGAGTAAAAGGAAATCTGAGAGTGTGCATGGGCGGATGGATGATAGGCTTTATTAATGGATGGGTAAGTCAAAGGATGTATGTATGCATGGATGGATGTATGAGTGGATGGGTGTATGTATGGATGCATGTATTGATGGTGGATGTTTAAATGAAGGGATGGATGGAATGGTCAATGGATGGAATGGGGTATAAGTGAATGAATGATTGATGGAAGAATGAATGGATGACATAATGTAAAGGTGAAATGCTGGATCTCAGTGGGTGGATGGAAAGGTGAATGAATGAGCAGATAGATGCTTGGATGGAAGAGACATGGGAGCTCTTATAGGGAGGGTTGGGCTCACTTTCTTCGTTTGCCTTTTGCCATCAGAACTTTGGCAAACACTGGGGGGCATTTTCATTTTCTGGCTACCTTGATTGCAAGATGAACAAGCCTTCAGATTTTTAGTGGGCGGGGTATTTTTCACAGAGGATTCTTAATGTGTCTCTTAACTGCTTTGCTGACAAAGGAAATAACCATGCGATAGATCGACCTTGCATTTCCATGTCACAGTCAGAACACCGACACCCCATGTGTACTGCTTCAGTACAGGATTTTGGCTTTCTTTCACAAATGTATGCAGAAGGGTTCTCATCTCACATTCAGAACTTCACTGGCCATGGTAGTTGAGACATTTAAAAATCCTGTTGCGATGTCTAAGAATGAGCAAATTATATTCAACTAGTTTCCAGTGTTTTCCATTACCCATCTCCCAGGAGATTCCCATCAAATATTGATGAAAATGCTGTCTGGTTTTTATATTTACTTTCTAGAAGAGCACTTACAATTCTGAGGTTGTTAAACTGACTGTAGCTGCCTCGTATTCAGAAAGACCTACTGACATATCAATACTTCTTGTTTGTTTCTTCACCTTTACTAATTCCCTGTTTGTAAAAGCAGGGCTTTTCTGGGTTGTAATCTGGCTTCAAATCACAGATTATGATGCAAGTATTAGAAGCTGGTCACAACTTGCAAAGTACTACTCCTGTCCTACGACCTGTCCTCGTGTCCTTCTAGCTCTCAAATAGAAACATTGGCCTTTGCTCTTTAAAGTATATAACTACATGACAGGATAATTTCACCATTATCTCCTATGAATTTGTTTGAATTGTAATACTTGAAAATGGTGAGAATCACAGAGAGATCATTTTGGGAATCTACCTTGATTGGGAAGGAGCGATTCTACAGCTTGTGGGAGTGTTTTGTGTCTTGAATTGGAACACCTTGGTAAAAAGATATAATTAAAAAGGTGATGATGATGTAAAGATTCAATGACTATCAATAAGCACCTCCTGGGACCATTGGCAAATGATGAATACGCACAGCTGATGGTAAATGAGGCTATGCACAGTGTGATCAGTAAGTTATCATTTGTGTATATCTCACCAATCACAAGGTGTGATAATTTAGAAATCTTACGACCACTAGGTTAGAGTCCGATAGAATATTTTAGGAAAAAAGTAAGAAAGCTTCAAGTGGGAAGACCACAATCATTTGCTTTTTCTTGAACTTAAAAATTTGTCTCCAAATATCAGATTGCTAGTTTCTCAAAATGCACATATTTTACTATCAAATACAAACTTTAATGTTAGATAACCAAACCCAATTCCTCAAAGAAAAGTTTGTTGTTTTAATGAAAAACAGTACTCATGTCCTGAATTATGATATTTTCATTTTTGGTAAAAGTCCCCTATCTCCCAAGTAGTACTAAGTCACCTATATGTATTTCTTGTGGACCTGTAGAGTACAAACATATAAACCCATCCAAATAACATTTAAAACTCCCATATAAAACACACCACAGTAGAAATGCATTATATACAATATATCATTTGTAGACAAAACATAGAAAATACACATGAATATAACATTTTAAAATTAGGCCTACCTCTCTAACCTAAACTAACACATACTACACTAACAAACAACACACTAATATAACACTCGCTAGCAATTACGAGCCTAAATTACTCTTAAGCCTCCCAACACCACTAAACCCATAATCAATAAGTGTAAAATAGGCTTATCTAAACCAGAGTCAAGCAACACGAAATCACAAATGCAAAGTCCACAAACAGCCCAAAAAGACAAAGAAAGTATACAAAATCAAAGAAATTAGAAAAATGGCAGAAAATGTAAACATAAAAGGACTGCCTCTAGTAGGAATCAATGTAAATAAAAATGTGTTTTATTTATTAATGTTATATTAATGTTTATAACTAGGGAGAACCTGTGGGTAGTTCTGACTAATATGGGTGTTCCGAAATATTTGATTGATGTGTTCAGGAGGCCTAACCTGGATAATTATGCGCAGGTTAGGTGTGAACCTGCTGGGGAGCAGACAGACCCCATTCCAGTGTCTTAGGGGTGAGACAGAGGTGTGTCTTAGCCCCCACTTTGTTATTGCTACACATTAATGATTTGGTAACCACATTAGAGCAGTGTAAGCACGATGCCCCATGTTTGGCGAAAAGGAAAGTCCTGGCGCTCCTGTTTGCGGACGACACCGTACCGGCCTTGGGAACCACAATGGGCATCCAAAATTTGTTGGATCAGTTCAGTGTCTTCTGCAAGCAGAGAGGGCTGGAGACCAACCTTAATAAAACAAAATATTTGGTTTTGAATCCCTGCCGTATGACTAGGTCGCACCCAGACCTTTGAATATCTAGGGTTCACCCTCACAAACTTCATGGTTGGTCTCCTCAGATCCAAAAGTGTAAACTTAGATTAGAACATTATACTGGTGGTATTCTGGGAGCTCTGAAGGGCTCTAGCTTTCATCTGATGACCCCCGGATCGCAAATTTATAATGTGCAAGCTGGGGGGGGGAGGGTTCCTTATACATAGGGAACCTTGGGGGCACGAAAGTGTCAGTGACATGGAATTGATGCGAAATCATTTTATATGACTCCTCACCAATCTCCCTGCCAGCACCCCACTCATGCCACTCCGATTAGACCTTGGCATTCGACCTCTTGCCCTCAGGGTAAAACTCTGAGCCCTGCTGTATTGTAGGAGGATTTGGTGCTCAGCAGGCCTATTGCCCTTTCGGCAGTGCCTGGTTGAAAACTTAAAACTCCCTGGGGCATTTAGGATTGCATGCTTGGGCTACATCAGACGCTCTCTAGTAAAGATTAGGTGCGAAAATATGTTGGCACCTGGAAACGTCATGTGGCGTTTCCAAGTCCATGCTCAAGCAGTTGTATTGGAGACACAGAGAGGATAAACCCCACAGGACTGAGGGGGTAGGCACTGTGACCTTGTCTTTTATGGAATTTAAAGATACCTATTATCTGAAAGAGTATATTGTTATGTTCTCTAACCTAGGCCTAAGTAGCAAAGTGACCTTTTACCCACATTTGTCCTACCCTGCTCTGCATAACGGTTCTAGCAATGACCTTTTATCCAGTTATGTGCTGAATAAATATCGATTGGTTTCCTTGAAACTACCCTCATGTATTATCCATAAGGATTCTCAGCATCATATCTTAACCCCTTGCACATGACGTACATAACAGGATTAACATACTTGTACAAAAGTCATCGCTATCTTCATCCTTGGGCAACAGGGCTACTTTGCATAGTTACAATTATTGATTTATGCTCATTTACATAATCATACTCACAACATATTGATTGTGGTAAAAACCCAGAGGCTACCCTTTTGGTATAAAAGAACCGCACCTTCACTAGTTAACCAGAGGAGACGCTTCTACGCTTACACGGAGGTCCCTGCACGCTGAAGCTTCAACAAGCAGTGGTCTGACATCCCTTGCGGGGTGTCCAACTCGTGACCAGATGGGGTCCTTCATTCTCTCCCATCAGGTAAAGGGTTTAGGTTTTTCCTAGGGGATTCTTGGCTTTACTCCCATATACATGCTAGTTACACTTAGGTACACTTAAGTAGGGTCCGCATAGCAAGAGTACGCTAAGTTTACTGTTTTTATATATGCCTGTATATATTCGTTGCTTAGCACCATGGTAGGAATGTATCTACTGTTTACTCTATTGGTGCTTGTAATATTTTACATTTGTTTCTGTCTATTCATTATCGCAGCAAACATGTTTAATACTAGAATGACGCTGGTTCAATAAATGCTTATTGAAAGCATCCTCAACGTTTATTCTGTGTATTTCTTTGAGACTAAGTGAGTGCGATTGACTGAGCGAAAAGTACTGTACTGTTTCCACAATCCCTGAAGGGTCAAGGGTTGTCATGTTCAATGGTTGCCAGAAACTATTTGCTCCTTGGTAGGGTTCGGGGAAGCCGCGGCCCATGCAGGTAAGAGCGGTGGGGTGGGGTGGGGGGATTCCGACAGATGACGATGAGCGAACATTAATTATTTATTTAATTTTCCCTCGTGGTCATCTGTCGAATCCCCCCCAACCCTGCCTCACCGCCTCACCGCTCTTACCTGCACCAGCCGCTCCTGGTTCGGGGGCTTACAGTGGCACTGTGAGCTAGCTGGCCTATAGGCTGACATATCCTGTGGGAGTGTCCGGAATCAGTCTAGCCACCAATCCCTTGGTTTATGTTGCCTACAAACGCGCAGATCCTATGTATTTTTAGGAACTACATGACAATATGGTTGCAACTGAGCCTCCTGCTGCCAGATCTCTTTACATTAAATTCCGCATTGGGACCCTGCCGCTTTGAACATTTATTGCGAAGTGGCCGAACCTGACTCTAGCTGTCCCTTCTGTCCTGAGGTTAAGGAAACTGCAGACCACGTCCTATATTTTTACCCGCATTATCATGCATATAGGAGGAAATGGATCTTGCCATTGTGCCGGAATCTGGGCAACTTGGATATTAAGGGCAGACACCGATCAGCCAATTGTATTTGCTGTTTCTCGCTTTCTCATATATGTGGAGATACAGACAGAAAAGGGTCGCCCTGTTGCTGCTTGCCTAGGGCCTGAAATTTGTGTGCTTTTATGCTGTATCCTGCAATTTCCTGTGAATTTCTGAATTGTATGCTGCTTATGAACTCGGACTTCCAGCTCATGTTACAAGCACAAAAAATACTGACTATAAGTTTTGAATGTGAATTTTGCATCTCATGTTATAATTGTCATGATGTCTCCCTCATATGCTGGTAGTTTTTATTCTTATGTGCCCTCTCAACCATTTTTATATGTTATGATTTTAAGGATTTTAATGATCTAATGATTTTATTGTTTTAATGTATTGTTACATCTGCTTTAATGGCAATAGCTGAAATAAAGTATAATAAAGTAAATAAACCCATCCAAATAACGTATAAAACTCCCATATAAAACACACCACAGTACAAATACATTATATACAGTATTACATATGTAGACAAACATATAAAATACATATAAATATAACATTTTAAAATGAGGCCTACCTCTCTAACCTAAACGAACACATACCACACTAACAAACAACACGCTAAAATAAAACTCACTAGCAAATGCTATCCTAAATTACCCTTAAGCCTCCCACCACCACTAAACCCATAGTAAATAAGTGTAAAATAGACTTTTCTAAACCAGAGTCAAGCAACAGGAAATCACAAATGAACAGCCCAAAATGACAAAGAAAGCATGCAAAATCAAAGAAATTAGAAAAATGGCAGAAAATGAAAACATAAAAGGCTGCTTCTTGCAGGAATCAATGTAATTAAAAATGTGTTTCAGTTAATAATGTTTATAAAATAATAAATAGCATGTTTAAATTGTTAAAAAGTTACTATGTTAAAAAATGTACAAAACTGTTTTGTAAATAAATATAAATTAAAAATACGGATAAAAAGAATATTGTTTTTAATATTTGTAACTAAATTATCATATTTATAAAAAACATAATTAATTTGAAAAAATATTTGTTAAAAATGACTATGCAACATGATTTAAAAAAACAATATAGCTACAAATAACGATCCAAGTACACTTCAACTATTTTGTATGGGTATTGCTAATTATTTTGAAATTATTAAAAAAAAATTACTATCAAAAATATTTCTGACAAATTTTGTAATTTTAGTACCCTATGTACAGTAAAAAATGGTGTATGTGAAATGAGGTGTTTAAAAATGCATAGAATAAAAATATATAAAATTATTCTTAGTAAAAAATGTAATAATAAAGAAACAATTATACTATAAATTACTACAATTACTAGATTACTCTTTAAGGTACAAGAGAACAAATACAAACAGCGAATAACACTTTATGGATATCACATTTACTATTCCCACTAAAAACTTAGCCACATTGGTGAAAGTGTTGTCCTTTGAGAAAGGTCTAACTTACTAGTCCCACCCAAACGTAACCACATTATGGAAAGTGTTGCACTTTGAAGTAGTTAGATTTACTATTCCTACTTCAAATTCAACCACGTTGGAGAAAGTTGTGGACTTTGGCAGTAAGGAGGGTCAGAGTTACTATCCCCACTCCAAACAGAACCACAGTGGGGCAAGTGTTGAAATTTTTGGGTGGGGGGAGAATTCACATTTAGTATTCCCTCTCCAAACTTAACCAAACTGGGGAAAGTGTTTGTGGGGGTCAGATTTACTTTTCTCACTCTAAACGTAAGCACATTGGTGAAAGGGTTGGGCTTTTGGGGGTGTGATTTGCTATTCCCACTCCAAACATAAGCACATTGGGGAAAATGTTGGATTTGTTGGACTTTGGGGAGGTACGATTTACTATTCCCACTCCAAACCTAACCACATTGGGAAAAGTGTTGCACTATGGGGGGGTCAAATTTACTATTCCCACTCAAAACTTAACCACATTGGAGAAAGTGTTGGTGAGCTTTGGGGGGGATTCAATGTTATTATTTTCTCTTCAAAACAATTTCCCTTGCCTTTCTTAGATGATTTAGGGCCTGATTACGAGCTTGGCGTTCCGACCAGCCGACTGCTGCGGCGGCAGTCCCAAGAAGACCACCGCGAGGTGGTCTCACACCCTCCTTATTACAATGAATGGAGTTTGAGCAGTAGACTGTCACGATGGAGTGCTCCTCGCCAACAATGCAGTGGACTGAAATCCTGGATATTAGTTCGCTGATGCCCTCACTGTGGCGGTCTCACCCCTGCCCAAATAATGAAATGCTGCAGTTCTGGGGGTCGTCCCCTCGTGTCGGTGCTCTGATGGCAGGAAGCTGTTGTGGTTCACTCACAGCCAAGCAACAGAACAGTGGCCATTGGATGGACACAAATACAACACACCTGGTGTTCCTTGGCTAATTGGAAACACCTGCACAGCACACTATAAAACCACCCCATTTCAGACCATGACCCTTTGCCACTCCACAGAACCAGAGCAGTCTGTAAGGTAAAGTGTGAACAGAGTGAAGGCAGGCTATTTCTACCCCTCACTGGTCACACTCCACATACGTTTCTTGCTCCATTGTTTTTCCTGTCTCCTGGGTGTCTATTCATTTTGTAGTGTTAGTCCCTTTGCCGTTTCATTATGTCATGTAAAAAAACAGATCTCAACAATGTGTGTAGCAAATATTTCCCTAACTTACAAACTGGAAGCTATCAGAGTCAGAGGTGAAATTATTCCTTTGTGAATGTGTTGTATCGCATATAGGCAATGTTGCAGCAAATCTCACACAATGCCATGATGCCTGTAAGTGTATTAGAAATCACAATATCCCCTGATACATCTGATCTCACCCAATGTAAAGGTATAGCTCATACCAACAGATCAATGTCTACAGGTATGACACCAACCATCTAAATATGGCAGGCAATATGGTATTGACATTACTACAACTACCATGATGCCTTGTGTCAGTCATCCAAAACAAGATTGAAGTTTCTATGTGCACAATGTCAATTGTTACACAAAAAACAACTGATCCACAACTCCCATGGAGTGAGCAGGCTACATCCAATGTACTCCTCCGATACATGTCACTATACTGTCCTGTCCTGTATGTAGCCCTGGTCACATCAACTGGAATATAACATGGCATGATGTATGACACAAGTGTGTTGGGCCAACATAGAAAGCCAGTAACAAAAATCTAAAGATGTAAAGTGGCAGGTGACCCTTTGACTCGGCACTGCTTACATTGAGCACAAATGGCAAAGACAAAACGAAGTTGTGTCAACTACTGTCTTGAACTTGTACCTTGGAAAGTTTAACATTACCAAACACATCTCTAATGTGTTGGAGAGAATGGGTGTTAAATTTCATATATACTACATTAACAAACTCCCTACAACTTTGGACATGCTATGAGTTGTGTATCAAAAGTACATGAATATGTAATCTCTAATTGTCAGAATAACATGTGCATGAAAACTGAAACTATCAACACATCAATCCCTACCTACTGTTTTTCTCTCTTTAGGTCTCACTAACTGTGTTACAAGATCAGAAGGTACATATCACACATCAAACTATAACAATGTTCTCCCTTACCCAACAGGTCTATCGCTCATAGCAAGTGGGACAGATCTCTGCCAAGAAAGAGACCACCACTGCACCCCAGGAGCATGCCAACAGTGAGGATGACAGTGCAGGTCAGGCTGATGTGGATGACGGTGCCTGTCCATCTAGTCTGACTGGGCAGACCTCAACAGTGAGTCTCACTGTGCCCACAACACTACTCCCTCCTGCAATTACTCAGCCACAGGTTGTTGCCACAACTTGTGTCCCTAGCACAGAGGCCCCCATCTTGTGCCCCCAGTCCAGCTCCTGAGGTCCCTGTCATCACCCCTGTAACTGAAGAGCCAGGAACCAGTGTGGCACTCCAAACTGTACAGAGGGCACAGTTTAGTCGGGACAGGGGAAGTGGGAGGGTATCTGGGGGCTAGCAGAGTGAGGCCACTGGGGACAGTCACCTCCAGTCAAACATTGACCAGGTCTTGGGAGCATGCTATCAGTCCCAAGACAAGATGGACCAGATACTGACCAAACTCAGGGAGATGAAGCAGGTGCAGAGGGACACACACACAGAGTTAGCAGCCCAGACACAACACCAACATGGGCTGCCTCATTGGGGTGCTGGTGGACATAAACAACACTCTGGCCAGGGCTTTTCTACCACCATCCACCTCTTCCTGTGGTGGCTTCCATCAGGCCCCTCTACATCAGCTTCTGCCACAGGAAGGGAGGCCTTGCCAGAGGAGCAAACTACAGCTAGCACTCCAGTCACTGCATCTGCAGACCCCCGCCCCTGCACTGGCAAGCCGGGGTGTACACGGAAACATCCAGCCTCTTTGGTTGGCCAGACCAAGACCACCACCAGCAAGAGGCATTGGGCCTAATTTTCCCCTATGTATGACTACCATTCACTTTTTGGACTATTTCTGGACCCATTTCCTTTTCTGATGGCAAGAGCATGTTGGTCATTGGTCATTGGACTGCAAACAATTTGCCCTCTACAGTAATACCTTGATCCACCACGACTGACTGCTTCACTGTTCATTTTCATTGTTCCCCATATCACATATTATTTAATTCCTCCTTTTTATGTAAATAAACGCACTTCTGTGAATTTTCTTGACTGTTGCAGTATATCTCATATCTATCAACGCATTCATGTATTCCCATCTGAATTTTACAAATCTACAAAGTGTTGCTTGTGTAGGAATGGATATTTAGCATGTACACCATTTTTACCATAGGGTCACATCCCTGTGTCACAAACACGCCCACAAAAATCTTTTGAAAAATACCTTCTTTCTTCCATGTGAAATACAATGGGCTGTCATGATGTCAGTTAAGTACAAAAGAAAACAATACACTAAAATAAATTGGTAAAAAACTTTTTAGAATCACAGACATAACATTCATGGAAGAAGGGAACATGGATCAATGTCATAACTTGGTCCCAGATCTCCTGCCTCACAAAACAAATCCAACAAGTATTACACCAATAATGAAAGTGAGGGCTTGAGGGCTGCACTGCATTTGTTTTGCACCAGTTCCATCCAGTACAGAGGGGCAATATCCTGGTGGTATCTCACAAACAATGTTCAGTTGTGTGCTAGGATAACTCCTCTTGTATTCGAAGAGACACATTCACAGCTACATCCAGTTCACCAGACGTCATGATTAAGCCAATGTGAAGTATGCTTTGCATAAGCATGCTTCACTCCCACATGCGATTGGAGTCCATGATGGTACACATATTGTATCAAGACTAACACACAACAGGGAACAAGTCCATAGTACAAGTCCAACCTCCCATTCAAATACTCTGCAAGTTGTCTTACTTACGGATTTGTACTCCCAAACTCTTTGTCTGCAAGTTCCATGAGCCAGCCATGTCGCCCTTGTACTTCCAAACAGAACCATACAGCCGCAGATGTCACAACTCTGACATTTCCAACTGAAGATGGCAAGGTGTAGGTACCTAGAACAGGACAACATTTAAAGAGTGCATTAGAATTGAAACATATAAAAAATTCAACATAGTAAATATCTGGAGAACAGAGTCTTGCCCTACATTGTAACATAAACAAGACTCACATGTGTCATAATCTTGTTCAAAATACACCTTTGATCACAACTTACCCTGGTCTGGATTTACTTATAAATCAGCTTAACGGACTTCTGCCATCATCACAACATAAGGTGTTGTAGCAGTCTTAGTAATGTATGGTCATAAAAGTGCCTATACTCAGAAGTTGCTGATGAGATCCTTACAAATGTCTCCTCCATCTTTTTCATCACTATCATCTTCATTTGGACTTTCATGGTCTTCACCCAGTGGGTTACCATGGGCGTCATCCTCTGCGATGATAGGGATGTCCTGTCGCAGGGCAATGTTGTGCAGCATGCAGCAGCCCACAGCAATTTGGCACAACTTCTCGGGTGAGTAGAGGAGTACTCCCCCTGTCTTGTCCAGACATCTGAATCTTGCCTCAGGAGCCCAAAAGCCCACTTTACAGGATGCCATCTTCTCCCCTGGGCATCGCTGAAGCAGACTTCCCCTGGCATTGTTGGGTTCCTCAGTGGTGTCAACAACTATGGTCGGTTCGGATACACAGAGTCGCTTAGTTGTAAGTCAGACATATGTGCAAAAAATAGTAACACAGTCTTTGTTGACCTTCCTTGACATTACCCATGCAGAGTTAGGACACCAACAAGCCAGGCCCTCTCTATTTAGAATTGTGACATCAGCTGGGGTATGCTGCTGATCCTCAGTATGAAGGAGTCTTGTGCTGATCCTGGAAACCGGGCATAGACGTTTGAGATGCACAAATCTGCAAGGCAGACAATTTGCATGTTGATTGAATGGAAGTGTTTGCGGTTTCGGTAAGCTTGTTCCCTGTTGTGCGTTGGTACCAAGGCAATATGGGTGCCATCAATTAATCCAATCACATGTGGCATGCCACCTATTCCATAGAACTCTGCCTTCACATTTTCCAAATTTTGCTGTCTGGGGAACTGGATGTAGTTGTCAATGTCTCATTAAAGAAAAAAAGGACTTCTCCCAGCAAACAACTGAACATTGGTTGAGACTTACCACCATAAATTGTCACTGTGTACTGGAAGGAACCTGTGGCAAAAAAAACATCAGTTTACCTATTGGTGTGACACATGTTGGATGTGTTTTCTGTGGCAGGAGATCAGGATCCAACTGATGACATAAATCACGTGTTGTTTGCCTATTCAGCTGAATTTTTTTTATCACATCCCTCTCTTCCATGGCTTGTAGGTCTGGAAGTGGGCAGCACACAGGAGGCCGCCTCCTTCTCCCTCTTTCAGGGGACGTATGTGTGGATTTACAACAGTGTTAACATTGGGCACAGTGTCCAGAGTGACATATGTTTCCAAGAAGGGTAAAGCTATGTTGAAAAATAAACGTCTTTGTGAAACCATCATACTACACATATAGATTGTGTACAGTCTAGCATATACCTCCAATCACTATTGTGCTCTTCACATGTGTCTGTCACGGAAATGTGCCAATTATACCTTCTAACATGTACTATGTTATATGGGATTTTCCCAGAATTAAGTTACTCAGCGACAGTGTACAGTGTACCGTGGTAAGGTCGAGTTTCTACACAGGAACGCAACACACTGTCCTTTTGCTGCAAATGAAAGTGCAGAGCAAAAGTTTTATAACCCTATCAACAATTGTGAAGAAACTTCTAGTGGTGCTGACCCAATTAGCATTCACGTATACTGTACTTGCAACCAGATGCCTGATCGTGATTGTAGGACATCGTGAAGCTAAGACCGCCGGCAGAAGTTAACCGCGTAGTAGGCGGTAACATCCACAGCACACACAGCCATAGGATAACGTTGTTGTTTTGATGGTCTCAGTCCAATGGCTATGACCATCAATGCCAAAGACATGTGTATACCATGTATGCCGATTTTGGAACACTAGCCCACTTGCCTCCTGGCACTTCTGCGAAAAACACCTGCTCAACTTTAGCTGCTGTTTGCCACCCCTGGGACCAGCCATGCCAGGCCAAACAGGTGAGAGGGCTTGTACCTTCTCTCTAGAAGAGCTGGAGACACTGGTGGATGGAGTCCTTCCCCTGTATGGCCAGCTCTATGGCTCACCAGAGGAACAGGTAAATGTCTGACATACAAATATATCTCTGTATAGCTGCCTCATTCCCATCTCCCCAGGCTACAATGTGCATCAGAGTTCCAGAGTGT
The DNA here is from genome assembly GCA_963921515.1 of Calotriton arnoldi. NCBI lineage: Eukaryota > Metazoa > Chordata > Amphibia > Caudata > Salamandridae > Calotriton > Calotriton arnoldi. Next base: position 1,413,614 of record CAWUFW010003473.1, read on the forward strand.
AGTTAGATTCCTTCAGTAACAAATTGTCGTTCCCATGTAGGGTAAATATGTGATGGATTGTGGAGTACTGTACTGTGTAAAGTTTACATCACCATTGTGATGTGTGATGGTTGAGAAACCCTATGTCCGACTTGAGTTGCATGCATGCATCAATGCATATGTGTCCTATTCATGATACCTATGATACATGTGCCAATGGGATCATGGAAATGTGCGGAGACATGTATAGGCTTTAGTGGATGAGCAGTGTACATATACTTGATGCAGCATTTGAGGATAATAGTAGTTATATGCACAGTTCCACATATCACTGAGACAATACCATGGCTCGCAAAACGGGTGTCTGGAAGCTAAGTATGGCTCAAAGACCCCTTCAGAGTGCCACACACCCATGAAGTCAAATATTCAATAGCCACAATGTGCACTGTTATGTACTGATTTGCTTGAATTGTGATTTTCATGTGGGATCTGTATATTTAGCCTGCAGAGAGCAAGCCCTAACAATGAGTTGTGGCCAGTATGACCCATGGTGTACTCAGTCTAGCACATGGGCCAGGATGGCACAGAGACATATTGGCAATACTACAAGTGCACAGAGTATTCTCCCTGTAGACCTTCAGATATTTCGTTGTGCACTAAATCTGTAATATGAACCAATAGTGGCCCTCATTGCTCATTCATCTCTTTACATTGGACCACATTGTCAATGTGTAAAATATTTCTCATCATCAGTCACTTCATCACAAAGGTCTGTGGTCACTTTCTCATATGTCATGCTTGCACTGTACAGGCCTATTGCAGACGACACCCAACTCATCCTCTCCCTATCCAACGAACCCAACACCGCCAGACACAACTTTCGAGAAGGCATGGAAGCCATCGCCAAATGGATGAAAAACAGCTGCCTTCAACTAAACACCAACAAAACAGAAGTACTCATCATGGGCCCACACCCCGATGCCTGGAACGACACCTGGTGGCCCCCCACTCTCGGAAGTCCGCCCACCCCCACGGACCACGCACGTAACCTGGGAATCATCCTGGACTCCGAACTCAAAATGGACCGCCAGATCAACGCCGTCTCGTCTTCCTGCTTCCACACCCTCCGCCTCCTACGTAAGACCTTCAAATGGATCCCCCTCGAACACAGAAAGACCGTCACTTACGCCCTGGTCACCACCAGACTCGACTACGGCAACGCACTCTACGCAGGAATAAACAAAAACCTCACACGCAAGCTACAGAACATCCAGAACACTGCGGCAAGACTGGTCCTCAACCTGCCAAGACACTGCCACATCTCCCAGCACCTGCGCACACTCCACTGGCTCCCCATCGAAGCTAGAGTCACCTTCAAGATGCTCACCCACGCTCACAAGGCCCTTCACGACACCGGACCAGCATACCTGAACAGCCGACTCAAATTCCACGCACCCCAAAGGACCCTACGATCAGCCCAGCTCTCCTACGCCGTGGTCTCCCGCACCAGAAAGAACAGATTAGGCGGCCGCTCCTTCTCCTTCCTCGCGGCCAGAGCCTGGAACACCCTCCCGCTCCACCTCAGACAGACAACATCTCTCCCCATCTTCACAAGAAACCTCAAAACCTGGCTCTTCGACAGACCCCCTCCTTGATGGACTGGAACCTGCGAAACCCCCCTCCTCCAGCGCCTTGAGACCCTTACGGGTGAGTAGTAGCGCTTAACAAACGCGTGATTGATTGATTGATGTGACACATTCAGTTCAGATCGTTATTTGATCCTGCTGTAATCTTGTTGTTGTCAGGGTACCTCTTAGTTACTTTTAACTCACACCACAGCAATCTACACCTATTCACACTCACAGCACTGCCACTCATACTTCACAAACGGCATCTAAATCAAAAGATCTCCCCCAAAGAGCTCACTCAAGAGGCCCGTTGGGCATGGCAGGGCCAGCCCAATGAGGAGCTGCTCTATGATGAAGCATTTACACCCATTTGGGTGTGTGAGGGCCATTGATCCTGAGCAATCAGATCCCCCAATCTGGTTTCTCTTTTCACCACCGACCTTTTTCTCTGTTGCATTTTTCACTTCTCTTAATAGGAACTGCATACTCTAGTGATTGACATAGCCTATCTTTGTGCCCTGTAGAATATTGCCCTCAATTTTGACTAAACTCCTCTTGAGGGGGTGAGGAAGACTAATCAAACAGGACACATTACTGTTCCAATTTGGTAGCAGAGGCTGCCCAGAACTTTTCTTTTCAGAAAAGAAATGATAGCCCTATTCCAGATTCATCTCAAGATGATGTCATTGAAACTAAACTGAAAGTAAGGGTTGCCTTTTACAACCACATTGTGCAATGCAGCAGTGCAAATGGAGACTACTCTGGAGCCCTTTTCATTTCAAATCATAAAAAGGGATATCACCACAATCTAGCAGTATAGAAGGCTTCTTGAAGGATGCCGTTTTAATTGGGAACAGGCTCTTCATTGACCCTGTGCAAAGTTTTATTTTGGGTTTCTTTATAGAATTCTAACCTCCCAGAATAATTATGCCTCAAGATTGCTTTAACACACAGTGGTATTGAGTTACAAAGGAAGTTGAAATTGCACTCCATAAACATATTAATGCTGCAGTCATTATAACAATGACATTTCCAATAGAATATTATGTTTGAATTTGCTTACCAGAAATCAATACAATATCTAGCTAGTTTGTTGCTGCATTTATATTATTTTGGGACCAGAACAAACTTTGATCATTTTTGATAAAAAAGGAAATGAGCCCATTTTGGAAAGACTTTCTCCATCCTTTCAGACCTTATGTTTTTGTATCAAATTGTAGCCTAGTAAAACAAACAAAGGCTTTGTATGGTCTCTGAGGACTTCACTTTGCCTCTGATACCATAAATATATTAAAATTGCAGTCAGTTCCTCTGGAGCTTAAACTGATACTTTATTAGCTGGAGATTCGCTTGAACCATTCTTGCGAATTACAGCAAGATAAGGATTTTGACCAGATAGGCATATGGTAGACACTTTTGAAGTCAGTACAGGTGTGTTCCAGGATTGTAACCGGGTGCACCTTCATATATTAATCTGTCCTTGAAAAGAGCAGCCAAACTTCTATTTGAAGCAAAACAGTTATGAGGGGCATAGCAGACTCTGTACCTATGTTTGCCGGCAGTGGGGTCAAATTGGCAAAAACTGAGACTTGTTAACATATAATTCTCATGGTGCTTTTGTGAGGTCAAACATACATTCTAATCTCTAAAAGAGTAAAATCATGACAGTATGATATCCTTTTGTAGTTACCAGAAGTGGAGGTTACAGCAGATCACTGACGCCTCCGATTATTTAGATCTCCTTATATTAATACATTGGATGTGTCAACAAAAAGGGCAATATGAATGGAATATGCTATATGTCAATGAAATATTGGTAATAGAGCTATTATTCTTACCATGGAGACATATGCATCAAAGGCATTGTATGTTACAAGGAAAAAAGACATAGTTTGGGGCATGAGTGCTGTTAATTTAATACAAGACGCCAAATCAATAGTGAAGCAATTTCTATATTCTCCTTGCACATCCTGCAATTAAGTAGCTTATCTAGGACATGGCTGTTGTCTGCAGATGTATTCAGAGCAGTAGCCCCTTTGATTTTAGGGGATCAAGATTTGGTTGGTCTGAAAGGAATCTTCTTTCAAGAAAATATATTGAATAGAAAAGCTTTATTTCGATCTCTAGGATCAAAAAAAGCAACATACATTGTACAAAACAAATATCATATAAACACAAATACACACACTTACATAACAACTTTAAATATAATTTCCCCCCAAAAATAGGTACTTTCTGAGACCAGCCCACCAACAGCTCTTATACTATTGACTTATTTAAGAAAATATATATGATATGATTACTTCTGGAGTGTCCTCCAAAGTCTTTTTTCTATGTGCCTTATGAAAAGGTCTATCTTCCAATGGTCTAGATATGTATTGTCATGAACCGCATGAAACCAGAATGTTGCGGCATAAATGTCGTCTGACAAAAATATAGGACCATATTCAAAGTTTGGTGGACTGCGTTCCCCTACCTTGTCTGTGGAAGCATTGGTCCATTTGCCTCAATTAGAGTTAGGCAGACCAACAGCTTTCTGTTGGCAGAGCCACAGCTGACTCAGGCGATTGAAAGCTTCCTCCGAAGGCACAACGATGTGGGGACTTTTGGAGAAAGGACATTGCACTATCTGCCCTATTTAGGGTACATAGTGTGATGTCCTTTTTTTCTGTCCATCACCGCAAGGTGAAATCTGATGAAGATGGACATTGAAAAACAAATAATAACCCCAACACCCAATTTAATTAACTATCTGGGTGTGAGGGTCAAATCTATTTGATTTTTAATATCAAACTCCCGATGAGAGTTCGTTTTTGAAAAACAAAAACTAAGGTTTGTTTAACAGATGTCGGCTGTCCGCTGCATTTGTTGTACCTTGACAGGAACCGCCATGACATCGGTTCCTGTCAAGGTACAGATATCACTCCAGGCCACGGTGAAGTAAAGTTCTCCACATCCCTGACAGACTGCAACCCAACCACCAAACTTTAAATCTAGCACATAGTGCCTTAAATATTGATTACAGAAATATCAGCCCATTGGATTAATAATAGAAAATCTGCACTCAATGAAGTGATATGTTTTAAACGATATTTATATTTATAAAGAACAACAGTTTTGTTATTGATATTTTGAAATTCAACTGTGATGAACCGGAGAACCATGTCTCCCAGATCAGTTACTGAAGAGAGTACTGATGATTTGATAGGGTCACTTGTCAGATATTTGACAATTATACTAATACTTGAAAACAAACTGGGTTAGCAGTGATACTGATGCTATGGCATCAACATAACAAAAGGTCCTGGGTATTCCAAGCCAGCGAAGAAATAGATGATCCTTGTTATGAAGAAGTTCAGTATAGGAAACAGGAGGGAAGCTGACAAGTTCTGTTGCTTTTACATTACAAAGATTCTATGTTAGATACCTCAGATTTGTAAGTGCATGCTTCTGCAGCCACAAAATGCTGCCAACGATTTTATGTGTCAAAAATTGTTAAGTTTTCGCTTTGATAGCTCCCGATATCACAAAAAACGAACTTGTTTTCACGGAAATGCAATTCCGATGTAGGCAGTTTGTTATTATCATTATATCTGAACACTCTTTTTAACTGTAAGGATTGTAAACCGGTGAACAATTGGGGGGCAACACACATAAACATTCGTCGCTATTTTGCGTAAAACTGTTTCCAAGTTGTTTCCACTTTGTGTATATTGTTATCAACATGTACAACGTGGTGATATGTGCAAACAAAACTTAAAACGACTGCAATTTTCGTTCAACTCTAAATCAGTGCTAGGACCTAAATGTCTCCTTAAGTATTTGTACCTATGATTCTAAATAGATGTAAGTATCATTGTATATACGCTTAAAGTTTTAATGTCATCTTGCTTTTCATATCTATGGAATCAATTTTGGACGTGAATAACTTTCAGTTTTGCAGTTTGTTTGGCTACGGGTTCGATGTAAACACTCGTGGGATTCATTTTACTTTAGTACTTCATTTTCAGGGTCAAATCTCGGAAAAAAGGGATATTTCTTGCACCCGGTAAATACCTAATTGTTTCCCTGGTGTGGTAAACACCTCCCATGTTTTGCAGATCTCATAATAAGGGCCTTATTGTGTCAAATATACTGCAAATGTTTACGCGTACCATTATTTTTAGTGTCAGATAGTCACTTAGTGGTGTGTTATTTCAAAAGCATATAGCTATTGTTAGACAAAAGCAAATCTATAAGGCACAAACGATAGGCTAGCATGTCGATGCGGCGCCAAACCATGAAATGCACCACTGCCAATACTTTTAGTAGGCATGGATTAAGCAGTGGCACAAACAGATGTGAAAAGGCACTTTCCTATTTGCGTTGGGGCTTAACATATGCACCAGGGTCCTCAGCTTTGACGGTCAAAAAACAGAGCCTAACACGAATAATGAATGCAGAGAGCTCGTGGCACGAAGATTTCAGTTTTGCATAGAAATTAAATCTTTCAAATATATTTCATTCAGCTTCATACGATTTCTTATCAATGGCGTGCTTTGAAAAAATGTGGTGAACTTAAATTAACCCAGGCAGGGGATGAGAAAGGTGAACGTAACTCTCTTAGCAGCAGATGCTGAGGCACCAAATAAGCATATTGCACAATAAATAGCAGTCACGGCTTTAATTAGGAATTCAATTGAAGTTAGAGAACACTTGCCGACAGTAAAATGATCCCATTTAACATGTCTATCAACGTTTCTAATCACTGGCGTTGTGGATTTTAATGTGACTTTCTGTTTAATAGATATAATCTTCTCGATCACATTTCTGGTGGATCAATTTTCTAATACAAAATTCTCTTTTTAGGTCTAAAACAGGCAAAAAATAATTGTTGTAGGTTTATTGTATTCTCTGTACTGTAAATTGTGGGAGATGCATCTGTTCGGAATTTCTTTAGACAATGGGCTCTTCAGCTTTTTGTCCATCTCTGTGTTACTTTTGTGTGGATTGTCTAGTGCGATGGTGTGCATGTGATTCTGTGAGGGTCAAAGAGCATTATGTTCACTCTCAGGAAAAGTGTGCTAACCCCTAGGGTTATTCTAATCACCAGGTAAGATGGACAGTACAGATTGAACCTAGAAACTACCTGTGTGTCCACATAGCTTCTTTTTAACACGACATAAGAAATATTTCATGGGAATTGAACTAGAACCTCACCTCGATTTTATATAGAGCATTTGTAGATTTTAATCTAATAAGCAATAAAGTAACTGACATTATTTTTACTCAATACTGTGTCCTCCTTGTTGCAACCTTAATTGGATGAAAGACTGAGAAAGATCTACTGCGAAGAGTTGGTTCTCCTGACTCACCCAACTTGTTTTTCATGTCTCACCCAGAGGTGGCGAAAACACCAGAATGTTAAAGGCAGAAACCCAGCTGGCTCTGCTACAGGAATCCCTGGACACATCTGCCTATGTGCCAGAGGATCTCTCAGTCATAATGGCAGTGTCCCTGCCCTATTTAGGGCAGTGCTAGTCCCACTGGTTGTCTGTGCTTGGGTCCGCCTTGCAAGGCATGGTGGATCAGGGCAGCGGAAAAAACAAAGGTCCCAAGTCTAGTGAGGAAACACTTGGCGTCTCAGGGCCATTGTCTTATTTTCTTCTTCTTTCTTTTTTTTTTTTTTTTACAAATTTCTGATTTAGGTATTTATTGGTGAAAAACAATAAAGAAAGCAGAGCAACTTGAAACAAAAATGGCAGTTCATTTGGCATTGTGCTTTGTGAAAGTGTGTCTGTCACACACCGGAATTACCTTTCGGCACAGAGATGCCTGTCGTGGAAGCAGGGTATACTGGGCCGTCCTCTGCTGGGAGCGGAAGCTAAGGCATCTGCTGACTTGGTGAGCTGAGAGGCCACCGACCACGGTCTATATTATCTCTCAAGTCTAGCTACTGTGATTCTAACTTTGAGAACACATTGAAGCATTGTCAGCTTTAAAACTGGGATGGAATACATGAACTGCCTGGATGGTGCTATATGTTACTTGTATGATGCATAATACTATGGTAAGGTTGTGGTATTTTTACTCAATTTATTTTTGATGGCTGTCAGTGCCACTTTGGTACTGCAAAACTATTAATATATATTGAATGCCTAGATTTATTATTAAAGATCTATAAATGCAGAAACATACTTATACAAATGTATTTGATTATAGTGCATTACGAGTAGAAAACATGCATGTGCCTCATCTTTGGCATACTTTATACATTTTTTAAGCACCAGAAATCTATAAATAGTATGAAATGGAAAGCTGACACACCAGAAGAAAATTCCACACACAAACACACATACCTGCATGCACAGACGGACTGGTCATTGACCGTAATAGAGTGCGTATTAACTATTCTAACTCCATGCATGCTTTGAAACTGGGGTAGGTTATAAAATGGACCAAAGCGAATATAACTGCACTTTTAGTTTTTGGCACAGTCGCTCAACAGTATGCAAATACACTATGGGGAACACTCCTCATATTGCACTGGTCCTCGCAGCTGATTCTATCACGGTTTAACAACAGAACGAGGACCAATCCGGTCCCCATAGTGTGGGTTAAACACACACACACGCACACACACATACACACACACACACACACACACTCACAAGCTTATTATAGCAAGAACACACCTAAACACAAAAGTAGGAGGAGAAATAATACTTGTCCCTCTTCTTCCCCTACACTACAATTATGCCACATTTCAGTCTGTCATGATGCAAACTATGTTGAGCCCACATGCCGTCTCTGAGGTAGGATATAATTGACATATGTATAACATGTGGGATCTGAGACACATCATGGGAGAAGTCATGCACAAATAGCAAGATGAGAAAATGTGTTTCAAGTAGAAGTACACAAGGACAGAGGTGCCAGCTGCATTGCCTTGTGTAGACCTTAAGCATTTCCCAGATTCACAACCATAAAGTAGTAGTTGATACATATCATACAGCCTCATATGTTGCATTGACTGTTCCTGAGGCCATACCGATAAGGCCAAGTAAGAACCATAGAAATGTGCCTGTACTTACCATTATATGCCTTCTCAACAATGTCAATACATCAAACACACACCCTACCCATTTAGGCAGTGATGGCTCTATGCTCCCACCCCCACAGTTGATACCTCAAACCCTGTATAACCTGCTGCAAATTGCTCCCCTATACCCTCCACCCTAAATACAAGTATTTTTTTAAAAACTGATGTTAGGATACATTTTATTACAGCCTTGCCACCACAGCCAGACTCTGCTGTCTCTCCAACTAGTGGGGGAGGACCGATAATGAAACCGGGATTGGCCACTGAGCTGACCTTTATGGCATAGCCAGGTAGTTTGGTCAGTCTCATAGAGACACCCACGTTGCCTCCCATAAAACTCTCCTCCTTTCCCCACAGTATCTCACATATGTTTTTGTCATTAGCCATGGGTCATGTCAATCTTTATTTGTTTTGTACTGGACTGTGGCACTTGTGATGCCAGTATGTCTCTGTTAACACCACCACTGTAAATATTTCAGGTACACACTGACTAACATAATGTGTTGTCACAGTCTCACAATGGTTGCATGTCAGAATACTGAGTTGAACAATTTCCAGGGAACAAAATGTGGTGAAGGTAAGCGCATATATGTAGTTATAGGATTACTATTTTTAACTCCATACCTACATAAGTACCTTGAAGATTTCGATATTGCAAATTAGTAAGTTGAAATTTATTTCATGCCCCCTTCAATTTTGTCACAGCCTCCCCTACCCCCACTTGATCTGAATGAAACCTTAAATAACTGTCTTAGATGTAACTTGCTAACTGCCTGCCACTTTTGATGCTGATTCATCAAACAGCACTTCAGTTATAAGCAAATGAAGATTGCATTGCTTCCTTTTAACTTTGCATCCCTTTTTTAACTAAGCACTTTTTATCGACACAATCACAAATAAAAACATATGCTAAGAGGTAAAAAACCATGACATAGCATAAATCAACTAAGAACCTTCAATATCACATTGGCACAGAGGAAACCACATTTTCTCATCAATCACCTAGACAGCATCTGTAAGTCTTTGGCATAGGTTCTGGATTTGGAACTTTCTCCCTGCAATCTCGGTGTTTCTCTAGTGCAGGTATCGCAGCTCATCTCCACCTTTGTTCCTCTGAGCTCTATCCAGTCCCCCCATACCTTAGGGTGTTTGTGTGGGCAACCCCTTGCTCTGTATACTAGTAAATCATTTATCATGGAGTAATCTAGAGCCCTAACCCAATTTCCACATTTGAGGGTTCTTTCACTGTTTAGCAATGTCTTACTTTGCCACTACTAACACCAGGTGCAGTAGGAGTAGCTTGTGTCAATTTGCACATTGGTCTATCAACACATGAATCCTTCCTCCTAAAATATAATCTTGTGGGTGTTCCCAACCCATATGGCTAAAGTTCTTGTGCTGGCCATGACATCTCAGGCAATCAAGAGAGTCCACCTTCACAATGTTTCTTAATTTATATTGTGTGGTATACTTCCGGTGAAGGTATTTAAATTGAATAAACCTGAAGTGGGAGGCTGTTGTTGCCTCCTGCAAAAGGAACAAATGATGGACGGAATGCTGATCAATGCAAACATTCACCCTCAGTCCCAAAGATCTGGGTTAAATCCATCGTTTTTTTGCTCACCATGCCACCCCAGTTTGGACCCAGCCATATGCAAATCAGTCTTGACCCTGTTCCTCATGGTAACAGTCCTGCCCAAACTGTCAAGTCAGGTCCTCCCTGGACCGGAAACAAGCATCCTGAGACCGGTTTCGGGGCATCACCCCTCATTAGCCAGGCTAACTTGAATCCAGTGGTGCAGTGAGCAAGGGACCCACGTCTGTGCATACCCTTCCCACTTAGGGTGTTATGTTTCAAATAGAGGCCCTAATATAGACGCGTTCATATATGCCGTATATGGTCATATTCGCATATGCCCTATTATGGTCATAATCGTATATGCCCTATTTTGGTCATAATCGTCTATGCCCTATTATAGTCATGATCTCCTATGCCCTAATATAGGCATGATCTTTCACCTACATTAGTTCCCTACAGTACACAACGAGCTCTGAGGGTTGAACGTTATCTAGTCTGTGGTTAGAACACTGCAGGGTTTTTCCCAAACACAGGTCTACAATGTACTCATAAATTATGCATGAGCATTCACCAGCTACATCTCCCGCATAATATATATGTACAAAGTTCACCCCTGACGCATTCCTCATGTCTAACAAAGACCAATACAAACCATACTGAGGGACGAGACACTTTAGGGTATAAATACACCACATCTTGCCACGGTAAGATAGAGGGAACCAAGACTTCCATGCTGACACACTGACCAGAGACGCTGAGGCTCCTGCATGCAGTCGCTCCAGCTGACAGCGGTCTAACACAGCCCTTGCGGGGTGTCCAACTCGAGACCAGGACGGGGTCCCACACTCTCTCTATTCAGGTAATGGGGTTCGACTAAATCCTAGAAGGATTCTTGGCTCTTAGGCTTTTAGACCTACTCATATGCTAGGTACACTCAGGTACATCTAGTTAGGCATCGTAGGAGTACGCACACTTTTCATAATGCTTTTTATATTCATGTATGTATTCATGATTATTGCAATATGGTAGAACTGTTCTATCCCTTCACTTTTATCGTACTGCTGATAATATAGCTCTGCTATTGTCTGCTGGTTGCTGCAGCACATATATTTTACACTAGAATAACAACTGTTCAATAAATACTTATTGAAACGCCCAGACTGTTTATTCTGTGTAACTCTCTGAGACAAAACCGAATAAGTAAGCACGAGTGACTAAGCGAAAAGTAGTACATTGTTTCCACGATTCTGAGGGATCAGGGTTGTCATGATCTAAGGTTGCCAGAAACTAATCTCTCCCCGATAAGAGGAGATTCTAGTGGCACTGTGAGCTAGCTAATGCAACTCCGGCTAACATACGCGGTGGGGGTGCACAGAATCAGTCTAACACCAAGCCCACGGTTTATGTTATCCAAACGCGCAGGTCCTGCAGGGGTACTGTAGGAACTACACAACACCTTCCCACCTAGGGTGACAAAAGCAAGAGGAACAAATGATGGATGGATTGCTGAACAATGCAGACATTCACCCCCAGTCACAAAGATCTGGGTTTAATCCATCATTTTTTTGCTCACTATGCCACCCCAGTTTGGACCCAGCCATATGCAAATCAGTCTTGACCCTGTTCCTCATGAGAACAGTCCAGCCCGAACTGTCAAGGCAGGTCCTTCCTGGACCGGAAGCAAGCATCCTGAGACCGGTTTCGGGGCATCACCCCTTATCAGCCAGGCTAGCTTGAATCCAGTGGTGCAGTGAGCACGGGACCCACATCTGGGTATACCCTTCCCACTTAGGGTGACAAAAGCAAAAGAAACAAATGATGGACGGAATGCTGAACAAGGCAAACATTCACCCCCAGTCACAAAGATCTGGGTTTAATCGATCATTCTTTTGCTTTGTTTGCCCTAAGTTGGTAGGGTATGCTCAGATGTGGGTCCCTTGCTCACTTTGCCCCTGGATTCAAACTAGCCTGGCTAATGAAGGGTGTTACCCCGAAACCTGTCCCAGGTTGCTTGTTTCCGGTCCAGGGAAGACCTTGCTTGGCAGTAAGGGCTGGACTGTTCCCATGAGGAACAGGGTAAAGACTGATGTGCACATGGCTGTGTCCAAACTGGGGTGGCATGATGAGCAAAAAAACGATGGATTAAACCCAGATCTTTGTGACTGGGGGTGAATGTTTGCATTGTTCAGCATTCCGTCCATCATTTGTTCCTTTTGCAGGAGGCAATGACAGCCGCCCACTTCAGGTTTATTTCATTTAAATACCTTCACTGGAAGTATACCACACAATATAATTTAAGAAACATTGTGAGGGTGGGCATACCCTGCCAACTTAGGGCGATCAAAGCAAACACAAGGAGTTGATGGATGGAGAGCTGTAACTTTTCAAACACTCACCCCAGTCAGAGATCTGGGTTGAATCCATCACCGTTCTTTAGCTCACTTCTCCACTCCAGTTCAGACCCAGCCATATGCAAATCAGTCTTTACCCTGTTCCTCATGGGAACAGTCCAGCCCGTACTGCCAAGCCTGGTCTTCCCTGGACCGGAAAGGAGCAACCTGGGACAGGTTTCGAGGTAAAGACCCTTTATCAGCCAGGCTAGTTTGAATCCAGGGGCAAAGTGAGCAAGGGACCCACATCTGAGCATGCCCTGCCAACTTAGGGCAAACAAAGCAAAAGAACGATGGATTAAACCCAGATCTTTGTGACTGGGGGTGAATGTTTGAATTGTTCAGCATTCCGTCCATCATTTGTTTCTTTTGCTTTTGTCGCCCTAAGTTGGAAGGGTATGCCCAGATGTGGGTCCCTTGCTCACTGCGCCACTGGATTCAAGCTAGCCTGGCTGATGAGGGGTGATGCCCCGAAATCGGTGTCAGGATGCTTGCTTCCGGTCCAGGGAGGACCTGGCTGGACAGTTCGGGCTGGACTGTTCCCATGAGGAACAGGGTAAAGACTGATTTGCATATGGCTGGGTCTGAAATGGGGTGGAGAAGTTAGCTAAAGAACGATGATGGATTCAACCCAGATCTCTGACTGGGGGTGAGTGTCTGAAAAGTTTCAGCTCTCCGTCCATCATCTACTTGTGTTTGCTTTGTTCGCCCTAAGTTGGCAGGGTATGCCCAGCCGTGGGTCCCTTGCTCACTTTGCCACTGGATTCAAGCTAGCCTGGCTGATATGGGGTGTTACCAAGAAACCGGTCCCAGGTTTATTGTTTCTGGTCCAGGGAAGACCTGGCTTGGCAGTTCGGGCTGGACTGTTCCCATGAGGAACAGGGTCAAGATTGATTTGCATAAGTCTGGGTCTGAGCTGGGGTGGAGAAGTGAGCTAAAGAACGATGATGGATTCAACCCAGATCTGTGACTGGGGTGTGAGCGTCTGAAAAGTTTCAGCGCTCCGTCCATCATCTCCTTGTGTTTGCATTGTTGCCTCCTGCAGTACCCCTTCGTCCTCCTGCTAACCCTCTTCAGAAAGTCTTCTGTGTGTTAATTACCAGTGACCAGTAACCAGTAAAACAAGAATCTCTTCTAGCTCCTCATATCTCCCACCAGGTGTTTTCCTTCTAATTGGCTGAGCTACAGAAGTTCAGTAAGGGCCTTGATATATAGGAATACAGCATGTCTCCACTGCAGATATCTGTAAAACTGGTACTTAGATCTACTGTAGCTATCCATAATTTTGGAAATGAGCCCATGTTGATTCCTTCAAACGCATCCCCAAACTTGGGAATTCTGAGATTGTCTTACCTACAGAAACTCTGGAGGTAACTAACCTCAAGCATCATTGTGCCCAACCATAAGCTGGTTTCTCTTGTCAGTCTTTGTTCCAACCTATAATCCTCACCCTTTCACACATAACTGTACTACTGTTACAATTGCAGATGGAAGCTTGGGGTTAATCTTTACTCAATATAATGTAAGGGGATTAGTATTTCCTGTTGTCCATCTCTCAGTGCCATATGTTGGCTCTGACAGCAGCTCATGATGGCTTCATAAATCACAATTAAATGGGTTGCAAATTAGTGTGCTCCAATGTATGCCTCACCTATATCCCCATCAAAATGGGACTCATGACATTTTGCCATGGTGACATAAGCAGCCATTCAAATCCTGATCATTGCATTTATATGTGCAAGAAAAGATTTAGGGATCTTAAAAGGATAATTTTGGAGCTGTAGTGCAACCATCTTAATTATGGCAGACCTTCCCATCAGGGAGAGTGGCAGGAGTGACCAACAACAAGATTGTTCTGTAGTCTCTTTAATAGGGACACCAAGCCTTTGCATTGTCCTTGCACCAAGCAAGGTGATGCAAGGCAACCCAAAGGCTTAAGTAATATTTAAAAAGCCATGCAAGGGTTGATTTGTGCCACCTTGCATAGCTTTGGAAAGAAATGTAACACAACGCAGCAGTTTGCACTGTGTTGCTTTACATTTCATAGTGATAGACGATCCATGGGTGGAGCATGGGTTTTTCCATGCATTCATCCATGGAATTTGATGCAATCCCAGATTTACTGAAATCAGTTAGTCTGAAGTTGCAGCAAAATGGAGGAGAAATATGTTTATTTCTCCTTGCTACTTCCTCTTCCTATGCATGAAGCATTCTGCCTCACACATAAAAAGGTATCCCTTTCTACATGAAAACAATCCTGAAAATAACTCAGGCATCCTTGCATCATGGTGCAAGGGAGCCCACATTGGTGCTGAAGTGTGCTAGAGCAGATTGAGAGCTGAAGAGTGTCATATCTTAGAAGATATGGTGCTGTTCAGCTCTCTCTGGTTCATGCAACGCCGCACAGAAACTTTGCTTGCTGTCCAGTGTTGAATGAACTTTTAATAAATATGCCCCAGGATTCTCTCCTAAGATAGGGACTTCTCTCTAGTGGTATATAAAACCAAGCACTTGAATCCCCCTGTAGCTATGTATGGTATGACTGCCCAATGGGATTCCCACCACGTATAATACTGATTTAGGTATTTTAATACTGCTCTCTATTTAGTCGTTAGGAATCATTGATCCTCATCCATTTAATCAACAGGGGAACACATTCATGTAGGTTCGCCAATACTTTCAAAGAACACATCAAAGGTACTTTATATATCACTCAGATACATTTAGGTCCCGATCTGTTTGAAACAAGAACTATTATCTATTGTTTATTTGTATATTTCTTCTCGATATCCACACATCTAGGACAGAGACCTACTCAATTTTCCTCTATTGACCTAAGGTTGGCTACCCCTTTTGACAACTTATGAATTTACAGGTATGACATATAACATTATCCGTTACTGATTCACTTATGTATGAATAGATTAAAGAAGACATAGGAGCAAGTGTGCATTTGGATGCGGTTCACTATCTATCTCACTTCACTTTTCTGCATGCAAAGCACTTATCTCTTTCATGCTTCACGGGGTGTTCACATAAGCATCTGTATGTACAGATATGTTAGGTATTGGGGTCTTTCTTTCAACACCAAAACGTTCAACAAGAGACATGATCTTGTCATTTTTAATTATCCTCGAGTTACCTGCATTTCTCCAAAATAATCGCTTTATCAAAAGAAAATAGTAGGCAAATATATTTCCATTGCTTAACAATATTCTACATTTTCATTCAGTGATTACTAGGATGGAGTCCTGATGAAGGCTATGCCGAAACGCGCGTAGTGTGTCAACAATCCGCCAGTTTCTGCACATCAAGCACTTACGGTCTAAAATGTCAAATGACCCCGGCAAAAAAAATTCTTAAATTGAAATAATTGAAATGCATTGCAACTGTTAGACCATTATCTATACTGTCCTAATTGTGTATCAAGAAATGTTTTCAATCACTGAAGTATTGCTATGATTATTTTATTGTAAAAGATATATGTATTTATTTACACATGTATCCACATGTTTCCCTACTAAATGAGATCTATATATTTTGAGATATAAACCCAAAAAATATAAAAAAATATATGAATAATAAATATTGCTGACAATCAGCCATATGAAAAATAGTGTGATCGTTATTGTCTTTGCTTTGGAACTGTTTTACCTACATAAGTTGATATTCACCTTACCCAGGTGTGTCTCTTCAAGTTTTTACTTCCTCTTCCTATGCATGAAGCATTCTGCCTCACACATAAAAAGGTATCCCTTTCTACATGAAAACAATCCTGAAAATAACTCAGGCATCCTTGCATCATGGTGCAAGGGAGCCCACATTGGTGCTGAAGTGTGCTAGAGCAGATTGAGAGCTGAAGAGCGTCATATCCTTAGAAGATATGGTGCTGTTCAGCTCTCTCTGGTTCATGCAACGCCGCACAGAAACTTTGCTTGCTGTCCAGGGTTGAATGAACTTTTAATAAATATGCCCCAGGTTTCTCTCCTAAGATAGGGACTTCTCTCTAGTGGTATATAAAACCAAGCACTTGAATCCCCCTGCAGCTATGTATGGTATGGCTGCCCAATGGGAATCCCACCACGTATAATACTGATTTAGGTATTTTAATACTGAGTCCAAAATACCTGCCAATCTTTTGAGGACATAAAGCTCCCCTAGACTCAATTTACCTGGGAACTGTAGATATTTGAAGGAATTAGACAGTTTACATAATTAGCAATCAAATAAATAATCAATTTACAATTGATAATTAATTGATAATTAATTATTACTTAATTAACTTTGTACCCTATACCCCTACAAACCAGCAGCCCACACCTAAATATATTTAAAATAAATCAGTATTGAACAATTGACATATGTAATCAATTAAATTATTAATTATCAATTATGAATTAATTGTTGATTAAATGTTGCTTAATTAAACTCCCACTCTATACCCCTACAAACCCAGCAGTGCACACCTAAAATATAACTAAAATAAATCAGTATTAAACAATTACATAATTAATTACCAATTAAGTCATTGTTAATTAATTATTATTTAATTAACTTCCCACCCTATCACTGCACAAACCCAACAACCCACTACAACACTATAAATTACTATTAATAATTACATTAAAAAATCTAAATTACTTAAAACTACAAACTAATAACAATTATGCAAACAATAGTAACCCATAAAATAATATATGAACTAAAACACATTACAATATTTAAAAAACAATACTTTTTACCACTATAATACTGAAAACAATATCAAAAACAACAATAATCTTAAAAATGACATTACTTACACAAAAAGCGATAATTTTGACAGCGATATTTTTGCATCACAGTATTTTTGAATCACAATACTTTTTTCCGATATTTCTCTCTCCCGATATTTTGTACTTGATACTTTGTCTAGCTGCCTGTTCCAGCATCTCTCACGGGGTGGCATGACTATATGTGCTTAGCATTTGAAGAATTCCACTGAAAAACATTATTGTTGGGATTATCCACACTTTGTAGTTGACTCATGGCTTCTGAGAATGTTTTCTCTTCGATCTCCTCCACCAAAAGGTATCTGTATTCATTATTGAGCCTTCTCATGGGCAGTCTCTCACAAATTCCCTCACGTCCATAAAGTATGTTGGGCTGGTTTTGGCTAAGAGGTCACAATAGAACTCTGCAAACAAGTGTGCAATAGGGTAGTGCCCCTTTTATATCACCTGTATAAAAGTTTGCTGTACCTTATATGGCTTGTGGCGTCTTTACTTTGACTTAAACAGTGCAGTCGTTTGCTGGCCTTACAACCCCACTTGTATATTCAGCTTTGAAAACCCTTCATGCAATTTTGTTCTATGGAATTCTAATATCCTAAGGGCTTGAGAGTTTGGTGATGTTACATATTTGGAACCTAACTGCAGAAGCGGGCTCGCCAAATAAGATATTGCTTCTTGTTGTTGCTGTATGTATCCAGTTGTGTAGCTTCTGATTCTCTTCCTCAAATGTGTCTTGAAGGCCTCCTAGAGGGTCTCATTCAACTCATGAGTCTTCAATTCTGCCTCGGTTAGCCACCACGCATTAAGGCACCATCGGCTATCGCCTATGTCCCCCGCTGTTTAAATGTGAGTTTAAGTGGTGAGTCATTAGATTTCTTATTGCTAAAATCTACACATGCATCACTTCGGGTAGATGAATATTGCACATCAATAGGATATTGAACCTGGAAAAAGACTTATATGGCCCAGAGTAGGAAGTGAAGTTTGATGAGAGATTGAAGTTACACCGGACAGCCTGCATACTGGGTGTTGTGAGAGCAACTAGCCCATTCTTTCCAAAAATGCAGGGGTCAGAGAGTGGGGTGGGGGCATATATGCACACAAAGGATATAGGTTTCCCGTGCAGGACACCATTCGCTGCTATTTATCTACATTGTGCTCCTGCCATGAATGTACGAGTGTTAAGGGGAGCCTATTGTTCCACAGTATTGCAACTCGCCCTGAACCAGTGATAGCCAGCACAAGGATACCTTTACAGGTCTCAGCTTTGCACTCTATAAATAGTAGAATAATAATATTAATACTTTGCCCCTAACTTATTTGACTTTCTGAAATTTGGCATTTGCCTACTGTAGGAATATAAGAATATAGAACATTTGATTTAATAAGTGACACTGGCTTATAAGTACCATGTACATTTATACTGACCTTGTTATAAATTTGCCACAACTCTGGGCCTGATTTCAAGTTTGGCGGTCTCACCGCCGTACCGCGGCAGTCCCAAGAAGACCACTGAGGTGGGGGTCTTCCGCCCACCATATTACGATGCATGCAGACAGAACCGCTGATCGCCATTGACGGAATGTGTTCCACCTGGGCCAAGGCAGACTGCAATGTTGGCAATGCATACTCCCGCACTGTCAGGGCCACTGCAATGGAGATAATAAAAGTAAAGCTACAATTGTTTGGAACCCAAGTCCAACTTATTCCTCTCAGTATGAAAATGGAAATGTGGGACAGGATAGTCGACAGAGTGAATGCTGTAGGTACTACACTGCCACAAAGGAGGACATTAGGAAGAGGTGGAACGACCTGAGGGTAAAGGTGCATTACCTGGCCTCTAAGCAACACCTGGAGGCCTAGAAGACTGGTGGTGGTCCTCCCAGTGCCCCATTACAACTGTTTCCCTGAGAGGAGAAGGTCTTGGCCATCCTGCATTCTGAGGACTTTCCAAGAACAGCTGTGGGAATGGAGTTTTGTAAGTTACACCTCACTAACTGTCACAACACTTCAATGTCCTGTATGCTCTCATCTCAGCCTTTGCTGTTGTGTTGTCTATCTACTTTTCTAACATGCTATATTCAAAGTATCAGAGATGTTTGATTGTCAGTGTCAATGTGTATTGTTGCATGTAAGATCACATGTATCAATCTTCATTACATGCCACATGTTGGAATGGTGTCTGTAAGTGTATTACTAATACATTTTCATCCCAGGACCCATGATATGTGTCAATGTGTAAATGTATAGTCCAGCACAACTGCATTATTGCTACGGGTATGTTACACTAACTATTTGTCAAGTGTTGGGAAGTAGAGCTTGAAATGATTACAACTACCATGAGGCCCTGTTTCTATAACAGAAAACAAGATGAAATAGTGATTTTGCCCATTCTCACTTGTCTGACATGTTAGAACTGATGTTCACTTCTCATGGAGTTAACCATTTGTCAAATGTCAGGAAGTAGAGATTGAAATGACTACAACTACTATGAGGCCCTGTTTACGTAACAGAAAACAAGATGCAATAGTGATTTTGCCCATTCTCACTTGTCTGGCATGTTACAACTGATGTTCATTTCTCATGGACTGAGCATTCTCCATACAATTCTCTACTCAGAGACATATCTGCCTACTTAGCTTTCCGTTGTCCTAGTCTGCTCAACTGAAACTAATGATGGCATGAGTGATACCATACCAAGTGTGCACCTCAAACATTTGTACGGCATTAAGGTACCTCAGCTGATTAGAAGTGGCAGGTGACCCATTGACTCTGCACTGCTCACATGATGACTAATACTAAATATACAACCAAGGTGTGTGTTGGCCTGTATTGTACACAATAGGCCTTGGAATAGTCATATACACATGTTACTTCTCCACTGTGTTGGCTAAATGTTTGTGAGATGTCATGTTCATTCCTTAATCCAAAATGCAACATATCAGCACATCTAAAGAGCTGCTCAATTCTAGAACATGTATGGAATGTCTCCAAATGTCTTGTTAACAAGTTCAATGGCAATATATCACAATAGTAATCTCTACCTTTTTTGTTTTTCCTAGGTCTCTACTTACTGTGACACAAAGCATTTGAATGTAGATACCACACGTCTACCAATAACAATGTTCTCTATTTCGCAACAGGTTGATATGGCACAGCACCTGGGCAGAGCTTGGTAACCGAACTGACTTCCACTCCACCCCCGGAGGAAGCCCTCTGTGATGACAACACTCTTGGACATGTGGATGTGGTTGACGATCCTGGCACATCTGGTCAGCCTGGACAGACGGCAATAGTGAGTTTCACTGTGCCCACACCAACACGTCCCTCCCCACTGTAACAACTCAGTCAACCCCCATGCCACCAACCTGTGTACCTAGCACAGTCACTACCATCTTGTGCCCCCCAGTCCTGGATTCTGAGGTGAGAATCACCAGCCCAGTAGCCAGAGGAGCCAGGAAGCAGAGGGAGAGGGCTCCCTGGGCCAAGGGCACTGTCTGTGGTGGTAGGGGTCGTGGGAGGGTACTGTGGCCCCGCTGAGTGACGCCACTGGGGCCACTCACACTCAGGCCACCATCGACCAAGTCTTAAGAGCCTATCAGGACTTCTAAGATGTAATGGGCAAGGTATTGATGGAAATCCCGGAGATGAAGCAGCAGCAGAGGGATATACACCAGGAGCTGGCCACCCACAACACCAACATGGGCCTGCTCATTGGGGTGCTGCAGGACATCAACACAACCCGGTGCAGGAATTTTCCACCACCATCTACCTCTTCCTGTGGTCCAACTACATCCGGGCCATCTACATCTGTGGCTGCCACAGGAAGGGAGGCTCTGCCAGAGGGACATATGCCTGCAGACACCCCTGTCCCTCCAGCAGCGGATCCAACCCGTGGTCGCAAGCGGGGACGTCCATGCAAAAATCCAGGAGGTGCAGATGGCAAGACACCCACCACCACCAGCAAGACACCTCGATCTTCATTTCCTCCAGTGTGTGTAACACATTCACTCTGTTGACTATTTCTGGACACTTTTCCCTTTCCGATGGGAGTAGTATTTTGGACTTTGGACTTTAGACAGTTTGGCATCTACAACTACGGTTTCATTCACCATGACAGACTACTTCACTTTTTTTGTTATGTTTGTTTTTGCACAATGTATCTCTTCACCATTACCATTTTAATAAATACACAAACTTATTGTCTTCTGTAGTACATCTCACATCTAGCAATGTATATATGTACTCCCATGTGAACTTTACAATGCCAAAACAAGCTACTTGTGTAATCATGGATATGTTGCAAGTACACAATGTTTAGCTCAGGATCACAACAATGTCACACCAACACGTACATACAAGTGTCTTGTCTTATAACATCTTTATTCTATTTTTCCAATTTTAGTCTGGAATGATGTCAGAAACACAGCAAATCAAACATGACTCAAATATTCTGTGGCAGCAATCACAGTTTATGGTGCAGACCTTACCAACATGGAAGGAGGGGATACATCAGACAATTTCCTATAGAATAGGCAAAATAAAATTGGTATATGTCATCAGCTTAAACCATATCGCCTACCTCACAAAAGAAATCCCACATAATTTAAAACAATAAACAGACACATGGCAGTACAACAGTTTCGGATCACAGGGTAATTCCAATGCAGTGTTGCTGCATCTGGTGGAATGTCACAAAAAATGTCAGGGATGTGCTACAAGCACTTTAGCCTGCAATGAGGAGACACATCAACAGCTACATACAGTTTATACACAATGAGCATTTAGCCATTGTGAAGGGAGACTAGCATGATTAGGTCCCACAACAACATTTTTGAGCAAATGATGGCACACATATTGCATTAGGACCACCAAACGACAAGGAACAAGTCCACGGATTACACTTAACTTCCATCCTATCGCTGTGCAAGCTGTCTTGGTATAGGTTTTGTACACCCAAAGTCTGTGACAGACATTCCCAGGAACAATCCACGTCCACTTCGTATGTCCAAACAGCATCATATACCTGTTAATGTCACAACTCTGAAATGTCCAAAGGAAGATGCCATGGTGAAGGTACCTAAAACGGACCAAAACAAAGAGATTAGCTATGAAACCATGCATATGACACATTTCACATAGTCAACTTCTGGAGAAAGCAGTCCATGACAAACATCTAAGCTAAACAAAGCAATACTAACAAAATTAGCATCTGTCAAAACCTTCCCCCACAAACACCTTCACCAGAATTTGCCAGAGCTTTATCTTCCTAATATTTTCCCTAAAAATACTCCTCACATCATCACAAGAGTTGCTTTAATAGTCAAAGTCATGACATCTCACAATATACTTACACTCATGAGAAGAAGTTGTAGATGAGACCTTGATGCAAGTCAGCTCCTTCCTCTTCACCAGTTTCATCATCATTTGGCATTTCAGGATCCTCACCAGGTGGCACTTGTTGGTCTCCATCCTCTGTGATATAAGGGATGTTCTGTCGCAGCGCGATGTTGTGGAGCATGCACCACGGTGATTTGACACACCTTCCCGGGTGAGTAGAGGAGGGCTCCCAACATCTGGATCTGGCTTTCAGGAGCCCAAAAGCCTGCTCCACTGGTCGCCATGTTCTTCCATAGGCCTCATTGAAGTGGACTTACCCTGGCATTGTTGGATTCCTCTGCAGTACCAACAACAATGGATGGTTGGGATACACTGAGTCTCCTAGATGGAAGACAGACATAGGTGCAGCAATAAGTTACATTGTTTCTGATCATACTATCTGACATCCCCCACACAAAATTAGGACAGATCAAACTTACCAACAAGCCAGGCCCTCTCCGTTAGTAGTTGTGACACCAGCTGGGGTATGGTGCTTTTCTGCAGTACGAAGGAATCATGGGCTGATCCTGGAACCGGCAACAGATGTTTGAGATGTACAAATCCGGTAAGCAGATATCTTGCATGTTGATAGTGCTTCCTGTTACTGTAAACTTGTTCCCTGGCTTGCAGTGATACTAAGGCAATATGAGTGCCATCAATGGCTCCAACCACATGTGGGATGTTACCAAATCCATAGAAGGCAACCTTTACATTGGCTAAATCCTCACGTCTGGGGAACTGGATGTAGCTGTCCTTGTGTCTCATCTTTGCTGAAAGCATGTCTTGTAGTACACCACTGAACATTGGCTGTGACATACCACCAGATATAGCCACAGTGTATTGAAAGGAACCTGCAGCCAGAAAATGTAATACTGCCATAAGTCTCACAATACGTGGGATACATGTGGGATTAGGGTTTTGAGGAAGGAGATCAGGCTCCAACTGATGACATAAATCCTGTATTGTTTGCCTATTCAAACTAAACTTATTGATGACATCCATTTCTTCCATGGTCTGAAGGTCTGGAAATGGGCGGTACACTGGAGTATGTCGTCTCCTCCCTCTCCAAGGTTACCTATGTGTGGAGTGACAACAATTTTTAACATTGGTAACAGTATCCTGAGTAACATTTATGAAGAGTAAGCCAAAAGTCATGAGACAAACATAACTGTTTCAGAAAGCATTGCACATAATTCACATAATAATTGTCTACTGTCCAATATCCAATATCCACCTATAATCCCCATTGTGGTCTTCACATGTGTCTGTAGCAGAAATGTGCACATTATGCAGCCAAAAATGTATCATGAGCACCCTAAGATTGTAAAGTTTAAATTTTTTCACAAAATATAGTCATCGGTGGTGTACAGTGCACCACGGTGATATAGCGTTTATGCACAGTAATGCACTACACTGATGTTTGTGTAAAGCAAATTACAGAGCAATGGAGTAATACATCTGTAAACATGTTACAACACATTTGTAATCAACTGCGCGGTGAGCGGTTCCATTCACGGCGGACACAGCCATAGGCTAACATTGGTGATTGTGATGGTAGCGGCCCAATGTCTATGCTGATGACTGCGTACATGGCATACGTGTATGACAAGGTTTGAAAAATAGCTCACTTACCTCCTGACACTGCTGCTATCAACACCTCCTCCAATTTAGCTGATGTTTGCCACCTCTGGGAGCAATCATGCCAGGCCAAGCAGGTGAGAGGGGCCGGGCATTCTCTACAGAGGAGCTGGAGAAACTGATTGAAGAAGTCCTTCCCCTGTATGGCCGGCTCTATGGCTCACCAGAGGAACAGGTAACTATTTCACAAGCATATTTTACTCTGTTCAACTCCATTCTTTCCATTCTTACAGACTTCAATGTGCCTCTGAGTCCCAGAGTGAATTCGGATTACTGTTGTAACATTTTGTGGTCCCTACATAGGACAATCAGGTAATGGATTGTGCAGCACTGTACTTTGTGTACTTAACATCACCATTGTGACATGTGATGTGTGATAAGTCCTATATACTACTTGTGTTGCATGCACATATCTATACATGCATACATTTCATGGTGCCTATGATATATTTCCTAATCAGATCATGGTAAATGTGCAAAGAAATGTATAAGATTTACAGTATGAGCTGCTATGTATACTGTAAGAAGCAGTTGAGGATGATGTTAGCTATGTGTAGAGTCCATATATCACTCAGCCCACATCAGGGCTCACCAAACTGTTGGCTGGGAACTAGCTATACCTCACAGACCTTAGAGTGCCACACAACTTTGAGGTCACGTATTGGATTGACACAAGATGTGCTTTTATGTATTGAATTGGTGGAAATGTGATGTTCATGTGGGATCAGTATGCTCAGCCTGCAGAGAGCAAGGCCTGACAATGAGTTGTGCCCAGTCTGGGCCATGGCCCAGGCTGGGGCAGAGTTACTGTAGCAATACAACTGATGCACATAGTAATCTCCCTGTAGACCTGCAGATCCTTGGATGTTCCCAAAATTAGTTTTCTGAACCAATAGAAGCCCTGTTTGCTTTTACATGGACTACATTTGGAATGGTGACTTCTTTCCATTGACCCACATTGTCAATGTGTGGAATGTACTAATGACAGACTCCTTACTCCCACAGGTCTGTTGTCAATTTTCAATATGTAATGCTTGCACTGTACAGGCTTATTGCCCATGTAACACATTAACAGTGCAGATAGTTGGTTACTTCTGAAGAGAATTTGATATGTGAATCACCAGCTTTGTTACATTCAACCAATCAAAAAAGACATACACAATTATGTTGAATGTCATCCCTGTAACAGTGCCACATAAGGCAAAAGGTGTGCCCTGTGATGGCAGTACATACCACACAAACTCAATTAGACATAGTATGATATCCCATTAAGTGGTAGACATGTCCACACATCACCAGAGAGGAAGCTCTCAGTGACACACATGCCAGCCCTTTCATTGTGACCAAAGTCGTAGGATGTAGTCTATACTATGGTATCAGCGTGTATGAACTGTATACATCAAGTCAATGGGCCTGGCTGTAAAGGTGTCTGTACAGTCTTGCACAAGTAGTTTGCCCTTCAGAAGGTCACAATGGTGTGTTGTGTTTCATAGTAGCTCACGTCACAGTACATGTAGGATGGCCCTGGGCTACATGATGCTAGTGGGCTTGCTTAGTCAGTGTAGGTCATGAGCAGGGTTGAGGATAGTCAGCAGATGACTACAAAAGTGTGTACTCCTGTATTTGTAGTCCTTAGCATCCGAGAATTACACATGTAGTGTGTTAACTATTGATTTATGCTTGTGCTAGGTGTGTACAAAATGTGTGTCAACCAAACAGATATCTTAAAACTTGCAGTTATAATCTGTTTCTTCATCTATTGCATCCATACAGGTCAATGCCCAACAGAAGCAAGCCATTTGGAAAGCCATCACCGGAAGGTGTGGACCCTGGGGGTCTACCACCGGTGCAGTGTCCGCTGCAGGAGAAGGTGGGAGGACCTGAGGCTCTGGACCCAGATCACGGAGGTCCAACTGGGGATGTCCTCCCAACGTGGATGGGGCGCACGCGTGACCCCTAATGGCCCGCATATTGGCGGTGGCCTACCCGGAACTTGATGGACAGTTGAGGGCCACCAGCAGCTACAAGGGGGTGAGTCCCGGCAGACCTATATAAGCTGAATGTGGCACTTTGGTCCAAAATCTTAACTCATGTTTTTAATGTGGCAAGTCAGCATGGTTTCCCGAGGTCTTGGTCCCAATCTATTTTTATACCTGTTTTTAAGAAGGGGCAGAGAGAAGATCAGCAATGTTATAGGCCCAAATCAATGATTGATTCCGCTGTGAAAGTATTGGGGAGAGTGATCCTTAGCAAACTAACAGAATGGTTTGAAGAGAGTCGTGTACTCTCAAATCTGCAGTACGTGTTCAGGAAGGGTAGGAGCACAACGGTCCAGTGCCTAAACCTGCAGCTGTTAGTTGGGAAATACACAGCCGCTAAGACAGGGCCACTACATCTACCCGTGGTTATACATGTTACATTGCCAACTTTGTGTGTTACAGGCAGGCATTTCACCATCAATATTAGGGGTGGCCTATGTGGGACGCACAAGAAGAGTTATTGGTTGTGTAGGTCTGGTAGTAGGTGCATGCTGATGTGCTTTGCCTATTGTCTTTCTTACCAGGAACACAGCAGAGTCCAGCCCACTACCAATTTACTGTCTTGAGCAGACAAATGTCTGAGTAAAGTGATTAATCAGCTCATGTTGTTTGATGTTATGGGTGGCAATTGTACCAAACAGGCCACTTGTCTTCAGTATTTCAGGACTGATGCTCCCTCACTACTGTGTCTCATGTGAAGGTAGCCCTCTTACATGTGAAATAGCATACAGTGAACCTTGGGTGCAGTCACTGAACAGTAGTTCCCCTTGGTAAGTGGGGGAATGTGCAGTAACATGAGAAAGCAAACATCACTGGTGCCATCAGTTACTAGTGCCTACATGTTGGCATGTGTACCTTTCCCTGTTGTAGTATCATCTGCACTACTGTTTCATATATGATCTACTTTTCTTCATAGGTTGATGTCTGATTCCATCACAAATGTGTGTCTAGGCCAATCTGTATTTGAAAATAGTTATTTGTGATGGGTATACAGTTCATGTGTTACCACAGACAGGAGTGTGTAGACATTGGTAGATGGGTCACACATACCCTAAGCCATTACTCAATGAAATTAGTTAGGTCCAATTGATGTAGCAATGAAGGGCATGATAGGTAGACTTATAGTAATTTCTCACAATGTGAATTTCCATGCCATTGATGTGGGAGTATTCAGTTATGTGAATTGCACAAGTTGACTTGTCAAATTTCATTCACTGAGTGGTGACATGCATCAGGTAGTAACATGCAAAAATGTAGAGATCATATGTGAGTGTCTACACTCAGTAATACAATGGAATTAGTGTTTGTGAGACATAAATGTACTGTGATGTGCCTTCCCACTAGGACACAGGTTAAACCACCTCTTCATGAAAGGGAGATTCTCTGAGACTCAACAACCTTTAATGGCCTATTGGATTTTAAGTATGCAATGTAAGAATAGTGTTCTCAACAGTACCAATCTGGACTGGGGATGTCTCTAGGCCTAGCTGATTCATTATTCTGTGGATATTTGTAGACAAATCTCCTAGATATTTGGGCCAGATTGTCTCCAGTCTACTTTTATGTGCTGCATGTGATACATAGCAAAGCCACTTAAGTACAGCTTTCATGAGACTATTCTGACAGTGGATATATGAGGAAGTTTCTATTAGGAAGTGTCAATTGTGCGAAATGAGCATTTCCATGTCACCTTCTTCCTTCTTCTGTACATATTGCTGCAACATGGCTGTATTAGTTGACCATCATTTTATCATGATGTGGTATTAGGTATATGACCATTTGCTGATTGCAAGGCCTTATGTGGAATCTGTAGTAATGAATTTGTCATTGCCATCCTATTTTATGACATCAGGTTAATAAGGTATACTACAAGAGCTAAACTATACAAGGTGATCAAGTATCCTACTAGATACATGAGTATGGAGATCAGACAACTTCACTCATGCAATTGAAGCTGTCTGCGGTTATGACTTCACTGTGAGCAACTGTTTACAGTTCATGTAGCAGGCATGCATGTGTTCATGCTAATGCTGAAGCTAATATAGTGGACCTTGTAGCTAGAGTTTTCTGTACACTTTATTAATGTTCTGTGATCAAAGCTGTTGGTCAAGGGTGTTCTGGCACATGCAATAAACCTATTTTAAATGTCATTTCAGCATTGTCCCAGGCAATCGGAGGAGACAGGGCCAATATCTTTGGGGAAGCAGCTGGTCACAGTGGCTCCGGTCATCACACAACAGACACTGAGGAAGCCAGTGGCCCAGAGGGTGAGGGGAGTGCCACGGAGGGCACAGACTGAACGTCACCATCTTCAGAGTCAACCTCCAGTATACACTCCCTAGTGGTGGCAGAGCACACAGGACCTGTACCCACACTATCCTTGTCTGCCACCCCCCTTCAATCTCCACCCTCCCTGTTGCTCCCCACCCACTTGGCCGAGTCCGCCCCCCCAAGGGGGTAGCTGTCTCCTTTGCTCCAGGATCCTCAGCCCCTGACCCTGCTACCCCTGCTGCCTTGAGTGGCGAGGCTATTGACCTGAGAAACATTTCTGTGGGTCAGACTGCACTACTGAATACCATCGAGGGGCAAGGCAGCCATCTGCAACAGATGGTGGCCTA
This sequence comes from Calotriton arnoldi, assembly GCA_963921515.1. Taxonomy (NCBI): domain Eukaryota; kingdom Metazoa; phylum Chordata; class Amphibia; order Caudata; family Salamandridae; genus Calotriton; species Calotriton arnoldi. The sequence goes on from CAWUFW010003473.1 coordinate 1,442,717, forward strand.
CCTGGAAGGCATCCACAGTGCTATGTCTGGTCTACAGATATCTTTTCAGGCTCTGGCCTCCTCCCTCATGACAGCCTTTCACCCATGCCAAACTTCTACCCAACCTCCTTCCTCTTCCCCATCCAAAGTCCCTATTCCCATGCCTGTCCCAAGCACACTCACACATACGCAAGTACACACTTCAACAGCCCCAAGCAGCACACGCAAACACAAAAACACCAGAAAACACACAAGCACACAACCACTCACCTGACACTAACCACCCTCATTACCACCTCCATCCCCAAAAAAAACCCAGACACCACACCTGAACCCACAGACCCTTCAACCACCCCAGCATTATCCCAGGCACTACACCCGTACCACCAGACCCATCCACCACCCCCCAGCATTACCCCAGACACCACACATGCACCACCAGATATATCCACCACCCCCAGCATTACCCTAGACACCTCACCCACACCATCAGACCCATTAACCACCCCAGTATTCCCCCAGACACCACACCTGCACCATCAGACCCATCCACAACACCCAGCATATGTAGCATGCCCACATCACACACACCTAAAAAACGCAAACGCACACACTCACCCACACAACAGACAGCTACAAACACGATACATCAGACACACAGACACCTGCAACAACAACACACTCACCCACACCTGACACTTCTACTCCCTCTACCTCCCAACACCTACTCCCTACCGAACATCCTGCCCATTTTCCCAGTTAAAAGCATGTTCTTTGCCGTTGTCCTTACCCATGTCAAACCGGACCCCCCTCCCAAAGCCAAAGGAACCTTTTCCACACTGAACCCATCCCTTCCAAATCCCATTAAACCCCTTACAGTGTCATGAAAGACAAGTTTAGTGGCACAGCAGTGTGCTGGACCACGCATTGTGTTAACGGACTGGCCATTGATGTTTGCTTTATTCTATGTGTTTATTATTGACAAATTAAAAACTTTGCTTGTTTCAGTACACATTAGTCCTACCATTACATTTCTAAATGTTTGATATTATTGGATACTTTGGGATGTGTGACTACAGTTGTGTTTGTTTCACCCTGATTGATGATCCATTTGAAGTGGTTAGTATGATCTGACCTTGGAACCAGTGCTGGAGACGCACAGGACAGAGGGAAATGTTCAATGGATGGATATGTGGGATGAATTCCAATTGGGGCTGTCATCGCATTGGGTGGCATTTCATATGGTAAGTATTTCAGCTTGGATTGGCCAATGTCAATATCTTTTAGCTTGCACTTCTCCCTATGATGTAGGTTGGATATGTGTTTGATGTGTGCAAGTTAGATATTTGTTTATCCACACATGGAGGGTGTTAAATTGACATACCTTTGTAGACATTTTTATGGACATGTGTCCAGTTCCGTGTGTGTACCTTACACCTACTTTATGTAAATGTTTGACAAATGCTGTTACTGCTGTGTTTGCTTTCATGACTTGCACTTACACATTTCCCACATATGCATGGCACTTGTTTAAGCTACCAGTTGCCCCTGATATACTTCAATCCACAGGTCCTGTGCACATAGAGGTTTTGAGGCATGTGCAAAGTGGACTGTGGCCCAGGACCCTAGCTTTCAGGGGTCCCCCTGGTAGAGGCATACCTATTCTGCAGAGAGTCTTTTCATTGTGACCTTTGAATGCTTCTCACACTGATTATTTGGAATCCCATTTACCAAACATAACCTTTTAATGTGAGTGATGTGTGGGAGTCCATTACAGAGATTTAACAGAGAAGGTATTTTTCAGTTTCATGACACATCCAAACAGATGTATCTTTGATATCACAACAGGACCTAGGATGTGAGCAATGTGAGGTTGTCACAGAGATCAATAGGTGTGATATCGATGAGGAGGTACTGTTGTGTGACACAATTTAATGCACACATTACTATCCCTGATTATGAGATGTGAACACATGTCAACTTTTGTAGAGTGTGCCTGTGCAGTGTCAGTAACCTGGCCAAAGAGGGCATCATAGAGCTGTAATTGGATGTTATGTTATAAAACTTCTAAAGCGCACAAATACCCGAGGGTGTCTTGGCGCTAAGTTGGGTATTGCAGTGTAACAGGAACAAGAGGAAGCTAGGCATTGAAAAGCCAAGTTTTTAAAAGTTTCCTAAAACTCAATAAAGTGGAAGCTGCTTTGATATTTATGGGCAGACTGTTCCATAGCGCCGAGGCTTCAGAAGAGAAACATCTGCCCCCCATTTGAGTCTCTTAAAACTGGGGCGAGAGATCATCAGTGTATTGTTTGATCGTAGGTCTCGATTGGGTATGTGCCAAGAGAAGGATTGTTTAAGGTATCTGGGACCAGAGTCATGTAAGGCATTGTAGGTAAGGCACAGGTCCTTGAATTTAATACGGTTGACCACTGAAAGCCAGTGGAGCTTCTTGATGGAAGCTGAAACAGGATGAAACTTGGGCAGATCAAGAATAAGTCTTGCCGCCGCATTTTGAACGCTCTGTAATTTCCTTGTGTACTGTTTATGAAGCTTAATGTACAGTCCGTTACAATAATCCAGTTTGGAAAGAATTAGTAAGGAAATAACAGTTTTTCTAGAGGTAAAGGGAATGAAAGGGAGAATCATCTTGATAGTTCTCAAAGTATTGAAACTGGACGAGACGACCGAGCAGATATGCTTATTAAAGTTCAGTTTGTCATCAATGACTATGCCCAGATTTTTCGCTTTTTGGACCGGGATGGGGAGGGTTCCTAACTCCGTAGGCCAGCATGCTGGGTTCCAGAAATGGGTATTATTGCCAAAAAGAATGACCTCGGTTTTCTCCGAGTTCAGTTTAAGGCAATGCTTACCCATCCAGTTGCTGACTGCTCTCATACAGATGTGAAACTGGGAAGTGTTGAATTCTACATTGCTGGAGGCCGATGCAACAATCTGCATGTCGTCTGCGTACGAAGTGGGAGAGAACCCAAAGGATCTGATCAGGGAGGAGAGTTCGATAACATAAATATTAAAGAGTAGGGGACTCAGGGAAGATCCTTGAGTGACCCCACAAGGGAGGGAGAAGGACTTTAATGTGAAATTTCCCAACATAACCGAGTGCTCCCTGTCTGTTAAGAACGACTCGAGTAAGTCGAGAGCTTTGTCAGTGATGCCCAATTTTTTAAGGCGATCAATAAGGGTAGCATGATCCACTGTGTCGAACGCCGCCGACAGATCAAGGAGGATAAGTGCTGCAGAATATCCAGAATAGTTTTTATTTCATCTGTAGTCTTAATTAAAGCCTTCTCTGTGCTGTGTTCGGCCCTGAAGCCGAATTGGGCGGAGTCCAGTAACTGATTATCTTGAATGAACTGTCAGTTGTGAATTAATACGTTTTCCCACTAACTTTGCAGGAAATGGCAAACTTGAGATAGGGCGATAGTTCGCTGGATTATCTGGGTCTAGATTAGGTTTCTTAAGAAGCGGCAAAATGGAGGCCTTTTTCCACAATTTGGGGAAGGTCCTGGAACTTAACATCCCATTAAAGATGTTAGTGAGATAAGAGACAATAGGAACTGGAATCTTTTTAAGAATCGATGGGGGACAGAGATCCTGAGGTGATCCCGATTTGGTGGAATTGAGTAGATTAAGGACTTTTGCATCAGTGACAGATGAGAATTGGCTGAGTTTGGGTTGAAGATTCTTGTCCAGTGAATTAGGGTCAGGAGTAGGAACTTGTGCTGTAATAGGGATAGTGTTGAGGTCCGTGATTCTAGAATAAGTAAACGGGTTGTAAATTTGTTCAACTTTCTTACAAAAATAAGAGGCCATTTTCTCACAAAAGGATATACTGCAATTATTGCCTCTATTCTCTGGGGATTTGGTGAGTTTGTTTATAACTTGAAAGAGTTCTTTAGCAGAATGCTTGGACGTTTCAATTTGTTGTAAAAAATAAGCAGATTTTTCCTTATTAATGGTTGCCTTATAACTATCCATGGACTGTTTATAGATTGCTCTGTCAGGAGAATTATAATTTGTTCTCCATTTCCTTTCAAGTCTTCTACAATTTTGTTTTTCCAGACGGAGAGTTTAATTGAACCAGGGTGCCAATTGTTTAAATTTGTGAGGGCTCCTACGTTTTTTGGGCACAGCTTTAGAGATGGCAGAGTTTAGCTATTGTGTGTAATTTGCCGCGGCCTGAGTTGGATCGGGCCATTGGGCGTGATACTCCTGAGGAAGGTGCTGTTGCAGGATATCGAAGTTGGTTTTAGACCAGAGATAGTGTAATGTAGGGTTGAAGTCTGTTATCCTACTTTGAGCGGGGGAAACAGTCAAATTAAAAGTGATGGCTTTATGGTCAGACCATGTGAGTAGAAGAAAATGCTTTACTTAGATGAAATGATTGTTGGAAAAAATGGCATCTAATATGTGTCCAGCACTGTCTGGGCTGCTGTTGAAGTTGGGGAAGGTAAAGGCATTCATTATGTTCAAAATAGCCTCAGTATCTTTATCCTCCTTACAGTCTAAATGAAAGTTGAAATCCCTGAGTACTGTGAAATTGCTATTGCAGGCCCCTCCCTCGACAAGAGTAGAAATAGAGTGTAGAAAATCATGTTTTGGGCCTGGGGGATGATAGATAAGCAATCCTTTGAAAGCGTATTTGTTTGTTAGTTCCAAACTAAAGGGGAGAGATTCGCAATCCAGGTTAGGCGTGGGGTCCATTTTACACTTAAAATGACTTTTGTAAATTATTCCTAAACCTCCACCTTTTTTTATCAGTCTGTCTGCTCTAATCATTGAGTAACCTGGGGGGGGTTGCTGTTAATAGATCTGGGCTGGAATGGTTAGTTGCCCAGGTTTCTGTAACAAAGAGGACATCTAATTGTTGACTCTCAATAAATTCTGCAGTCGCGTAGGCATGTTTAACAAGAGATCGTGCATTAATCAAAGCCAAGCGGAATTCAGGGGAAGTCAAAGACTGAGGGGCATATTATCAAGGGCTTTATCGCCGCTATAGCGGCACTTTTTGCCGCTAAAGCGGCAATAATTTTATCGCCCTATTAGCAAGCTGTCGCTAACAGGCGTTAGCGACAGCTTTCAGGCGTTAGCGGCCGCGTTTACCATCGCCTTGCATGTCAGCGATAATTATCGCTAATGACACGCAAGGAAGGCGTTCCCTACTAAAAGCGACTGAAAACAGTCGCTAATCCCACTACCCCCTATTAGCAAGGCAGGCGAAGCAATAAAATAATTCGCGCTAAGCGCGTTTATCGCTAGATTTCATCACCTGCTAGTGAGGATGACTTACCTGTTTAAAGTATAGGAGGTGGATTCTAATGCTGAATCCACCTTAGCGATAATGCGAGAATATCGCTGCTTTTCCAGCGATATTCTCGCTTTTTGCCCCTATCGCTGGAAATATTATCGCTATGGAGATAAACCTTGTTAATAGGGTGTTATCTCAGCAATATTTTCCAGCGATAGGCGGCGTTAACCAAAGTTGCGCTAAGCGCAGTTAGCGATATTTATCGCTATTCCTTGATAATATGCCCCTGAGTATTTTTAGGGAGAGAATGTTTGACAGAAATCAACGGCTCATGGCTGGGTACCTGAAATCCACAGTTATTACATTGAAGATTAGGGGGATCCTGACTAGGAGCAGCCCGTAAGCAGCAATGATCCAGTATAATGAGCGAGTGAAGATCTTTCCCTGACCAGCTGATCCTGATATCTTTTTCAGGGGCAAATCGGGCAGCGTATCCGGCCCTCAGCGCGATCTTGGTGCGGACGGGCACAGACGGGCTTGCCTTAGGTGCATCTGCTGCGTGTCGAGCCCAGCATGTGGTTTTATCGCTGGCCGAACGCGTCCTATGACCCCCCCACTTGAAGTGATTAGGGAAAGGGGGAGGGACTGCAACCCTCCGCACAAACAGCATAGCGGCGAGGGACCAGCAGAGCAGAGAGTGCAAAAAAGCAAAGAGCAGCCAAGAGAGATAAAAGTAAGCTGTACTTTAAAAGGATATAGTTTGAAAAGAAGGAGCCACTTACTCTATCAGCCGGCACTACATCAAAGGGTTCCACCTACACACTGCAACCACTGCGCGTCCAGCCCAGCATGTGGTTTTATCACTGGCTGTTAGATTTGGGGGTCTCTAGTTGGCAGAGGTAGGTACCTTTGACCAAATAGGGACCCTTGTGTCTAGTCAGGGTAAGGGGGTACACGCCTAAAATAACCCCTGCTCACCCCCTTGGTAGCTTGGCACGAGCAGAAAGGCTTATCTCAGAGGCAGTGTGTAAAGCATTTGTGAACACATACAGTAATGAAGTGACAACACTACAGATGGACACCACACCAGTTGTATATTAAAAATAAGTTTCTTTTATATAGATTTAACACAAGACCACAAACGACAAAAATCCACAATACTGTACTTCGAAAATGGTAGATATAGCTTAGTTCTCTTAAGATGTTAAATGCGACACTTTGAGTTCAATGTACCTTTGGATGCCTAACGCTATACAACGAAAGTGTTGCAGGGAAGGTGATGCGTCGGTTCCTTACAAGCAAGAACGGTGATGCGTCGGGTCCCTACTGATTCGTAGGGGATGCGTCTGTTCTTCTCGGCGTGGGGAGGTGATGCGTCGGTTTCTTACTGCGCTTCCGTGGCGATGCGACCAGCAGCGCCGTGATGCGATGAAGATCCGGTGCAATGCGACAAAGATGGCGTCTTCTTCTTGATGCGACACGATGCGTGCACGCCCGACGGCCGTGCGGCGACTCTTCTGAGCCGCGACAGGCCCTGCGACACGCTACCCGGTAATGCGGCGGCGTCTGATGCGACGTCGATCCTCTTCTCCGGCGATGCGAGGCGCTTCGGCAATGATGCGACAGCGGCGGCGACACTCTTCTCCGTTGATGCGGCGGCGTCTGATGCGACGTCAATCCTTTTCTTCGGCGATGCGAGGCGCTTCGGCTGCGGCGGCGACGCTTCTTCTTCGTGAGTCGCGCTTCCAGCTCCTTGCGACATGCAGTCCCTCAGAAAGTCCAGCACAGCAGCAGGCACTTTCCAGAGAGACTCTTGGGGAGCTGGTTGGTGAAGTCTGTTGTCCCTGAGACTTCAGCAGAAGGCAAGCTCTATCTCAAGCCCTTGGAGATCCTTCACAAGTTGATGAAAGTACACACAAAGTTCCTCTCTCCTTTCTTTGGCAGTCAGGCAACCACTGCAGGCCAATCCCCCAAACAGCACTCAGTTTAGGGATAGTCTCTTCCTCAGTTTCTCTGGTTCCTCTCCTCAGCAAAGGTTTCTTCTTGTTTTCCAAAGTGATCTAAAGTTCTGGGGTTTGGGTCCCCTCTTTTATACTCATTTTCCCTTTGTTCTCTGAAGGCAGAGAGGCCTTTGCCTAGTCCAAACCAGTTCTGGTCAGTCCTGGAGCACTTTGTTGACAAGACTCCTTCTTTCCTTTCACAGTGTAGGCCAGGGACATCAGACACACCACAGGAGGTGGAGCCAGCATTGTGGAGGGAAGGCACAGCCCTATTCAGGTCCCAGATGCAACTCCTCCCACCCATCTACATGCAGATCTCTCTATTCAGCCCTGTGCTGACTCACCCTGTCTCCTGGAATCCCCCAGCCCCTGTCACTCACAAACCAGACAAGGAATACACAACCTAGCAGAGGCAGGCTTGGATAGTTAGGCAAGAAAATACCTACTTTCTAAAAGTGGTATTTTCAAACACAGAATGTTAAAACCAACTTCACTAAAAGATGTATTTTATCATTCTGAGTTCAGGCATACTAAATTCGTTTTTCTACCATGTTCCCTGGGTCAGTTAGGATTATAAGATGTAATAATCAAACTGCCCATTCTGGCCTATGGGGAACAGGTAGCCTTGCAATAGTGAAAAACGAAAATGGCTGTAATTCACTATTAGGACATGCCACACACACCAGGGCATGTCCTACCTTATACTTACAATGCACCCTGCCCTTGGGCCTACCATAGGGGTGACTAATATGCAGAAAAGGGAAGGTTTAGGGACTGGCAAGTGGGTGCACTTGCCCAGTCAACATGGCAGTACCAGACTGCACACAGGCTCTGCAATGGCAGGCCTGAGACACACTTTTACAGGCTGCTTCTGTGGGTGGCACAACCAGTGCTGCAAGCCCACCAGCAGCATTTGGTTTACAAGCCCTGGGCACACTCAGTGCACTGTACTAGGGTCTGACAAGTAAACCAAACCAACCAATCATGGAGTCACTAATCCATACATCAATTTACCATAGGGAGCACTTGCACTGTGGCACTGAATAGCAGTGGCACAGTGCCCAAAGCATCTATAACCAGCAAAAACACATGAGGCAGCATCAAAAAAATGGAAGGGAGACCCACGCCAACAGTGCCAGGTCTAACACGTGTCCCCTCCAGCTGAAATGTGGGGAGAACTACCCTACCTCCTGGGAGTTCTCTTCACTAAGGCGGAAAAATCTGGACAGACCATCAGCATTGGCGTGTTCTGTACCAGGGCGGTGTTCCACCGTGAAGTCCATACCCTGTAGGGAAATGGACCACCTCAACAGCTTTGGATTCTCACCCCTCATCTGCATTAAGCATCTGAGGGGCCTGTGGTCTGTCTGAACCCGGAAGTGAGTCCCAAACAGGTATGGTCTCAGCTTCTTCAGTGCCCAGACACCAGCAAATGCCTCACGCTCAATCGCACTCCACCTCTGTTCCCGTGGAAGTAACCTCCTACTGATGAAGGCTACGGGTTGATGTAGGCCCTCCTCATTTATCTGTGACAAAACAGCCCCCACACCATGCTCTGAAGCGTCTGTTTGAACGATAAACTCTCTTGAGAAGTTGGGTGCCAGGAGCACGGGCGCCGTGCACATGGCAGTTTTCAGGGCCTCAAAAGCTTTCTGACAGGTGTCAGTCCAAATCACTTTCTTGGGCTGCTTCCTGGAAGTCAGCTCTGTCAAGGGTGCAACGATGCTGCCATACCCCTTGACAAACCTCCTGTAATACCCAGTGAGTCCTAAAAAGGCTCTCACCTCTATCTGGGTCTTGGGGGGCTCCCAAGCCAGGATGGTCTCAATCTTGGGCTGTAGGGGCACCACCTGGCCGCTCCCAACCTGGTGTCCCAAGTACACCAGGGAACCCTGCCCGATCTGGCACTTACTTGCCTTAATCGTGAGGCCTGCCCTCCGCAGCGCCATCAACACTTCCCAGAGGTGGCGCAAATGTTCTTCCCAACTGGTGCTGAACACTGCAATGTCATCCAGGTAGGCGGCACTGAACTCTTCCAGTCCAGCCAACACCTGGTTGACCAACCTCTGAAAGGTGGCAGGGGCATTCTTCATCCCAAAGGGCATAACCCGGAACTGGTAGTGCCCATCTGGTGTGGAGAATGCTGACCTCTCTCTTGCCCCATCAGTCAAGGTGATCTGCCAGTACCCAGACGTTAGATCAAACGTGCTGAGGTACCAGGCAGCCCCTAACCGATCGATGAGCTCATCAGCTCTGGGGATGGGGTGCGCGTCAGTCCTCGTGACTGAATTGAGCCCTCGGTAGTCCACACAGAACCGGAGTTCTGGTGTGGCACCCGGTGCAGCAGCCTTTGGGACCAAGACCACTGGGCAGGCCCAAGGACTGTTAGAGGACTCAATCACCCCTAACGCAAGCATCTTGGAGACCTCCTCCTTGATGCAAGCTCTCACCCTGTCAGTTACCCTGTAAGTTTTGTGCTTAACAGGAGGACTGTCTCCAGTGTCCACATCATGGACGCACCAATCAGTGACACTGGGAATCAGGGAGAACAGATCAGAAAACTGTCCCAGCAACTGGTTGCAGTCATTCTGTTGCTCAGGGGTCAGGGTGGAAGAGAGGTTCACACCATCCACTGACCCATCTCGCTCTGTCGCCGACAGGAGGTCAGGAAGAGGCTCGGTCTCCTCCTCCATTCCAGCATCTGTCGCTAAGAGCATGCCCATTTCGGACCTCTCCAAGTGGGGCTTCAGGCGGTTGACATGCAGGACCCGCAAGGGGTTCCTGGGAGACCGCAAGTCCACCAAGTAGGTAACAGGACTCTTGCGCTCCACCACCTCAAATGGTCCGGTCCACTTATCCTGCAGCGCACAAGGCTCCACTGGGGCCATGACCCACACTTTCTGACCAGGCTGAAGCTTTACCAGAGTGGCATTCTGGTCGTACCACCGCTTCATCTCCTCCTGGCTGGCTTCCAGATTCGCCTCAGCGAGTTGCCTGAAACGCCTAGTCTGGTTCCTGAAGGCCAGCATGTAGCTATATACATCCTGGGGATGTTTCCTGGGAGATTGCTCCCAGCCTTCCTTGACCAGACTCAGAGGTCCTCTCACTGGGTGACCATAGAGAAGCTCAAAGGGACTGAACCCTAGAGATTTCTGTGGCACCTCACGGGATGCAAAGAGCAGGCATGGTAAGAGGACGTCCCACTTACGCCTCATAGGTTCCTCAAGACCCATAATCATGCCTTTTAGGGTTCGGTTGAACCTCTCAACCAACCCATTTCCTTGGGGGTGGTAAGGAGTGGTAAACTTATAGGTTACCCCACACTCCTGCCACAGGGACTTCATATACTTGGAAATGAAGTTTGTACCTCGGTCAGATACTACCTCTCTAGGGAATCCCACTCGGGAGAAAATTCCCATCAGTGCCCGTCCCACCACGGGGGCCGTCACTGTCCTCAGAGGTATGGCTTCCGGGTACCGGGTGGCATGGTCCACCAAGACCAGGATGAACCTGTTGCCCATGGCTGTCTTGGGGTCCAGTGGCCCCACAATGTCAATACCTACCCGTTCAAAGGGGGTGCTGACCACAGGGAATGGCTGGAGAGGAGCCTTCTGCTTCCTCCCACTCTTTCCACTTGCCTGGCAAGTCTGACAGGTCCTGCAATGAGTGTCTGAACTCTTGCGCATTTGGGGCCAATGAAAGTGGGTGACAAGCCTCTCAAAGGTCTTGTCCTGCCCCAAATGTCCATCTAACGGCACATCATGAGCCAGCCCCAGTAGGAAGGCTCAGAAGCGCTGGGGTACCACCAGCACACGGGCTGACCCAGGCTCAGCAACCTTAGGCTCACTATACAGGAGACCATTCTCCCAGTAGATCCAATGTGATCCAGACTGATCACCTGCTGCCTGGCTTGCAGCCTGCTGCCGCAAACCCTCAAGAGAAGGGCATTCCTTCTGCTCCTTGCAGAACTCTTCCCTGGAGGGTACTCCTTCTTGCTGCCAATGGGTCAGCTCAGGCAGGTCCCCCAGTTCAGCTACTTGTTCCCCTGTAGGCTCCAGGGAATCCCCCTCAGGGTCTACCTCCTCCTGGACTGAGGGAACTCCGGGGGCCGGTTTCCCACGCCCCCTGCCTCTTCTCTTTAAGGCAGGCACCTGGGCCCCGCTCTCAGGCTCCAGGTCCTCTTGAACACCCTTACTGGCAGTCATGGACCGTGTGGTCACACACGCCCAGTCAGGCAGACCCAACATCTCCAAATGAGCACTTCGCTCCACCTTAGCCCAAGGTGAGCTCTCCAAATCATTCCCCAACAAACAGTCAACAGGCATGGCTGGCCTCACAGCTACTTGAAGAGTACCAGAGACCCCCCACTCAAAGGGAACCTGAGCCACCTTGCAGTGGCTCTCTGTGTTGTCAGCGGCAACAACTGGGTAAAGTGCATTGGGGACAACCTGCTCTTCAGACACCAGGTGACACTTGACAGCTGTCACACTGGCTCCTGTGTCTCGAAGAGCCTCCACTCTATGGCCATTGATGGTCACCCACTGCCTATACTTTTTAGTGTTATCAGGCAGTTGGGTCCTGGGGACCACCTCACAGTCTCCTAAAGAGACAAGGGACATTTCTGCGGGACCCCACCCACCTTGGACACCCCTCTCCTCCCCCAGGGCTACACTCGCCATCTGCCGGGATGGAGCACCAGTGGGTGCTGTCTTTCCAAACTGTGGGCACTGGGGATCATTAGACTTATGGCCCACTTCACCACACTTGTAGCACCTCAGGGGTCCCCTGGGAACAGGCCTACCAGTCGGGGCCCCGTGCTTCTTCTCAGTGGAAGGCTGGGAACCTTTCCCTTGGTTCCCTTGGGAATTACTTTGGGGCCCTTTCTGGAACTCCCTCTGTTTACCCTTGTCCCCCCCACTTTTCTGCTGGGGACCCTGCCCACTCTTGGCGGAGTCTCCCACGTGACCCTTGTGGACCCGGGTGCTCACCCAGCGGTCCGCCTCCTCAGCAAGCTTCCTAGGGTTAGTTAGCCTGCTATCAATAAGGTGCTGGCGTAGCTCTGGAAAACAATTACTTGGCAAGTGCTCCCATGCAATTAAATCAAAGAGCCCCTCAAAATCATTAACTTTGCTACCCTTCACCCAACCATCCAATGCTCTGCAAAAGAAAGTTACATACTCTACCCATGTACCTGACTCCACCTTCTTGCATTTCTAAACCTCTGTCTATACAATTCAGGAGTCAACCCATACCTGGACATCAATGCATCTTTCATGTGGCTATAAGAATTATGGACTTCAGAAGGCAAGTCCAACAGGGTGTCCCACCCCTCACTAAGGAACCGCCCCCACAACCCCGCTCCCCAATCCTTCTCAGGGACCCGGTGGGAAGACATGGCTACCTCATAGGCTTTGAACCACTGCCCAATATCATCATTCTTATAAAACTCTCTCACCACATCTTTAGGAATATACACCCTAGCTTCAACAGGCATGGACGGTGTGCTGCCACCAGAGGGAGTAATTTCTAAGCTCCTTGCTTTCAACTCCAACTCCCTCAAACTTTTCTCATGCTCCAACTGCATTCTCTTTTCCTCCAGGGCCAATCTTCTATTCTCTAACTCCAGTTGCCCACCCAACTTGAGCTTGGCAGGCTCCAATTCGTGCATCCTGTTTTCCTTCCTGTCCGTCAACTCCTCTGGGGACAGGCCTTTGGCAGAAACACTGCTACCTACTGGGGAAGTTGCTCTCCTCCCCTCTGGACCCAATGGCCCCTCCAGCTGCTCATCTGCATTCTCAACCCCTTCCTCACTCTCAGGGGTATTCCTTGCTTCGACCCAGGCCCTCAGCGCATTTTGGAACTCATCCTTCTTGGTGAGACCGGTCATTGCAACTTTAAATTTTCTGCAGAAGTGCTTCAGCTGCTTCACATTGTAGCATTCTAGTTTCTCCTCTTTCCACTCGTAATCAATAGATGCTATGGATGCTGCTTTATCCATGGTGGTTAAACTTGGCAGTTCTTTGCAAAAATAGAAAATCCCAGAAAAAACAATCTACCAAAAGTATGTGGTCGCGTTTTGGTCTGCACTCACTAGTAGTGTTCACCAATCACTGTACATGAGTCACAAATGCAAGTCCAGAATACTCACCGCTGACCACCAATGTTAGATTTGGGGGTCTCTAGTTGGCAGAGGTAGGTACCTTTGACCAAATAGGGACCCTTGCGTCTAGTCAGGGTAAGGGGGTACACTCCTAAAATAACCCCTGCTCACCCCCTTGGAAGCTTGGCACGAGCAGACAGGCTTATCTCAGAGTCAGTGTGTAAAGCATTTGTGAACACATACAGTAATCAAGTGACAACACTACAGATGGACACCACACCAGTTGTATATTAAAAATAAGTTTCTTTTATATAGATTTAACACAAGACCACAAACGACAAAAATCCACAATACTGTACTTCAAAAATGGTAGAATTAGCTTAGTTCTCTTAAGATGTTAAATGCGACACTTTGAGTTCAATGTACCTTTGGATGCGTAACGCTATACAACGAAAGTGTTGCAGGGAAGGTGATGCGTCGGTTCCTTACACGCAAGAACGGTGATGCGTCGGGTCCCTACTGATGCGTAGGGGATGTGTCTATTCTTCTCGGCGTGGGGAGGTGATGCGTCGGTTTCTTACTGCGCTTCCGTGGCGATGCGACCAGCAGCGCCGTGATGCGATGAAGATCCGGTGCAATGCGACAAAGATGGCGTCTTCTTCTTGATGCGACACGATGCGTGCACGCCCGACGGCCGTGCGGCGACTCAACGATTCTTCTGAGCCGCGACAGGCCCTGCGACACACTACCCGGTGATGCGGCGGCATCTGATGCGACGTCGATCCTCTTCTCCGGTGATGCGAGGCGCTTCAGCAACGATGCGACGGCGGCAGCGGTGGCGACACTCTTCTCCGTTGATGCGGCGGCGTCTGATGCGACGTAGATCCTTTTCTTCGGCGATGCGAGGCGCTTCGGCTGCGGTGGCGACGCTTCTTCTTCGTGAGTCGCGCTTCCAGCTCCTTGCGACACGCAGTCCCTCAGAAAGTCCAGCACAGCAGCAGGCACTTTCCAAAGAGACTCTTGGGGAGCTGGTTGGTGAAGTCTGTTGTCCCTGAGACTTCAGCAGGAGGCAAGCTCTATCTCAAGCCCTTGGAGATAATTCACAAGTTGATGAAAGTACACACAAAGTTCCTCTCTCCTTTCTTTGGCAGTCAGGCAACCACTGCAGGCCAATCCCCCAGACAGCACTCAGCTTAGGGATAGTCTCTTCCTCAGTTTCTCTGGTTCCTCTCCTCAGCAAAGGTTTCTTCTTGTTTCCCAAAGTGATCTAAAGTTCTGGGGTTTGGTTCCCCTCTTTTATACTCATTTTCCCTTTGTTCTCTGAAGGCAGAGAGGCCTTTGCCTAGTACAAACCAGTTCTGGTCAGTCCTGGAGCACTTTGTTGACAAGACTCCTTCTTTCCTTTCACAGTGTAGGCCAGGGACATCAGACACACCACAGGAGGTGGAGCCAGCATTGTGGAGGGAAGGCACAGCACTATTCAGGTCCCAGGTGCAACTCCTCCCACCCATCTACATGCAGATCTCTCTATTCAGCCCTGTGCTGACTCACCCTGTCTCCTGGAATCCCCCAGCCCCTATCACTCACAAACCAGACAAGGAATACACAACCTAGCAGAGGATAGTTAGGCAAGAAAATACCTACTTTCTAAAAGTGGTATTTTCAAACACAGAATGTTAAAACCAACTTCACTAAAAGATGTATTTTATCATTCTGAGTTCAGGCATACTAAATTTGTTTTTCTACCATGTTCCCTGGGTCAGTTAGGATTATAAGATGTAATAATCAAACTGCCCATTCTGGCCTATGGGGAACAGGTAGCCTTGCAATAGTGAAAAACGAAAATGGCTGTAATTCACTATTAGGACATGCCACACACACCAGGGCATGTCCTACCTTATACTTACAATGCACCCTGCCCTTGGGCCTACCATAGGGGTGACTAATATGCAGAAAAGGGAAGGTTTAGGGACTGGCAAGTGGGTGCACTTGCCCAGTCAACATGGCAGTACCAGACTGCACACAGGCTCTGCAATGACAGGCCTGAGACACACTTTTACAGGCTGCTTCTGTGGGTGGCACAACCAGTGCTGCAAGCCCACCAGCAGCATTTGGTTTACAAGCCCTGGGCAAACTCAGTGCACTGTACTAGGGTCTGACAAGTAAACCAAACCAACCAATCATGGAGTCACTAATCCTTACATCAATTTACCATAGGGAGCACTTGCACTGTGGCACTGAATAGCAGTGGCACAGTGCCCAAAGCATCTATAACCAGCAAAAACACATGAGGCAACAGCAAAAAAATGGAAGGGAGACCCACGCCAACAGTGCCAGGTCTAACACTGGCCAAACGCATCCTATGACCCCCCACCGGAAGTGATTCGGGAAAGGGGGAGGGACTGCAACCCTCCGCACAAACGGCAAAGCCGCGTTGGACCAGGGGAGCAGAGAGTGCAAAAAAGCAAAGAGAAGCCAAGAGAGATAAAAGTAAGTTGTACTTTAAAAGGATATTGTTTAAAAAGAAGGTGCCGCTTACTCTATCAGCCGGCACTACATCAAACGGTTCCACCTACACACTGCACCCGCTGCGCGTCCAGCCCATTATGTGGTTTTATCGCTGGCCGAACGCGTCCTATGACCCCCCACAGGAACCTGATCATACATTGAGAACATTTCTGAACAGGGGCCCACAAAATATGTTTGACTCGGGGATGCCAAACCCCTTGCATCTGTTTGCTGAGGAGTCGATGGAAACAGGTAAGAGTATAGCTTACCGTCGTTTGTGTCCATGACGGTGTTGGTTTTGGACATCATCAAGCAGGAACAGCAGCAGCAGGACGTGTATGATCAGCTCCATGGCAGCACAGGACGTGTGAAGTTGAGTACAGGTGAGTTTCAGCTATATATCCCTCCCTTTCCGACAGCACAGATGTGGTGGTTGGACCGCCACAGTCACATCAGTGGGAAGGCATATTGCAAATGAGCAGGTTAGAACACTGGCGGTCCGGCCTCCGACAGATGCATTGGCCTATCCCACCGCGGTTGAGATTTCCTGGCGGTGGCAGCGGAACCGCGGCAGTCTTTGGTCTATGTAACTGTGTGCATTGTAATAGGGAGGTCAGACCGCCAACTGTGCAGCGGTGATTCCGACGCCGCTTTGACAGCGGTACCATGACTGCCAAACTCGCAATCAGGCCCTCTGTCTTTCATGTTGCATAATACTTTTCCTGATTCACCTACTCTATGAAAAACAAGAAACCTTGCTTTCTGTTGCATCGTCCCTGTTTTGGACAGTTAGCACAGCCAATAATTCTCCTGGCAAAACTCCTGCAGCAACCTTTACTCACAGGAATTGGAGAAGTTGACTGCTGTCCCTGCTCAGGTGAGAAAGAGGAGAGGTTTGAATTTTCGGGACAGCCGTGTAATGTTGCATAAATTCATAGATATGTTTACAGCTCGTAATACAGAATAGACGTGATTTAAATTACTAAGTTATTTCAAGACAAGTGATGGAATACAAAGCAAGTTTGCAGTATCACTCCATCTGAGTTCCAACAATTCAATCATGAACTAAGAGACAAAACAAAAAAGATTTGTATCCTTCTGAGTAAGCAGCTAATCATGAATAAATGATACGTTCTCTGAAAAGTCCTTTAAGAAGACAAGATCAATTGAAAGTACTGAAGAAGGAGATCATGTAAAACGTTGTTTTGGAGTAGGTGAGAGGACAAAATATCGAATAAATAATATTGTGATCCAAAATATTGTATCAAGAATATTGAAATGTCAAAAATATCGTCAACGAATATCGAAGGTAAAAATATTGTTTTAAAAGTTGTTTTTAATATTGTAAAAACTTCTGGTTTTGAAAATATCATACGTATTGTTTGTAAGTGTTATTTTGCATGTAATTTATTGTACTGTGTTTGATTTATATGTTTATTAATTTTTATTTATTTGTGTCTTTAGTAAGATCATTTATAAATGACAAAATTGTTGAAGTTAGTGTTTTTAGTTATATTAATGTATCAAAATAATGGTTTTACAATTTCTTATAGCAGCAGGATATTTGGTTTTTAGGGGATTAGGGCGGGGAGATTTTTAAAAGAGGATATTTTAATGTATATTTAATGATAATTATTTTCATGATATGCAAATTAATAGTGTAATTTTTAAAATGTATTCTGTTACATTAATATTTTTATCAATAATAATAATTTCTAATTAAATAAAGTATATTATTATACTGCATTACAAAATATTATTTTATTGTAAATATTTACATAATTATTATTTTATTTTTTAAATTAAACATTATACAAAAATAAAATGTAATAAAGTAAATTGATTTTACATTTTTAAATAAAAATATACATTTTATAATTGTTGTGGAAAAAGGTCATAACTGAAATAGTATTACTTTTTATGTAGAAATTATTTTATTGTAGAAAGATTGTTTACATTTTTATTTTAAAAATTGGTTATATATTATGTTTTATTTTATTATTGTGAATTTTGGATTATGATTTTATTTTCTGGTTTAAAGTTTAGGAATGGTAGTAAATATTTTAAAAATATATTACTTCTTAATAGTGATAAAAATATTATTTGATATGTTAATGTTTAAATATGTACATATAGGCTCCTAGTTTTGGTTAGTGTCTTTTATGTAACTTGCAGCTTATTTTCTAGATGAAAAATTATGTGTGAGTATGGAGTAATGATTGTGTATATAAAACATTTAGGGGTCGATTCCGATTCGGGCCGGAAAACGCACCGACCGACTCGGAGCCGGAATTTATTCCGACCGACACGTACCTGTGGCGCCCGACACGCCAAGTACGATGCAAGGCGTGCAAAATCCGACCGACACGTACCGAACCCAACCCGAACGACCGAGCCGCACGGAAAACAGCAATCCGGCCGGAAAAACACGCGAATCGAACCGACCGACACGCACCCGGAACAAATCCGACCGAAACGTACACGCGAACTCCAAACTGCAAAGTACGATGCAAGGCGCGAAAACCACGACTGAGTCGTACGGAGGACAAGCCGTACGACCGACACGCATACAAAACCGAGCCGAAGTAACACAAAACACCGCGACCGATGCGTACGCAGCATAGAAAATACCACAAACACAGCGTGAACGAAACGGAGAAGACCGTACGAGACAAATGCAGGGTCCGACTCGGTCACAAGAACGTTTCCAACATGCACAGACAGTACAAAGGAAAAATTACACAAAAAAGGCCAAACAAGCAATTACAAAGCCAATAAATACTGGGGGGTGGGGACAGAGAACAAAGACACACCCACAACTCCACCCATATAAAGGACACAAATCCCAACCATGATCCTTTGCAAATGCCATTCTACTGCCAGCACCCAACAGACAGCAACCACACACCCACAGCTCATCCCTCACACAAGCCACACACCATCAGCACACCAACAAATACCTACCTCACATACACCCAGCAAAACACACACTCACACACCCTCACCTGCACACCAACACACACATCACTCACCATCACCACCCATCACAATGCCCCCAAGAAGAATCACAAGTTCCTAGATTGTGAATTGGAAGTCCTGGTAGACGAGATCCTCAGGGTAGAGCCACAGCTGTTTGGCACACTGGTCCAACAGACCCCCATCTCCCAGAAAACCAAGATGTGGGAGAGGATCATCAACAGGGTGAACGCACAATCACCATGTCTGCGCACAAAGACCGACATCCAGAACAGGTGGTATGACGTGCGCAGGAGGGTCCGGGAGCTGCTCAAGAAAGACTACCTCCTCAGCCAATACACCGGCAGTGGCCCTCCTGCCAAGCCAGTATACCTCAGGCCCTGGGAGGAGAAGGTGCGGGCCATCCTTCCGCCAGTGAGCGTATATGGACTAGAGAACATCCCAGAGCCTGGTGAGTACACAACAAATGTACACAATATTCTGCCACAATACACACACACATCACTGTCAAGGGGAGAGTCAAACCATGCACTCATAGCAATTACACAGCAACCAGAACAGAATCATCCCAAAATGTGTATGTCAGTCAGATAAACACAACACATGCCATCTCATAGTTACATTTAACCGTGTCATCACATGTACAAACACAACTACAACTACAGCTAGGCAGTGGCACAAATAGAACTAACAAACACATCCAGACATGTAGCCACCACTACAACACCAACACACAGTGAAGACCACTGAAAGAAAGGAATTCTGTGTATGCTGGGCAAGTCAGTGTAGCCAATAGCATCATGGGAGTCGTAGTCACACATATTGCCCCCCACAACTGTCTCATCAACAGCACCATGAACCATGCGCACATCACAGGGAGTGGAAAAGGACTCACAAGATGGCTGACACTGGCTACTGCTGTGGGGAGCACAAGGCCCTGCTGGCAACTGTGCAACAACCAACAGCAGGACACCACTGACTGACATCCTGAGAGACAACTTCCACTCCCTGCAATGGAAGCACGTTCCATGGTGGGATATCTGGCTGGCTGGGTGGGAAGGAGGACTCGCACCACTGACCATAGTCACAAGCACCTCCCCTCACACACACCCTCAACACATACTCCACATAACCCACCTGGGAGAATGCAATGCCACACATCCTAACTCAAGATCCACAAAGAACCTCCACCCTGGGTTATGTCGTGTGAAGCACAGGGACACTCTTGGGACTTTCAGCCAAACAACTGCCAGGACAACACTGCCAGCCATCCTGTCAGCACAGGCAGCCCACCCCACAGGGAAGCAGAGTCAAAAGGAAGGAAGGATGGGCATGCTGGGAAGGGGGGGTGGAGGCAATAGCATGATGGGAGTCGTAGTCACAGCTCTACATCCCCCACCACATGGCCCAGCAAGCTCACACTCACGCATGCACATCCCACAGAGAGTGGAAAGGCCCATCAAAGATGTCTGACACTGGTGCTGTGTCGTGGGGATCACAAGGGCATGCTGGGAACTGCACACCAACCAACAGCAGGACACCACTGTCAGCCATCTTGCTATTGCTCTCACACCCACACACACTGAACTCCCCACAAAAGCAAGTAAGTATGGGAATGCTGGGAAGTGGGGTGGAGGCAATAGCATGATGGGAGTCACAGTCACAGACATAGCTCACCCCCACAACTGTCCCATCACCACCACCCTGAACCATGCTCACATCACAGGGAGTGGAAAACGACTGACAAGATGGCTGACACTGGCTACTGCTGTGGGGAGCACAAGGCCCTGCTGGGAACTGTGCACCAACAAACAGCAGGACACCACTGACTGACATCCTGAGAGACAACTTCCACTTCCTGCAATGGAAGCACGTTCCAAGGTGGGATATCTGGCTGGGTGGGAAGGAGGACTTGCAGCACTGACCATAGTCACAAGCACCTCCCCTCACACCCCCTCAACACAAACTCCACAGAACCCACCTGGGAGAATGCAATGCCTCACAACCTAACTCAAGATCCCACAAAGAACCACCACCCTGGGTTATGTTGTGTGAAGCACAGGGACACTCTTGGGACTTTCAGCCAAACAACTGCCAGGACAACACTCCCAGCCATCCTGTCAGCACAGGCGGCCCACCCACAGGGAAGCAGAGTCAAAAGGAAGGAAGGATGGGCATGCTGGGAAGGGGGTGGAGGCAATAGCATGATGGGAGTCGTAGTCACAGCTCTACATCCCCCACCACATGGCCCAGCAAGCTCACACTCACGCATGCACATCCCACAGAGAGTGGAAAGGCCCATCAAAGATGTCTGACACTGGTGCTGTGTCGTGGGGATCACAAGGGCATGCTGGGAACTGCACACCAACCAACAGCAGGACACCACTGTCAGCCATCTTGCCATTGCTCACACCCACACACACTGAACTCCCCACAAAAGCAAGTAAGTATGAGTATGCTGGGAAGTGGGGTGGAGGCAATAGCATGATGGGAGTCACAGTCACAGACATAGCTCACCCCCACAACTGTCCCATCACCACCACCCTGAACCATGCTCACATCACAGGGAGTGGAAAACGACTGACAAGATGGCTGACACTGGCTACTGCTGTGGGGAGCACAAGGCCCTGCTGGGAACTGTGCACCAACAAATAGCAGGACACCACTGACTGACATCCTGAGAGACAACTTCCACTCCCTGCAATGGAAGCACGTTCCAAGGTGGGATATCTGGCTGGGTGGGAAGGAGGACTTGCAGCACTGACCATAGTCACAAGCACCTCCCCTCACACCCCCTCAACACAAACTCCACAGAACCCACCTGGGAGAATGCAATGCCTCACATCCTAACTCAAGATCCCACAAAGAACCACCACCCTGGGTTATGTTGTGTGAAGCACAGGGACACTCTTGGGACTTTCAGCCAAACAACTGCCAGGACAACACTCCCAGCCATCCTGTCAGCACAGGCAGCCCACCCCACAGGGAAGCAGAGTCAAAGGAAGGAAGCATGGGCATGCTGGGAAGGGGGTGGAGGCAATAGCATGATGGGAGTGGTAGGCACAGATATTGCTCAGCCTCACAACTGGCCCATCAACACCACCCTGAACCATGCTCACATCACAGGGAGTGGATAAGGACACACAAGATGGCTGACACTGGCTACTGCTGTGGGGAGCACAAGGGCATGCTGGGAACTGCACACCAACCAACAGCAGGACACCACTGTCAGCCATCTTGCCATTGCCCTCACACCCACACACACTGAACTCCCCACAAAAGCAAGTAAGTATGGGAATGCTGGGAAGTGGGGTGGAGGCAATAGCATGATGGGAGTCATAGTCACAGACATAGCTCACCCCCACAACTGTCCCATCAACACCACCCTGAACCATGCTCACATCACAGGGAGTGGCAAAGGACTCACAAGATGGCTGACACTGGCTACTGATGTGGGGAGCACAAGGCCCTGCTGGGAACTGTGCACCAACAAACAACACAACACCACTGACTGACATCCTGAGAGACAACATCCACTCCCTGCAATGCAAGCACAGTCCATGGTGGGATAACTGACTGGCTGGGTGGGAAGGAGGGCCAGCTGTCAACCAAATACAACCAATGCAGACCATGTTCACACCCCAACAAACAAAGGAGTGTAACACTAAAGAGAAGAGCACTCATGTATCCTTCTTCACTGTAGCGTTTTGCTAATAGAAAAAACCTCTTTAGGTTTTTCAGAAAGCCCTCACTCACCAACCTAGTTGGTGACATGCTTCATCATCGGGCCCCACCAGGAGTGGCCGAATGCCACCCTAGTGTGCTACAACGCCAGTATTACTGCGGAGCTGGTTAAGTGATTGATGAAGAGTGAAATAAGTGAATGTTAAAAAAGTCCAACTTGTGTCAAAAAAATCTTTTATTTATTTTGCCAATTAGACTTGGTTAAAAGCAAGTATAGGATAAAGGACCAAATTAAAAGTCCAAGTTTATCCCCAGGTGTAGGTCAACATGTTTCTGCCTTTGAGTGACAAATCGTCAGGCATTCATCAGGACCAGTATTTGAAGTGAATGAACCCGGCGGTATGGGCGCACTAAGGCCCACCCTAACCAAGGGTTACTAGTGTTAAAAATGTTTATCCCAAAACACTAGAGAGATTCCCTCAATTTAGAGAGGAACCGAGTTTATTCTGTGAAGATAAAAAATGACAGACATACACATAGGAGACAAAGAACATCATCAGGTTATTTCGATACGCCCTAGGTGAATGTCATAGCAAGAATAACATGATTGGGTGCTCATCGAGGTGCTGAGGTAACCATAACATGGACACGAGTGTCAGAATTTGTGATCTCGTGCGCCTACTCAATTAGCATGATTCTCGTGATGCGACAAAAGGTCGAGGACCCTCGTCGCGCTAAATGGCGTGCATTATTAAAGCAAATGGTTGGCAAAGGAGTGTTCAAATGCCCTGTTAAAATACTGACTTATATGTGTACTATACCTAGCAGGTCCACATAAACACAAACAAAAACAAAATAGTGCTCATAGGGCCAAAAAATGACACTAAATAAGCGAGAATTCTTACAAACAGTGCTAACTCTCAATGCACCATGGGTCTCGGGAGATGGGTGATGGCGCTTTGGCACACCCTAAAAGCCAAACCATAAATAAGGGAAGACGCAAAGAAAGCCACCACACACAAGAGCGTACTTAACTTCTGTAGAGTATTACTCACGCCCTGTCCGCCAGGCACCCGTTTGGAACCTGAGTGAAGTCTCTCTGACCGGACCAAGTCTAATTGGCAAAATAAATAAAAGATTTTTTTGACACAAGTTGGACTTTTTTAACATTCACTTATTTCACTCTTCACCAATCACTTAACCAGCTCCGCAGTAATACTGGCGTTGTAGCACACTAGGGTGGCATTCGGCCACTCCTGGTGGGGCCCGATGATGAAGCATGTCACCAACTAGGTTGGTGAGTGAGGGCTTTCTGAAAAACCTAAAGAGGTTTTTTCTATTAGCAAAACGCTACAGTGAAGAAGGATACATGAGTGCTCTTCTCTTTAGTGTTACACTCCTTTGTTGTTTATTTGACTTAGTTTGAGGGGAGTAGGAGTGTCCTTTATTTTCCCTTCCTCTCCTATTGTTATATACATAATTTGCAGCGCAGAGCTGTGAGAGTTGTTTGAACATTAAAATATGAATAAGATTATATCTGGCCAATCTAGTGACTATACCTAAGCATTTATTATTTTTTATATTAGATTTTTTGTGCTCTTTCTACATTTATCTGTATCATGATCTAAGGGCCAAAGATGGCCAATTTCGGTCTCACATACTCAGAATCTGAGGTTGATGCTATTCTGGCACGCCCATCTCTATTTGCTGATCCCTCCATCTCACAGGCTATCACTCACACGAGTGAATGGGACCAACTTTCGGAATTAAAGAAAAATAGAATCCGTACTATTCTACATGGGACCATTCTGACGGAATATCTGCGAACAAATACAGCTCCTAGAGGCTTACTGGTAACTAATGCACCAAGGATTTTCCTTGAAGATGCTCTTTTAGGAAAGAATGGGCCATGATCGCGTGGCGTTGTACACGCGACTGGCTTGTTCTGATTATAAAGACAGCAGTCAGACTGTCAGAAGCAATAATGGTGGAAATTGTACAAACCGAAACCCACTTTAAGACCACACTCACTGGATATAAAAAGATTGGATGATATCAATAAAGATATCAATGAATACAAAGATAACCTCACTCAAACTAAAGTAGCTCAATTTCAGAAAGATGTTAAGAAATTTGCTTTTACTAAGGTTTATCCTTATGCGGATGAAGCTTATACTCCTCCTAACAAACCGTACTCTGGCACAGAAAGCTCAGAAGACAATTCCTCCACTAGTAGCAATTCTAGTAGTGGTAGCTATAAAAACAAACAGAGGGGAGGCATGAGAGGCAGGTTTCATCCATTTTTCAGCAACCAATGTGGCCTCAGTATCCGTTGCAAGGAGGAGGTAGCATTCATCCTATGCATTACCAACACCCACATATGCCTCCTATGGGCTGGAACCCGGGTTTTGCATCGAATCCGATGTATCAGCCTAACCCTTATGGGCCCCCTTTTTAGAGAGGGCCAGGAGAGGAAGAGGCAAGAGGAGAGGGCAAACACAAGTACGGTGGGGACAAGACGATGCAGTGGGCAACCACACTCGGAGCAAACAACCACAAGCAGGTACGAGTGCTCAGGGAGTCTGATTGTAAATCTTTCAAATGTGACTCTATCGGATGCACAAACCAGAGTACTAGAAAAGGGTCTGGGTTTTGTTCCCACAGCCCGACTGGACAAATTTCGCTTGCATTGCGAACTTTCGAATTTTTCCGCAAACTTAAGTTGAAAGCTTTTTTTGAAGGGAAGGAGAAAGATACTCAGAACCAGAATGCAGGGGACACCACCCTGAGAATAAAATCGTCTTTTATTCCTCCGCCCCATACTGTATCAGCAGAGATTACTGCCTTCGAGCAGGCGGTCTTCAATGAGATCGAGAACCTTGATGAACCAACCACTTTTAAAAATCTGAGCACAATTGAGTTTCAGGCTCTCGACCAATTAAAAAGCAACACCACTATCACCATCAAACCTGCAGATAAAGGCGGAGCAGTGGTAATTCTTAATACCACTGATTATGAGCAGGAATGCCTACGACTGCTGGGTGATACAAAAAACTATCAACCACTAACCACTGACCCATCTGTAGAACTAAGAACATGCATTAAAGATCTGGTCCTGGAAGCAGTGGAGGACGGGCACATTTCGAAACATGAGGCAGACTTTCTGACGGAGGGCAATGGCATCGTACCATATTTTTATACGCTGCCTAAAATACACAAAGATAAGACACCTCCGCCGGGTCGGCCAATTGTCTCTGGTATTGGCTCCCTTCTGGAGCCTTTGTCACGTTTTTGTGACCATTATTTGAAACCTCTAGTCCAGAAAACGCCAACCTATCTGAAGGACACAAAAAACCTCCTGAATATTTTACAAAACTTACAATGTAACATGGATGAAACTATACTGGTGACACTAGACATTGAGAGCCTCTATACAAGTATTCCCCAGGACGATACCATCAGAGTCCTGGGGGAAGCTCTGAATGCCATTACCTGGGAGTACAATACACCGAAGGAATTCATCCTAAAGTGCGCTACTTTAGCCCTCAAGAGGAACTTTTTTGAATTTAAAGGGAAATTGTACCTTCAGTCGACCGGAACTTCTATGGGCAGTACTTTCGCCCCGAGTGTGGCTGGTCTGTATGTTCATGATTTTGAACACAAGTATATTCAGGAGGCCAGCAACCCCTTTATCTCTTCCATAGGTCTATGGAAGAGATATATTGATGACGTATTGATAATTTGGCAAGGATCAGAGGACTCACTTCAGGCCTTTCTCCTTTGGATCAATACGCTCGATCTAAACTTAAAGTTTACCCATACAATTGGCAGACAAGAAGTTATTTTCTTGGATGTGGTGATCTCTAAACTCGATGGACATTTCTCGACTAAGACTCACTATAAACCGACTGCCAGAAATAACCTTTTGGAGTTTACTAGCTTTCATCCAAGGGTTTTGCGGGAGAATCTCCCGTACGGACAATTTCTGCGTCTAAGGAGAAATTGTAGCCAACTGTATGATTTCCGACAACAGGCTACTGACCTCACTACTAAACTGAAGAAGCGTGGTTACCCTGATCTGATACTTACGAAGGGTTACAAAGGGCAAGACATCAACCCAGGGAAGTTCTTCTTGAAGAATTTCCGAAAGAGTCCAGTGTAATACCCTTGACATGTGTTACCACCTACAGTTCAGCATCTAATGCTGTCAAAAAAAGCATAAACAAACATTGGCGTATTATAAACAGTAACAACAGAAACTGGGAGAAACCATTGTTTTCATTTAAAAGAGGCCGCAGCATCAGGGACACATTGGTCAATACACGCCCAAGAGAAACTACAATGAGAAATTTTCCTACTGTGACAGAGGCGTGGGGTCTACCCAGAGTAACAGGTCATTACCCGTGCTCCAATTGTAGTGTTTGTCACCTTACACGACATTCTAAAACTTTGGACCTTGAACCGAATAAGGTGTGGACACAAAGAGCACACACAAATTGCAACTCCACAAATGTGGTATACTTAATAACTTGCCCGTGTGGGTTGCAATATGTGGGAATGACCACGCGTAAAATCAAATTACGCATATGCGAACATCGCAGCAATATTAGGTGTGGCCGAGAGACTACCAAACTGAGTGAGCATTTTCTGCAACATAATCACACAACTAATGATATGAGGTGGACTGTGATAGAACAGGTCACCAGTACTAGAAACACCCAGAAAGCACTGTTTGAAAAAGAACAAAGATGGGTTTACCGTCTTGGGACTAATACCATTGGCTTGAATGATCATATTCCCTGGGCAACGGTTATGCAGAATTAATCTTCTTAACCTTTTGAACTTGGATGAGGTCACGAGTCCTATCATGGCCTGATGGGAGTTCTTTCTTGACCATTTCCACGCAAAACTGTGACTATTCTCACCCTTCATTTATAAAGTCCCTTTCCCCTTGATCATTATGATTTCCTTTCAATCTCTGTTTATTACAGTGAATCTATCACCGTTTTTAATTCTCTGCTTTCGAATTGGTTGCGACCGTTTCTTTTAGCACCAAACTCTGGGCTCTCATATTCTCGTTTGTACAAACTCTTTAAGTCCTTTTTCTGCTATTGAGTTTGTTTCGAGTGGCTCAATGTGCCTTTCCAATACATAACACTGGGCCCTTGTATTTTTGTATTTTTGTAATAATCTTTTCAGTTTTGTCATTTCCTCTAAGTTGTGTTCTCATTTTTAGAGTTCTTTCTGATTGGCTTTTCAGCCTGATTACGTATAGCAGATGTTCTTATAGTATGGAAGAACAACCTAATCGACTTACAGGTGGTCGGTTTCTGTTTTCTGTTTATATGTATTTTTTGTTTATATTTGCAGTTATTCCTTTGCGATCTTGCGCACCTCTCCTTGACAACGCTTGTGGCAGCCTTGCTACCTGAAGGTTTATGCTCCTTCTGTCTGTTGAATTGTGGAATAAGCTCTCCACTATTTCCATTACTTCCATTGTCTTGTTTGTTATTTAGTCCATTCCGAGCGGTACATTGGCGTAACTAACTTGTTGTCGATGCTCCATGTTGAGTATCAATTTTGCTAGTCATACACATGAGGTGTGCCTATTTTTACATTTGAATGCATAATCGTTTGGGATCACGCGAACGTTGCCTTGACAACGCTCGCGTCAGCCTCTAGTCACTGGAAATGCTATCCTCCTTCTGATTGGAGATGTGTGGAACAACCTTTTAAATATCCCCCCTGACTGGCTTGCTTTCACTGTTATTGTCCGTGTGGATTGGCTCTGTTGTTATCTTGCAACCTAACTCTGATGCCAAGGGGTTTGGTGAGGCTTACCGCAGGAACCACGCCCACCCCGCGGTTCCCGCTTGTTCCCCGGGGCTTTATTAACAGCGTTCACTTGGACCACGGTTGTTCTTCGGGGTCCGGTCAGAGAGACTTCACTCAGGTTCCAAACGGGTGCCTGGCGGACAGGGCGTGAGTAATACCCTACAGAAGTTAAGTACGCTCCTGTGTGTGGTGGCTTTCTTTGCGTCTTTCCTTATTTATGGTTTGTCTTTTAGGGTGTGCCAAAGCGCCATCACCCATCTTCCGAGACCCATGGTGCATTGAGAGTTAGCACTTTTTGTAAGAATTCTCGCTTATTTAGTGTCATTTTTTTGCCCTATGAGCACTATTTTGTTTTTGTTTGTGTTTATGTGGACCTGCTAGGTATAGTACACATATAAGTCAGTATTTTAACAGGGCATTTGAACACTCCTTTGCCAACCATTTGCTTTAATAATGCACGCCATTTAGCGCGACGAGGGTCCTCGACCTTTTGTCGCATCACGGGAATCATGCTAATTGAGTAGGCGCACGAGATCACAAATTCTGACACTCGTGTCCATGTTATGGTTACCTCAGCACCTCGATGAGCACCCAATCATGTTATTCTTGCTATGACATTCATCTAGGGCGTATCGAAATAACCTGATGATGTTCTTTGTCTCCTATGTGTATGTTTGTCATTTTTTATCTTCACAGAATAAACTCGGTTCCTCTCTAAATTGAGGGAATCTCTCTAGTGTTTTGGGATAAACATTTTTAACACTAGTAACCCTTGGTTAGGGTGGGCCTTAGTGCGCCCATACCGCCGGGTTCATTCACTTCAAATACTGGTCCTGACGAATGCCTGACGATTTGTCACTCAAAGGCAGAAACATGTTGACCTACACCTGGGGATAAACTTGGACTTTTAATTTGGTCCTTTATCCTACACTTGCTTTTAACTAAGTCTAATTGGCAAAATAAATAAAAGATTTTTTTGACACAAGTTGGACTTTTTAACATTCACTTATTTCACTCTTCACCAATCACTTAACCAGCTCCGCAGTAACACTGGCGTTGTAGCACACTAGGGTGGCATTCGGCCACTCCTGGTGGGGCCCGATGATGAAGCATGTCACCAACTAGGTTGGTGAGTGAGGGCTTTCTGAAAAACCTAAAGAGGTTTTTCTATTAGCAAAACGCTACAGTGAAGAAGGATACATGAGTGCTCTTCTCTTTAGTGTTACACTCCTTTGTTGTTTATTTGACTTAGTTTGAGGGGAGTAGGAGTGTCCTTTATTTTCCCTTCCTCTCCTATTGTTATATACACACCCCAACAAATACATAGAAATGCCCAAATAATGCAGGACAATGTGCCACACCAATATCAACCCCTGACTGTGACGACTTAGGACAATGCAATGTACAGGCCCGCACCCAGAGGCACAGTCACAACTGTCAGGTGTGTCAACCATTGATGCCTGCAGAAACATAACATACATTGTGTGTGTCTCCCAAAAACAGGTGATGATGGGGACACAGCAGCAGACGCTGAGGAGTCCCAGTCCCAGGCTCAAGAGGATGCGGAGCTCACTGGTGTCGTACAGCCTCTGCCCTCCTCGGACGAAGAAGACCAACCTGGCACATCCAGTGCAAGTCTACATGCAGCACCAGCAGGACCACCAGCTGCAGCACCAGCAGGACCACCAGCTGCAGCACCAGCAGGACCACCAGCTGCACCCCCTGCACCCACCCCTCCAACGACTGTCACCACAAATACCATCCCTGCCGACATGGACAGAACAAGGAGCAACACCAGCACAGGGACCCTGGACCAACGTGGGGCCATGGACACCACCACCACCACCAACCCCCAAGGTGGACCAGGGTCATCTGTGCGTGCCACTGCACGCACTGCACATGTCGGCAGGGGTGGTGGGAGGAGGTGGGGAGACAGAAGGTCGCTGCTTGCAGAGGTTGCTGGTGTGCATGATGACCCACAACTGGTACGCATAGCCGATGCGTACCAGTCCAGCACCCGGAGATCTCAGCCAGGTAGTGGGGCTCCTCAGAGACATGAAACAGCAGCAGGCTGCCCATCATGCCCGCTTGGACTCACACATGTCCCGCGTGGAGTCCAAGTGGGGCGCACTGCAAGAGATGACGGCGGTGCACAGGGACATTTTACAATGCCTCCGCCAGATGAACAGCAACCAGTCCACACCTCCCTGTGTGCCAAAAACATCTGGTGCTGAACAAACTGCAACTGCCACAGGGAGGGAGGATGACTCTGGCGGAGAGTCCCCTGCACCGCAGCAGCCTGTACTTGAGGGCCCCCCCCAAAGAAGAGGGGTCGTCCGAGGGGGGGCAAGTGAGAGGCCGATGGCCAAGCGCAACTCCCAGGAAGCCTGAACCTGTTCTGGATGTTCACCTTTGTGCACAGACTGTTCACCCTGTTGACGGCAACACAACTCCCACACATTGCATGGGAGTACAAGTTGGACCAATGTCTCAGACAACTGTGGCCCCGATACCGGGGATTTTGTCTACCAGGACTTTCAATTCACCTAGGAACTTCTGATTGCAAGATATATGTACAGCACTACCCATCCTATGCACTATTCACACAAATGTATCACAATAAACACACTAATACACCATACTTGCCTCTGTTGTGATTCTAACGTGGGTGCTGTTATGGGGATGATGAACTGCAAAATTACACTGTGTATGCGAACTGCAACAGCAAGTACAACACAGGCATGTGAGTAAAGGCAACGTGACACATATGAGGGAGACACACCACCAGGGCTACACAACACATACACACCTAGGCCATCTGACTCATTGCCTACACCAGTGGTTCCCAAACTTTTTTGACCCGTGGCTCCCTTGACCTAATTGGCAGTTGGCCGCGGCTCCCCACCATTTTTTTACCGGAAGCCAAAACTTGCTTCTGTGTGTATTTTGTGCATATTATTATATCTGTTCTCTTCAATCCTTCCACTATCCTTTTTCAATCCAAATTAAAATCTCACATGTCCACCCCGCAATTTAATTTCATATCTCCCAATACTAATTCACCAGTAATCCTCTTTGGATACTCGCTGAAATAGTCCTTCGACAAGTGTAGTAAGTGCTAAATAAATGCAATTACAATATAGACATCGATTGTTGTTACCGCAAAATAGCACTAACCGTAATCGTTCTGAATTCACCGGAAACCCAATATAGTAGTTTCACACCCGATAGACACTGCAGAAATTGGAACTTCTGAACGCGAAATGACCTTTGTATTTTCATATTTCCTTCTGCTTCTTCCCTCGTCGCCCAGCCAGTCCTTATACACCATCCCAGTACTGCCCCATCCTCTTTACAGGTATATCACAGTATACATAGGATTTGTACATAAAGAAGTTCTATTAATGATAGCGAGGGTGGCCCACTTGTTGTAAAATGCAATGCCTGATTAGTCAATAGGTAGAAGATTGGCAGGTACCATGAAAATAAGGATGGTTATGTTTGTTTTTCTGCTCAAGGGCAGTGGCAGGTCAAACCAAGGGTCGGCTGGATGGTGTGGTTACATTTGGCTCCTGCCATCCCCAACAGATGCACCACTGTGGTCAAAATCAAGCACACAGCAACAAAATACTGAAGCAGATCACTTTGTCCTAATTGCCCATTGGAGACAGCATCTCATCTGTGTTCCTTCTCGTGTGCAGTATACTGCCCCATAATGAATAATTGAGTTCCCCCTGTGCTCTTCCTGCCATCCCTTGCCCCAAGAAACTGCAACCCAACAATGGAGTCAGATGTCATTGTGAAGTTCAGTGGCGCTAAAGAGCCGCGCAACCAATAACCAAGTATATGTTCATTACACCAACAGTCTGGGCCATTGTTGCTGCTGTTTTATGTTAGTCAGATTTCATACTTCTATCTCTGCTGCTAATTTCACATTTATTAATGATGTTCTTTGCATTTTTGATGTCGTCTTCTGAGTCTGATAACCAGCCTTTCTTTCATTTGCTTTAAAAACCTCGGCATTTCAACCCCCCGCATCTTGCAATGTGGCTACAATTTCCCACATCGTGCGCGGCGGCGCCCCTGGCTTTTCATCGCGGCGCACCGGGGTGCCGCGGCGCACAGTTTGGGAACCACTGGCCTACACTGATGTTGCCAGGGAAGACGGTGCAATGCACAGACACCACACCTATTCCCAGTTGTAGTCAAGTAGCCCACAGGTGCAGTAAGCAAATGGCAGTCAAATGTGTGACCACAGACAACGCACATCACAAAGTGAAGCACAGGTTTATTACACAGTTGCAACATGTCGTAACCACTACAGATGCAAGGTAATCCCACCTGGCAGCGGGCACACAGTCAACAACTGTAGAAGGAAGGAAGTCCATGGGTGTGGCGCACATCACCTGTAGGGACACAACAGCTACCACCCTGGAAGTACAATCACGTCGTCGGTGGACACAGTTGACCAAACAAATCTGAAAGTACCCTGTGAAGGACAGAAATGACACACAGTCAAAAGCAATGGAGAACAGGACAGAACAGCAAAACTCATGCACAATACATGTTACAAGATACCCACCCAGAACCAAGTTAGCATGTCAACACTGTTGGGGAGTACAGACCACCTGTAAGCATACATCGCTACACACATCCAGTCAAGTAGCGCATGGACACACTCCAACAGCACCAGAGCACCACCTACACATATCATGCCAACTCACATCATTGACATGACACGTCAGGATACTCACATTCAGCTAAAGAAGTTGGTGATGAGCTGTGTGCGGACATCACCCTCATCATCATCATCATCATCACTGGCATCGTGGTTCAGGCCAGGATCCTCCACAGGTGGCGGATGTTGGTCATTGTCATCCTGGATGAGAGGCAACTCCTTCCGCACTGCCAGGTTGTGGAGCATGCAGCAGACGATGATAATCTTGCACACTTTCGCAGGGGCATATGGGAGGGACCCTCCGGTCTTGTCCAGGCAGCGGAAGCGGCTCTTCAGGAGACCAAATGTCCGCTCAATCACTCTCCTGGTCCGACCATGTGCCTCATTGTAGCGCATCTGGGCTGGTGTCACAGGGTTCCTGAGGGTGTCAGCAACCACGGCATGTTGGGGTATCCCGAGTCACCTACGGACAGACAAGTGCACATTAGCTGACTTGGAAAAGTGGGCGGAATACTACAGATCAGATCACACACAATGGCACAAAGTCAGTACACACCGACAAGCCAGGCACGCTGGTTCTGCATCTGTGCCATCATCCTGGGGATGCGACTACTCCTCATCACAAAGGCATCGTGTGCTGAACCAGGGAAACGGGCACACACGTGTGTGATGGTCATATCTGCAAGACACACCACCAGTGCATTGACCGAGTGGTAGTGCTTGCGGTTCCTGTAGGCCTGCTCCTGGGCCTGTGGTGGTACCAAAGCCACATGTGTCCCATCAATGGAGCCAATGACATGCGGCATCCTCCCCAGGGCATAGAAGTCACTCTTCACGTCAGTGAGTCGTTGCAGTCTAGGGAAATAGATGTACCGGTTCAGGAATAGCAACATTGCCACCAAAACATCGCGGAGCACACGGCTCAACATGGTCTGTGACATCCCACCAGCAGTCGCCACAGTATGTTGGAAGGTACCGGTGGCAAAGAAGTGTAGGGCTGCCATCACCTTCACCTTGGGGGTCAGCGCTGTAGGATACGGCCGGCCAGGCTGCAAATGTGGGGCCAACTGCACTGCCAAATCCTCAATCAGCTGCCTGGTGAAGCGGTACCGTCGGATGCTGTCCCGTTCCACCATCGTTGCCAGGTCTGGGAATGGTCGATGGACAGCAGGAGCCCTGCAGTGCAGAGGAGAAGAAAGCAAGATTGTCAGTCAGCCCACATATGCGGCATTGAACACACTCAATATCCCAACATACATCATTATGAGGCACAACTACATGAAGTGTGCAGTTCCGTAAGGACATGTATGGTACATACATGGCCAACATCTGTCATCACGGTTCAACAAGTGGCATCAATAAGTCCCAGGTTGGCCCATTGGATATCATGAGGCCGTGTCACAGTTCCCATCTCCTGCTGCCGTGTCACAATCACCCCCACAGTGACATGTGAGGACAGATGTGCCCCAGGCATCACAGCTCAACGACAGGTACATTCCCAGGGACCCTGTATTGCCACATGGACACTGGCATTACATGGAGTATCATGTATACACCACAGCAAAACAACTATGACCCCCACAGGTAGTGGTCCCACTTGCCACTGCAGGACAGACATGGACGTCTGTGACACACACACGCACAACATCAAAGTCCATGCACACACAACGTGGATGTGGAGACTGTCTCCCATTGTGCACATGAAATCAGAGACATTGTAAACACTACATGCACACAGACTGTGGAGGACCTTCACTATTGTGCCACTGGGACACCCTGGCTCAAACATACCGTCCCACATGGGACTCACGGGGTATGTGACATGACTTACACATACACCACCGTGAAATGTGACCATGGCACATGCACAGATATGAACAGTTGCACATCACAGTGGTCATGTACACGTAACACCCAGGATCCTGTCCCCATGAACACGTGCACAGCCTGGGGGTGGCTGCCCCCAGGTGACACCCACAGGACAACATGTACACCAACATACACACAATAGGAAATGCAGCCTTACATGCCTTATGATACAGTTTGGACAGGCTGTCGTGTTGTAGGTGTGCCCCTCACTCCCTGGGAGCTATCTGTGGCTGGCATATGTCCATCTGAGACAGGCATGGTGACATATGCCAGTCACTTGTACAGGGATGCGTTGAACAGCAATGGACCGATCGGTGCCCCCGGCCGGCCCATTGCATTCAATGTGTGCAGGTACACGTTGTACCCCTGTACGCGTTGATCAGCAATGGACCGATCGGTGCCCCCGGCCGCCCATTGCATTCAATGTGGGCGGGTACGCGTTGTACCCCTGTACGCGTTGTACCGCAATGGACCGATCGGTGCCCCGGCCGGCCCATTGCATTCAATGTGTGCGGGTACGCGTTGTACCCTGTACGCGTTGTACCGCAATGGACCGATCGGTGCCCCCGGCCGGCCCATTGCATTCAATGTGTGCGGGTACGCGTTGTACCCCTGTATGCGTTGATCAGCAATGGACCGATCGGTGCCCCGGCCGGCCCATTGCATTCAATGTGTGCGGGTACGCGTTGTACCCCTGTACGCGTTGTACCGCAATGGACCGATCGGTGCCCCGGCCGGCCCATTGCATTCAATGTGTGCGGGTACGCGTTGTACCCCTGTACGCGTTGATCAGCAATGGACCGATCGGTGCGCACCCATTGACAATGGCCTAGCCTGGCAACGGACGCGTTTTTGAAATTCGAACGAGTCGGTTGCTGGAAATTCAGTTGGTCACCCACAACAATGTTGCAAAATCATGTATGTCATGAAGTTGAAGATTTGAAGGATGCTGTGGGCGTGTATTGGTGCTGCTATTCCATGGATTGGCCAGATTCAGAAGATGCAAGTTGACTTGGACCTATCACTTTGGACACAAGGGACAGTATCTGCCTCTCCAGCACATATATATTGCTGGCTGTTCCCCTGAGAGCTCACTTGCCTGCACTACATGCTCCAGGACGACATCTGCCACTGCACTGCTGCTGTCTCTGCCCCTCTGGACCCTGCAATGGCACGCACTGTGGAGAGAGCCCTAGCCTTCAGCCTTGAGGAGAACCAGGCCCTGCTGGACAGCCTACTTCCACAGTACAGCAAGCTGTATGGGACACCAGGGGAGCAGGTGAGTGTTCTGTGCACTGCCTTTCTGAATGTGCATTTTGTCTGACTAGCAAGGCTGAGAGTCTGCACGCCACTGGCTAGCAGGCTCACTGAGTAGTTGTCACCCCCCATAGTGTGTAGTGACATGCACTGGACAGTTATGGTGCAGTTACAGTGCATTTGAACAAGGTTTTACTTCCCATGCAATGATACCATGTAGTGACGTCTGGCAAACTGTCCATGGGCAGCGTTGCACTGCCTGTGTACATCATGTGCCCCTGTGAATGAGACATGTATATACAACTGTGTCATGCACGGATATGTTGCATGTGTAGTAATGGCCTTTTCACTTTGTCATCCTGACAGGTTAATGCCCATCGGAAGCAGGAGATCTGGAAGGACATCGTCCGGGCTGTCCGGTCCGTGGGGGTCTACAAGCGCCGGATCCGCAACTGCCAGAAGAGGTGGCAGGACCTTCGGGGCTGGACCCGGAGGATTGCACGGGTCCAGCTGAAGCTGTCGCCTCCTCGCAGGAGGGGCGGAACACGGACCCTGACCCCCACATGCTCCAGATCCTGGCGGTGGTGTTTCCAGACCTGGATGTGCAGCTGAAGGCCAGACAGCAGCAAGGAGGGGGTGAGTCAAAGACTGCACTGTGAACACTGTATTACATGCTATGTGCCCTCCTCTGGCCTGGTTAAACTGCCACAGTACAGCAGTCAAGTTGTCCAGGAGCCATGTCCCTCTATTGTGCACTGCCCACTCCTCATCTGATACCCAGGTGTGGCCCTTACATTCAGGGAATTGTGTCACTTGGGACTGTGTCCTTGCAGTTTGCTTCACTAAAGGTGGGGGACAGCATCTGTTTCCCTAACTCTGTTGTGGGCATCATGGGTGGGTCCATTTTTCACACAACGCCTGTGTTCGGACATGTAATCTGCGTGTTGCTTTAATATGCGGTCCACTTGCTGAGCTGAGCCACCACATGTGCCTGGGGTATGTGGCACACACCCATGCAGCGGGTGGGAACAATGTTTGGGCCCCAGGAGTGTGCAGATTACGTGTGTCACACATACATAGCCAGCTATCCACTGTCCAGGGCTCATCCCTCATTCATGTGGGGCAGGACAGTCATGCCTACTCCAGGCCATGCAATGCACTCTGTACTCCCACTCCCGTGTATCAGCTGACACATTGTGCGCAGTGATTTGACCCCTCAGGTGTCTGCCTCTGTGTCAGTGTGCTGTGGATTTGTTGCCAGGACTGCTGGGGTGTTTCTCGGTAGGGGCTCAGCATGCCACTGGAGATGTGACCATAGGAGACGATACTTGTGTGTCACATAGGTGTTTGATCAGCTGCCCGTGCAGACTGGGGTATGCGAATGTGAAGTTCAGGCAGCTGTTCCCCATTCACAGCAGATTGTGAGGGGCTCAGGTTCAGAGGGTAGTGTCACAGGTCTCCCATATGTCCAATCAGTATGACCTGGACAGATGAGGGTTAAGATGATGTGTTGTGTGGGGGATGTACATGTGCACTTGTGCAGCTCCAGGACTTGCATTCCCCATGACCTACTATTGTGACACAGTGCAGAGTGTTGTTGTCTGGCTGCCAAGTCATACATCACTGAGACAGTGATGTATGACTTAGCAGTCATGCCTCCGCCATGGCATGTGTCTACTTATTGGTGATCCTGCAGGGGAGTGACATGTGCTACATGCACACCATTGTGGCGATGGCTATCAGGACATGGGTGCATCATGGTGTCTGTCGCTGGTATGCATCACATGCATTTCCTATTTGACTCTGGGCGTCCCTTTCATCCGGAAACCTGTACTGACTCAGTGGCAAGAGTTGTGATGTGTGCATGTCCACGTGCTACACCGTGTCCTCTGCACTGTCCAACTACTGTGTAGTTGGTGCATGTGTCCACACTGGGGTGTTGCTATCCAACAGACACCAGACAGATGGGTGCAAGGCCATGTGGGATGTGAGTACCATGGTTGGCATCAGACTGACAATTGGCTTCTCCTGTTCAGTTAGGGCACTTTTAGCAGTGTACAACTAATGATGCCAGGGCTTGCTCTGTAATGTGCTGTGCTCACAGTGGGGTGTGCGTTTGGTGCAGGTGACTGATGTCTGTCTGTTTCCCCATTGTTTGCAGATACATCCACGGCCACGGAAGGGGACAGCTCCATGGACCAGGAGGAGCCGGAGAGCCAGACTGGGTCAGCAGCCGAGGAGTGGTCGGAGGGACCCAGTGGCACGGAGGGCGAGGGGAGCCACACCGAGGAGTCCTCAGCACCATCCACCTCAGCTGAGGACCAGAGCAACTCGGAGGATGACTCCCTTATGGAGGCGGGTGTCAGCAGCCACCACACCCCAGCTAGTGTTGCTGTCCCCGCCACCACCAGCACCACCACCGCCCTCCCATCGGCTCCCATTCCCCAGGTCCGTGGAGGCTCCCATGTTCGGGAGCGTGTCTCCTTTGGGCCAGGCACCGCACCCCCTGCCCCTGTGTCCCCTGCTGCCCTGAGTGAGGAGTCTGTGTACCTCCTTCGCCAGCTCCATGTAGGGCAGACAGCCATGCTGAGTGTCCTCCATGCGCACACCGCTCTGTTGACTCAGCCGGTGTCGTTCATGGAGGGCATCTCATCGGGCATGTCTGACCTACAGAGGGGCAATAGGTCCATGGACTCCTCCCTGACGGCAGCAGTGTCCCTCCTCAGACAGTCCCTCACCCCTCCTGCCTCTGCTCCATCCACACTCCCCAGCACCTTACCCGTCCCAAGCACACACACACCGGCACAGGCACACACCAGCACACACACATCGAGCACACAGACACACACGCCACAAACAAAACGCACACGCACGCACAGTCAGGGGACTGAAACCAGACTCACAGGGGATGGGGCCCTGGAACACACACACGCATCCACGAGCACTGCGCAGTCCTTAGTTGCCTCTCCCTCCAAAGCACCCTCCCTTGCCTCACCTGCAACCCCAAAGACCCAGCGGCTCTTCCTCAGTGACTTCGGCCTCTTCCCCTCCGATCCAGCTGATACAGCATTCAGGGGGAAGAGGAAGCCCACCCACACGGAGCAGAGTGCCCCTCGCCCCCGGACACCCTCCCCCAGGCGCAGACAGACTGAGGCCCCCACCCGCAAGTCCCCCCGGAGTCGTAAGTGCAAGACCCCGCCGCCGCCCTGCAGCTCAGGCACCAGGTCTCCTTCCTCCATCCCTCAGGCCCCCACTCCACAGGTGCCCCCACCACACCCTGCCCCAGGTTCCCCCACCCACAGATATACCATCCCCAAGAGGATCCGGCCTTCTCCCCCTGCCACTTGCTCTCCCGGCACCACACCCCTTGCTGCGCTTGTCGGTGCCACTGATGTGGTGAGGGTGTCCTCCCCCTCTGTCCAGCCCACCTTGCCTGTTCCCCATTCTCCTCCCCTGGTGGTAGGCACTGCAGTGGAGTCCACTACCACCCTGTCTGACTTCGGCACTGCAGTGGCGGACCTGTCCACTCCATCTGAGGGTCCACTGCAGTCGTGCCGGCACCCACAACATCTGAGTCATGCCCCCAGTTGTGCCGGCACACACCATGTCAGACACCTCCACTGCAGTTGTCAGTGGCTCTCCAGCACCCACCACCCCTTCCCTGCTTCCTCCTGGTGAGCCCTGATCCTGTCCCTGCGGTGCCTGGCCTGCCCCCGGTTGCCCCTCCTAGTGGATTGTCCCTGGTTTTGTGCAGGCATGCGTAGGGTGACATCTGCCACTGTCACCCTGTTTGGACTTTGACAATGGACTGGCCATTGGCCTTTGTGTTTTTTCTGGACTTTGTTTTCATTACACACATATGCTGAATAAAGCAACTTTCTGTTCTCTAGTGCTTATGCTTCTGATGTACATGTTGTTGATGATGCTAACCATGCCCTTGCTGCAGTGATGGTGATATTTGGTCTCATGATAATGAAGTGTTACTGTGCAGGAACCCATGTGGTCCAGGGGGAATGTGTCCTATCCTGTGGTGTATCCATGTCATCCATAGTAGCATCTGAGGGTGTCATGTGTTCAGTATTTGGCAATGGGATTTCCTACTTAGATTAGCTATTTCACATCTGTGGCTTCCACCCCTGCACATCTGTTGTGCCTGCCATTGTTCAATTCGTCTACTTCCCTGACCGTGTGGCCATCTCCACTGGACATGCAGGTTTCGGCATCAATGGGGAAGGACTCATCTGTGTTGTCAGTGCAACATTGCTATACAAATGTGTTGGATCTGTGCTGATGATTTCGTTGGCACTTCCATGACCAGGCTGATGTGACGGGAGCCCTCATTTGGTGCTAATTGTTGATTGTGTGACCAAGTGCTCAGCTGACATGATGGGGCCCTACTGAGGCAACATATGGCACAGTTTTCCTCACACAGGAGTGGAGTCCCCTCATGGCAGTGTGTACTCCTGTGACATTGCCTGCGCCCAAGGTGTGTGTTGTATGTGCATGTCTGTGTGTTCACTTCCGTTTAGCTGTGCATGCTGTGATCCCTAGTGTTGTACCTGTTTGTGATGCTTGCTGAGTTGACCTATGTTCCCCCAAAGTCTTCTCCCTGGGTTCTCTGTGATGTGGGTGCATGGCACATTACTGGTCATCAGGGTGTCACCCATAGGTGTGTTTGCTGTCAGGGCTGAGTTTGTTTGCAGACGCAGATGGGTCACAGTCAGGTTTCCCCTTGGCACTTGTTGTTTGCCCCTGTCATGTGATTTCCAGTTTGTGTTATCTTTCAGTGATTGTGACACGTTGTGTGTGTGACTGCTGGCACTCCTCAGGGTCCGGGCTGCAATGTTGGTTGTTGTCTATGTGTGTTCTTTGTGGGTGACCTTGGCTTCTTCATTGGTGTGTGACTGTGGCTGCGATCCCATTGGTTGGTGTGGTATTGCCGTCATGTCCATGTACAGCGTAGTGTGCAGTGTGTCAGACATTCAGGAGTCTTGTTGAGTGGCCATGTGTGATGTGTTTCTGCACCTTGGTTCCCACCCACCACCCTGGAATAGTCATGGGTGCATGTGCAATGTCACCAGTGCATGTGTGCTTCACTGCTGCACATTGTTGGAGGTCGAGGGGTGTGGTGTTCGAGTGTGTGCAGATGAGAGTTGTTGCCCGGCTAGGCCCCTGCCTCCATGTTGGCCTTGGCTTACTGGCCATGCTGATTGATTTGTGCTTGTGTAGGTGTGATGGTAGTTTGTTGCTCAGGACACATGACTGTGGTTCACAGTGTGAACGACATTTAGCTTTGTCATCACAGTGGGATTGTAATGCAGCCCAGGGTCACCACATTGTGGGGGCCCTGGGGGTAGTGCTGTGGTGTGTCTGTGTCTTGCTGTGTCAGTTGCTGTTCCTACGTGCCTGTGTGACATGTGTGACTTGTGCTCCCTCTCATCTGACAATGCCTGCTTGCCCACATAGGGGATTTGGATCCATGAGTTACCTTTGTGTGGCACTGTATGCACATCTGTATGATTGGTATTCAGGTCTCCTCAAGTGTTGTGTGGTTGCCTGGGGACACTGGCACCCCCCCCCACCTGTTGTGTATGATGTGCAGTGTGGGTCTGCCTGTTTGTGTTTGTGCATCTGCACCACTGCATTGGCATATCTTGGGTGTGCCATTGGCTGTATGTAGTTTGGTGGCTTTCCCCTGCTGTCCCTGGGACTCCTAGGTCATCAGTCAGCACAATGATCATTGTTTGTGTGTCCCATTGCTGCATGGTATGGTATCTGTTCACCTCACATCTACAGTCTCCACAGGGTATCTGCATTTGTGTGCCCATTGGTGCAAATATGTGGGTCTGCATTCTGATGGTCACTTCTGTCATTGTGTCATTGATGAATGTTGACAGTGTCAGCCCCCATGGGTGTTGTTTGTCTGCACATGGCCAAAGGTATGTCTTATTTGCACTGCAGTATTTGGCTCCCCCAATTTATGTTGCAATGGGACACATGCACTACTTTGCCACTGATGTGTTTTATGTTCTGTGACCAGGAATCATCCATGCAGTTTGGCAGTTGCAGCTCTTTCTTTGTCAACACTTACCTTTTGGTCACTGTGATGATGGGGGTTTGGACCCCATTGCCACAATGTTCAAAATGTGCTTCAGCTATGGACCCCACACTTACCTTTTGGTCACTGTGGTGATGGGGCGTTAGACCCCATTGCCACAATGTTCAAAATGTGCTTCAGCTATGGACCCCACACTTACCTTTTGGTCACTGTGGTGATGGGGCGTTAGACCCCATTGCCACAATGTTCAAAATGTGCTTCAGCTATGGACCCCACACTTACCTTTAGGTCACTGTGGTGATGGGGCGTTAGACCCCATTGCCACAATGTTCAAAATGTGCTTCAGCTATGGACCCCACACTTACATTTTGGTCACTGTGATGATGGGGGTTTGGACCCCATTGCCACAATGTTCAAAATGTGCTTCAGCTATGGACCCCACACTTACCTTTTGGTCACTGTGGTGATGGACCCCATTGCCACAATGTTCAAAATGTGCTTCAGCTATGGACCCCACACTTACATTTTGGTCACTGTGATGATGGGGGTTTGGACCCCATTGCCACACTGTTCAAAATGTGCTTCAGCTATGGACCCCACACTTACCTTTTGGTCACTGTGATGATGGGGGTTTGGACCCCATTGCCACAATGGTCATGGCCTGCTTGCATTGTGGGTGCCACACACATATATGTGTGGCACATGTGCTAGGGGGTCACATTGTATGTTCAAAGTCATGTTCAGTGTTGTAGGCATTTGCCACAGTCTACACACGCTTGTCATGGTGTTGGGGGATGTCTTTTTCTTGCATTCCCTAGGTTGTGGTGTGCTGGTTGTGTCATGCATTGTCCATCCTATGAGTGGGGGTGGTGTTGGTGGTAGGCATCCAGCCCCCCATGGGTAGAGGTGGTAGTAGTGACAGGCATCCAGCCCCCTGGGTAAGGGTGGTAGTAGTGGTAGGCATCCAGCCCCCCTGGCTAAGGGTGGTAGTAGTGGTAGGCATCCAGCCCCCCTGGGTAAGGGTGGTAGTAGTGGTAGGCATCCAGCCCCCCCTGGGTGAGGGTGGTAGTAGTGGTAGGCATCCAGCCCCGCCTGGCTAAGGGTGGTAGTAGTGGTAGGCATCTGGCACCCCCATGGCTAAGGGTGGTAGTGGTGGTGGGCATCTGGCACCCCCTGGCTTAGGGTGGTAGTAGTGGTAGGCATCTGGCACCCCCTGGCTAAGGGTGGTAGTAGTGGTAGGCATCTAGCCCCCTGGGTAAGGGTGGTAGTGGTGGTGGGCATCTGGCACCCCCTGGCTAAGGGTGGTAGTAGTGGTAGGCATCCAGCCCCCCTGGGTGAGGGTGGTAGTAGTGGTAGGCATCCAGCCCCCTGGCTAAGGGTGGTAGTAGTGGTAGGCATCTGGCACCCCCATGGCTAAGGGTGGTAGTGGTGGTGGGCATCTGGCACCCCCTGGCTTAGGATGGTAGTAGTGGTAGGCATCTGGCACCCCCTGGCTAAGGGTGGTAGTAGTGGTAGGCATCCAGCCCCCTGGGTAAGGGTGGTAGTGGTGGTGGGCATCTGGCACCCCCTGGCTAAGGGTGGTAGTAGTGGTAGGCATCCAGCCCCCCTGGGTGAGGGTGGTAGTGGTGGTAGGCATCTGGCACCCCCTGGCTAAGGGTGGTAGTGGTGGTGGGCATCCAGCCCCCTGGGTAAGGGTGGTAGTAGTGGTAGGCATCCAGCCCCCTGGGTGAGGGTGGTAGTAGTGGTAGGCATCCAGCCCCCTGGGTGAGGGTGGTAGTAGTGGTAGGCATCCAGCCCCCTGGGTAAGGGTGGTAGTGGTGGTAGGCATCTGGCACCCCCTGGCTACGGGTGGTAGTAGTGGTAGGCATCCAGCCCCCCTGGGTGAGGGTGGTAGTAGTGGTAGGCATCCAGCCCCCTGGCTAAGGGTGGTAGTAGTGGTAGGCATCTGGCACCCCCATGGCTAAGGGTGGT
The DNA here is from genome assembly GCA_963921515.1 of Calotriton arnoldi. Taxonomy (NCBI): domain Eukaryota; kingdom Metazoa; phylum Chordata; class Amphibia; order Caudata; family Salamandridae; genus Calotriton; species Calotriton arnoldi. The sequence goes on from CAWUFW010003473.1 coordinate 1,486,898, forward strand.
AGTGGTGGTGGGCATCTGGCACCCCCTGGCTAAGGGTGGTAGTGGTGGTTGGCATCCAGCCCCCTGGCTTAGGGTGGTAGTAGTGGTGGGCATCTGGCACCCCCTGGCTAAGGGTGGTAGTAGTGGTAGGCATCCAGCCCCCTGGCTAAGGGTGGTAGTGGTGGTGGGCATCTGGCACCCCCTGGCTAAGGGTGGTAGTAGTGGTAGGCATCCAGCCCCCCTGGGTGAGGGTGGTAGTAGTGGTAGGCATCCAGCCCCCCCTGGCTAAGGGTGGTAGTAGTGGTTGGCATCTGGCACCCCCCCTGGCTAAGGGTGGTAGTAGTGGTAGGCATCCAGCCCCCCTGGGTAAGGGTGGTAGTGGTGGTGGGCATCTGGCACCCCCCTGGCTAAGGGTGGTGGTGGTGGTTGGCATCCGGCCCCCCCTGGGTAGGGGTGGTGGTACGCATTCAGGCCCCTGTGTGCATATGTGGCATTGGTGATGGGCATCCCGCCCCTATGGTGCTGCTGTTGCTGGTGTAAGTAAATTCTGCATCCCTCTGTGTGTGTGTGTGATGTGTCGTGTACGTGTTGTATGTGTTTTGTGGTTGGTGTCTGACTTACCTTCTGCGCCGTACGCGTCCTTGCCTGTTCCGGTAGTAAATGTAGAATATTGGTATGATCGGGACGAAGGGATTCATGGTTGGTTCGTGTCGTTCGTCCTTCTCGTTGCTTCGCTTCGTCGCTTCGAGTCGTCCTCGTCGCTGGCGTGTTCGCCTCGTAGCCGTGGATCGTGTTGTGGCGCGAATCGGAGCTTATGTGCGCCTCTCCCGGATGCTTTGACGTGCCGTGCGTAGCGACGGGTTCGGCGCGTACGGAAAGCGCATCATACTTGTTCGGCCGGACGGAGCTGCATTTTCCCTTCCGTGCGACTCGATTCAGCGTTTCCGGATTCGCCTCGGTCGGAGAACAGGACCTGGATTGGGTGAGTACGACTCGGCCGGATTCTGTGCTGTTGTGCGCATCGTACTTACTCGTTCGGTCTGCTGTACGGATCGGTCGGGAAACAGGCATTCGCATGGCTTTTTTCCCGACCGAATGGTATTGGGTGCGCCTCCGACCGAGATCGGAATCGGCCCCTTAGTCTGTAGCACTTTGCATAAAATGTTTTAGATTGTAGTGGAAATAGTCATTTTCACCGCTTTAGTTTCCAAAACCTTCTGCAAATTGGTATAGATTGCAGTGGGAATAGTAAATGCAATTCCTTCAGAGTCCAACACTTCCTTAAATTGGTTTGAATTGGAGCGGGAATAGTAAATGTCACCCTTTTAGTGCACAACACGTTCCCCAACTTTGTACAGATTGGAGTGAGAATAGTAATTATCATCCCTTTAGTATCCAACTCTTTCCCCAAATTGTTATAGTTGGAGTGGGAATAGTAAATGTCATCATGTCAGTGTGCAACATCTTACCCAAATTGGTATAGATAAGAGTGGGAACAGTAAATGTCAACCCTTGACTGTTCAACACCTTCTTCAAATTGGTATAGATTGGAGTGCAAATAGTACATATCACCCTTTTAGTGTCCAACACCTTCTCCAACTTGGTATAGATTGGAGTGGGAAGATTAAATGTAACCCATTTAATTTCCAACACCTTCCTAAATTGGTATAGATTGGGGTTGGAGTGGTAACTGTCATCCCTTCAGTGTCCAACATCTTCCTCAAATTGGTTTAAAGTGGAGTGGGAATAGTAAATGTCACCCCTTTAGTGTCCAACACTTTCACCAAATTAGTTTAGATTGTAGTGGGAATAGTAAATGTTACCCTTTCAGTGTCCAACACCTCCCACAAATTAGTATAGATTGTAGTGGGAATAGTAAATGTTACCCTTTCAGTGTCCAACATCTCCCCCAAATTAGTATAGATTGAAGTGGGAATAGTAAATGTGATCTCTTCAGGCTCCAACACATTTCCCAAATTTGTTTAATTTGGAGTGGGAATTGTAAATGTAACCCTTTTATTATCCAACGTCTTACTCAAATTGGTATAGATTGGAGTGGGAAGATTAAATGTCACCCATTTAATTTCTAACACCTTCTCCAACTTGGTATAGATTGGAGTTGGAATAGTAAATGTCATCGGGTCAGTGTCCACCACCTTTCCCAAATTGGTATAGATTGGAGTGGGAATAGTAAATGTCATCACGTCAGTGTACAGCATCTTCCTCAAATTGGTATAGATTGGAATGGGAATAGTAAATGTTACCCGTTTACAATCCAACACCTTCTCCAAATTGGTATAGATTGGAGTGGGAATAGTAAATATTACCTTTTTAATGTCCAACACTTTCCCCAACTTGGTATAGATTGGAGTGGGAATAGTAAATGTCACCCATTTAGTATCCAACATCTTCTCCAAATTGGTATAGATTGTTGTGGGATTAGTAAATATCACCTCTTTAGTGTATCACACCTTCACCATATTGGTAAAGATTGGAGTGGTACTAGTAAAAGTCACCCTTTTAATGTCCAACACCTTCCCCAAATTGGTTTAGATTGGAGTGGTATTAGTAAATGTCATCCCCTTTGTGTCTAACACTATCTTAAAAATGGTTTATGTTGGAGTGTGTTTATATATATTTTTTTAAATTGTGTGAAATCCTTTGTTTAAATTGAATTTGTATATGGTGGAAATAGTTTGTGTTATTTAATTAGTATTGTCGGTGTTTAGAAATGTAATAAAAAATAGTTATATGTTTGCAATAAATAATATTATAGATTACTTAATTTTATAGAATAAAGACGTAAGATATTATTATATTTTTTTGTTTTCAAAGTATATTTAGGGGCCGATTACGACCTCGTTAGGAAAGCATTCCCACCGAATCGGGTTGGGAAGGATTTCCGTATGAATCGCACTCCGGGAGTCCCACCACCCAAGTATGATGTGTCCGTATGTGTACGGACTCGGTTTGGTCGGACTCCCATTATCCCATTGAATTCAATGGGAGCCTATGTACCCAACGCAAACACAGGCTCCCATTGAAAAAATGTTTGGGTGGGGAAAAGCGTGCACCCTGTGGCCGGCACCCCATGGTGCCTGCCACACTTTGCATGCATGGAAAGGGGGGACCCATGGGTACCCCCTGCGATCGAATTGGAGGGCCCCAGGTGAAGGGGGGCCTGCTATGGGCCCCCAAAGTCGGATTCCTACAGCCGTTTCGTCTTGGCAAAAATGAGTCGGTACAACTGTCAGAATCGGTCATCGTACTCGTAGGCCTGGGCGGTGAACTTCGCTCCGTTCACGGAGTTTGTGGAGTTTTCTGCACTCCGCACTCCACGGAACTCGCGGAGTGCAGAAAACTCTGCTTCAGGATGTTTTTTCCCCACTCACGATCGCGAACGGTAAGTTCGCGAGCTGCCGCTCAGGTAGAATTTCTACCCGAGCGGCAGGAATACCAGCAAAAACTGCAGTTCGCACTGCACTCCGCCACTCGCGGAACTTCGCTGAGTTTTTTTGTAACTTCGCGGAGTTCCGCATAGCAAAACTCTGTGAACTACGCCCAGGCCTACGTACTCGCTCGTTCAGAAACCGTCCCCATTGAGCTGCACGATTCGGCTCCGAACGGCTCGGATTGACTAATTCGGGTTCGGAACCGATTCGGTTAGCGTGGACGGCATCCTCGCATCATACTTGGTCGTTCAGAAAAGGGGACGATTCGTTCGGAAACATAGGCTCCGAATCGGATTCGCTTAACCCGGATCCTGTTTGGAGCCTTTCCTAACTAGATCGTAATCAGCCCCTTAGTGTATATTTTTTTAATTTTTAAACGTATATGCCAACTTAAAAGAAACTTTTATATTTAGATAAATAAAACATTTCTTAGTACATTTTTATTATTACATAAAAAGTATAAATCATATTTAAATAGTATTAAATGTTGTACATTTTGCACTTTTGCCATTGTTTACTATTTTTTCAACATTTCCTAAATTGTTTCATACACATATTTTTAACTTCATTTTATGATAAGTATTTTGAGTATATAGTAAATAGTTGTATATATTTTATGCTATTATTTAATTTAAACTGTACATTATTAAACATTTTTACAACATTTTTTGACATGTTTTACATGGTTAATAATTTTTATATTTTTTGTATGTATTTACTCAACATTTAGGATGGAGGTCTAGAGGTTAGTTCTAGTGCTGTTTGTGGGGTTTTTGTACATTCAGTTGTAGTAATAGTATTGTTGTTCACTAGTGTGTAGTTTGGGGTTTTCGTACACTGTTTTACTAATGTATTATGTTATGTTACATTGTGTTATGTTACTTATTTTATGATGATTAATGGACTTATTATGAGTTTGGCAGTCTCGTGAACTGCCGTACCGGCGGTGGTGGCCCAAGCGCCAAGGGCTCGGTGGACCGACGGCCGTATTACGAGTTGGGCAGATTGCCTTTGCAAGAGCGCGGCTGAACCACCAAGACCGCCAGCAGACCGCCCACTGCTGGGCTCATGTTTGGGGCTAGGCAGCTGCCATAGGGCAGTACAGGGGAGCTGCACCGCTGCCCGTATTAAGAGTTGCCTTGTCCCCAAGCTGACAGCGGCAGTCTGATTGCCTGCTTCAAGATGGCAGTGATGAAGGATTTGGGGTGCATACTCTCCACTTTCTTGTTCTTCCAGGCAGAGTCCAACGTGTATCCCTTTCTTCAGATCCCCCCTTCACAGCAGGATCTTCACCCCGAAGATTACAACCCTGTGTACGACGATCTACAGGTGAGTCCTTTTCATACCTTACAACCATTGCCAGGACTGCCCACATATGGGCCGAACCCCGGCAATGGGTAGATGGTATTTTTCCACATGTATCATGCATATGTGTGCATCCGACACATATGAAGTCGAAATACAAACAGAGGCTTCAATATATTTGGTAAAAGTACTCACAGCCGCTGAAAGATCTCCGCATCCACACCGTCGCCACCGTGGTCAACTCATAATATGGAAGTCTTTGGACTGCTAGGGCTGTGGGCTACTAGTTGGGCCAGACGCGGTTCTCCGGCAGTGGGACCGTCAAACTCGTAATAAGGCCCTAATTGTAATGTATTTGTATTTTTAGGATTGTAATATGTTTTGCAGGTGGGTATTCTTGTTTACTTTTCTCTTTTTTGTCAACAAGCATGTCCTAAGGGCACTGGGAGTTACCATTTTTTTTAAGGAAATCTCTTTTGGTTTATAATAAACCAATATTTCTTTATCAGGTTTCCAGGAGCACTTACTTTTTTCAGATTTTATATGGTTCCTAGATACTTTGGACTGCTTTGAGAGATGTCTATTGGATTTATTTTATTTTTGCATTTTTGGGGCTTTTTGGAAAATATTTTTCCAGTTTTTGGTGGATTAATATTTGTGACTACGTGGATACAGAGGAAGATTGGCAGCTACAGAACAGTAAGTAATATTTATTGTATTTCTTATGGGTGGCAAATGTTATATTTTATTGTTTGTGTAACTATTATGCAATTGTTATTCAGAAATGTGTGGTTTGTATTTATTTCAAGTGATGGATTGAGTTTGTTACTTGAGGCTTTTGGTTGGTGAGGTGTACATTTTTCATGTATGTAATTTAGATTTTATTTTATTATATCAGTGTTATTTAACTTTGGAGTTTTAGTTAATGTTTTGAGTGAAGTAATAGAGCACTATGTTTATTATTTATATAAAAAATGATTTGTCATGTTGGTCTAGAATTTGTGACAGTTTTCAGGGAGTTTTGTAGGGTATTATGTTTTTTTAGATTATGTTTTTGGCTATTATTTCTAAGTAATCTACTGCTTTGTTTATGAAGATTTTGAATTTACACTGTAGCAAGTTGTACATTCATTTGGTTTGTATGCTATGTTTATGTGAAATTTGAGTTACAGATTTCTCCATTCATAGTTGTTGGTAGCTTTGCTCTTTTTCTAATTCTCCTATACATTTGTAGAAGATAGGTTGGGTTCTGCCTGGTGTGGATTGGAAGACATAGTGCCATCCTTCCACTGCATTGTTTGTTTTGGCTTCCTGTGCCAAGTAGCTGTCATAGGCATTCCACCATGCTATTTGCAATTTGGAATTGGCATCTGTGTCTGGAGCGATGCAGTCTGGCAACCCAAGTGTCTTCGAAATGATCCATTAGTAGACTATGGGCCTGATTACGATGTAGGTCGGAAACCAAACCGCCCGACTTCATGTCGGATTCGGTTCCAACCGACTCGCGGTCGGCGGTTCCAACCGACCGATTATGGTGCTTCCGAACACCGTTCAGAAGGACTCCCATTGACTTCAATGGGAGCCTGTGTTCCGACCAACAACACAGGCTCCTATGGGTAAAATGGGTGTCCGCGGAAAACCGTGCACCCTGTCGCGGACATCCCATGGTGCCTGCCACACTGTGCATGGTTTTACAGGAGGGGTCCCTTGGGTACCCCCTCGACCCCAAACCGGAACACTCAGGATGAAGGGGGGCCTGCTAAGGGCCCCCAAAGTCAGTTTCTGGCAGCCTTTTCGTGTCAGACAGACCGAGTCGAAAAGGCTGTTGGAATCTCACATTGCAATCAGTCGGTTGGAAATGCTGTCCATTGAGCTGTACGAATCGGCTCCGACCAAATCGGATTCCCCGAATGCTGGTTGGAACCGATTCGGAATGACCGAATGGTTCTCCTTCGACCGAGAGCATCATAATAGGTTGGTTGGAAATGTTTCCGGCCGAGACGGGCGGATGGAATCCGACACGGTCTCGGAGAATCTGGCTGTCGGTCGGAGGCTTTCCAACCAACATCGTAATCAGGCCCTAGTTTGTCTTCATTTTGTTGGTAGAAATGGCTTTCTCTCAGTAAATTGTGGTGGTTAGCTACTTCTGTGATAGGCTAGTGCTATCATTTTTTTTGATTTCAAAGGCAAATTGGCTGTTTGTAGCATATGCTACACAAATCAGATTGTTGGTGGTGTCTCCATATGCTCTGATTGAAATGATAGTTTACGGCTGTGTGGGGGTATATTTTTAAAATGGTTTGAATCAATGTTTGCTCAAAGTCTAGGATTATTTTTTGTGGGTAGTAGTTATTGTTTTATGTTTAATGTGGTTTAAGAGGTTGTAGTAAGTGCTGCTTTGTTTATTTGGGAGCAGGGCATATATAAAATGGATATTTGTGTTTTGATATTCACCATGTATGGTGTATATCAGAGTGAATGGTTTGGGGCACATTTTAAAGGTCGAAACCTGCATCCAGGTTTGACATTGGCTTAGTTTTAGTAAGATATCTGCTGTAGAGAATTTTAGGATTAATTTATCATTGTTCAGATTGTCATATTAAAAGAAAGGTTCCTTATTATGTGTCATTGTAACTGTTCAGGTATTTCTATGTCTTGGTATCTTCTAGGGGGCAGGAGGAGTATCACTGGTGGATTTTTTAGTTCATGCAATTAAATATTTTAAAGTGGGTTTAGCTGGTAGTTGGCCTGTGATGTGTTCAGGGACTTTAGGGAGTATATCTTTTAGGAATTTGGTTATAGGTTCCTGGGAGCTAGTTCTTGCTTCTCTTATATCTTGCAATACCTCCCTTGCTTCTACTTCTGTAACATATGGGGGAGTGGTTGTGTTCTTTCACATGAATTACAACATCATTTTTGTAGTGGCCCTCCCATAGCATGCATTAGAATAATATTTGATACATTTCCAATTCACATTTTCTGTCGATGTACTTTCTTGGTTATAGGTGTAACCTATCTGACTTAGGGCCTGATTACGATAATGGCGGGATGGGGACGGCTGTTGTTTTTCAGCGGTCCACCTGCCCGATTCCTTGGCGGTCCGGCCGCCCAATCAGAAAGTGAGTGGGAACACTGCCTCAGGACCGCCACCATGCCGAAATGTCTGCTACAGCGGCAGAAGTGGCCCATGGAGGTGGTCCTGTGCAACTCACCACCAGCCCAATCAAGACCTGCCTTTCCGCCGACCTGTTCGTGGCAGGGACACCGCCATGCAAGAGTCGGCGGAAAAGCAGGTAATGAGCTGAAGTAATGGTTTGACGGGCGAATGTGCCCATGTGTAATGTAGCTGGTGATCATGTAGTGCCCTCCAATGCCTTCAGGTCGGGTGCACGCATTGTTTCACTTGTACAACAGAACGCAAGGAAACAGTGCCCAGGACTGGATAGAGGCACTGCAATATGTCCGGCATTGGCTTCCGGCTCATTTCCAGAGTTGAAGCATGCCGCCACCATGACTCCGCTGCCCACACACTGCCAGCCCCACAGGAGACACGTAATACGGCGGTCTGGATGCCGCCAGCTTGGTGGCGGTTTCTGGACTGCTGCTGCGGTGGGCTGGTGGTAAGACCATAATCAGGCCCGTAGTAATGGCTTTCCTTTCTGGGATGTTTTGTATTTGGCTCTCACTGTCACTGTATATGAAAGTAGTGTAATAGTGTAAATACATGCAAATTTAAAAGTTTAGACGTTTGTTGTTTACCTATAAAATTATGCAACTAGTTCCATTCTTATACTTTCATGTATGTTCTTTTTAGATGTTTCACACTGTTTTGCAGCTTTTCCATTGGGAGTGTTCTAATGTGGAGTAGGTGATTACTTTTCTGTTTGAAGAAAAGAAAAAGTGACAGTTTCATTAAAAAATTTGTTGGTAGTTTGTAGAGGTTGAGGTCATTAGGTTTATTTTACCTGCTACTGGGGTGAGTTTATATTTTTTTTTTATAAATTTGCATACTTACTAGGTGTTTTTTTCTGGCAGCTTATCACTTTTCGAAGTTGCAGTGTTTTCTTTTAGGAGTTACATCCAAAAAGATAGAAGTTGGAGAGTGTTTTGTTAATTATTTGCTAATTAAGGGGCATATCTACAAGGCCATGCGATAATTATCGCTCAGCGCTCTTAGCGCGAGGATAATTATCGCCGGCCGAAACTGAATTTTATCGCGGAGATAGCGTGCTATCAGCAACGCTTATCTCCAAAGCGATAAAATTCAGAGCGCAAGCTGCCAATTGTGCGATTATCGCTGGAAATACAGCGATAATCGCACAAAGTTTGGCGATAGCTTGCTGATAGGGCAAGACATACTTAGCCAAGATATCCACCTTCCATAGGATATCATGGCTAAGTCAGTCTCAAAGCAGGCGTTAGGAAAGTAGCGATAACAGAGGTTATCGCTACTTTTCTTGTCGCTATGCTTCTTTGCCTGAGGCTTGATAATAGGAGAAATGGTGCTTAGCGACATTTCTCCCGTTATCCTGGGGAGGAACGCCCACTTTGCATCTCATTAGAGATGCAGAGCTGGGCGATAGGGAAAGGGCGATGTAGCATGGATTCACGCGTTAGCGTGTCCTTGCTAATAGGGCGTTAAAATTATCGCCGCTTTTCGTCCGAAAACGGACGCTAAAGCGGCGATAATTTTATCGCCAGCCCTTGTAGATATGCCCCTTATTTTTTTAGGTTTACTTGCAAATACATTTTTAGTTTGAATATACGTTTTACTTACTTGGTTAAGTAGTTGGCAAGATGTACAATTCTTCATTAAGGGTCTGATCAGAGAATCCAGACTGAGCTTCCTTGTCTTGCAGCATTTGTCCTTTTTGAAGTATTTTTCATTGATAAAAATTTGTGTGCCTTTTATATTGTTGATTTAAATGTTTGTATGATTTTTCTGGTTAAGGTTGTTTATGGTTTGATTGTATTGGTTGGTTTAGTTTTAGTTGTTTTATCAGTTATGTCCTTCTATGGTAAATGCTAATTTAGGCTTTCTTATAATGTTGGTATATGGTTTGATAGTTTTGAATATTATTTCATTTATATGTATATGTATATTTATTAGTATTTAAGTTGTTGTTTAAATGTTTGTAGTTAATGGAAATGCCTTTTTGTTTATTGTAACTATTTTGGTGATCTAATATTTTTCTTTTTAATTTATTAAATTATTCCATTATTACAATGCGACTTCCTTTAAAGTTTAATTATTCTATTGCTGCTTGTACATCAGGCTGTATCACAAACCACAATAGAAAAAATACACTTTTAGAACACAGAATGCATGGATATTTGGGGGCACAGGTGCCCCCCAGGCTTCAAAGCGGAGGCCGCTGGGTGGATGGAGGGCCTGCTAGGGGCCCCGACAGTCACTTTCCGATAGCCTTTCCATATCGGAATGGCCGACATGGAAAGGCTGTCGGAAATGGACATCATAATCCCTACGGCGGGGCCTGAGCAGGCACCGCCGCCATTTGGGGATTATCTGTCTGATCAACACCCCGACTGCAGAGTGGTATTCCTCCGTGGGTTTAACTCCGACCTACAGTATTGTAATACGGCGGTCGGACGGAAACCTCTGATGTCAGGTGGAAGCCACCAACGAGCTGTCGGATGGATTTCTGCCCAACATCATAATGGGCCCCATAGTAATTTATCGCTCGTGTAATATTAAGCATGCAAACATACAAGGAAATGCAGCTAATGTGTGCATCCCAATGGGTAATTGTGAATTAACTCAGTTTAGGCATTGCTTACGTGGTAGTCATACAACATGCGTAAAAAGAGGAACAGATTTTTGGGGACTTTGTGAATCAGGCACATTG